>CM053028.1:509062120-509764620 GCA_028564925.1 Lithobates sylvaticus | reverse complement strand
GTGATTTTAGTTTAGTCATGATGCAATACGTTAAAAAACAGTAAACGTGTTGAAAAACATTTCCTAGTCTTATAATAATGCATCATTCTAGTCCAGGGGTCTTAAAAGGGGCGGCCCTCCAGCTGTTGCAAAACTACAAGTCCCACTGATGCCTAAATGCATTGGGTTGATGCCAGGTGATTGGCTAAGCAATTGAACAGGCGAACCTAATAAAGTGGCCAGTAAAATAATAAAAACATGGATAGATAGATAGATAGATATGTTTTTATTATTTTATATATATATGGAAATGGTTTCTTTATGATGTGTTACATATAATATATTATTTATTAACTGAGAAAAATTCAGAATTATTCAAAAATGTCCAAATAGTATAGAAAAGCAGTGGCCTTTGAGAATTGCTCATGTGTCAGTGTGTAAAAATCTTTTAAACATAATAAAATAATAAATATATATAAATATAATATAATATATATAATATATATATATATTATATATATATAATATTATATATATATATATATATATATATATATATATATATATATAGATAGATAGATAGATAGATAGATAGATAGATAGATATGTTTTTATTAAATTTTTTATATATATATATATATATATATATATATATATATATATATATTATATTATATTATATATTATAATATTTTATATAATCTTTATTATGTTTAAAAGATTTTTACACACTGACACATGAGCAATTCTCAAAGGCCACTGCTTTTCTATACTATTTGGACATTTTTGAATAAGTCAGCATTTTTCTCAGTTAATAAATAATATATTATATGCAACACATCATAAAGAAACCATTCCCATCAGATAACGGCTTCAGGCACAGATGGGGATTGAACCCATGATCTTTGGTTTACGAGACCAACGCCTTACCACTTGGCCACTGTGCCCAGTCAGTCAAGCTCTTGGGGGAGGAAAGTTTCAACAAAGCAACTTAGAGTAGTCAAGTAAACATATGATAAGATAACTTTACATTCCCTATATATGTTTTTGGAGAGCAATGTCAAGCAACAAGAGAAACCAACCAGCAAACAGTTAGCCCCGGCTCATACTAGAACACGGTGCCGAAAAAAATGCAATCCGTGCGTGTTTCCTGCACCGCATTCAAATTGCACTGCCCTTCAGATCCGCAGCGGGTGTTAGTGCAGTGTTAATGACATCCCAAACGCAGGTCGCAAACGCAGTGTGTTTGCCTGCACCGGATCACATGGTTAAAAAACCACCATGTGACCTGGTTGCAGTCTGTTTGAAAAATTAGAAAATTTATAAGAGAACTTAAATTGGTATCAAAGTTGTTTTGGAAGTTGGAATGTAATTAGTGGTAAAGGAAGTGGAAGGACAGCGGGGGTTGCAGGGTAAAGGGTTTAGGAAGTACACTCCCAGTGACCCTTTGAGGTGCTGTTTGGTTTAAAGTAAATAATAGACATGTGCAATTTGTTTAATTTTCAAATTCGTTTTTTAACAAATTAAAAAAAAAAATTGAATTTGTAAATATCCGAATTTTCAAATTTTCGAATTTCCAGGATATTCGGAAATTAGAAAATTCGGAAATGAGAGATTTCAGGAATTTGAAAATTTGGAAATTTGAAAATCCAAATATCCGAAAATAAGAAAGGAAAATCCGGAAATTGGAATGAACG
Source organism: Lithobates sylvaticus (assembly GCA_028564925.1). Classification (NCBI taxonomy): domain Eukaryota; kingdom Metazoa; phylum Chordata; class Amphibia; order Anura; family Ranidae; genus Lithobates; species Lithobates sylvaticus. The sequence goes on along the minus strand of CM053028.1, from coordinate 509,762,944 downwards.
AAAATCCGAACATCCAAAAATTTAAAATAATAGCTAACTAACAATAACTAACTATTAAATTATAGGTATTTGGCTGTTAGCGAATGTAACGAATACAAATTTATCTGAAGTTGCGAATTATCCAAAAAAACGAATGCTGCATCTAAACAAATGAAACGGAACAAAATAATAATTAATAATAATAATAATAAGCTGTTATTATTATTGTTATTTATTATTATTATTAATTCGTAATATTCCATTTGTTTAGATACGGCATTCATTATTACGGAATATTTGTAACTTCGGATAAATTCGTATTTGTTACGTTCACCAACAGCCAAATTTGAAAGGAAATTCCAATACCTATAATTTTATAGTTATTAACAGTTATTATTAGTTAGTTGTTATTTCAGATTTTCGAATTTTCGGGTTTTTGAATTTTCAAATTCTCGTTCTTATTTTCGGATTTTCGTTCTTTTGAATTTTCGGATTTTCATTCTTATTTTTTGGATATCCGAATTTTCGAACTTTCTTAATTCGTAATTATAAAAATAAAAAGACTACTGACACAGTCCATTCCTCATCAGTGCCACCTATCAGTGCCCATCAGTGCAGCCAAATTTGAAAGGAAATGCCAATACCTATAATTTTATAGTTAGTAATAGCTTTTATTAGTTAGTTATTATTTCATATTTAAAAATTTTAGTTTTTTTGAATTTTCGTATTCTCGTTCTTATTTTCGGATTTTCGTTCTTTTGAATTTTCGGATTTTCATTCTTATTTTTGGATTTCCGAATTCTCTAACTTTCATAATTATAAAAATAAAAAATATTATTATTTCATATTTTAAAATTATAGTTTTTTTGAATTTTCGGATTCTCGTTCTTATTTTCGGATTTTCGTTCTTTTAAATTTTCGGATTTTCATTCTTATTTTTGGATTTCCGAATTCTCGAACTTTCGTAATTATAAAAATAAAAAAATATTATTATTTCATATTTTAAAATTTTATTTTTTTTGAATTTTCAGATTCTCGTTCGTATTTTCGCACATATATAGTGCCAATGTCACATGACATAAAAAAAAGTATTGGTACTTGTACTCAGTGTTAAAAAAGTGGTATCAGTGTTTTGCCTTTCATTTTTATTTTAAACAAAATGGGTTGTTTTACTAGGTGATCGTTTCCAATTGCTTTAACCACTTGACCACTGGGCAGTTAAACCCCCTTCCTAACCAGACCAATTTTCAGCTTTCGGTGCTCTCACACTTTGAATGACAATTACTCCGTCATGCAACACTGTACCCAAATGAATTTTGTGTCCTTTTTTCCACACAAATAGAGCTTTCTTTTGGTGGTATTTAATCACCGCTGGGTTTTTTATTTTTTGCGCTATAAATCAAAAAATACTGAAAATTCGGTAAAAAAAAAAAAAAAAATTCTTTGTTTCTATTAAAAATTATTGCAGAGTATTGGCGAGTATTGGCAGAGTATTGTGAGTATTGGCGAGTATTGGTGAGTATTGGCGAGTATTGGCAAGTATTGGCAAGTATTGGCGAGTATTGTCGAGTATTGGCAGAGTTGCACAGTGTTGGTAGAGTATTGCACAGTGGTGGCAGAGCATTGCAGTGGTGGCAGAGCATTGCACAGTGGTGGCAGAGCATTGCACAGTGGTGGGCACAGTGGTGGCAGAGCATTGCACAGTGGTGGCAGAGCATTGCACAGTGGTTGGTTGCAGAGCATTGCACAGTGGTTGGTTGCAGAGCATTGCACATTGGTTGGTTGCAGAGCATTGCACATTGGTTGGTTGCAGAGCATTGCACAGTGGTGGCAGAGCATTGCACAGTGGTTGGTTGCAGAGCATTGCACAGTGGTGGCAGAGCATTGCACAGTGGTTGGTTGCAGAGCATTGCACAGTGGTTGGTTGCAGAGCATTGCACAGTGGTGGCAGAGCATTGCACAGTGGTTAGTTGCAGAGCATTGCACAGTGGTTGGTTGCAGAGCATTGCACAGTGGTGGCAGAGCATGGCAGAGCATTGCACAGCGGTGGCAGTGTATTGACCAGCGCTGTGGGCACTACACATCCAGCCCACAGCGCTGGTCCCGTCTCTCCCCCTCTCCGCAGTTCTCTCCTCTCTGTACCGATCGGTACAGAGAGGAGAGGGAGGAACCGGCGTCATGACGTGACGCCGGTTTGTGTACATGTGATCGCTCCGTCAAATGACGGAGCGATCACGTGGTAAACGGCCGCTATCAGCGGGTGTTTACCGTGATCCGTGATGCGCCGGGTCCTCGGGACCCGGCGGTCACGGATGTTCCCGAGTGCGCGCCCCAGGGGCCGCGCGGGAGCAACTTTCTGGGAGGACGTCCGTAGGACGTCAACTCAGGGAAACCAGACCGCGATGTAGCCGTGTTTCGACTATAGCGCGGTCGGCATGTGGTTAAGAAGCCCCGGTACAGAGAGCGCCATTTAACAGCGTTCGGTTTGGAGGCGGTAGGGATGGCGGGGAGTAAATATCCCTGACATGGAATATCATTGTAATAAACACTGTGAAAGAAACTCCGCTATTAAAATAAGAAATAAAACGACCCCCCGAGGGGCCCCCCATCCAGTGTGTAACTATTATCACAAATGATGTGTGATTCCAATCCTCATCAGTGTGAGTGGTGAGTGGGCTGCCAGCCTGCCATCCATCGCCAGCCAGGATTGCCCCCCTGTGCTTCATTATACAGCAAATAAAACAAAACCCAATTACAGGGGGCTGTCTGGGAGGACGTCTACAATACACAAGGTTTAATGAAAGATTCAAGACTGACATTTCCAGCCTCTCCGCTCCCCCCACCAACAGATAACACACCCCGCGGTATTCACCCTCCATGCCAGGCTTCTGTAAACACCATCAGGAGAAGGCGCTGCCACCATGGGAGGTCACAATACACTTCCGTATAATGATCATTGTTCTCAGCTAACCAACATAGGCTGAACACAGGAACCTTTATAGTATGAATAAAGCATCATCACTTCAGAATTACACAGGAGAACTACACTGACCACCAATGTACGGGGGCACTACACTGACCACCAATGTACGGGGGCACTACACTGACCACCAATGTACGGGGGCACTACACTGACCACAAATGTACAGGGGCACTACACTGACCACCAATGTATGGGGGCACTACACTGACCACCAATTTAAGGGGGCACTACACTGACCACCAATTTAAGGGGACACTACACTGACCACCAACATAAGAGAGTACCTTACTGAAACCAAAATTTTGGGGGGCACTACACTGACCAGTGATGTAATGGAGCACTGCATTGACCTGCAATAAAAATGGGCACTACACTGACCACCAATGTAGAGGGACACCATATTAACCAGCAATGTAAGCAGATGCTATACTAGACACTAATGTAGAAAGGCATTACCACCATTAACCACCAATGTATGAGGGCACTACACTGACCAGAAATACATGGGAGCACCACACTGACCACCAATGTAAGGGGGTACTAAATGATCCAATAATGAAAGGAGGCACTATATTGACCACCAATGTAAGAGGAGCACCACACTGACCACCAATGTAAGGAGGTACTAAACTATCCAATAATGAAAGGAGACACTATATTGACCACCAATGTAAGAGGAGCACCACACTGACCACCAATGTAAGGAGGTACTAAACTATCCACCAATGGAAGGAGGTACTATACTGACTACCAATGTAAGGAGGTACTAAACTATCCAGGAATGGAAGGGGGCACTATACTGACCACCAATGTAAGAGGAGAACCACACTGACCACCAATGTAAGGAGGTACTAAACTGACCACCAATGTAAGATGAGAACCACACTGACCACCAATGTAAGGAGGTACTAAACTATCCACCAATGGAAGGAGGTACTAAACTATCCAGTAATGGAAGGGGGCACTATACTGACCACCAATGTAAGAGGAGAACCACACTGACCACCAATGTAAGGAGGTACTACACTGACCACCAATGTAAGGAGGTACTACACTGACCACCAATGTAAGGCGGTACTAAACTATCCACCAATGTAAGAGGAGAACCACACTGACCACCAATGTAAGAGGAGAACCACACTGACCACCAATGTAAGGAGGTACTACACTGACCACCAATGTAAGAGGAGAACCACACTGACCACCAATGTAAGGAGGTACTAAACTATCCACCAATGGAAGGAATTACTATTCTGACCACCAATGTGAGTGTGAAGTGCAATTACTACCTGTGTGTTTCTTTTCTGGTTCTTATTATTATTTGCACACAATATCATGCAATATACACATTTTGGTTATTACCGACAAATGCTCTTCTTTCAAAATCACAAATGCAATCAATTAGAATTTGGATGGAAGACTGACTGCAGTAAAAAGCTTTCTTCATATATAATGCATTTGGCAGAAAGGTGTACACATCTGGGATCTATGATATCATGGTACTCGCAGTGTGAGTGGATGAATTAAAAGATAAGATGAAGTCATGTCGATGTGACAGCAGGGGGCGGTAGTGTACACACAATACTCCAAGGGATCTTTTCCAAACCGTAGTATGCGAAAAGGGTTTTTTTATTCCTCTGATTGGTGCGCACACAATCGTATCTATTCCCTGAGATCTCTGCTACAAATGACTTGCAAATTAGAAGACAATGCTGTAAAAGGAGACTGTGTGGTTCTAATCGGCTTTAGGTACGCATTGTAAAGGATCAGGGTAATGAAAATGAAATGATCACAAAGTGTTCCTTTATCACACACCTTGCTTCTATGTATACAGTACGTAGTAATTATATACCGGATGAAAATGGGGGCAGACAAATTTGTTCATTATATAATGATAACCTGCTTTCTGCCTTACAGTGTGGCCAGGGCCGTCTTTAGCACAGGGCAAAAGGGGCAGCTGGCCCGGGCCCAGTCATTGTTGTGGGGCCCAAAGCAGCTGCCCCTTTGAGCCCACACTGCCTGCAAATAGTTGATAAGTGAATTTGGGAGGGCCCAAGAAAATGTTTGCCCAGGATCCAATTAATATTTAAGAAGGACCTGAGTGTGGCCATGCTGATCCTTCAATCTCATTGCAAGGTCTACCGAGCCTGTCTGGATATTGTCCACTCTCTGCAGTCTTTAATGATGGCAATACAATCTTGGGGATCATTCACAAAGGTGAAGAAGAGACCCTTAGGGGTTTGCATAACAATTCAGCCGGTGAAAGTGCATGCACATTCATTCTGTGCGAATTGGGCAAAAATGAATCTTATTAGACTATTTCCTGTGCTGATCGAATTTTTTTCATTGATTTAAAATGGAAAATACTGCAGTTGGCCACTATATGGCGCCACATACTGGACTTTCCTGTAATACTTAGCACCATCTAGTGGCCAAATGTGTTATTTTTCTATTTTAAGTCAATAAAAAAACATTAAACAAGCACAGGAAAAGCCTAATAATATTAGTTTTTTGCCCCATTCACACAGAACGAATGTACATGAACTTTCACTGGTTGAATGACTATGAATTTTTTTTTTTATTTATATAAATACACCCTTTGCTATGTATGTGTAAATTGCTCAGTGTTTTGAACAACACTGTGGAATATGTGAGAACTAAATAAATACAGTGTATAATAATAGTGTATGACTGTGGTAGAGATATTAAAGTGTAAGCTCTACTGATGGGACTGGCTCAGTGTTCTCTGTACAACACTGTGGTATATGTCAGAGCTATATAAATGTACAATAATAATAATAGTGTATGACTGTGCAAGGACAGGAGTGTTAGCTCCTCTGGTACAGAAAGTGATGTCACTGGCTTAGTGTTTTCTGTACAGCACTGCGGTCATACCTCCCAAATTTTTCAGAAGGGAATGGCTGGACGATCACTCACTCTGTGTTTCCCGGGGGTGATTCTGTTCAGTAGTGTAGCATGTCTGTACCCTGGTAGTGGCTCAGTCTTTCTCTCTCTGGTGGCGCTGGGCAGCGTGGCTCTCTCTCTCTCTCTCTCTGGCTTCCGCCCAGCACACTCCTCATTCTTTGTCCTGTAGCACTCTCTCCCTCAGCTTTCTTCCAGGCTGCAGTCTCTCAATCTCTCTCTTGATCGAGCTGTAGCCCCCTTCCTGTGAAAAATGGGGCCGCCAATCTTTGGGACTACATGTCCCATGATGCTCTCCTCTTTGATTGGCCCTCAGTTATGGCCAATAGGGAAGGAACGGAGCGGGCAGGAAGCTGGGCGGGGAACCTGGTGAGAGCCGCCGTCTCTTCTCCCTGACAGGAGAAGGGGGGGGGGGGGGTGAGCGGGGAAAACCTCTGTCACAGCGCCGCCAAGTGCTCTGCTGGACTGAGCAGGGAAATGGGCCGAAGACACACTACACTGATGGGGGGGCTTGACAGCACCAGAGGTGGCTCTCTAATTAGGCAAATTAGGCGGTCGCCTAAGGCCTCACACTCACAGGGGCCCCGCGGCCTCCTAATTTGCCTGTGCTCAATCACTGATTCTCTCTCCCCCCCCTCTTTATCTCACCCTCTTTTCTGTATGCTTGTATTTTTTTTCCTATTACGGGCATGAGTGGGGCCTCATGTGTAAGTTTCGCCTAAGGCCTCACAAAGCCTAGAGCCGCCTCTGGACAGCACCTTGATGGTGTCACCCCACTGGCGGGTGGCACCCAGGTGCGGTCTGCCCGCACCCCGACAGCGATGCAACTGTGTTGACTTTAAGATCCGATCCCTGGTTCCAGGGGGGGGGCACTTGACCCCCCTTGCCCCTACCTGTGGACGCTCATGAACGAGGGACACCTATTAGCAAATGTATGTAGTCATAGGCCACGCTCCCCTTAAAGGAGAATTATAGGTTTAAAAAAAAAGATTAGGTAACCCACTAGTGCTTTTTTTTACTACTATTATTCCTTTATACTGGTTTTGAAATTTACAAATGTAGAAATTAAGAAATCGGATCCAAGGTTTAAAGTGTAAGCTCTTCTGATGGGACTGGCTCAGTGATCTCTGTACAACACTACGGTATACGTCAGAGCTATATAAATGTACAATCATAATGTATAACTGTGCGAGGACATTAGAGTGTAAGCTCCTCTGGTACAGAAAGTGATGTCACTGGCATAATGTTTTCTGTACAGCGCTGTGGTATATGTCAGAGCTATAGTAACGTATCATAATATTGTGTGTGACTGTGGTGGGGACATTAGAGTGTAAGCTCTTCTGGTGCAGAGACAGATGTGACTGGCTTAGTGATCTCTGTACAGCACCATGGAACATGTCAGAGCTATATAAATGTATAACAATAGCGTGTGACTGTGGGAGGACATTAGAGTGTAAGCTCCTCCAATACAGACAGTAGTGTTACTGCTTTGGTGTTTTCTGGTACAGCGCTGCGCTGTGGTATATGTCAGAGCTATTGTAATGTATAATAATATTGTGTGTGGCTGTGGTGGGGACATTAGAGTGTAAGCTCTTCTGGTGCAGAGAGTGATGTTACTGGCTTTGTGTTTTCTGTACACTGATGTGGTATATGTCAGAACTATATTAATGTATATTATTATTGTGTGAGTGTGGCGGGGCATTAGAGTGTAAGCTCCTCTGATTACAGAGAATGTTACTGGCTTAGTAACATTGCTGTGGTATATACTAATGTATAATAATATTGTGTGTGACTGTGGTGGGAACATTAGAGTGTAAGCTCTCCTGGTGCAGAGAATGCGACTGGCTTATAGACATGTGCACAACAAAAAAATTTGTTTATTTTCATTTCGTTTTTTTCATTTCCGAAAAAAATTTGTTTATTTTCGTTTCGTTTTTTTCGTTTCCGTTGATTCGTAACGATTCGTAAATTCGTAAGTCGTCGGTGTTCGTATTCGTAACGATTCGTACATTCGTAAGTCGTCGGTGTTCGTATTCGTAACGATTCGTACATTCGTAAGAGTTATTTTTTCGTTGATTCGTTTAATTTTCGTTCATTCGTTTATTCGAAATTCGGACGCATTCGTAGTTATTCGTAGATTCGTAATCGGTGCATAATTCATAATTTTATGTAATGTGTATGCTATTATTACATTTTAAGAGACACGGAAAATTACGAATCGAAAAAAAAAGTTACGAATGTACGAATTTTTTCGTTCAATCCATTCGAAGCACGTTAAGCAACGCCATTGTAAGAGACACGGAAAATTACGAATCGAAAAAAAAAAAAAGTTACGAATGTACGAATTTTTTTTCGTTCAATCTATTCGAAGCACGTTAAGCAGCACCATTGTAAGGGACACAAAAAAAATACCAATTCAACAAAAAAAAAAAAAAAATTACGAATGTACGAATTTTTTCGTTAATTTTCATTTTCGTTGTTCCTGTTTTCCTTTTTTTCGGATTTTCTTAATTCGTACATTCGTTGTTTCTAGTTTGTTTTTTTTCGGATTTTCGTTATTTTCGGATTCGTTCGATTCGAACGATTCGTTATTCGTTAAAATTTTAGCGAATCGTTCGTTCATTCGTACGAAAACGAACGAACGAAAATAACGAAAAAAACCGAAAAAAAACAAAACGAATTGCACATGTCTACTGGCTTAGTAATCTCTGTACAGCACTATGGAATATGTCACAGCTATATAAATGTATAATAGTAGTGTGTGACTGTGGGAGAACATTAGAGTGTAAGCTCTTCTGGTACAGACAATGACGTTGCTGGTATAGTGTTTTCTGTACAGTGCTGTGGTATATGTCAGAGCCATATAAATGTATAATAGTAGTGTGTGACTGTGGGAGTACATTAGAGTGTAAGCTCTTCTGGTACAGACAATGACGTTGCTGGTATAGTGTTTTCTGTACAGTGCTGTGGTATATGTCAGAGCCATATAAATGTATAATAGTAGTGTGTGACTGTGGGAGTACATTAGAGTGTAAGCTCTTCTGGTACAGACAATGACGTTGCTGGTATAGTGTTTTCTGTACAGTGCTGTGGTATATGTCAAAGCTATATAAATGTATAAAAAAATATATATTTGTGTGTGACATTAGAGTGTAAGCTCTTCTGGTGAGAGTCTGATGGAAAATGTGTTTACTGTACAACACTGTAGCATATGTCAGAGCTATATAAAAGTATAATACTATTGTGTGTATGGTGGGGCATTAGAGTGTAAGCTCCTCTGGTACAGAGAATGTGACTGGCTCAGTGATCTCTGTACAGCACTACGGTATATGTCACCTTCTCTCCCCTCATTCAGGTCTCTGTATATAGTGCATTAGGCAGTGATCAGGTGGGGAGGGGAGAGGGATCAGTTGTCCTTTAGGTGTGCAGACATGGAGCACATGTCATCCACTGACACTTACCCAGGCATGAGAGCAGGTGGGATGTAGGTGGCATTGTTGTGGGTGATCAATGTGCCGGCACTCCTGGACGCCATCTGTCACCCGGTGCCGTGACCAATGTGACTCACTGGAAACCCAAGACCCTTGGCTGGAGGCTTCAGTACCCAGGACACACAGCTCTGTCCTGACACGCTAACCTGCGTCTCCCTGGTGACCGTCACCGAGCAACCCGACAACACCACACTGTACACAATACACGCCTTCAGCCTGTGACATGCCAGGGGTTACTACTAACCGGAGAAACCAGTGGGTCAAAACGACATAAAAGGAGACAAAAACGAATGACAGTTCATAATAAAGTCAATTCTTACTTGGGAGGGACCGTGCTTTATACAGGCCATACACCATACAATGTGATTGAAAATTAGATCTACCTAAAAACTATGTGTGATTAGAAAGAAATTGGGTGGATTGTATAGGTTTGTCCTCATATTACATAGTATTGATAAATGTATATGAGATTGTAAAGGGATTGTACAATCAGATTGCATAATGTATGCCAACTGTTAAAAAGGGGTGCAGAGTAGACAACATGTTAAAATCATTTCACCCAAGGCTGAGCACTAAGGCCCCTTTCACACGTATACGACTTGTCCCACGATTTGGGACTGCAAAGTAGCACGACAAGTCGTTCCCCATGATTTCCAATGACAGCCATTCATATTAGACATGTGCAATTCGTTTTGTTTTTCGTTTTTTTTTTTGTTATTTTCGTTCATTCTTTTTCGTACGAATGAACGAACGATTCGCTAAAAATTTTAACGAATAACGAATCGTTCGAATCGAACGAATCCGAAAATAACGAAAATCCGAAAAAAACAAATTAGAAACAACGAATGTACGAATAAAGAAAATCCAAAAAACGAAAAACGGAACAACGAAAATGAAAATGAACGAAAAAAATTCGTACATTCGTAACTTTTTTTTTGAATTGGTAATTTTCCGTGTCCCTTACAATGGTGCTGCTTAACGTGCTTCGAATAGATTGAACGAAAAAATTTCGTACATTCGTAACTTTTTCTTTTTTTTTTTCAATTCGTAATTTTCCGTGTCTCTTACAATGGCGCTGCTTAAACGTGCTTCGAATAGATTGAACGAAAAAATTCGTACGTTCGTAACTTTTTTTTTTTTTTCGAATCGGAATTTTCCGTGTCTCTTACAATGGCATTGCTTAACGTGCTTCGAATGGATTGAACAAAAAAATTCGTAACATTCGTAACTTTTTTTTTAATTCGATTCGTAATTTTCCGTGTCTCTTAAAATGTAATAATAGCATACACATTACATAAAATTATGAATTATGCTCCAATTAAGAATCTACGAATGTTACGAATGTTATGAATGTACGAATAAATACAAATGCGTCCGATTTTCGAATCAACGAAAATTAAAACGGAAAAACGAATCAACGAAAAAATAACTCTTACGAATGTACGAATCATTACGAATACGAACACCGACGACTTACGAATTTACGAATCGTTACGAATACGAACACCGACGACTTACGAATAAAAAAATAGGAAAACAGTAAAGTTAGCCCATTTTTTTTTTATATTGTGAAAGATAATGTTATGCAGAGTAAATTGATACCCAACATGTCACGCTTCAAAATTGCGCCCGCTCGTGGAATGACTTTTACAATTAAAAATCTCCATAGGCAACGTTTAAAAAAATTCTACCGGTTGCATGTTTTGAGTAACAGAGGACGTCTAGAACCAGAATTATTGCTCTCACTCTACCGATCGCGGCGATACCTCACATGTGTGGTTTGAACACCGTTTTCATATGCAGGCGCTACTCACGTATGCGTTCGCTTCTGCACGCGAGCTCGTCGGGACGGGGGGGCGTTTAAAAAAAAATATGTATTATTATTTATTTTACCTTTTATTTTTTATTTTTACACTGTATTTAAAAAAAAAATACAAATTATCACTTTTATTCCTATTACAAGGAATGTAAACATCCCTTGTGATAGAGAAAAAGCATGACAGGACCTCTTAAATATGAGATCTGGGGTCAAAAAGACCTCACATCTCACATTTACACTAAAATACAATAAACAAATAAAAAATAAAAAGATTTGTCATTTAAAAAAATTATAAAAAAAAAAATGGCCTTTTAAGAGCTGTGGGCGGAAGTGACGTCGCTTCCGCCCAGCAATTGTATGGAGATGGGTGGGGGACATCTTCCCCTCACTCGTCTCCATGCATAGCTTACGGCAGGACGCGACCGCCTCCGGCGCTGCCGACAGGTCCGGTAAGCGGCGGAGGGCACTGGATCATGGCAGGAGGGGGGAAGCCCTCTCCCGCCACCGATAAAAGTGATCTCGCAGCGAATCCGCCACAGAGACCACTTTTATTTTGTAGCGGACCCCCCGCTGAAGACGAGGATACCAGGGTAATGGCAGCTAGCTGCTGCCATAACAACGATATCCTCCCTCAAACAGCCGATGTATAACGACGGCGGGCAGTCCTTAAGTGGTTAAGACAGGCCATAGATGATGCGATTTTCTTGCTTGAAAATTGCTTGATTATCCCCATCAACACTGACTGTGGAATCCCTCCCGTGGAGCTATTGTGTTCTCCCAGTGTGGGGTTTGCTCATTCATTTAAATGTGTATAGGCATGTCAAGCTCTCTGAGCATTTATGTATTTTATTAGCCAGTATATGAATTTATTCTGGCCATTGGAATGAATGAACACTCAGCACTAAACGCACCTAGCGTTTCGGCATTTATAGGCATATAAGTACATTTGCACGCCCCAAGTGTTTTTTAATGCTTAACCCCTTAGCGGCCCTTTAAGAAGTTTCAGACACGGGCGGGCATTTCAGCCACATGATCAGAAAGCTCCCAATCACTCCCAATAGATTTGATGTACCTAGCATCCTATACTAGGAGGCAGAACCGGTGCTACCACTAGGCAAACTAGGCAGCCGCCTAGGGCGCCCGGCCACTGGTGTTATTACTCTCTTCTCTGTGCAGCAAGCAACTAAGTCTCAGCATCAACAGGCAGCCGCTGCTCCATTCAGGACCATAGTGTCAGAGGTACATAAGTAGCGGAGGACTGTGTCTGTGTCCCGACTCCTGAATGAATGGAAGCAGGCAAACATTCATTGATGGGCGCTGGTGAGGCTGTATTTAATGGGCGCTGGTGAGGATGCATTTAATGGGCTCTGGTGAGGCTGCATTGATGGGCGCTGGTGAGTCTGCATTTGATGAGCGCTGGTGAGGCTGCATTGATGGGCGCTGGTGAGGCTGCATTTGATGAGCGCTGGTGAGGATGCATTGATGGGCGCTGGTGAGGCTGCATTTGATGGGCGCTGGTGAGGATGCATTGATGGGCGCTGGTGTGGCTGCATTTGATGGGCTCTGGTGAGGCTGCATTAATGGACGCTGGTGAGGCTGCATTTGATGGGCTCTGGTGAGGCTGCATTGATGGGCGCTGGTGAGTCTGCATTTGATGAGCGCTGGTGAGGCTGCATTGATGGGCGCTGGTGAGGCTGCATTTGATGAGCGCTGGTGAGGATGCATTGATGGGCGCTGGTGAGGCTGCATTTGATGGGCGCTGGTGAGGATGCATTGATGGGCGCTGGTGAGGCTGCATTGATGGGCGCTGGTGAGGCTGCATTAATGGGCGCTGGTGAGGCTGCATTTGATCGGCGCTGGTGAGGCTGCATTGATGGGCGCTGGTGAGGCTGCGTTAATATGCTCTGGTGAGGCTGCATTTGATGGGCGCTGGGGAGGCTGCATTTGATGGGCGCTGGTGTGGCTGCATTTGATGGGCGCTGGTGAGGCTGCATTAATGGGCGCTGGTGAGGCTGCATTTGATCGGCGCTGGTGAGGCTGCATTGATGGGCGCTGGTGAGGCTGCGTTAATGGGCGCTGGTGAGGCTGCATTTGATGGGCGCTGGGGAGGCTGCGTTAATATGCTCTGGTGAGGCTGCATTTGATGGGCGCTGGGGAGGCTGCATTTGATGGGCGCTGGTGTGGCTGCATTTGATGGGCGCTGGTGAGGCTGCATTAATGGGCGCTGGTGAGGCTGCATTTGATCGGCGCTGGTGAGGCTGCATTGATGGGCGCTGGTGAGGCTGCGTTAATGGGCGCTGGTGAGGCTGCATTTGATGGGCGCTGGGGAGGCTGCATTTGATGGGCGCTGGTGGGGCTGCATTGATGGGCGCTGGTGAGTCTGCATTTGATGAGCGCTGGTGAGGCTGCATTTGATGGGCGCTGGTGTGGCTGCATTTGATGGGCGCTGGTGAGGCTGCATTAATGGGCGCTGGTGAGGCTGCATTTGATCGGTGCTGGTGAGGCTGCATTGATGGGCGCTGGTGAGGCTGCATTTGATGGACGCTGGGGAGGCTGCATTTGATGGGCGCTGGTGAAGCTGCATTGATGGGCGCTGGTGAGTCTGCATCTGATGAGCGCTGGTGAGGCTGCATTGATGGGCGCTGGTGAGGCTGCATTTGATGAGCGCTGGTGAGGATGCATTGATGGGCGCTGGTGAGGCTACATTTGATGGGCGCTGGTGGGGCTGCATTGATGGGCGCTGGTGAGGCTGTATTTGATGGGCGCTGGTGAGGATGCATTTAATGGGCTCTGGTGAGGCTGCATTTAATGGGCGCTGGTGAGGCTGAATTTGATGGGAACTGGTGGGGCTGCATTTGATGGGCTCTGGTGAGGCTGCATTTGATGGGCGCTGGTGAGGCTGCATTTGATGGGCTCTGGTGAGGCTGACTTTGATGGGCGCTGGTGTGGCTGCATTTGATGGGCTCTGGTGAGGCTGCATTTGATGGGCTCTGGTGAGGCTGCATTAATGGACGCTGGTGAGGCTGCATTTGATGGGCGCTGGTGGGGCTGCATTTTATGGGCGCTGGTGAGGCTGCATTAATGGGCGCTGGTGAGGCTGCATTTGATGGGCGCTGGTGAGGCTGCATTTGATGGGCACTGGTGGGGCTGAGTTTGATGGGCGCTTTATTAAAAAGGCGGGGTATACATGGACAGGGCAAAGGGGGAAGAGCCAAGGGGGGCAGAAAAATTAAGTTTTGCCTAGGGTGTCAAAAATCCTTGCACCAGCCCTGCTAGGAGGGTGCTACATTTACAGTTTATAGACTCTCGTAGCCTTTCCCCTGGTCCCATCCTGTCGTTGAGGAAGGATGAAGATTCCATTTAGTAATACAGGATGATCCCATTATCTCCTCTCTCCCTACACTCAATCCTGGATCTTTGTGGCTTCCTGTCCCTTGGGGATAGACACATAAGTCATGTCACATTTACATCTTAAAGAGGAGCTCCAGGCTTCAGAAAAAAATACTGTAGTTGCTGACTTTTAATATTAGGACACTTACCTGTCCAGGTATCTCGCGGTGTGTTCACCCAAGCCGATTTTTCAGTCGGCCATTGCGTGCTGCCGCCACCATCTCCACTAAGGGAAACTGGCATCCGGTTCCCCACTGCGCAAGTGAAAGTGGCTCGGCGGGGGGGTGATGGGGGCCGCGTTGAGATCAGCCGGAAGTGTAAGCGGGGTACCTGTCAAAACCAGGTGCCCGTGCAAAGGTGTTCTGTCGGGTTGAGGTCAGGACTCTGTGCAGGCCAGTCAAGTTCCTCCACCCCAAGCTCGCTCATCCACTTCTTTATGGATCTTGTTTGTGCACTGGTGTGCAGTCATGTTGGAACAGGAAGGGGCCATCCTCAACTTACATCAGGTTTCTGCATCAGAAGGCCCACTTACATCTGGTGTCTCTCATCAGTGTGCTCCTTACATCATTTGTCCCCATCAGAGTACTGCCTTACATTAGGTGTCATCTTTAGAGTGCCCCTTTACATCAGGTGTTCACATCACATCGGGTATGCCCATCAGAGTGCTCCTTTACATTAGGTGTGCCCACCAGAGTGCCCCTTTACATCAGCTGTCCCCATCACAGTGCCCCCTTACATCAGGTGTGCCCATCAGAGTGCCCCTTTACATCAGCTGTCCCCATCACAGTGCCCCCTTATGTCAGGTATCCTCATCACATCAGGTGTGCCCATCAGAGTACTCATTTACATCAGGTGTCACCATCACAGTGCCACCTTACATCAGGTGTCCCCATTAGAGTGGCCCCTTAACATAATATGTGCCCATCAGATTGCCCACCCATACATATGTGCCCATGAGCATGCCCCCTTAACATAATAAGTGCCCATCAGTGTGCCCCTTATTTTATGTTAAGGGGGACTCTGATGGTCACATTTACGTTAAGGGATATGCTGATGGGCACATTTTACTGTGCCCCTTAACATAAAATGTGCCCATCAGTTACATAGTAGATGAGGTTGAAAAAGTCCATCAAGTCCAACCTATGTGTGTGATTATATGTCAGTATTACATTGTATATCTCTGTATATTGTGGTCATTCAGGTGCTTATCTAATAGTTTTTTGAAACTATCAATGCCCCCCGCTGAGACCACCGCCAGTGGAAGGGAATTCCACACCCTTGCCACTCTTACAGTAAAGAACCCTCTATGTAGTTTAAGGTTAAACCTCTTTTGTTCTAATTTTAATGAGTGGCCACAAGTCTTGTTAAACTCCCTTCTGCAAAAAAGTTTTATCCCTATTGTGGGGTCACCAGTATGGTATTTGTATATTGAAATCATATCCCCTCTCAAGCGTCTCTTCTCCAGAGAGAATAAGTTCAGTGCTCTTAACCTTTCCTCATAACTAATATCCTCCAGACCCTTTATTAGCTTTGTTGCCCTTCTTTGTACTCGCTTCATTTCCAGTACATCCTTCCTGGGGACTGGTGCCCAGAACTGGACAGCATACTCCAGGTGCAGCCGGACCAGAGTCTTGTAGAGCGGGAGAATTATCATTTTATCTCGGGAGTTGATCTCCTTTTTAATGCATGCCAATATTCTGTTTGCTTTGTTAGCAGAAGCTTGGCATTGCATGCCATTGCTAAGCCTATCATCTACTAGGACCCCCAGGTCCTTTTCCATTCCATAGATTCCCCCAGAGGTTCTCCCCCCAGTGTGTAGATTGCATTCATATTTTTGCCACCCAAATGCATTATTTTACATTTTTCTACATTAAACCTCATAAAATGTGCCCTTCAGAGTGCCCCTTAACATAAAATAAGGGGCATGCTGATGGACACATCTTATGTTCCGGGGCAACCTGATGGGCACAACAGAAAAACTTGATGGCTGCTATACACTGTCACTGTACTACACACTAGCTGGGAAGGGGTTGACATCTCGGGTAATCAAGGGGTTAAATGTGTGCCTAACAAGTGTTAACCAATTAAGGGCCGAGCCTCTTTCTGAGATTTGTTGTTTACAAGTTAAAAACAGGTTTCTTTGTTAGAAAATGACTTACTAACACCCTAGAGGATAAAATGGCGGCCGTTACAATACTTTCTACACCGTATTTGTGCAGCGGTCTTACAAGCGCACTTTTTTTTAAAAAAAATACACTTTTTTGAATGAAAAAATAAGACAGCAGTAAAGTTAGCCCAATTTTTTTTTATATTGTGAAAGATAATGTTACGCCGAGTAAATTGATACCCAACATGTCACGCTTCAAAATTGCGCCCGCTCGTGGAATGGCGACAAACTTTTACCCTTAAAAATCTCCATAGGCGAAGTTTAAAAAATTCTACAGGTTGCATGTTTTGAGTTACACAGGAGGTCTAGGGCTAGAATTATTGCTCTCGCTCTATCGATCGCGGCGATACCGCACATGTGTGGTTTGAACACCGTCTTCATATTCGGGTGCTACTCACATATGCGTTCGCTTCTGCACGCAAGCTCGGCGGGATGGGGCGCTTTTAAAAAAAAAATATGTTTTTCGTTTTTATTTTACCTTTTATTTTTTACTTTTACACTGTTTTTAAATTTTTTTTAATTTTGTCACTTTTATTCCTATTACAAGGAATGTAAACATCCCTTGTAATAGAAAAAAACATGACAGGTCCTCTTAGATATGAGATCTGGGGTCAAATAGACTTCAGATCTCATATTTACAATAAAATGCAAAGAAAAAAAAAATGTCATATAAAAAAATAATTTAAAAAAAATGTCACTTTAAGAGCTATGGGCGGAAGTGAAGTTTTGATGTCGCGTCCGCCCTGCAGTGATATGGAGAAGGGTGGGGGCCATCTTCCCCTCACTCGTCTCCATACCTAACAGTAGACAGGACGCGATGGGGGGGAGCCCTCTTCCGCCACCGATAAAAGTGATCTGCTGGCGAATCCCCCGCAGAGACCACTTTTATCTTGTAGCGGACTGCCCACTGAAGAAGAGGATATCGGGGTTATGGCAGATGACTGCCATAACAATGATATCCTCCTTCAAACAGCCGACATAAAACTGCGGCGGGCGGTCCGTAAGTGGTTAACTTGTGTAATGTGTGCTGTTTTTTTTACTAAATACCGTATCTCTTTGTTTCTTATCCCTGCTTTGTACAGAGCCATGTGTTGATTGTCAACACAGGGTTCTGGGCTGTAATTGGACACAAAGCAGAGAATAAAAACCGCCAATATCCCCCAGTAAAAGCACCTTACTGTAAACACAAAACACTGGTTAGGCACACATTTAACCCTTTGATCACACTAGATGTTAACCCCTTCCCAGGCAGTGTCAGTATATGGACACTGAAAATATGTAGCATTCATATTGGCCTAAATTTATGAAGAAATTAGATTTTTTTAATTTTGTATTGGATATGTTTTATAGCTGAAAGTAAAAAAATATTGTTTTGTTTTCAACATTTTCGGTCATTTTTTTGTTTATAGTTAAAATAATAAAAAACACAGTGGTGATCAAATACCACCAAAAGAAAGCTCTATTTGTGAGAAAAAAATGATATTAATTTTGTTTGCGTACAGCGTTGCATGACCGCGCAATTGTTAGTTAAAATAACGCAATGCCATAACGCAAAAAATGGCCTAGTCAGGAAGGGGGGTAAATCTTCCGCAGGTCAAGGGGTTAAATGAAAGTGTAAGCTGTGACCATAGAACTTCTTTTGATTATTAACCACTTATGGACCACCCGTCCATCGTGTACTGCGGATGGGCGGCCTGTACAGGCAAAGCAAAGTACTAGTACGTCACTGCCTGTTTCCGGGTTAAGGGTGGGCATGCGCGCTCCCCCACCAGACAGCCGCTGTGATTGTACACAGAGAGAGTTTGTCAGCAGGTCCAATGATTCATGGCCGGGACCTGCTGACAATCTCCCGCTGTGTACATTCACAGCAGCTGTCTGTGGAAACAGGCGATGACGTACTAGTACAGAATTCACAAAGTAAGTTTACAAACTTTAGGATCATTCAGATTAATAGAAGTAGGCTGGAAATCATTGAACTATCCAATGTGGAATGAATATAGGATTGTACATTTTGACCACAGATACACTTTAATGGTTTTACAAGTTTCTGGGCCCATTATCTCGTCAAGCAGTTGTGCCCAGAAGCTAGACACGTGCACTGCTGAAAAATTTGTTCATTTTCGTTTCATGTATTTATTTATTTTTTTGTTTTTAGGGTCATTCGTTTTGATCGCAATTCGTAAATTTGTAAATTAGTAAATTCGAAAATTTGAAAATCCGAAAATAATAAGGAAAATCTGAAAATTCGAAAGAACGAAAATCCCAAATATTAACTACATTATATACTCGAGTATAGGTCGACCCGAATATAATCCGATGTACCTAATTTTACCACAAAAAAAGTGGGAAAATGTATTGACTCGATTATAAGCCTAGGGTGGGAAATGCAGCAGCTACTGGGTAAACGCCCATCTGCAGCCTCACTGTGCCCACCTGTATCATCAGTGCCCAACTGCAGCCTTACTGTGCCCATTTTCAGCCTCACTGTGCCCATCTGCAGCCTCACTGTGCCCATTTGCAGCCTCACTGTGCCCATCTGCAGCCTCACTGTGCCCATCTGCAGCCTCACTGTGCCCATCTGCAGCCTCATTGTGCCCATCTGCAGTCTCACTGTGCCCATCTGCAGCCTTATTGTGCCCATCTGCAGCCTCACTGTGCCCATCTGCAGTCTCATTGTGCCCATGCGTAGCCTCATTGTGCCCATCTGCAGCCTCATTGTGCCCATCTGCAGCCTCACTGTGCCCATCTGCAGCCTCACTGTACCCATCTGCAGTCTCATTGTGCCCATCCGTAGCCTCACTGTGCCCATCTGCAGCTGTACCTTTGATAGCTAAAATAGCTGTCTCCCGCTGTGTCATGCAGTCTGTTCGACGGCCGTCCATTGTAACAAAGCCCCGCCTCCTCCTCATCCATGTTAGACGGAAAATTGATACAGTTTCCCAGCATTGTATCAGTGTTCTGTCTATCACGGACGAGGAGGAGGCGGGGCTTTGTTACAATGGACGGCCCCTGAACAGACCGCATGACACAGTGGGAGACAGCCGCTGTTTTAGCTATCAAAGGTACAGCTGCAGATGGGCACAGTGAGGCTACACCCCCACTCGAGACCCTCTCTGGAGTATAAGCCGAGGGGGGTGTTTTCAGCCTAAAAAATGTCCTGAAAAACTCGGCTTATACTCAAGTATATACGGTAACTAACTAACTAATAATAACTAACTATTAAATTATAGGTATTGGAATTTCCTTTAAATTTTGGCTGTTAGCAAATGTAACCAGTACGAATTGATTTGAAGTTACGAATTATCCGAAATACCAAATGCCGCATCTAAACAAATGGAACGGATCGAATTAATAAGAAATAATAATAATAAAACGTTTTTATTATTATTATTGTTATTTATTATTATTAATTTGTTACGTTCCATTCATTTAGATACCGCATTAGTTATTTTGGATAATTCGTAACTTTGGATAAATTCGTATTCATTACATTGACTAAAAGCCAAATTAGAAAGGAAATTCCAATACCTATAATGTAATAGTTATTATTTCAGATTTTCGAATTTTCAGTGTAGCGGCCATAACCCCTTGAGGTGTGGCCTTGACTTTTGGGCCTACCAGTTACCTCCTCGTGGCTTGTCAGTGAAATTTCTAGGGGTACTGGGAGGGTTAGTACCCAACAACTTTGGATGCTGACACATACATTAAAAGTCCTTTTTATTCTGCAGTGGTAACATCCAACATAACACAGAGTGGGAATAGAGGGCACGGGTGATGAAACTCAGGCACTTTGAACTGCTGACATATACTGAATGTATCTGATCAACCAAGAGAGTAGCCACTCGCAGCTGGGTGCTTCACTGCCGGATAAACCTCTAGCCAGAGATCTAGCAGCCAACAATGTGATCCAGAACTTTGTAAAAGTCTCTGCCACAGACTAAATAGCAACCGAAGATAGTAGGAACCCTTCTCACAGTACCTGGAACTTTCTCTGTCTCCTGGGTAGTACTGTGGAAGTGTGGATTCTTTAGTTTCCATACAACTCAGCTTCCAGGCTCTTACTGAGTAGCCAGCTTGTTGGCCCTCCTCCGAAGAGTCCTGCCCTGGTCTCTTGTACGAGTTGCCGTGTCCCACCAATACCAAGAGCACACCGGGACGCCTTGAATTCTCCTTCAGTTACTGGGCCTCGGGAACAGACGGATCCCTGCCCCAGACCATGCGGGTCTATGAGGCTGATCAGATTGACCATGCTTGCAGGATGGCAAATTCTCCTAGGCCCGGGACCCCTCGCGGGGCTACCCCAGTCCAGAACCAGGAACCAATCACTGAGGCCAAACCCTGAACCACGTGACTTCAGCACCTTAAGTAGCCCTTCCCAGACTACACAGCAGGGCAAGACGCGCCCACTGATTGGCTCCAGGAAAGATTGGTACCCAAAATGTCCAACCAGGCCTGGTTCTCGGCCTGTCATAGGTACCTCACTGCACCTATGACCAGGCAGAACTCTAGTATAGCCCAGCCAGACTGATGCCATAGTAAACCTGTACAATTAACCCTCAGAACCCCGTTATGATTCTGAGGAAAAAAACGAAATTTCCACTTATAGCGCACACTTGAAGTGTGACCGCTACATCAGGTTTTCGGATTTTCGAATTTCCGAATCTACGAATTAGAAATTACGAATTTTCGAATTTACAAATTTACGAATATTCGTAAAAATTTGTTAAACGGGTTTTCGTTAATTCGTATTTGTTACGTTGACTAACAGCCAAATTTGAAAGGAAATTCCAATACCTATAATTTGTGCGTGTGCCAGCACCGGGCATGATGCCACTGGCACATGCATGCCCCCTCCTTACACATTTACCACCTCCATCATGTGTTTGTATGTATATACTTCCTGTTCTATGCCAAATCTCTGGGCATGCTCCATGTGCATTTATGCGATTTAAACTGTTTTAATATTTTGAGATCTATGTCAAACAAATAAAATACGCTGTACTGTAACTCACCTCCACTATTCAATTGTTTCATTTAAAGTCCCAAACTCCCCATCCTTTCTCATTCATTATAGGGATGGAAGCACCTAATGGGTGCTTCATTTAAAGTCCCAAACTCCCCCCCAATATACCCAATTATCGGGATGGAAACAATTGAATATTTGGGTTTGGCAGTGTTCCCCTGCCATCCCTGTGCGAGGTTGCCCCCATTTCGGGTACCTTTTGTTAAGGTTTACACATATTACTAAATGTCAAGTATTTATTATCTATTATATTTCGTTTTGCTTTGTGTTCTTCATACCGTTGGTACATCATTTACTTGCAGCATTCCCCAGGCTGGTTCAGGGCACCCACATGGATCATCACTGTCCAGCACACTGATCCTGCCTTCTCAGCCGTTGCTCTGTGGGATTGGTTGGCGTGGGGTCATGGCCGAGGTCCTTCTCAACTGCGGGAGCTGCGATGAGTGTAGTGGACTCTCCCTCCCCTCCCCTTGTACGCATCGCGTCCAGGAGGTGTGGGCGGGCACCCTTTCACTCATCGGCGCCACGTCTGTCACACCATTGTGTGACGCTAGTTACGCCGTGCGCATGACGTCAGTTTTGACGTCATTGCGCCGGCGTCTAGTCATAACATCGTGTGTTCCGGTATGGGGAAGCTCTCGCGCCTGTTACTGAGTATTCACTCGGTCCAGGTGCGACTGCATCTTTCCCATTGGTCCACTGCGTGGCGTGGGCGGCATATATTCATATCCCCCATTGTAGTGAGCTGTTCATTTGATCAGTCTGCTGCTGGGATGTGTGCACACCGGCTACGTTGCTTGCTGGTGATGCCTGGATGCAGCATCAGGGTAAGCTTTCTTTCCCCCCCTGCTCACATTTCTATTTTCTCCTTTGTTTTCTTTTCCCTTGGTGACGCAATGCGTGTTGATTCAAACATTTTTGCTCATTCATATTTTTCACTTGCTACAAATCCCTTTACGTTGGTCACACTTTATAGATTGATACAACTGCTCACCATCTCTCTACACTGCTATCTTCACACCCTCTGGCACTTTTCTTACCTCATCATCACCTTCTGTGGAGCTACACTGGGTTCACCTTATAAAATAATTACCACTTAGAACTTGTTATAGTTGTAACTATATATATATTTCAATATTTTGTTCCCAGATACTCTTGCCTCACGAAGTACATTTCAAGTACTGGCCCCAGGGAGATTTCATTCTTACTTTTTCATGCCCCCTTATCATCAGATGCTGCATCACTTTAATATGCCGCCTCAGCTCCCGCGGTGGAGCCTATGTTCTTTGGCCGGGCCCTATGCGAGCTACCCCGCAGCTCGATCGCTGTCTAGGTTGGTGAGTGTTTTTGGTTTACCAACCACATTTATTAAAATGAATCTGTGTAATTCTCTCTAGAGTTTAGGTTTTTTACTCTTTGTATATATATATTCCATAGGAATGTCTGCTGCATCCG
This sequence comes from Lithobates sylvaticus, assembly GCA_028564925.1. NCBI lineage: Eukaryota > Metazoa > Chordata > Amphibia > Anura > Ranidae > Lithobates > Lithobates sylvaticus. Next base: position 509,739,715 of record CM053028.1, on the reverse strand, counting down.
CTCCTGACGAGTGGGAGTACCCACGAAACGCGTAGAGCTTCATTCAATGTTGCAGCTACACCATATATGAATTCCTATTCATTTACCATCAATATACTTCATGATGTTTTCATATTATTCGATAGATGTATATATATCATGTGGGTGCGTGTGCCAGCACCGGGCATGATGCCACTGGCACATGCATGCCCCCTCCTTACACATTTACCACCTCCATCATGTGTTTGTATGTATATACTTCCTGTTCTATGCCAAATCTCTGGGCATGCTCCATGTGCATTTATGCGATTTAAACTGTTTTAATATTTTGAGATCTATGTCAAACAAATAAAATACGCTGTACTGTAACTCACCTCCACTATTCAATTGTTTCATTTAAAGTCCCAAACTCCCCATCCTTTCTCATTCATTATAGGGATGGAAGCACCTAATGGGTGCTTCATTTAAAGTCCCAAACTCCCCCCCAATATACCCAATTATCGGGATGGAAACAATTGAATATTTGGGTTTGGCAGTGTTCCCCTGCCATCCCTGTGCGAGGTTGCCCCCATTTCGGGTACCTTTTGTTAAGGTTTACACATATTACTAAATGTCAAGTATTTATTATCTATTATATTTCGTTTTGCTTTGTGTTCTTCATATCGTTGGTACATCATTTACTTGCAGCATTCCCCAGGCTGGTTCAGGGCACCCACATGGATCATCACTGTCCAGCACACTGATCCTGCCTTCTCAGCCGTTGCTCTGTGGGATTGGTTGGCGTGGGGTCATGGCCGAGGTCCTTCTCAACTGCGGGAGCTGCGATGAGTGTAGTGGACTCTCCCTCCCCTCCCCTTGTACGCATCGCGTCCAGGAGGTGTGGGCGGGCACCCTTTCACTCATCGGCGCCACGTCTGTCACACCATTGTGTGACGCTAGTTACGCCGTGCGCATGACGTCAGTTTTGACGTCATTGCGCCGGCGTCTAGTCATAACATCGTGTGTTCCGGTATGGGGAAGCTCTCGCGCCTGTTACTGAGTATTCACTCGGTCCAGGTGCGACTGCATCTTTCCCATTGGTCCACTGCGTGGCGTGGGCGGCATATATTCATATCCCCCATTGTAGTGAGCTGTTCATTTGATCAGTCTGCTGCTGGGATGTGTGCACACCGGCTACGTTGCTTGCTGGTGATGCCTGGATGCAGCATCAGGGTAAGCTTTCTTTCCCCCCCTGCTCACATTTCTATTTTCTCCTTTGTTTTCTTTTCCCTTGGTGACGCAATGCGTGTTGATTCAAACATTTTTGCTCATTCATATTTTTCACTTGCTACAAATCCCTTTACGTTGGTCACACTTTATAGATTGATACAACTGCTCACCATCTCTCTACACTGCTATCTTCACACCCTCTGGCACTTTTCTTACCTCATCATCACCTTCTGTGGAGCTACACTGGGTTCACCTTATAAAATAATTACCACTTAGAACTTGTTATAGTTGTAACTATATATATATTTCAATATTTTGTTCCCAGATACTCTTGCCTCACGAAGTACATTTCAAGTACTGGCCCCAGGGAGATTTCATTCTTACTTTTTCATGCCCCCTTATCATCAGATGCTGCATCACTTTAATATGCCGCCTCAGCTCCCGCGGTGGAGCCTATGTTCTTTGGCCGGGCCCTATGCGAGCTACCCCGCAGCTCGATCGCTGTCTAGGTTGGTGAGTGTTTTTGGTTTACCAACCACATTTATTAAAATGAATCTGTGTAATTCTCTCTAGAGTTTAGGTTTTTTACTCTTTGTATATATATATTCCATAGGAATGTCTGCTGCATCCGCTCCTGACGAGTGGGAGTACCCACGAAACGCGTAGAGCTTCATTCGATGTTGCAGCTACACCATATATGAATTCCTATTCATTTACCATCAATATACTTCATGATGTTTTCATATTATTCGATAGATGTATATATATCATGTGGGTGCGTGTGCCAGCACCGGGCATGATGCCACTGGCACATGCATGCCCCCTCCTTACACATTTACCACCTCCATCATGTGTTTGTATGTATATACTTCCTGTTCTATGCCAAATCTCTGGGCATGCTCCATGTGCATTTATGCGATTTAAACTGTTTTAATATTTTGAGATCTATGTCAAACAAATAAAATACGCTGTACTGTAACTCACCTCCACTATTCAATTGTTTCATTTAAAGTCCCAAACTCCCCATCCTTTCTCATTCATTATAGGGATGGAAGCACCTAATGGGTGCTTCATTTAAAGTCCCAAACTCCCCCCCAATATACTCAGTTACTGGGCCTCGGGAACAGACGGATCCCTGCCCCAGACCATGCGGGTCTATGAGGCTGATCAGATTGACCATGCTTGCAGGATGGCAAATTCTCCTAGGCCCGGGACCCCTCGCGGGGCTACCCCAGTCCAGAACCAGGAACCAATCACTGAGGCCAAACCCTGAACCACGTGACTTCAGCACCTTAAGTAGCCCTTCCCAGACTACACAGCAGGGCAAGACGCGCCCACTGATTGGCTCCAGGAAAGATTGGTACCCAAAATGTCCAACCAGGCCTGGTTCTCGGCCTGTCATAGGTACCTCACTGCACCTATGACCAGGCAGAACTCTAGTATAGCCCAGCCAGACTGATGCCATAGTAAACCTGTACAATTAACCCTCAGAACCCCGTTATGATTCTGAGGAAAAAAACGAAATTTCCACTTATAGCGCACACTTGAAGTGTGACCGCTACATCAGGTTTTCGGATTTTCGAATTTCCGAATCTACGAATTAGAAATTACGAATTTTCGAATTTACAAATTTACGAATATTCGTAAAAATTTGTTAAACGGGTTTTCGTTAATTCGTATTTGTTACGTTGACTAACAGCCAAATTTGAAAGGAAATTCCAATACCTATAATTTAATAGTTATTATTTGAGATTTTTGAATTTTCAGGTCTTCAGGTTTTTGGATTTTCGAATTTCTGAATTTACGAATTTACACATCTACGAATTTATGAATTTACACATTTTTTACAAATTTTAGAATTTTCAAAAAATTTGTTAAATGGGTTTTCGTTAATTCAGATGTTTCTGAATTAACAAACTTATTGAAATTAGTTAAAAAACTAATTCTGAACTAAAGGAATTGCACATGTCTACCAGGAGCCTCCCAAACCACTCTTCACAATTTGGCATCGTTCACTACAACACATTTTTGGGGATTCTGGTTTAGTTTCCTATAAACTTCATTAGATCCTCTACTTTAAAGTTTAGGAATTTTAAGGCTTGCAATTTAAAAAAATAATACCAGAACTGATTGAATATTGTAGAAGTTCACTGAACCAAGGAAGCTACTTGGGTATAAGGCCTTCAGTTAAATGTGACTCACTACTCTAGGCTACCCTGCGTCTAAAAGTACTTTTTAGTAACTCTTGTAATAAATCAAAATCTGTACTGGACGATTGTTCTGAAACTTGCACTCCTCTATTGGTCACATTCTGTAGAGCAGTGGTTGTCCACTTATGAGCTAAAGGGGGCTTCCAATGTGACATGAGGCTAGTAGAGATCAATGTTCCCACTGCAAACTGCTGAAGACCACACATCATATACCAAAGGGCCCCACGTGGCCCTCGGCCCGCAGGTCGGACACCAGATCTATAGATGATCTTTCTGTTACCAGACATCTTTTAGGCTGTTCGGTGCATGTTGGCTGGTACCCCCGTTACCGCCTATTAGTCATTATCGAGAGCGGAGATATTCTCAATAGCTCTGCATTACTATCTCAGATTAGTAGAAGATCAAAGGAGACATTTCCAACCTGCTACTTCTGATTCCATCTCCTTCATCACTTGCTGCAATTTGCAGGGCAAGATTGCTTCGTAATCATTTTAATAATTATTCAGAATTTGTTTGATTCCATGAATAACCCTTTTTGAGGCCTTTTATACATGTATGCTACAAGCCTATTCATGTTCAACCTTCCGTGACATCCCCGATGGAAGATCTGGAGAGACAATGATTGAGTCCGGCTATAAAGAAGAGGCTTCCTGCCTTATCAACATCTGCCAAGGAGGGCAACTTTTAATGTCAAAATCTTTGAGGTTGTGCTTTGCCAATGCAAAAAACATAAAACGTATATAATCTTCAACTATATTCATGCTGTGTATATATATATATATATATATATATATATATATATATATATATATATATATATACACATATATGTACAGTGCCTTAAAAAAGTATTCACACCCCTTGAAATTTTCCACATTTTGTCATGTTACAACCAAAAACGTAAATGTATTTTATTGGGATTTTATGTGATAGACCAACACAAAGTGGCACATAATTGTGAAGTGATAGGAAAATGATAAATGGTTTTCAAAATTTCATTCAAATAAATATGCGAAAAGTGTGGCATACATTTGTATTCAGCCCCCAACTAAAATCTAGTGCAACCAATTGCCTTCAGAAGTCACCTAATTAGTAAATAGAGTCCACCTGTGTGTAATTGAATCTCAGTATTAATACAGCTGTTCTGTGAAGCCCTCAGAGGTTTGTTAGAGAACGTTCCTGAACAAACAGCATCATGAAGGCCAAGGAACACACCAGACAGGTCAGGGATAAAGTTGTGGAGAAGTTTAACCACTTACCGACCTGGCCATAGCCGAATGATGGCTACAGCGCGGTCGGATAACTCTGAGAGGGCATACAATGGCATTCCCCCAGAATCGCTCCTGCGCGCCCCCGGAAATATCCTTAACCGCCGGATCCGGAGGACCCAGCATGTCAAGGAATGGGGTAAAGGGCCAATGACAGAAGCCCTTTACCACGTGATCGCTCCATACAATGACGGAGCGATCAGTTGTCAACATACCATAGCATGTCTGGTCCAGCTCCTCTCTTCACATAGATCTGTACAGCGTGTGAGGAGAGGAGGGTGCCGGGTGCTGCAAGGCTGTGGGTTGGATCTCAAGTGCCCACAGCGCTGATCTCCGTTTATTAATGCCCATCCATGGCTCATCCATGGCCTTCCATGCTCATCCGTGTCCATCCATGCTCATCCGTATCCATCCATGCTCATCCGCGTCCATCTATACTCATCCGTGCCCTTCCATGGCTCATATGTGCCCATCCATGCTCATCCGTGGCCATCCATGGCTCATCTATGCCCATCCATGCCCATCAGTGCTCATCCATGGCTCATACGTGCCCATCCATGCTCACCCTTGCCCATCCATGGCTCATCCGTGCCCATCCATGGCTCATCTGTGCCCATCCATGCTCATCCTTGCCCATCCATGGCTCATCTGTTCCCATCCATGCCCATCAGTGCTCATCCATGCTCATCTGTGCCCATCCGTGGCTCATCTGTGCCCATCCATGCCCATCAGTGCCCATCCATGGCTCATCCGTGCCCATCCATGGCTCATCCCTGCTCATTCATGCCCATCCATGGCTCATCCATGCTCATCCGTGCCCATCCATGGCTCATCCGTGCTCATCCATGGCTCATCCGTGCTCATCCATGGCTCATCTGTGCTCATCCGTGCCCATCCATGGCTCATAAGTGCTCATCCGTGCCCATTCACGCTCATCGGTGCTCATCCATGGCTCATCCGTGCCCATTCATCAGTGCTCATTCGTGGCTCATCCGTGCCCATCCATGGCTCATCCTTGCCCATCCATGGCTCATCCATGCTCATCCGTGGCCATCCATGGCTCATTCATGCTCGTCCGTGACCATCCATGGCTCATCTGTGTACATCCATGGCTCATACGTGCTCATCCACGGCTCATCCATGCCCATCCATGGCTCATCCATGCTTATCCACGGCTCATACGTGCTCATCCACGCCCATCCCTGGCTCATCCATACTCATCCATGCTCATCCACGGCTCATCCACGCTCATCCCTGGCTCACCCATGGCTCATCCATGGCTCATCCATGCCCATCAATGACTCATTCATGCCCATCCATGGCTCATTCATGGCTCATTCATGCTCATCCATGGCTAATTAATGCTCATCCATGCCACATCAGTGCTCATCAGTGCTCATCTATGCCCATCAATGCCACATTAGTGCATCATCCGAAAATGGAAAAAGTATGGCACAACTGCAAACCTACCAAGACATCCACCTAAACTGACAGGCCGGGCAAGGAGAACATTAATGAAAGAAGAAGCTAAGAGGCCCATGGTAACTCTGGAGGAGCTGCAGAGATCCACAGCTCAGGTGGGAGAATCTGTCCACAGGACAACTATTAGTCATGCACTCCACAAATCAGGCCTTTAAGGAAGAGTGGCAAGAAAAAAAACATTGTTTAAAGAAAGTCATAAGAAGTCCCATTTTTGCAGTTTGTGAGAAGCTATGTGGGGGACACAGCAAACATGTGAAAAAGGTGCTGTGGTCAGATGAGACCAAAATTGAACTTTTTGGCCGAAAAGTAAAATGTTATGTGTGGCGGAAAACGATCATCACCCGAACATCACCCGAACATCACCATCATGAACACACCATTCCCAACATGAAACATGGTGGTGGCAGCATTATGTTGTGGTGATTCTTTTCTTCGGCAGAGGCCAGGGAAGCTGGTCAGAGTTGATGGGAAGATGGATGGAGCCAAATACAGGGCAATCTTAGAAGAAAACCTGTTAGAGTCTGCAATAGACTTGAGACTTGGGCGGAGGTTCACCTTCCAGCATGAAAATGACCCTAAACATACAGCCAGAGCTACAATGGAATGGAATTAGATCAAAGCATATGCATGTCTCAGAATGGCCCAGTTGAAGTCCGGACCTAAATCCAATTGAGAATCTGTGGCAAGACTTGAAAATTGCTCTTCACAGACACTCTCCATCCAATCTGACAGAGCTTGAGCTATTTTGCAAAGAAGAATGGGAAAAAATGTCACTCACTAGATGTGCAAAGCTGGTAGAGACTTACCCAAAAAGCCCTGCAGCTGTAATTGCAGTGAAAGGTGGTTCTACAAAATATTGACTCCAGGGGGCTGAATACAAATGCACGCCACACTTTTCTCATATTTTTTTTTTTTTAAATGTTGAAAACCATTTATAATTTTCCTTCCACTTCACAATTATGTGCCACTTTATGTTGGTCTATCACATAAAATCCCAATAAAATACATTTACGTTTTTGGTTGTAACATGACAAAATGTGGAAAATTTCAAGGGGTATGAATACTTTTTCAAGGCACTATACATCCTGTACATACACACGCACATGGGAGAAGCATGTTTTCTATTACATAGGCATTCTGTACTTCCTATAAAGCAAAAATAGCAGTGCTGCTACCTCCACTCTCCAATCCAACTAATGAGGATCAACGGTGCTCTGGCTAACAGTTTCTGTAGACCACAACGCAGACACAATCCAAGGAAAAAAATAAATAAAAAAAAGCAGAACCACAGTGAAAATCAGCTAAAAGGTATCCATTTATTAGCAAGGAAGAGTATAAAACAGCCACATAAGGAGCCTACGCGTTTCGGCTGTTCAGGCCTTCCTGCCCTGTGCGATAGTTATGTTTTGGGCCCCATACACACTGGGCATTTAGCTCCAATGCATGGGACTCTGGGGCTTAAGTTCAGGTGTAGGGCATGTGTGCCCGATCTAGTTTTGCTGCTGGCAGCCTGTCAAGCTCAATGAGGGGCTGACAGCTGCTGGGGGTGGACAGTGCACTGAGTGTGATGAATGTTTAGGGCAGTATGTGCCCCTTGCATTCTGGGAATTTATCCTTGGACACATACTGCCCTAAACATTGTAACCACTTGGTAGTGTTTGACAGCCTACTGTTAGCAGTGCTGGATGCGGCAACAGTACCATCTGACCACCAAAGCCTCATGAACCGCTAGGGGAACCGCTAGGGTAAACACTGCATGAGGCCTCACTGCTCTTTCTTACAATACAAGTCTAAACGTAGTCTGATTCACTAAAGAAATATCTTTTTTTATTTTTTTGGTGTTCTTTTTTCTACGCTGTTAGGCGACTGCAAAGCTCCATCTACCCTCTGTAATGTGAAGGGCTGGCAACCAGGATGAATTCTATAGCGCAGTGACATCACTCCCTGGCATCTACTGCTCTAGTCATTACGAAGGCGGAGAGAGAGATGCCTCCTAGCAACTGCACCAGAGGCGAGAGATCGGAGCTTTGCTGTCACATGATCACATAGAAAAAATGCTAAAAAAAAAAGGGTATTTACATTGGTATGTATAGAGGGCCAGGGAATGGAACATTTCAATTTTGGTTTATTGCTCAGCCTTTCCTTCCACTTTAATCAACTGACATCCTTAGAGGCTTGAGAAAAAGGCATTACCGCTTTGAAACGCGTAGTCACACTTCCTTCACACCTCCCGACACCTGGCCACGCCCCCCTTCGCACCTCTCAGTGTCTAATGTCTATAACTCGATTCCCACACTGTCAGGTCTCTGGGCTTGTTACTGAAGATTTCTGCTCCATCTTCCTTGGATCGTCACAATACTGCCCAGGATTTATTGAGGATGGCCACATAGCTTATGATGTGCGCTTTTCTACTTATTACTTGTGAGTGCCCAATTTGCCTTTTTTTATTATTAATAAATGATCTAATTTGCTGCACTTAGATGGCGCCCTCTTATGTTTCTTTGTGCTGTCACATGACTGCATTGAACAAAATGCAAAAAAAGGCACTTACATAGGGGTTTGTTAAAAAATGTATGGGGGGCCAGGGAAGGGCACATTTAAAGTGTTATTAAACCTACAACAGTAAAATAAGCCTGTATATGCAGTAAAGCATGCTTGTTATACTCACTGTGGAATATAAGGGGTAATCCTCTGCACTGTGTATAAAGGCTGCTTGATCTTGTATGCATAGATCCTCTTATACTTCCACTGACTCCAGAACATGTCCAGATAATACAGAGCCTTTGGTGCAAGGCTGCACATGCTCTGTTTTGTGTGTATTGCAGTCTCTGACCCTCTCCTGTATATGTCTGCACTCTCTGACCCTCTCCTGTTTCATGTCTGCAGTCTCTGACCCTCTCCTGTATTATGTCTGAGGTCTGCATGTCTGCACTCTCTGACCCTCTCCAGCAGAGGGCCAATCATCACTGTCTAGACAGAGGGTCAGGGGTCCTGCATCCTGATAGAACAGCTCAGTGCCGTATGAAAACTCCTCTTACAAGCTTTACCAGGAACTGATAGAAGTCACAAGACTGCTATATACTGCTGATGAGAAAAAAGGTATTTAGCAGTTTATATTTACTAAAATAATTGCATTTTCATGTTCTTTGTACTGTGGGAGATCAGATATAATGAATACAGGGCCCTGGGTTTAGTACCACTGGGTGGTTTATTGCATAGCCTTTCCTTCCGCTTTAATCATTTGACGTCCTCAGGTGTTTTAAAACTTCCTGGACTTCAATTGGTAAAACGAGCTTATGGCTGCAGCTGATGTCTCCCTAAAGAGAACCTGTCTGTGCTTGTTAGTCCCCTTGTGATAGCAGTAAAAGGATAATAATTGTAATAAAATAAATAATTTAACAAATTTAAAAGCACCCCCATTCTCCCCTGTATTTACTTGCCAATGCATACACATGTGTAGAGCTTGCATGTGTATGTAAACATGCACCACACATGTAAGGTATTACAAGTGTCAGAGTGAGAGCAATCATTAGCGACATAACTCTTGATTAACTCTAAGGCTGGTTTCACACTGGAGCGGTGGGGGCGCTGGCGGTAAAGCGGCGCTATATTTAGCGCCGCTTTACCGGCGTTTTAGCGGCGCATTGCGGCCGCTCGCGGGGTGTTTTTACCCCCCGCGAGCGGCCGAAAAAGGGTCAATACCGCCCGCAAACCGCCGCTATAGCGGCGTTTTGCGGGCGGGTTCGGCGCGCTCCCCCATTGTTTTCAATGGGACGGGCGCTATAGGAGCGGTAAATATACCGCTCCTATAGCGAGCCAAAGATGCGGCTTGCAGGACATTTTTGAGCGTCCTGCAAGCGCACCGCTTCAGTGTGAAAGCCCTCGGGCTTTCACACTGAAGGAACAGCAACAGCTGTTTCGGGTCGGTTTGCAGGCGCTATTCTTAGCGCAATAGCGCTTGCAAACCGCCCCAGTGTGAAAGGGGCCTAAATTGAAAAAATTATGGTACCTAAAAATTTTCATAGTTGACACTTAAAAGTACTGTAATTTTTAGCTATTTCCCGGGCATGCACAATTTTATGGCTTGACATGTTTGGTATCTATTTACTCGACCAAAAATGGACGTGTATTGTTATTGTGTACACAAAGATTAATTTTAGTGCTTTTTTTCCCCTGAAAATATCCGTTTGATACACAACTGTGCAAATATCCTAGGACGTAAAAAACTGTAACTGCCACTATTTTATTCTCCATGGCCTTTGCTTTCAGAAAATGAATGTTTGGTGTCAAGCAATATCTTAGCTGTCCTGTTGGAAAAGTAATCATCCAGTCAAGGTAAGTGGAGGGCGCAGTGGCCAAGTGGTAAGGCGTTGGTCTCGTAAACCAAAGATCATGGGTTCAATCCCCATCTGTGCCTGGGTGATTTTCAGCATTTAAAGCTGAGCTACAGGCTTTCCTTTTTATTTAATCCCCAGTAGCCACAAAGGATATAAATCCACTTTGTGTGCACCAAATGCCTTTCCAAACCTAGATATTTATTTGTAAAAGTAGCAGTTACATAGTTGGTAAGGTTGAAAAAAGACACAAGTCCATCAAGTCCAACCTGTGTGTCATTATATGTCAGTATTACATTGTATATCCCTGTATGTTGAGGTCGTTTTTGAAGCTATTGATGCTCCCAGCTGAGACCACCACCTGTGGAACGGAATTCCACATTCTTACCATAAAGAACCCTCTACGCAGTTTCCAGGTAAATCGCTTTTCCTCTAATTTTAGTGAATGGCTGCCAGTCTTTTTAAATGTCCTTTCACGGAAAAGTTTTATCCCTATTGTGGGGTCACCAGTACGGTATTTGTATATTGAAATCATATCCCCTCAAGCGTCTCTTCTCCAGAGAGAATAAGATTAACCTTTCCTCATAACTAATATCCTCTAGGCTCTTTATTAGCTTTATTGACCTTCTTTGTACTCTCTCCATTTCCAGTACATCCTTCCTGAGGTCTGGTGCCCAGAACTGAACGGCATACTCTAGGTGCGGCCGGACCAGAGTCTTGTAGAGCGGGATAATTATTGTTTTATCTCTGGAATTAATTCCCTTTTTAATGTATACCAAAATTCTATTGGCTTTGCTTGCAGCAGCTTGACATTGCATGCCATTTCTGAGCCTATCTACTAGGACCCCCAGGTCCTTTTCCATCCTTGATTCTCCCAGAGGTTCTCCCCCCCAGTGTATAGATTTCATTTATATTTTTGCCACCCAAATGCATTATTTTACATTTTACTACATTTTATACATTAAACCTCATTTGCCATTTAGTTGTCCACCCCATTAATTTGTTCAGATCTTCTTGCAAGGTTTCCACATCCTGCAGAGAAGTTATTGCCCTGCATCATTACTATGCAGAGTTGTGGGAGGGACCAAGAAGGCAAGACAAGAAGACAAGACCAGCCACCCTGCACAAGGAGAGAGAGAATCAGTGCGCGGTCTTTATCACAGGAAGTGTGCTGTGTGAAGGGGGTGTGCACCGCAGCGGGCGCAGTTTTTGGTAGGACGTCAATAGACTCTGTAATGGGAGGGCCAGTGGAACCAAGTATTCCTTGGAAAGGTTGGGAAACCCATGTTTCAGCTCCCTGTGCACCTCTTATGTCTAAGTCACCCTGTGTCGACTGAGAAAATATATCTTGGATTACTTAAAATGGGACAGTAATATTTATCCACAATAACTCCCAGGATATATGTAAAGACTATTCTTGGTTTGTTTGATTCTGAACTCAACATGTTAGTTGAGAGAGCTGATCACATTGGCCTCTAGAACTGGGCAGGAGTCGGACAGTCTACTCATACTATAGTTTGTTGCCTACTAGGCTGAGGAGGGGGGAGATCACTGTTTGTATTGTTAATTGTAATTAGCTCCTGCTATTGTGAGAAGGTGTCCTGTGTTTATACTAATGTGTGAAGCTCGGTGACAACAAGTCTGACCTGTTGTGAAATCCTGATTAATCATAACAATGCTCAGGAGGGCACGGAGTCACATCGGCTAGTTAATTAGCTCATGTTAATTCTGTTTCTGGTTACAGGTGTATTGTTAGAGTAATATGAGCAGGAGGGGGAACCTCCTCTTCTACTGTATATAAGACTTGTATTTTGGTTCTAATAAAAGAGTCCATGTTCAGCAACTAAACATGTATCGTCTTGTTTTGTGCCTTTGAGCGGTTGGAATATCTCATATCTATATTCAGACTGTGAGGAAACGGTATGTGACGAAAGCACTATGCATAGCTCCCAACTGTCCCTGGTTTCGAGGGACTGTCCCTGATTTGGAGCAATGTCCCTCTGTCCCTCGTTCCTCCTCATTTGTCCCTCATTTTGGTCTGATCTATATAGTTGTATATAAAATGCTTTTTATCTATCAAAGAGTGTTTTCAAGTGCTAAACATTTCACCTGATTTCTAAATTGCTGCATTTGTGAATTCCAAAAACCAATATAAAGGAATAGTAGTGGTAAAAAAAAAAGCACTTGTGGGTTTAACCAATCTTGCTTTTTGTACAATTCTCTTTTAACCTATAGCTGACCGCCCACTGTCAAATGACGGCGGGACGGTGCAGCTCTTGTGGCGGGCCGGCGTCATATGACGGCGCTCGCTTTTTGGCCACTAGGGGCGCGCGTCGCGTAGCTGGGGACCCGATGCGCATGCCCGGCGGCCGCGATGTCCGCCAGGCACCCGCGATTGCCCGGTAACTGAGCAGGACGTGGATCTGTGTGTGTAAACACACAGATCCACGTCCTGTCAGAGGAGAGGAGACCGATGGTGTGTCCCTTGTACATAGGGACCCCGATCGGTCCCCTCCCCCCACAGTTAGAATCACTCATATAGGGAACATATTAACCCCTGCAGTGCCCCCTAGTGTTAACCCCTTCCCTGCCAGTCACATTTATACAGTAATCAATGCATTTTATAGCACTGATAGCTGTATAAATGTGAATGGTCCCAAAAATGTGTCAAAAGTGTCCGATATGTCCGCCGCAATGTCGCAGTCACGATAAAAAGCGCAGATCACCACCATTACTAATAAAAAAATAATTTATAATAAAAATTCCATAAAACGATCCCCTATTTTGTAGACGCTATAACTTTTGCGCAGACCAATCAATATATGCTTATTGCGATTTTTTTTAACCAAGAATATGTAGAAGAATACATATCGGCCTAAACTGAATATGTTTTTATATATATATATTGGGGGGATATTTATTATAGCAAAAAGTAAAAAATAATGTGTTTTTTTCAAAATTGTCACTCTTTTTTTGTTTATAGCGCAAAAAATAAAAACCACAGTTTGGGTGCAACGTTGTACGACCGCGCAATTGTCAGTTAAAGCGTCGCAGTGCCGAATAGCAAAAAGTGCTCTGGTCAGGAAGGGGGGTAAAATCTTCTGTTGTTAAAGTGGTTAAATGTTGTACCAGTGTGCTGCAACCATGGGAGGGCCCAGGGAAAGTCTGAGCACCACATCCTCCTGGGGCAATATGCTTCATTCTGAGCTGTACCACCTTCGGTGACCCCCTTGGTAATTGACGTAGGCCACAACCATGGCATTGTCCAATTGGATTCCCATCTGCGGTTCTCACAGAAGAAGAGGTATCCAACATTGAAGGGAGGCCTGAATTGTTCTGTGCTCCAGAATGTTGATGGGAAGGCGTGCTCCCTCCAAAGACCAAGTCCCCGGCATTCAGGACTGATCTTTAGCCTAATAGGCTGGTATGTACAGTGGGAATTTTTCAAATCGTTGGAGGCAAGGTCTTCTGTGAGTCCAGCACTGGGTTGGTAATCTACCACGCTTGTGAGACTGAGGGGTGACATTGAGCTTGTGCAATACTGAAAACGTTATAAATGGAAGGACTCCACGGCAGGCACTGCTGAGATTTGAACTCATGACATGTGAAGGACCTAACCCACAGTCCCTTAAGCCATCCATTAAACATAATATCTAACCCCTCCAAATCCCCTCACAAATGACATGACAAGATTTTGGAGTAAATGGCCTTGACGGCCTTTTATTAACAATTACCTTAAAATTAAATAAAAAAACATTTTAAATAACTCTTAACCAACTTTATGTACTTTTGGGGTCTTCTCGGGGAACCCCACCCCACTGGTCACTGCGCCAAACTTCTTTAAACTTTAGGCCTCCGGTCGCAAGCCCCCAGACCCGGAGACAGTACTCAACTTTCGCAGTGACCTACCTTTAACCCCTTCCTGGTTAACTCCTGTTTACTAGACAGGCGCTTTCACCAACTAAGCCACAGCGCCTCACTTGGGGGCAAGCCCCTCCCCTTTTCTTAAAGGGGACAACTTTTTCTCTTCACAACCATGACTGTGCTGTCCCCACCTGTCATGTAGCTGAGTGTGGGTGCCGGGGTGAGCGCAGTTGGGATAAGTACTTTGCAACCCAGTCAAGTGCAGAGTGGGTGCAGGGGTGAACGCTGTGTGTAATAGGAATACAGGGGCTGGAGCTGTGAAGTGGGGGGGGGGGTGCACAGAGGTAAAAGCTGTGGACAGAGGGGAGTACAAAAGTGGGAGCTAGGTACAGACAGGGATGTGAAGAGCTGTGGTTAGCGGTGGCTGCGGACAGGGATGTGAAGAGCTGTGGTTAGCGGTGGCTGCGGACAGGGATGTGAAGAGCTGTGGTTAGGGGTGGCTGGGTGCAGAGGTGAGAGCCATGGATGGGGGTGATTGAGTGCAGAGGTGAGAGCTGTGGATTGGGCCGAAGATAAGCTGTGGAAAGGGGCACAGAATGTAGGCAGATTGTCTAGGTCTAGGGTGACTGGGTCTTTTTTTCTGTTCTTTTTTTTCTGTGTGTACAAGACCATCGTGCCATGAGATGCTTTACTGTAAGCAAGTTTACATTGATTTTGAACTAAATTACCGACGAGGATGGGATTTGAACCCATGCGTGCAGAGCACAATGGATTAGCAGTCCATCGCCTTAACCACTCGGCCACCTCGTCATGTGTGGCCTACAACCTTGTGCAGTTTCTTGTCTGTGGTTTTTGAGAGGGGCTTAGCCAGATTACAGCAATCTGGGAGGGCACACGGAGAGTCCCCTGCATTCAAAAGGGCACCCAGGACTGATCTTGAGCCTAATAGGCTGGTATGTAGAGAATTTTTCAAATCGTTGGAGGCAAGGCCTTCCATGAGTCCAGCACTGGGTTGGTAATCTACCACGCTTGGGAGACTGAGGGGTGACATGGAGCTCGCGCAATACTGAAAATGTTATAAATGGAGGACTCCACAGCAGGCACTGCTGAGATTTGAACTCAGGATCTCCTGTTTACTAGACAGGTGCTTTCACCAAATAATCCACAGTGCCTCACTTGGGGAAAGCTCTTAGTAATAATGTTTCAAATCCTTGGAGGCAAGGTCTTCTGTCAGGTTAGCACTGGATTGGAAACCTACCATGCTTGGAGACTCAAGGGTGTCATTAAGCTTGCGCAAAACCGAAAACTTTATAAATGGAAGGACTCCACAGCAGGCACTGCTGAGATTTGAACTCAGGATCTCCTGTTTACTAGACAGGCGCTTTCACCAACTAAGCCACAGCGCCTCACTTGGGGGCTAAAAACAAAGCTCCAACGCGTATTTTTGATGCAACCCAACCACAAGTCTAAACAAGCACTAACAGAATCCTCCAGAATGTGGATGGAAGGATCCCCCCCTCAACTATCTATTCTATTCTGCCCCCCTCCAATCAGGGAACCCCTTATAATGTGCTCAGGGACTTGAGAATTTTAGATTGTAATCTCCTTGAGAACAGGGACTGATGTCATTGCACACTGGGTGGCACAGTAGTGAAGTGGGTAGCACTCTTGCCTAGCACTAAAAAGGGTTGCTGGCTTGGATCCCAGCCATGACACAACCTGCCTGGAGTTTGCATGTTCTCTTTGTGCCTGCCTGGGTTTCCTCTGGGCACTCCGGTTTCCTCCCACACTTCAAAGACATTCTGGTAGGTAAAATTGGCTTCTGTTTAAATTGGCCCTAGTATATGAATGTGAGTTAGGGACCTTTAGATTGTAAGCTCCTTGAGGGTTAGGAGTGATGTGAATGTATATGTATAGCACTGCGTAAATTGATGGTGCTATATAAGTGCCTTAAAGTGGTTGTAAACCCTTACAAACCACTTTGACCTACAGGTAAGCCTAGATTAAGGCTTACCTGTAGGTCCAAGAAATATCTCCTAAACCTACACGGTTTAGGAGATATTTACAAAAAGACAGGCACCGGCGCATGTGCCGTAGACAGCGGCGCGTAGCCGCTCCCGTGTGCATGCGCGGTAGTGACGTCATCGAGGCTCCGACTAATGACAGCGCCGGAAATGCACGGGAGTGACATCATCGCAGGTCCGTCGAATGACAGCACCGGAGCAGCGAGACCCACCAAGAAGATAGAGGCTCCGTAAACAAGGGGACAGTGGTGACTTCGCTGGCTCCTGTGTCAGGTAAGTGACACATAATGGGCTACTATGCGATGCTAGTATGCATAGCTCATTATGAATAACTTAACTGAAGCGGTCCTCCTTCTTCATCTTCACCGCTGCCATGTATCCCAGAGTGATTTCCGGGGGTGTGATTCGCCGGAGCCGCGATGACGCCACTACCGCTCATGCGCGCCGGAGCTGCCATGAGCGGCATATCAACGTGACCTGTGGTGTGCTTAGTGCGCTTGCGCGCCGCTGTCTACGGCGGTGCCTGTCTTTTTGTAAATATCTCCTAAACCATGTAGGTTTAGGAGATATTTCTTGGACCTACAGGTAAGCCTTAATCTAGGCTAACCTGTAGGTCAAAGTAGTTTGTAAGGGTTTACAACCACTTTAAATAATAATAATGTAAAGCTCTGCATTAATTGTCAGCACTATATAAATATCTGTAATAAATAATAAAAAAATATAGAGCAAGACTATAGGGTAATGAAAGTCCAGTTGGCTGCACACCAAACTGAGATCCAAATGCCTTTATTCACATAAAACCATGAAGAACACGAGGAGCACTACATGTACAAGCAAGGGAGGAACGGCTTACATGTTTCGCACACAAATTGTACTTTATCAAATTGTCAGCGCTATATAAATACCTGTAATAAATAATAAAAAAATACAGTGTAAGACTATAGGGTCTTGGATTCCATTGGTGTATTTGAGACGCGGCGCAGAGATCTCCAGGTACGATGTGTTCTGCGGAGGGAAGACGATGGCTGGACACAGAGTGAACAGGAATTGTGAATAATTGAATGGTCTGGTTTGGGCAGAAGGAAGGAAGAGGGGACAGAGTTTAGTGGTTGTGACTATGGTGGGAGGAGAATGAGACTATACAGAGTAGAATCCCCCTCCTCTGTCAGTGTGTGAGAGAGGGAGAGAGGGAGCCGAGCTCCGGAGACAGGATTATCGCACTGCCTGGATGAGCCGTCCTCCCATCCATCGCTATGGCTTTAATAGTACACCTGAAGACCGTCAACGACCTGCGCGGGAAGGGGGACCGCATCGCCAAAGTCATGTTCAGAGGTAGAACGCTTCTTCTGCATGGCTTGTGCTGTATGGATCCTGTCTGAAGGGTGCACCATCCCTGCCTAGATATCATCTATTATATATATATATATATATGTGTGTGTGTATATACATCGATGGTGGGGGGGGAGCAAAAGTTCTCTGCAGAACCGGAGGAGGGGAGAGGTGACGGGGTAGCCTTTAACCCTTGCTGAGCAGGACGGGACCTACAGCCCCTTCTTATACCTTGCTGTTTATTATTATTATTATTATCATAGTGTTGTGTGATCACTTTGTCTGAAAAGCTTGCAATCTAATGTCCCTCCATGGTCACATACACTGACAATATTAATTAATTTACATTGCTCTGGCATGTTCTGCAGAGCTGTGTGATCTCTTTGTCTGAAGAGCTTGCAATTTAATACCCGTCCATAAATTATTTTATTATTATTATCATAGTGCTGCCTTATTCTGCAGAGCTGTGTGATCGCCTAGTCTCAAGAGCTTGCTATCTAATTCCCCTCAATGGTCACATGCACTGACAATATTATTTCATTTACATAGCTCTAACGAGTTCTGCAGAGCCATGTGATCACTTTGGCTGAAGAGTTTGCAATCTAATGCCCCTCCATGGTCACATACACTGATGATATTATTTAATTTACATAGCTCTGACGTGTTCTGTGGAGCTGTGTGATCCCTTTGTCTGAAGAGCTTGCAATTTAATACCAATCCATTTTTTATTATTATTATTATTATTTTTTTATTATCATCACCATCATAGTGCTGCCTTATTCTGTAGAGCTGTGTGATCACTTTGTCTGAAGAGCTTGCAATCTAATGCCCCTCCATAGTCACATGGACTGACTTTTTTATTTTATTTACATAGCTATGACATCTTCTGCAAAGCTGTGTGATAACTTTGTCTGAAGAGCTTGCATTTTAATACCTGTCCATCAATTTTTTTTTATTATTATCATAGTGCTGCCTTTATCTGCAGAGCTGTGTGATCGCTTTCTCTGAAGAGCTTGCAATCGAATGCCCCTCCATGGTCTGCACTGATGATTTTATTTCATTTACATAGCTCTGACATGTTCTGCAGAGCTGTACACTCCTTTTGTCCGAAGAGCTTGCAATTTAATACCTGTCCATCTAGTTTTTTCTTATTATTATTATTATTATCATAGTGCTGCCTTATTCTGCAGAGCCATGTGATCACTTTGGCTGAAGAGTTGGCAATCTAATGCCCCTCCATGGTCACATGCACTGACAATATTATTTCATTTACATAGCTCTGTAGAGCAGTGTGATCCCTTTGTCTGAAGAGCTTGCAATTTAATACCAATCCATTTATTATTATTATTATTATTTTTATTATCATCACCATCATAGTGCTGCCTTATGCTGCGTACACACGGTCGGAATTCTTGTCGGAAAAAGCTCTGATGGTTTTCCCGTCGGAATTCCGACGGAATTTCGCTCAAACTGTCTTGCCTACACACGGTCACACCAAATTCCAACAGTCTGTAACACAGCGGCATAAAACACGTTCAACAGCACTATAGAAGGGAAGTTTAATGCTTCCAAGCATGCGTCAAATTGTTTCCGAGCATGCGTCGGAATTTTACGTGTTGGAATTGCATACACACGATCGGAAAATCTGATAGAAAGGTTTTCCGTTGGAAAAATTGAGAACAGGTTCTCAATTCAAAGTCCGTCGGAAATTCCGACAGAAAAAGACCGATGGGCATACACACGGTCGGAAAATCCGTTGAAAAGCTCCCATCGGACTGTTTCCATCGGAAATTCCGACCGCGTGTACGCCGCATTAGTTTTTTTTTCTTATTATTATCATAGTGCTGTCTTATTCTGCACGGTGCATGGTCACATGGAGGGCCTGGAGGATATTAGTTATGAAGGTTGCGAGCACTGAACTTATTCTCTCTGAAGAGACGCTTGAGAGGGGAAATGATTTAAATATACAAATACCGTACTGGTGACCCCACAATAGGGATAAAACTTTTTTTTTCGAAAAAGGGAGTCATCATCATAGTGCTGCCTTATTCTGTAGAGCTGTGTGATCACTTTGTCTGAAGAGCTTGCAATCTAATGCCCCTCCATAGTCACATGGACTGACAATATTTTTTTTTATTTACATAGCTCTGACATGTTCTGCATAACTTTGCCTGAAGAGCTTGCATTTTAATACCCGTCCATCTATTTTTTTATTATTATCATAGTGCTGCCTTATTCTGAAGAGATGTATGATGATTTTGTCTGAAGGGCTTGCGATCAAATGCCCCTCCATTCTCACATGCACATATTATTTCATTTACATAGCTCTGACATACAGTATACTGCGGTGCTCCAGGAACTTACACTATAATGTCCCACTACAGTCACACTATCATTAATATTATTATTATACAGTTACAGTATATGGCTCTGACATATTCAGTGGTGATGTACAGGGAACACTAAGCCAGTCATCTCACTGTCTGTACCAGAGGAGCTTACATTCTATTGCTATTATTATTATACATTTATATAGCTCTGACCTATTCTGTAGTGCTGAACAGAGAACACTGAGCCACATTAGCCTCTGCACCAGAAGAGCTAACACTCTAATGCCCCTAACGCAGCCACACACTCTTATTATTATATACTTCTATAGCTCGGATATATTCTGCGATGCAGTACACAGAACACTGAGCCAGTCACATTAGCCTCTGCACCAGAAGAGCTGACACTCTAATGCCCCTAACGCAGCCACACACTCTTATTATTATACACTTATAAAGCTTGGATATATTCTGCGATGCAGTACAGAGAACACGGAGCCAGTCACATCAGCCTCTGCACCAGAAGAGCTAACACTCTAATGCCCCTAACGCAGCCACACACTCTTATTATCATATACTTCTATAGCTTGGATATGTTCTGCGATGCTGTACAGAGAACACGGAGCCAGTCACATCAGCCTCTGCACCAGAAGAGCTGACACTCTAATGCCCCTAACGCAGCCACACACTCTTATTATCATATACTTCTATAGCTCGGATATATTCTGCGATGCTGTACAGAGAACACGGAGCCAGTCACATCAGCCTCTGCACCAGAAGAGCTGACACTCTACTGCCCCTAACGCAGCCACACACTCTTATTATTATATACTTCTATAGCTTGGATATATTCTGCGATGCTGTACAGAGAACACGGAGCCAGTCACATCAGCCTCTGCACCAGAAGAGCTGACACTCTAATGCCCCTAACGCAGCCACACACTCTTATTATCATATACTTCTATAGCTCGGATATATTCTGCGATGCTGTACACAGAACACTGAGCCAGTCACATCAGCCTCTGCACCAGAAGAGCTTACACTCTAATGTCCCACCACAGTCACACACTATTCTTATACATTTATATGGCGCTGACCTATTCTGCGGTGCTGTACGGAGTACATTAATCCAGGCAGATCTGTTTCTGCCCCGGAGGGGATGACATGACGTCCCCTGTTATTATAATTACTGTACATGACTACAGCGCTGATATAGTTACATGGTTTGTAAGCTTGAGAAAAGCCACAGGTCCTTCAAGTTCAATAATATATAATGACCTAGTCTGTGTCACTGTACAGGGGGCATTGAGCCAGTCACATCCGTCTGTGCGCCCGAGGAGCTTACACTCTAATGTCCTCATTGTAGTCATATAGGCACTGTTGTTTTAAACCTATAAAGTTCTGACATATTCCATAGTGCAGTATATTTAAATACTTACATCAGTTGGTGTACCAGAGGAGCTTACACTGTAATGTCCGTATAACAGTCACACGCTATTGTCAGAATATATAACGATTATATACAGTGGCTCTTACATATACCACTGTGCTGTACAGGGAACACTGAGCAATTCACACCAGTCTCTGCACCACAGGAGCTTACACTTTAAAGTCTTTATAACAGTCACATACACACTGTTGTTAGTATGCTGTTTTATAGCTCTGACATGTTCCGTAGTGCTGTACAGAGAACAGCGAGCCAATCACTGCAGTCGCTGTACCAGAGGAGCTTACACTCTAATGTTATACAATTATATAGCTCTGACCTATACCGCAGTGTTGTACAGGGAACACAACAATTCATATCAGTCTCTGCACCAGAAGAGCTTATACTCTAATGCCCTCATGACCGTGATGCATGCGCTATTGTTAGTTATATAGCTCTGACATATACTGCAGTGCTGTACAGAAAACAGTGCGCCAGTCACATCATCGTCTGCATCAGAGGAGCTTACACTCTAATGTACCCCCACAGTCACACACTGTTATTATATATTTATATAGCTCTGATATATTCCATGGTGCTGTACAGAGATCACTAAGCCAGTCAAATCAGCCTCTGCAACAGAGGAACTTACACTTTAACCACCTGATTACTGGGCACTTAAACCCCCCTAGTGACCAGACCAATTTTAAGCTTTTGGCGCTGACGTACTTTGAATGACAATTGCGCGGTCATACAACACTTTACCCAAATGACATTTTTATAATTTTTCCCCCACAAATAGAGCTTTCTTTTGGTGGTATTTAATCACAGCTGGGGTTTTTATTTTTTGCTAAACAAACAAAAGAAGATGGAAAATTAAAAAAAAAAAAAAAAAAATCATGTTTAATAGTTTGTTATAAAATTTTGCAAACAGGTAATTTTTCTGCTTCATTGATATGCGCTGATGAGGCGGCACAGGTGGGCACTGATAGGCTGCACTGGTTGGTACTGATAGGCTGCACTGGTTGGCACTGATAGACTGCACTGGTGGGGACAGATAAGGCGGTACTGATGGGGACAGCAAAGATGGCACTGATGGGCACGGATGGGTGGCACGGATGGGCACCGATGGGCACTGAATGACACTGATGGGCACTGATAGATGGCACTGATGGATGGCACTGATGGGCACTGATAGGTGGCACTGATGGGCACTGATGGGCACTGGTAGGGGACACTGATGAGCACTGGTAGGTGACACTGATGAGCACTGGTAGGTGACACTGATGTGCAGCACTGGCACTGTGGGCACTGACAGATGGCACTGTGGGCACTGACAGATGGCACTGTGGGCACTGACCAATGGCACTGTGGGCACTGGTAGGTGGCACTTTAATTATGCAAAGGTGGGCACCATGGATTGGGCACATTGCTGGGCACATTGCAGTGAGAGGGACTGATGTCCCTCTCACTGCCGCCGGTGATCGCCTTTTTTTTTTTCTCCTCGCGCTTTCAGCGCGAGAAGGAAAAAAAGCCGATTACCGGCTCTGTTATTATCACATGATCAGCTGTCATTGGCTGACAGCTGATCACGTGGTAAGGGGTTGGGAACGACCCCTTACTCGGATCTGTGATCCAGCGAGTCTCACAGACTCGTTGATCACAGAGCGCGCCGCGCGTGCCCTTCAGGGGGCGCGCAGGCAGCTCGTGGCCGGGACGACGTCAATAGAAGTCGTCCCGGCATCTTAGATCCGCGCTGTAGCCGTCATTCGGCTATAGCGCGGATCTCAGGTTGTTAATATGTTTGCGAGAAGCAATGTGGGGGACACAGCAAACATGTGGAAGAAGGTCCTCTGGTGAGATGAGAGTGACCTAAAAGCAAAATGCTATATCTGGCAGGAAACTAACACTGCACATCACCCTGAACACACCATCCCCACTGTGAAACATGGTGGTGGCAGCATTATGTTGTGGGGATGCTTTTCTTCAGCAGGGACAGGGAAGCTGGTCAGAGTTGATGGGAAAATGGATGAAGTCAAATACAAAGCAATCTTAGAAGAAAACTTGTTAGAGTCTGCAAAAGACTTGAGACTGGTTGGTGCCCCGTGTGAAGATCTTTGGTTTCTTTTTCGGTTCTATCATACGGGAACGCTGGGTTCAGTCATCTGTCCCTGATCTGTGCCGTCTGTTGGAGAGGACTGAGCACATTTATTGGATTCTTCAATATCAGGGAAATCATTGAGTTCTGTTTATCTCTAAATTTATAGAGGGAAATTGAACTGCAGGTCATAGAACATTGAAATAGAAATAATTAACGGTGAAGCGGGAAACAATTGGATGAAAAATAAACAGACTGTAAAAAAAATATTTAACAGAGTAAAATCCAATAATCACCCACCTTGACTGAAACTCCTACAATAGTAAGTGCCTCAGCATGCTACGCATTGTGTGAATGCAGCCCATTAATGTGAGTGGAAGGAAGGTAGTATCTTCATTGAGAAGGGGCTGGTGGTGCACCTGAATGCCTGAAAACTTGGATATGTACCCCGTATGTCCATGGCTGGCTACTGTAGGTGTGCAGACCCAGGAGCTCAATGCAGGTAGTGGCGGCCCGTCCATTTTTTATTTTTTTTGAAGCATTTGATTAGAGCCAGAATCTCTAATTGAGTTTAAAAAAAGGGTGGCCTCGGGGCTCAGAGCACTGCGCTTCTAGCCCACCCAGTTGTGTGACAATAGCAAATGAATATTCGCTATTGTCACACTGATTCTCCTCCCAGCCAATCGGGAATCGGGTCGCGAGACCCATTTTCCCGATTGGCTGAAAGGAGAAGTGATCTTATTGGCCAAGGGGGAGGGTGAGGGAGGAGACACATGGCCGGAGGAAAAGCACGGGAGGCCAGACAAACCGACCCACCAGCCGCCACTGTGACTCCAGGGTTGGCTCACCCGCAGCGGCTTAGCCATCCAGCATCCAGCAATCTCTGGCTCAGACAGGGGAGGGAGGAGGAGGGGAGATCGGAGGTAAGGTAAGGAGGACGTTGGCGTTGGCATTGGTTTCCCCCCCCCCCCCCGAATTTTTTGAGCACCAGCCGCCACTGAATGCAGGGATGGTGAGAACTACTCATAATGGGCCCAGGGGGCGTATAGACCTTGGAACTCAGTGCAGAGATGGTGGGAACCCCTCATAGTGAGCCCAGGAGGTGTATAGACCTGGCAACTCAGTGCAGGGATGGTGGAAACCCCTCATAATGGGCCCAGGGGTGTGTATAGACCTTGGAAATCAGTGCAGGGATGGTGGGAACCGCTCATAGTGGGCCCAGGGGATGTATAGACCGGGAAAACTCAGTGCAGGGATGGTGGGAACCCTCATAATGGGCCCAGGGGGATGCATAGACCTGGCAACTCAGTGCAGGATTGTTGGGAACCTCTCATAGTGAGCCCAGGGGGTGTAAAGACCTGGCAACTCAGTGCAGGGATGATGGGAACCTCTCATAGTGAGCCCAGGGGGTGTATAGACCTGGCAACTCAGTGCAGGGATGATGGGAACCTCTCATAGTGAGCCCAGGGGGTGTATAGACCTGGCAACTCAGTGCAGGGATGGTGGAAACCCCTCATAATGGGCCCAGGGGTGTATAACCCATGGAACTCAGTGCAGGGATTGTGGGAACCCCTCATAGTGAACCCAGGAGGTGTATAGACCTGGCAACTCAGTGCATGGATGGTGGGAACTCCTCATAATTGGCCCAGGGGATGTATGGACCTGGGAAATCAGTGCAGGGATGGTGGGAACCGCTCATAGTGGGCTCAGGGGATGTATATACCAGGAAAACTAAGTGCAGGGATAGTGGGAACCTCTCATAGTGAGCCCAGAGGGTGTATAGACCTGGCAACTCATTGCAGGGATGGTGGAAACCCCTCATAATGAGCCCAGGGGGGTGTATAGACCTTGGAACTCAGTGCAGAGATGGTGGGAACCCCTCATAGTGAACCAAGAGCGTTGTATAAACCTTGGAACTCAGTGCATGGATGGTGGGAACCCCTCATAGTGAGCCAAGAGCGTTGTATAGATCTTGGAACTCAGTGCATGGATGGTGGGAACCCCTCATAGTGACCCAATGGGTGGTGTATAGACCTTGGAACTCAGTGCAGGGATGGTGGAAACTCCTCATAATTGGCCCAGGGGATGTATGGACCTGGGAAATCAGTGCAGGGATGGTGGGAACCCCTCATAATGGGCCCAGGGGGATGTATAGACCTGGCAACTCAGTGCAGGGATGGTGGAAACCCCTTATAATGGGCCCAGGGGGGTGTATAGACCTGGAAACTCAGTACAGGGATGATTGAAACCCCTCATAATGAGCCTATGGGGATGTATAGACCTTAAAACTCAGTGCAGGGATGGTGGAAACCCCTCATAATTGGCCCAGAGGGGGTGTATAGACGTGGGAACTCAGTATAGGGATGGTGGAAACCCCTCATAATGGGCTTAACATGTGTTGTGTTCAGACCCATGAACTCAGTACAGGGATGATGGAAACCCCTCATAATGGGCACAGCAGGTGTGCAGACCTGGGAACTCAGCCTAAAGATCTTACCACCGGTGTCTCTAAATGACAGAAGAGACTTTCAGATGGTTTATCTCTTCAGTATCCTCCAAACAGTGAATATCAGGTTTGGCTGGACTGACTCTAAGGGAGATTGTAACATGTGTGGCCATTTTATGGAATATTTGTTGAGAAATTATCTTTGCAATACTTAACCCCTTCCTGACCGCCGTACGACGATATACGTCAGCAGAATGGCATGGGTGGGCAAAAGGGCGTACAGGTACGTCCTCTTTTAAAAACATCATTGTGGGTGCGCCGCAAGCTGTGTGACTGTGACCACGGGTCCCGCGGACTCGATGTCCTCCGGGTGCCTGTGATCGTGTCACGGAGTGGAAGAACGGGGAGATGCCTTTGTTCCCCGTTCTGACTAGTGACATGACAGAGATCACTGCTCCCTGTCATAGGGAGCCGGTGATCGCTGTCATGTGTATAGTAGTCCACCCCCCCACAGTTAGAATCACTCCCTAGGACACACTTAACCCCTTGATCGCCCCTAGTGTTTAACCCCTTCCCTGCCAGTGTCATTTACACAGTAATCAGTGAATTTTTATAGCACTGATCGCTGTATAAATGCCATTGGGCCCAAAATAGTGTCAAAAGTGTCCGATGTGTCCATAATGTCGCAGTCCCGATAAAAATCGCAGATCGCCCCCATTAATACTAAAAAAAAAAAAATAATAATAAAAATGCCATAAAACTATCCCCTATTTTGTAGATGCTATAACCTTTGCGCAAACCAATCAATATACGCTTATTTACCAAAAATATGTAGAAGAATACATATCGGCCTAAACTGAGGAAAATAAATATTTTTTTTATATATTTTTGGGAGATATTTATTATAGCAAAAAGTAAAAAAAATATTGCGTTTTTTTCTAAATTGTCGCTATTTTTTTGTTAGTGAAAAAAATGTAAACCGCAGAGGTGATCAAATACCACCAAAAGAAAGCTCTATTGGTGGGGAAAAAAGGAGTCAATTTTGTTTTGGTGCAACGGCGCACGACCGCGCAATTGTCAGTTAAAGCGTCGCAGTGCCGAATCGCAATAAGTGCTTAGGTCAGGAAGGGGGTAAATCCTTCCGGGGCTGAAACGGTTAAACAGACCTAGTCACCACACCTAATAGTGTTATATTAAATGTCATACATTTATACTTATTCATATTTCAATTTTTTTTATTATCTTTAACTAATAAAATGACAACATTAGGTGTGATGACAGAGGCTCTTTAATCTGGTTAATCTGCATATTTGCTGCCCTGAACGGTGCTCAGTAACATTAGTGATTTGAGTGCAAGCTCCTGTTTCCACTCAACACACAAGGATATATTGTCATCTCGTTAAAACCAGACATGTGGATGAGCCAGGTATTGTGCTGGAAGTGTATGAGATCAGCTACTACATTGTAATGCAGACCCTCTGTTTCCAGTCTATAAAATATTGGTATAATTTAGTTATCATCAACCATGAAGCCGAAAAAACACTTAGGACTCTATTCATAAAATCACTGCTGTGCGAATGCCTCCACATTCACAATGCAGCCGCAAATTACCCCTGTAATGTGTGTCATGTGTCAGTTTGTGTATTTCCTATGTTTGACAGCTCCATCTAGAGGCCATAATGCAGTAATTTCCTGATTGAAGTATTTCAGGAGAAGACCACAATATGGCCACTAGATGGAGCTGACGATCACAGGAAATGCACATATCAGACACATTATGGGGAATATTTGCAGAAGCTATGTAAATGTGGTGATAGTGATTTTTTTTTTTTGTATAAATAGACACTTTAGGCTCTTATATGAGATAAATATTTTGTTTGGAATCTCAAAAATCCAAATGGCGTTCTTTTCATATTCTTGGTGGCTTTATCTGAGGTGACCCTCTTGTCCCTCTTTTGGTGTATCTAGATCTGCTTCATTAGAGAGACTATACACCCCGTTATAGATCATCAGCATCTAAAGGGAAATCCAATATATTAATATCAATGATATAATACTGTGGGAACGATTTCTTTCTTCATTTCTATTATTGATTATTATGGGTTCAGTATAGGTATTGATTCTTTGTAGATTTCCTTACAAGGGTTGTTTTTCTAATATTTTCCAAATCCCATATATTATTTGTATCCAGGTTCTCCCATTTACAGTTCCAAAAGCAATACAAATCTCACACGCATTCTATTACTCCCAATAATACACGTTTTGGCTTTGCATACACTTTAATTAGATTCAGTCCAAGCCTAACTTGGGTTTAAATATAGACAACTCTCCTGTACTGAAATCACTTACTCTGATTTAATTGCACACAGTGAGCTTCTCACAGTGTGCATTATAAGTCAGATAGAGCCAGCTGCATTTCCTGGCTGGAAGACTTACAGCATCATCTAGCCCTTTCCTTATCAGCTTGATTGTCCCTGGGCCAAGTGGTATATCCAGGTTGTGGCAGCTATGGCACATGCCCTGGGTGCCACTTGAAAAGAGACAATTCAGCCATGCCATTCAGGGGCCTGGGTGACTGCTAGGATATCCCCTGTCATAGCAACCAATCATGCATCTGTCAATATGCACTGCTGGGCAGCTCCCAGCCTCCATCCAGATCTTGCTCCACCTCTCCACCATGCTGCCGGGAAGTTGTGTAAGGCGGCAGTGTGCAGGAGAGGCTTTGATGTGAAGGAGGGCCTTTGATGTGAAGGGGGAGCATTGATGTGAAGGGGGGCTGTGATGTCAAAGGGGGGGCTGTGACGTGAAAGGGGGGCTGTGACGTGAAAAAGGGGGCTGTGACGTGAAAAAGGAGGGGCTGTGACGTGAAAGGAGGGGCTGTGAAAACTGATGTGAAGGGAGAAAGGCTATAATGTAAAGGGAGGGACTGTGATGTAAAGAGGGGGCTGTGATGTAAAGGGGGGACTGTGATGTGAAGGGGGGGGTTGGGGGGAGGGGGGGCTGTGATATGAAGGTGACTGGGAAAACTGATATGAAGGGAGAAAGGCTATAACGTAAAGGAGGGACTGTGGTGTAAAGGGGGGCTCTTATGTAAAGGAGAAACTGTCATGTAAAGGGGGGGCTCTGATTTAAAGAGGGGACTGAGATGTGAATGGGGGCTGTGATGTAAATGGGCTAAGAAAACTGATGTGAAGGGGAGGTGATAATGTAAAGGGGGGGGGGCTGTGATGTGAGGGGGACCCTAATGTAAAGGGGGGAAATGTGATGTGAAGTGGGGCTCTGATGTAGAGGGGGGACTGTGATGTAAATGGGGGGGGGGGGGGCTGTGATATGAAGGTGACTGGGAAAACTGATATGAAGGGAGAAAGGCTATAACGTAAAGGATGGACTGTGATGTAAAGAGGGGACTGTGATGTAAAGGGGGGGGGCTCTGATTTAAAGAGGGGGCTGTGATGTGAATGGGGCTGTGATGTAAAGGGGGTTAAGAAAACTGATGTGAAGGGGAGGCGATAATGTAAAGGGGGGACTGTGATGTGAGGGGGGGCCCTGGTGTAAAGGGGGGACTGTGATGTAAATAGGGGACTGTTATGTGAAGGGGGGGCTCTTATGTAAAGGAGGGACTGTGATGTAGAGGGGGAGCTTTGATTTAAAGAGGGGACTGTGATGTGAATGGGGGCTGTGATGTAAAGGGGGCTAAGAAAACTGATGTAAAGGGGAGGCGATAATGTAAAGGGGGGACTGTGATGTGAGGGGGGACCCTGATGTAAAGGGGGAACTGTGATGTGAAGTTGGGCTCTGATGTAGAGGGGGGACTGTGATGTAAAGGGGGGGGGGGGCTGTGATATGAAGGTGACTGGGAAAACTGATGTGAAGGGGAATGTAATATAGGGCCATGATGTGAAGGAAGGACTGGGGACACCAATGTAAAGAAGAGACTGTGGAAATGGGGGAACGGCCATGTGAAGGAGGGACAAATGTTATATAAAGGGGGACGTTGATGTAAAGGGGGGCTATGATGTGAAGAGGAGGGCTGTGATGTAAAGGGGGGGCTGTGATGTGAAGGGGGGCTGTAATGTAAAGGGGGGGCTATGATGTGAAGAGGAGGGCTGTGATGTAAAGGGGGGCTGTGATGTAAAGGGGGGCTGTGATTTGAAGGGGGACTGTAATGTAAAGGGGGGACTGTGATGTGAAGGGGGATTGTAATGTAAAGGGGGCTGTGATGTGAAGTGGGACTGTAATGTAAAGGGGGGGCTGTGATGTGAATGAGGGGGGCAAACTGATGTGAAGGGTGAGGTTACAAAGTAAAAGGGGGCTGTGATGTGATGTGAGGACTGGGGGCACTGATGTAAAGGGAAGACTCCAATATAAACAGAGGACTGTAATGTGAAGGGGGGACTGAGATGTAAAAGGGGGGACTGAGATGTAAAGGGGGGACTGAGATGTGAAGGGGGGACTTATTTATCCCCTTAGGCCCCTTTCACACTTGTGCGACTTCAAAGTCACGTGATTTTACCGCGATTTTGATGCGATCCGCGGCCGCGATTTTGCTACGATTTTTGCTGCGATTTTGTCCCGATTGAAACCCCACAATACATAATTACATCCCTGACCAAGAGTGTAGCTAGTTTGGGCTTTATACACTTTAGGCCCCTTTCACACTTGTGCGACTTTAAAGTCGCGTGATTTTACCGCGATTTTGCCGCGATTTTCCCCCGATTTTTAGGAATGCCTGTGTAAGTGGCATCAAAATCGGACCAAAGTAGTGCAGGGACTACTTTGAAGTCGGAAGGACTTGAAGTCGTACTAATATGAATGGCTGTCATTGGAAATCATGGGGAACGACTTGTCATGCTACTTTGCAGTCCCAAATTGTGGGACAAGTCGTATAAGTGTGAAAGGGGCTTTACTGGCAGGTGGTATCTGCATATAGCCTCTTGCAGTCCCTGCCAACCAGTTCATGTGCTGAAAAGAAGCATGCCTATTTTGTAGACGCTATAACTTTTGCACAAAAAAATCAATATACGCTTATTGCATATTTTTTAACCAAAAATCTGTAGAATACATATTGGCCTAAACTGATGAAGAAATTCATTTTTTTGTATATTTAATAAAGCAAAAAGTAAAAAATATTGTATGAATTTTTTCAAAATTGTTGCTCTTTTTTTGTTTATCCACTTCAGCCCCGGACTGTTTTGCTAGCAAAAGACCAGAGCACTTTTTGCGATTCGGCACTGCGTCGTTTTAGCTGACAACTGCGCGGTCGTGCGATGTGGCTCCCAAACAAAATTGACGCCCTTTTTTTCCCACAAATAGAGATTTTTTTGGTGGTATTTGATCACCTCTGTGGTTTTTATTTTTTGCGCTATAAACAAAAAAAGTGCGACAATTTTGGAAAAAAGCTATATTTTTTACTTTTTGCTATAATAAATATCCCCGAAAAATATATACATTTTTTTTCCTCAGTTTAGGCCGATACATATTCTTCTACATTTTTTTGGTAAAAAAAAATCATAATAAGCGCTTATTGATTGGTTTGCGCAAAAGTTATAGCGTCTACAATATAGGGGATAGTTTTATGCATTTTTATTAATAATTTATTTTTTACTAGTAATGGCGGCGATCTGCGATTTTTATCGGGACTGCGACATTATGGCGGACACATCGGACAATTTTAACACATTTTTGGGACCATTGTCATTTTTACAGCGATCAGTGCGATTAAATTGCAGTGATTACTGTAAAAATGACACTGGCAGTGAGGGGGTTAACCACTAGGTGGCGCTTTAGGGGTTAAGTGTGTTCTGTGGAGCGTTTCTAACTGTGGGGGGGGAGGAGCTGTGTATGACACATCAGTGATCGCTGCTCCCGATCACAGGGCCTTCCAGCAGGATACGGTCGCTGTATTTGTAGAACTGCTGTCTCCTATGGCAACTGAACTTGCAACAGTCAATAGTAATCCTTACTTTTTATTATTATTATTTATTTTTATTAATTTGCTCCATTTCATTCGTTTAGATGCGGAATTCGTTATTTTGGATAATTCGTAACTTTGGTCAAATTTGTATTCGTTATGTTGATTAACAGACAAATTTGAAAGGAAATTCCAATACCTATCATTTAATAGTTAGTTATTATTAGTTAGTTATTATTTAGAATTTTCAAATTTTCGGATTTTCGTTCTTTAGAATTTTCGGATTTTCTTTCTTATTTTCAGATTTCACAAATTTTTTAATTTCCGAATTTTCGAATTTATGAATTTTCAAATTTTCCGAATTTACGAAATTCGATCATAACGAATGACCCAAAAAAAACAAAACCAAAACAAATGAAATCGAACACATTTTTTGCCAGTGCACATGTCTAGTTTACATCCACTTTATCAATAACAACCAGCTATTCCCTGGTTGTTAAGGACTCTGGCATGTGCAGACTCCTCTATTCCCTGGTTGTTAAGGACTCTGGCATGTGCAGACTCCTCTATTCCCTGGTTGTTAAGGACTCTGGCATGTGCAGACGCCTCTATTCCCTGGTTGTTAAGGACTCTGGCATGTGCAGACTCCTCTATTCACTGGTTGTTAAGGACTCTGGCATGTGCAGACTCCTCTATTCACTGGTTGTTAAGGACTCTGGCATGTGCAGACTCCTCTATTCACTGGTTGTTAAGGACTCTGGCATGTGCAGACTCCTCTATTCACTGGTTGTTAAGGACTCTGGCATGTGCAGACTCCTCTATTCACTGGTTGTTAAGGACTCTGGCATGTGCAGACTCCTCTATTCACTGGTTGTTAAGGACTCTGGCATGTGCAGACTCCTCTATTCACTGGTTGTTAAGTAGCCGGCACCCTTTGGCATCCTTAACAACCACTGAATACCTGGTTGTGAGGCTTTATTCACACAAACGTGTTTTTTGATGCATTTTGCAGAAATGCAAGGAAATTTTTTAACATGGGTTCCCGCATTTTTGTGCCTCTACGTTTTTGGAAAGGGTCGGGGACTATTTTCCCCCAAAATGCAGCGTTTGCATGTAATAGACTTCAGTGGAACTGCATCCAAAACGCAAGTACCACGTTTTTAATGCGATTTTGATGCGATTTTGCTGCAATTTTTTTTTTACACTGTATATTGCTGGTTGCAAAGGAGGGGGTCGGGAAGCCGGCCGCTGCGTCCTTAACAACTGATGAGTCATCAGCTGTCAGCAGGCTTCCCCGCTGAATGTAAAAAAAAAGAATTGCCGGCTTAAAAAAAATTGTGAACAAAAACTGGGTCCCCCCCCAGGTCTATACCAGGCCCTTGGGTCTAGTATGGATTTGGAGGGGAACTACCCACCCCCCCAACGCCAATTTTTTTTTTGGCGTGGGGGGGGTGGGAGGGCACTGTAGAAGAAAACATCTGAAGCCAAAAACAGCAGCTGCAAAAACGTCCAGTGTGCATGAGGCCTTACTTACTAGCCAGAACCAAAGTGATATCTAAAACCAGTGTTCTCTTTCAGTTCTGGATGGAGTAAGGAAAGGTAAAATCTCCTGATGGATTCAGTTTTATGCAATCAGCATAAACCGGTGTTCTGCCGAGAAAGATCCACCCGGCTGATAATGACCCCCCTGTACTGTGCAGGTGTAGTGCTTGTGCAGTACGAACCACAACGGTGCCGCCGAAAATAGACGAAGCTGAACACCTGTGAGTCAGTTGTACACGGCGCCTGCGCTCCAACACTGTTGTAAGACACCATTTTGTAACAGGGCCCCTCGTGGGCTCGCTTTGCTCGCCACGCTTCGGGCACGGCCTCGCTTCGCTCAGCATATTTATAATCTAACTCTATGTCCACTTGGATGGTGGGGCTTGAACCTGGACTCAGGACAGAATGTAGTGCACAGGCGCCGTGTACAGCTGACGATCAGCTGTTCGTCTTCAAAGACTTTTGGCGGCTCCATAGTCGTTCGTACTGCGCAAGCGATGTGCCTGCGCAGTACAGGGGGGACATTATACGTGAACAGCAATCTTTAAATCTGACCACAGATTTTCTATTGGATTGAGGTCTGGGCTTTGACTAGGCCATTCCAACACATTTACATGTTTCCCCTTAAACCACTCAAGTGTTGCTTTAGCAGTGTGTACTGTGTGTTTGGGGTCATTGTCCTGCTGGAAGGTGAACCACCTAGCCTCAAATCACACACAGAGTGGTACAGGTTTTGCTGAAAATATTCTTGTATTTAGCACCATCCATCTTTCCCTCAACTCTGACTAACTCTGTGATTTGACATGTCAAATGGCTCTGATGTGAACAGGGGCTTAGCCTTAAATTCCATTTGATTGCTTACAGGTATATTGGGGAAATGGGATGAAGAAATGTAACTGGAGTATGCTGTGTGTGTCACCAACATTGAGAGACTTCTGATGTCACTAGGTTTTTTTGGGTGATACGTGGCATATTCAGAGGTATGATTTAAGCCAGCCATACATGGATCAAAATTCAGGTAGTTCAGCAGTGACTGGCCAAATTTTCATCCATATATGGGCTAGCTGGTTACACACAAGTCAATCTATAGATCAACTGGTACACAACCAGCCAGTCTGATTTTTCCCGAACAATCAGGTTATAACCGGCGATTATTAATTCTGCCAGCCACACCGGAATACACTGATCAGCTGCTGCAGTACAGGAAGAACTTTGCCTGCACACAAGACAATGCTGGACTACATGGACTAGTAGTAGTAAGTATATATAGTGCTGTGAAAAAGTATTTGCCCCCTTTCTTATTTATTTTTTTGCACATTTGTCACACTTAAATGATTCAGATCATCAAACACATTTTAACCACTTGACCACTGGGCACCTAAACCGCCTTCCTAACCAGACCAATTTTCAGCTTTCGGTGCTCTCACACTTTGAATCACAATTACTCAGTCATGCAACACTGTACCCAAATGAATTTTGTCCTTTTCACACAAATATAGCTTTCATTTGGTGGTATTTAATCACTGCTGGGTTTTTTATTTTTTTTGCGCTATAAATCAAAAAAGACAGAAAATTTGGTAAAAAAAAGAAGAAAATTCTTTGTTTCTATTAAAATTTATTGCAGAGTATTGGCAGAGTATTGGCGAGTATTGGCGAGTATTGGCGAGTATTGGCGAGTATTGGCAGAGTATGCAGTGTTGCAGAGTATTGCACAGTTTTGGCAGAGTATTGCACAGTGTTGGCAGAGTAGCTGTCACTTAGCAGCGCTGTGGGCATTACACATCCAGCCCACAGCGCTGCTGCCATCTCTCCCCCTCTCCGCTTCTCCCCTCTCACTGTACCGATCAGTACAGAGAAGGGAGGGAGGAACCGGCGTCATGACGTGACGCAGGTTTGTTTACATGTCATTTGACGGAGCGATCATGTGGTAAACGGCTGCTATCAGCGGCCGTTTACCGTGATCTGTGGTCACGGATGTTCCCGAGTGCACGCCCCAGGGGGCGCGCGGGAGCAAGATTCTGGGAGGACGTCCCACGGACGTCCACCCAGAATAAGCCGACCGCGCTGTAGCCGTCTTTCGGCTATGGCCTGGTCAGCATGTGGTAAATACAAAATGCAGTTTTTAAATTATGATTTAATTTATTAAGGGAAAAAAGCTGTCCAAACCTGCCTGTGAAAAAGTAATTGCCAACGAAACCTAATAACTGGTGGTTTCACCCTTGGCAATCAAGCATTTGCGATAACAGGCAATGAGTCGCTGTGGAGGAATTTTGGCCCACTCTTCTATGCAGAATTAATTTAATTCAGCCACATTGGAGGGTTTTTGAGCATGAACGGCCTGTTTAAGGTCATGCCACAGCATCTCAATCGGATTTAAGTCCGGACTTTGACTAGGCCCCTCCAAAACCTTAATTTTTTTTGAGCCATTCAGAGGTGGACTTTCAGATCATTGTCCTACTGCATAACCCAAGTGTGCTTGAGCTTGAGGTCACAAACTGATGGCTGGACATTCTCCTTCAGGATTTTCTGGTAGAGCGCCAAATTCACGGTTCCAACAATTATGGCAAGTGGTCCAGGACCTGAAGTTGCAAAGCAGCCCCAGACCATCACACTGCCACCACCATGTTTGACTGTTGCTATGATGTTCTTTTTATGAAATGATGTGTTTGTTTTGCGCCAGATGTAATAGGAGGCACACCTTCCAAATAGTTTACCTTTTGTCTTATCGGTCTACAGAATATTTATCCAAAAGTCTTGGAGATAATCAAGATGTTTTTTGGCAAGTGTGAGAGGAGCTTTTGTGTTCTTTTTGGTCAGCAGTGGCTTTCGTCTTGGAACTCTCCCATGGATGCAATTCTTGCCCAGTCTCTTTCTTATTGTTGATTCACGAACACTGACCTTAACTGAGGCAAGTGAGGCCTGCATTTCTTTAGATGTTGTTCTGGGTTCTTTTATGACCTCCTGGATGAGTCGTTGTTGTGCTCTTGGATTAAATTTGGTAGGCCGGCCACTCCTGGGAAGGTTCACCACTGTTCCAAGTTTTCTCCAATTGTGGCTAATGGTTCTCACCATGGTTTTCTGGAGTCCCAAAGCCTTAGAAATGGCTTTGTAACCCTTTCCAGACTGATGCATGTCAATGACTTTTTTTCTCATCTGTTCTTTTAGCGTGCTTCACTTTGTCAGATAGATTCTATTTTAGTGATTTCTTGATTTAACAGGTCTGGCAGTAATCAGGCCTGGATGTGGCAAGTGAAATTTAATTTAGCTTTCCAAAAAATGTGGTTAATGACCGTTCATTCATGATTTAGTAAGGGGAGGGGCAATTACCTTTTCACATAGGGCCAGGCAGGTTTGGACAGATTTTTTTAATTATCAAAAAATTATTAAAAACGGCATTTTGTATTTACGTGGGTTATCTTTGTATAATATTAGAATTTGTTTTGATGATCAAAATCATTTAAGTGTGACAAATATTCAAAAAAATCAGAAAGGGGCAAATGCTTTTTCACAGCACTGTATCTGATGTATTTGATCTACAAAACTATACAGTACCTTTGACCAGCAGATGTTTAGAGAGTTTTTGTTACAAATATAATAGGGCACGTTTTTTTTTAATCTACATCTAAGATTACCAGCTTTTTACTCTTTTTACATACAAGAATTCTCAAAACAATCTCCGGTTTTTGACCTGAAATAAGATTACTGCTGATCATTTGGTGCGCTGAGTGCGGTTGGCAAAGCCAATCTCACGGGCGGCTGATTGTTGGAGGCCTGGGTTATAGCTGCCAGGTCTGTTTTCTCCATTGTCACATCTCTCTCCTTTCTCCCTCCCGTCGTACCGTTAATTCACTTTCATTCCAGCTGCTGCTGGATTCTCAGCAGTAAAAACCTTTTTTCCTTTGTGGTGCAATCAATAGTTGGAGGTGACGAGGAGCCGGGAGCCAAGGGAGCTCTTTACTACATCATCATTGACATGTCGGTGATGGATAGGACATATTACACAATACAACACAATTGCGGAGAGTCAGTGTTACTTTGTCGCTAAAAGCCCTCTCTGACATGAATATACTATGCTGCAGGACAGGTGATGATGATGTGGGTCATTCTATGGAAAGAACATATGAACTGTCTGACTTTCACATGTAAACCTTTCTGTCCCATTTTCCGAAAAAAACAATTCCTCTCTCTAGTAAACAAGGCCCCCGATCGCTGCTTCAATAACACTTTTGGGGGCCCATAGAAATGATTGGTGACTGGTAACATAATTGGTAAAATACACATATAGTATGTTTTGTTGTATTTTAACATCTTCGTCCCAGTCCCTGTGACTTTGTCACCTCCACCAATGGCCCAAACTTGATACTCCCACCTTCCAGATGGTCCTGTCTAGATCCTGCCCACTTCTGGGTGGTCCTGTCCAGATCACACCCACTTTCTGGGTAATCTAAAGCCTAATTATGAGGAACCGCCCATTCACAGCTGCAAACCCCTCAGCTAATGCCCTTCAGTCTGATCAGCTGTCACCCCCACCAATGGCCCACACTTGATACTCCCACCTTCCAAGTGGTCCTGCCTAGATCCAACTTCCTTTCTGGGAGTTCATGTCAGGTAGTCCTTCCAAGATCCCACCCAATTTCTGGGAGTTACTGTCCAGGTCACAGCCACTTCCTGGGTGGTCCAAAGCCTAATCATAAGGAACCATAAGGAGCTCATGGCTATGTAACCCACTGTTAATACCCTTAAGTCACATCAGCTGTCACCCCCGCCAATGGCCCACACTTGATACTCCCACCTTCCAGATGGTCCTGCCTAGATCCTGCCCATTTCTGGGTGGTCCTGTCCAGATCACACCCACTTTCTGGGTGATCTAAAGTCTAATTATGAGGAACCGCCCATTCACAGCTGAAAACCCCTCAGCTAATGCCCTTCAGTCTGATCAGCTGTCACCCCCGCCAATGGCCCACATTTGATACTCCCACCTTCCAAGTGTTCCTGCCTAGATCCAACTCCCTTTCTGGGTGTTCATGTCAGGTAGTCCTTCCAAGATCCCACCCAATTTCAGGGAGTTACTGTCCAGGTCACACCCACTTTCTAGGTGGTCCAAAGCCTAATCATAAGGAACAATAAGGAGCTCATGGCTATGTAACCCACTGTTAATACCCTTAAGTCACATCAGCTGTCAACCCCCGCCAATGGCCCACACTTGATGCTCCCCCCTTCCAGATGATCCTACCTATATCCTGTAAACTTTCTGGGCAGTTCTGTCCATATCGCACCCACTTTCTGGGTGGTCCAAATTATAATTATAAGGGAACCACCCACTCACTGTTGAAAAAGAACAACAGCATGTAATGTAAAGTTGTTAATAAACTGACAATACTGTATACAGCAGGTGGCGCTGTAGTATTATAGTGTATAGTTCATGTTTTCTATGATATAACAGAATGTATTGTCTATCTCAGTGCATGTACTTGTATATTCCTGCTTCCTGTTCCTGTTCTCCATGCTGTAAGACATGTAATATATTTCTCCATGAAAGTAAAGCCGTATTACTGCATCCAAGAAGCTTCCAGCGCTTATTACAATACTCTGCACAATACTCCCAGCTGTGAACCCCTCAGCTAATACCCTTTCATCAGATCAGCTGTCACCCGCGCCAATGGCCCACACTTGATACTCCAACCTTCCAGGTGGTCCTGACTAGATCCTACTCACTTTCTGGGTCTTCCTGTCAAGGTCGCACCCACTTTATGGGTGGTCCAAAGCCTAATCATGAGGAACCGCCCACTCATGGCTGTGAACCCGTCAGTTAATACCCTTCAGTCACATCAGCTGTCACCCCTGCCAACAAAAGGGTGTACACCCCTAAGTGAAAATGTCCAAATTGGGCCCAATTAGCCATTTTCCCTCCCCAGTGTCATGTGACTCGTTAGGATCTGAAAAAAAGAATTGTTGCTATACATAAAGATGGCCTAGGCCAGTGATGGCAAACCTTGGCACCCCAGATGTTTTGGAACTACATTTCCCATGATGCTCATGCACTCTGCAGTGTAGTGGAGCATCATGGGAAATGTAGTTCCAAAACATCTGGGGTGCCAAGGTTCGCCATCAATGGAATAGGCTATAAGGAAGATTGCCTGTTCCAACATGACTGCGCACCAGGGCACAAAGCAAGGTCTACAAAGACATGGATGAGCGAGTTTGGAGTGAAGGAACTTTACTGGCCTGCACAGAGTCCTAACCCCGACCTGATAGAACACCTTTGGGTTGAATTAGAGTGGAGACTGTGAGCCAGGCCTTCTCGACCAACATCAGTGCCTGACCTCACAAATGTGCTTCTGGAAGAATGGTCAAACATTCCCATAGACACACTCCTAAAGCTTGTGGACAGCCTTCCCAGAAGAGCTGAAGCTGTTATAGCTGCAAAGGGTGGGCCAACTCAATATTGAACCCTATGGACTAAGACTGGGATGCCATTAAAGTTCATGTGTGTGTAAAGTCAGGCGGACCAATACTTTTGGTAATATAGTGTACTTCTGAACAAACAGATATAACACATACGTTTTAAAACTTTTACAATGAAAAATAAATTTGATTTAAAACTTTGATATTCTCCAAACAACTATATCACAATGTCATCCTCAGTATCTCCAGTCTTTTGTTCTAGAACAGGGGCATAGAGAACTTGTAATAAAATGTTCCTAGCTCCGGAGTTCTCACTGACGTTAAATTGACATTGCTTTCACCACATCGATCGTTGAAGGATGGTTTTATA
This sequence comes from Lithobates sylvaticus, assembly GCA_028564925.1. Classification (NCBI taxonomy): domain Eukaryota; kingdom Metazoa; phylum Chordata; class Amphibia; order Anura; family Ranidae; genus Lithobates; species Lithobates sylvaticus. The sequence continues at coordinate 509,699,491 of CM053028.1, read as the reverse complement.
ACTATGAGAACAGCCTCTTATATAGATTATTGGGTGTCAAGATCTTCTCTTCTGGTGTAAAGTGATTTCCTCGATGGTAATGAACAATCCCTGGGTGGTCAATTATTCCTCATGCCTCATCTGTCTAGGTCACTCGGCCACCTTATTGCTTCAATTAAGATATGTTGTAAGTTTAAAGTACGTTTTCTGTGACAGGGAAATTATAGAGCGGGCGATCCACGCGGGAAAAAAGGACCTGCCACTGAAATCAAATGGACTAGTGTTTATGATTGCCCTGGTGACACCTTAAAGGGAGTCTGGACTGCCCACCCATCTCAGAGCTGGAATGGATGGGAGGTACGGAATAAATGTACAATGTCCAGGGAGCGTAGAAATGACAGCGGCCTATGGGGGATGACCCTGACACTGAAGATTGCTACAGATAATGTAGGATCTGGAAAGGGAAAGGCCATTTCTATACTTCATAGGTAAACATGTACACAACATAAACTTGCTGCAAATATTCTTTTAGATGTGTGCTAATGTATATAAACCTGTGTGGTTTGAACACCGTTTTCATATGCGGGCGCTAGTCACGTATGCGTTCGATTCTGCGCGCGAGCTCGGCGGGACGGGGCGCGTTTAAAAACATTTTTTTTTCCTATTTATTTTACCTTTTATTCATTTTTTTATTTTTACACTGTTTTAAAAAAATAAATAAAAAATGTGTCACTTTTATTCCTATTACAAGGAATGTAAACATCCCCTGTAATAGAAAAAAAGCATGACAGGACCTCTAAAATATGAGATCTGGGGTCAAAAAGACCTCGGATCTCATATTTACACTAAAATGCAATAAAAATAAAATAAAAAATAAAATGGCCCTTTAAGAGCTATGGGCGGAAGTGACGTTATGACGTCGCTTTCGCCCTGCAGTGTCATGGAGACAGGTGGGGGCCATCTTCCCCTCACTCGTCTCCATGCACGGCACTGAGAAGGATCTGATCACCTCCGCTGCTGCCGACAGCGGCTCCGGTAAGCGGCGGAGGGCACCTGATAGTGGCGGGAGGAGGGGCCCTCTCCTGCCGCCGATAAAAGTGATCTTGCGGTGAATCCGCCACAGAGACCACTTTTATCGTATACCGGACCGCGAGTCGAACACGGGGATACCGGGGATATGGCAGCTAGCTGCTGCCATAACAACCATATCCGTCCCCAAAGTAGGAACATACATCGGCGTGCGGCGGTCCGGAAGTGGTTAACTGGCAATTACGCGTTTATGCAATAATCTGTATACAAATGACATTTTTATAATTTTTTTCCCATAAATAGAGCTTTCTTTTGGTGTTTTTTTTTAATTTGAGATATTAATTAAAAAAAGACATTTTGAAAAAAAACTAAATATATTTTCTACTTTCTATTATAAAATATATCCAATAAAATAAAGTTTCTTCATAATTTTAGACCAAATGTATTCTGTTTCCAATGTTTTTATTCCGAATTTCAAAGAAAGAATGTGCATGCAATGTAGCCAAAATGTATTCTGGTACATGTCTTTGGTAAAAGAAAAATCCCAATAAGTGTATATTAATTGGTTTGTGTGAACGTTATAGTGTCTACAAACTAGAGCTGCACGATTCTGGATAAAATGATTACATTCGTACTTTCGTTAGATTGATTTATTCGTACTTTCGTAACATTGTTTTCGTAGATTCGTAATCGGAGCATAATTCATAATTTTATGTAATGTGTATGCTATTATTACATTTTAAGAGACACGGAAAATTACGAATCGAAAAAAAAAGTTACGAATGTACGAATTTTTTCGTTCAATCCATTCGAAGAACGTTAAGCAGTGCCATTGTAAGAGACACGGAAAATTACGAATCGAAAAAAAAAAAAAAAAAAGTTACGAATGTAGAATTTTTTCGTTCAATCCATTCGAGGCACGTTAAGCAGCGCCATTGTAAGGGACACGGAAAATTACCAATTCAACAAAAAAATAAAGTTACGAATGTACGAATTTTTTCGTTCATTTTGATTTTCGTTGTTCCTGTTTTCATTTTTTGGATTTTCTTCTTTCGTAGATTCGTTGTTTCTAATTTGGTTATTTCGGATTTTCGTTGTTTTTTGTATTCGTTCGATTCAAACGATTCGTTATTTGATAAAATTTTTAGCGAATCGTTCGTTTATTCGTACGATAACGAATGAACGAATATAACGAAAAACGAAACGAATTGCACATGTCTAATATTATAATCTGGGAGTTCATCCACTCTTGGCTCGGAGACAAAGCTTCTTTTAAAGCGACTCCTTTGTAATCCGATGAGCTCCGAGCTTTAAACCTTTCCAGCAGCAGCACTTCTGAGTGTTCTGAGATCCAGCTAATTACATCTACAGAGGAATATCGCTCCCCGCTGTCTAACACAATTGTTCCTGCTCCATTACCTCTCATCGCTTGGTCATCTATGTAGAGATGTTCCTGTGCTTTAGAAGGATACTACAATGTATCTTCAGTGGGCAAATATTTTCCATTATTAGTCTTAGGCCTTGTTTACACATGCGGAAGGTTTGCAAACACCACTGAAAAGTGGTTAGCGATGGATCATTTTTCAGAAGTGGTTTAGAGCCAGTCAGCAAGTGTTCAGGAGGCACAACGCCGCCTTCTGAACGCTCATTTTTATTATTCACAAGGGGCATTTTAAATTGAAATCCCGCCAGGCTCTGCTGCAACTGCGTGCCTTAGACGTTGTTGTGGTAGAGTCCCATTGCCAAATAATAACACCACAATGAAAAAAAAAATAACACCGCAATAAAAAAGACAGAACATTCCTTTTATATACCTAGAATAAAAAAAAGCAATCAGAAAAAAAGATCAATAAAAAAGACCTTGTGACTCTAAACACACAAATACCGCAGCATTAGTTGGGAGACTCCTTCAAAACACTGTGTAAATAAATACTGTCACAGACTTCCCTAAACAATTATCATTCACACTTTAGGTCCATTTCACACATGCAGATCGTTTGTCCGTTGTCGGATGAAAAACGGACATCAATGCATCGCTAGGGAAAAACGGATGTAAATGGATGATCATCCATTTACATTCGTTTCCATCAACGTCTGTTTTTTGGAACAGATCAAAATTCAATTTTCTTCCGCTAAAAAAACAGATCAGATGAAAAACGGATGTAAACGGACAAGCGGTCCGTTTTTGCATAAAAAAAATGGCTCTAGGGCTCATGTAGTTATGGACTCAAAGATTTTAAAAACTGATGTAAAAAAGGATTAAAAACTGACAAAATGTAAACTTCATCTGTTTCTTCTTTGAAAAAAACATGACTGAACAGGGCTTCAGACAGGCTTTGTTAACCACTAGAGATCCGCCCTATAGCCGAATGACGGCTACAGCGCAGACCTGCTTTGCCGGGACTACGTCTATCGAGGTAGTCCCGTGCACGAGCGAACTGCGTGCCCCCTGAAGGGCACGCACGGCGCGCTCTGTGATCAGCGAGTCTGTGAGACTCGCTGGATCGCAGATCCGAGTAAGGGGTCGACCCCGACCCCTTACCACGTGATCAGTTGTCAGCCAATGACAGCTGATTATGTGATGACAACAGAGCCGTTAATCGGCTATTTTTCCTCCTCATGCTGACAGCGCGAGGAGAAAAAAAAAGCCGATCACCAGCGGCCGTGAGAGGGACATCAGTCCCGATCACAGCATGCTGGCACCAGCTTATCCGTGCCCACCTGTGCCCCCTGTCAGTGCCACCTAAGAAAAGTCAACAGTGCCGCCTATCAGTGCCCATAGTGCCACCCATCAGTGCCCACACTCTGCCTGAACAACAGTGCTGCACCTCAGTACCACATATCAGTGCCCATCAGTGTCACCTACCAGTGCCCATCAGTGCCGCCCATCAGTGCCGCCCATCAGTGCCCATAGTGCCAACTATCAGTGCCCACACTCTGCCTCAACAACAGTGCTACACCTCAGTGCCCATCAGTGTCACCTACCAGTGCCCATCAGTGCCGCCCATCACTGCTACCTATCAGTGCCACCTATCAGTGCCCATTAGTGTCATCTATCAGTGGTACCTATCAGTGCCCATCAGTGCGACCCATTCATGCCACCCATCCGTGCCACCCATCAGTGGCATCTTATCTGTGCCCATCAGTACTGCCTTATCTGTACCCATCAGTGCCACCTTATCTGTGCCTATCAGTGCCACCTTATCTGTGCCTATCAGTGCCGCCTTAACTGTGCCTATCAGTGCTCATCAGTGCAGCCTATCAGTCCCACCAGTGCCGCCTCATCAGTGCATATCAATGAAGGAGAAAAATTACCTGTTTGCAAAATTTTATAACAAACTATTAAACATGATTTTTTTTTTTTTAATTTTCCATTTTTTTTGTTTGTTTAGCAAAAAAATGAAAACCCCAGCTGTGATTAAATACCACCAAAAGAAAGCTCTATTTGTGGGGAAAAAAATATAAAAATGTAATTTGGGTACAGTGTTGTATGACCGCGCAATTGTCATTCAAAGTGCATCAGCGCTGAAAGCTGAAAATTGGTCTGGGCAGGAGCAGGGTTTAAGTGCCCAGTAAGCAAGTGGTTAAAGCTTTCTGAATGCCATTCAAAGCTCCTGTCACTAAATAAAATGGTTAGCTTATAGTCCTGTTTTACATCTGCTTTTGCTTGGTGCTTCAATGAGGCTTTGATGAGGCTTCAGTGGGGCTTCGATGAGGCTTTGGTGGAGTTTCGATGGGGCTCCGATGAGCCTTTGGGGGGCTTCAATGAGGCTTCGTGGAGCTTCGATGAGGCTTCGGTGGGGCTTCAAGCGAGCTCTGCCATGGACTTCTATGGAGGCTTTGAAGACGCTTTGAAACACAACTATAGCAACATGGGTTATCATTTTTGAAGTGGAGCCAAAGCAAAGCAAAAGCAGGTGTAAACAGGACTGTAAGCTAACCATTTTATTTAGTGACAGGAGCTTTGATTAGCGTTCAGAGAGCTTTAACAAAGCTTGTCCGAAGCATTGTTTTGAAGCAAGTGTAAACTATCTGCAAAAGTGTGTTGAAGCCAAAGCAAGTGTAAATGAGCCCTTAGTGTTTTTCTGTTCTGTTCCCTAGCGCCTGACTAAGCAGAATTCAATTTGTTCTAATTGCCCCTGTTCATACTTGTATGCTCAGCCACTCCTGAACTCTGCACTCTGTACGCAGCACACTCCTGTATTCTATATGTAGCACACCCCAGATACAACCGGCCCTTTTAGGGCACTCATACTGCTGATGCGGCTCGTGATGAAATTGAGTTTGACACCCCTGATCTATGCCCTACTCTCAAAAAAGTACATGACATACAGTACAGGCATTTTTGGTATTATGGAGTACAATAGGAACACATGTAAATGTGTTTTTGTGTATTTTGCTGAAGAATTATTTATCTTCTATATAACTGCTCTCCTCTCCTTGCACCCCTCTATACGTTAAACACTCCTGAACCCTGTTCTCTGTATGTAACGCACTCCTGAAACCTGCCCTCTGTACGTAACACACTCCTGAACACTGCACTCTGTATGTAACACACTCCTGAACTCTGCACTCCGTACGTAGCACACTCCTGAACTCTGCACTCTGTACGTAGCACACTCCTGAACTCTGCACTCTGTACGTAGCACACTCCTGAACTTTGCACTCTGTATGTAGCGCACTCATGAATTCTGCACTCTGTATGTAGAGCACTTCTGAACTCTGCACTCCACGTAGCACACTCCTGAACTCTGCACTCTGTACATAGTGCACTCCTGAACTCTGCACTCTGTATGTAGCACACTCCTGAACTCTGCACTCTGTACATAGTGCACTCCTGAACTCTGCACTCTGTATGTAGCACACTCCTGAACTCTGCACTCTGTACATAGTGCACTCCTGAACTCTGCACTCTGTATGTAGCACACCCCTGAACTCTAAACTCTGTATTTAGTGTACTCCTAAACTCTGCACTCTGTATGTAGCGCACTTCTGAACTCTGCACTCTGTACATAGCACACTTCTAAACTCGGTAGTCTATATGTAGCACACCCCAGATACAACTGACCCTTTTAGGGCAATCACACTGCTGATGCAGCCCGTGATAAAATTGAGTTGCTGATGTTTTTTATATCTGAAAAATTCCTCATCTTTTATATAACTGCTATTCTCTCCTTGCACCCCTCTATACGTAACACACTCATGAACCCTGCCCTCTGTACGTAACACACTCCTGAACTCTGCACTCTGTATGTAACACACTCCTGAACTCTGTACTCTGTATGTAGCACACTCCTGAACTCTACACCCTGTACATAGTGCACTCCTGAACTTTGCACTCTGTATGTAGCACACTCCTGAACTCTGCACTCTGTACATAGCACACGCCTGAACTCTGCACTCTGTACATAGTCCACTCCTGAACTCTGCACTCTGTACGTAGTCCACTCCTGAACTCTGCACTCTGTACGCAGTCCACTCCTGAACTCTGCACTCTGTACGTAGCACACTCCTGAACTCTTCACTCTGTACGTAGCACACTCCTGAACTCTGCACTTTGTGCGTAGCACACTCCTGAACTCTTCACTCTGTACGTAGCACACTCCTGAACTCTGCACTCTGTACGTAGCACACTCCTGAACTCTGCGCTCGGTACATAGTGTTCTCCTAAACTCTGTACTCTGTACATAGCACACTCCTGATCTCTGCTCTCTGTACATAGTCCACTCCTGAACTCTGCACTCGGTACGTAGCACACTCCTGAACTCTGCACTCGGTACGTAGCACACTCCTGAACTCTTCACTCTGTATGTAGCACACCCCTGAACTCTGCACTCTGTATGTAGTGTACGCCTGAACTCTGCACTCTGTATGTAGTGTACGCCTGAACTCTGCACTCTGTATGTAGCGCACTTTGGAACTCTGCACTCTGTACATAGCACACTTCTAAACTCGATATTCTGTATGTAGCACACCCCAGATACAACAGGCCCTTTGAGGGCAATCATACTGCTGATGCGGCCTGTGATGAAATTGAGTTTGACACCCCTGATCTATGCCCTAATCGGAACCCTCGGACTAAGACTGGAATGCCATTAAAGTTCATGTGTGTGCAAAGGCAGGTGTCACAATACTTTTGGTGAACATTGTGTGTGTATATATATATATTATTGTAATATATACTGTATATATAAAACAGTACAGTATGTGATTAGAAAATTAATTGTAATAGTAAAACAAAATGCAACATAAAAACATACAATTTTCACACTAAAAATGTAACAAACTTTTCGCTCCTTCCATGTGTCAGGATGACTGACATTATCTCAGAAAAGCACAACAGAAAACAGGAAGCCCGGTGGTGGGGAAGCTGGCATACCTAGTCCCCTCCTACACATAGCACATAAGATGACGTCCATGCTGTGATATACACAAAGCATTTGCAACAATAAAAATAGCAATACAAAGTCATAATAATATATTGTTTAACTTTGTAGATTAAATGGAAGGCTAGGCAACAAAGGATAGGTAAACTCAATTAAAACATAGAACATACAGTCAATATAAATAAAAAAAAGGATCACTTTTTTAATAATGACATTATTACTTACTATTGGTAGCAACAAAAAAGTGTAAAAAAAAAAAAGGCAGGTAGGCAGTTGCTATTTTCTGGAGTGCCATCTATAAACATCACTGAAAACACACTTGGAAAGCTGTGGTAGGCCTTTTGAATGTCTGTGATTGAGTTTTCATTGGACAGCACACGTCACAAGCAAAATGTACAGAGCCAATTAGAGTTGCTCTATGCCTTGTGATCGTTGTGAATCAATCACAGCTATCACAAAGGTAAACACTGCCATTCACAACTGAGGGAGGAGAGGAAGGGAGAGCTGAATGTTTGTTAACCAATGCAAAAAGGAAGACTGCAGCAGATTGAAGGTGATGGGAGGGGATTAAAGTGCTACTGACCACCGATGATTGTGGATTTCTTTTTTAATGACAAAGTGGTTAAAGTTCCACTGAGCACCAATGGATATGGAATATTTTGGAGGGTTTAAAGTGCCACTGACCATCAATGATTATGGGATTTTTTTTGGAGGTTTAAAAGTGCCCCTGACCAGTGATCACCAATGATCGTGGCATGGTTTTTTGGGGGGGGGTTAAAGTGTAACTGACCACCAGTGATTGTGGTATCTTTTTATTTTAGCAGGTTTAAAGTGGCATTGATCACCAATCTTTGTGGGATTTTTTTTTTGGAGGTTTAAAGAGGATTTCCGGCCACAGATTTTTTTATTCAGGCTACCCATCATAATGCATTAATAACCCAAATAAAGTTTATATATGTTTGCTAGTGGATCTGAATTTTATCATTTTTTTTATACTTACTATTTAGAAAATCCTTTTCTGGTCGTTGCCATGATGATTGTGGGCATGTGAAGCCAAATCACAACCTCTTCCTGGATTTGCAATGGAGAGGTGCATGCTGGGTAACCAGCATGCACCTCTCGATCTCACTCATTCACGATGCTCCGATGGCCGTATCGACGATTGTTTAGAAAGTCGCCATAACAACGGGCGGCGACGGAGGAAGGTCCCGCCCCATTGTTTTGGCAACATAGATGTGATCCGCCTTAAATCGCGTAATTTCCTGTCAGGAAATTACACGATTTTTGCTCACAGTACTGCCCACTGACTCCTGGGAAATGATGACCGACTCACATTTCCCAGGAGCACAGGCGAGGTAGGAAGTGAAATGCGGAGCGCCGCGGATTTGGAAGTGGCAGATTAGGAGCCACTACATAGCAACAGTGCGTTTCTGGTGAGTAAAAAAATGTTTTTCACCCCAAATGTTTCTTAATAATATAAAAGGACTGTGACTATGTAAAAATGTTTTTCAGGGTGGAACTCTGCTTTAAGGTGCCATCCAACAGCAGTGATTGTGGGGTTTGTTTTACGGGGAGTTTAAAGACCATTGGCTACTTGTGGAGGGGAGGGGCTAGTAAGGTTTAAAGTGCCACTGACAGTCAATGATTATGGAATCATTTTTGATTGGCTTAAAGTGCCATTGACGATCAATGATTATGGAATTATTTTTTGATTGGCTTAAAGTGCCCCTGACCATCAATTGATATTGGATCATTTTGTGATTGGTTTAAAGTGCCACTGAGCATCAATGATTATGGGATAATATTTTGATTGGCTTAAAGTGCCATTGATGATCTATGATTATGGGATAATTTTTTGATTGGTTTAAAGTGCCCCTGACCATCAATGATTATGGAATCATTTTTGATTGGCTTAAAGTGCCGCTTACCATCAATGATTATGGGCTAATTTTTTGATTGGTTTAAAGTGCTGCTTACCATCAATGATTATGGAATAATTTTTGATTGGCTTAAAGTGCCGCTTACCATCAATGATTATGGAATCATTTTTGATTGGCTTAAAGTGCCGCTTACCATCAATGATTATGGAATCATTTTTGATTGGCTTAAAGTGCCGCTTACAATCAATGATTATGGGATCATTTTTTGATTGGTTTAAAGTGCCGCTTACCATCAATGATTACGAGACTGATTTTTAAAGGTAAAGAAATCAAAGGTAATTGTGATTAATTCCAAATGTATGGTCAGCGGTTATTAAATACTAGCAAATGAAAGCTCTATCTGTCCCCAAATAATTATATAAAATCAATTTGGGCACAGTGTTGCATGACGTATTTGTCAGTCAAACTATCACAGCACTGTAGGTGGAGCCTCTAGTTCAGGGGTAGCTAACCTTGGAATTTTAACTGTTGTGGAACTACAAGTCCCATGAGGCATTGCAAGACTCACAGCCCCAGGCATGACTCTCAGAGGCAGAGGCATGATGGGATTTGTAGTTTCGCCACAGCTGGCCAGCCGAGGTTGCTTACCCCTGCTGTTATCATTACCAAGGTTCTAAACATAGAGAGAAACCAACTCTCAGGCATCTATTGAGGGAACAGAAAAACACGTTCAGTCCGTTGATTTGCCTGATTTGTTGTGGTGCTCATTATGCTGTGATTGTAGATGTAAATAGTGCTTAGGGCAATTTTCCTTTAATGAAAAGAAATGCTTTGTATACACTGCACCTGTGGCCGGGGGGCAGTGACAGGTGCCCTTTATCGGGCATCTCTCCGCAGACGTGCTCCAGCTGCCTAAACAGACTATTAGACGGTGCCCAGGCAGCCGCACAAGTTAATGAGCCACCGCTGTCAGATGGGAAACACAGCTGAAAAGAAAGAGATCTTCTGAAAGAGTTTAGATGAATAATTTAGAGAAGAGCTCAGTGGTAACTGGAGGAGCGGTATTGTATGGCGCAGGGCGTAATGTGATGCCAGGAGACTGCAGGTAGCCACAAGGGGAAGGGGGCAGCTGCCAGCCTGGCACTCTGCAATGACCTGGAACCAGCCAGCTCCTGAACAATGCATTTATAAAAAATACTTATTGTAACTAGGGTTACAGTACAATCCCGGGGGGAGAGGAGACTGAGGAAATGCTTCCTCCTGCCTGCAGCAGAATGGTGACACCAGTCCATCCCAGCAAAGTTAGTCAAAGTTAGTCATTGCAAAGTTAGTTAAACACTGAACTCCAATGCTGGGATGGGGTCATTTTATTCCTGCAATTGGCAAGTGTTTTACTCCCACTGACACCAATAACTGGGGCTTATTTATCCAACTGACACCAATAATTGCAGTTTATTTATCCAACTGACACCAATAACTGGGGCTTATTTATTCCATTAACACCAATAATTGGGGCTTATTTATCCCACTGACACCAATGGTTGGCACTAATCTTACTATCAATGACACCAAAAATTTGGTTATTTTACCCACTGACACCATTAATTGGGAATTCATTTGACTCAGTAATTGGGACACCAATGATTGGCACTAATCATATAACCAATGACACCAATAATTGGGTTTATTTTACCTCACTGACACCATTGATTGGGAATTATTTTATCCCACTTTTACCAATAATTGGGATTCTTTTATCCCAGTGACACCAATAATTGAAGCTTATTTATCTCCCTTACACCAATAATTGGGGCTTATTTATCCAACTGATGCCAATAATTGCCGCCTATTTATCCCACTAACACCAATAATTGGGGCTTATTTGTACCATTAACACCAATAATTGGGGCTTATTTATCCCATTGACACCAATGACTGGCACTAATCTTACTACCAATGACACCAAAAATGTGGTTATTTTACCCACTGACACCATTAATTGGGAATTAATTTGACTCAGTAATTGGGACACCAATAATTGGCACTAATCATACAACCAACAACACCAATAATTGGGTTTATTTGACTTTACTGACACCATTGATTGGGGATTGTTTTATCCCACTTTTACCAATAATTGGTGCTTATTTATCCCACTTACACCAAAAATTGGGGCTTATTTATCCCACTGATGCCAATACTTGGCACCTATTTATCACACTGACACCAATAATTGGGGCTTATTTATCCCATTAACACCAATAATTGGGACACCAATGATTGGCACTAATCATACAACCAACGACACCAATAATTGGGTTTATTTGACTTTACTGACACCATTGATTGGGGATTATTTTATCCCACTTTTACCAATAATTGTGATTCTTTTATCCCAGTGACACCAATAATTGGGGTTTATTTATCTCACTTACACCAATAATTGGGGCTTATTTATCCCACTGATGACAATAATTGCTGCCTATTTATCCCACTGACACCAATCACTGGGACTTATTTATCCAACTAACACCAATAATTGGTGCTTATTTATCCCACTGACACCAATAATTGAAGCTTAATTATCTCACTTACACCAATAATTGCCGCCTATTTATCCCACTGACACCAATCACTGGGGCTTATTTATCCCATTAACACCAATAATTGAAGATTATTTATCTTACTTACACCAAAAATTGGGGCTTATTTATCCCACTGACACCAATAATTGGGTCTTATTTATCCCATTAACACCAATAATTGGGACACCAATGATTGGCACTAATCATACAACCAACGACACCAATAATTGGGTTTATTTGACTTTACTGACACCATTGATTGGGGATTATTTTATCCCAGTGACACCAATAATTGGGTTTATTTGACTTTACTGACACCATTGATTGGGGATTATTTTATCCCAGTGACACCAATAATTGGCACTAATCTTACTACCAATGACCCCAAAAACGTGGTTATTTTACCCACTGACACCATTAATTGGGAATTAATTTGACTCAGTAATTGGGATTATTTTATCCAACTAATACCAATAATAATTGGGGCCTATTGATCTCACTGGCACAAATAATCAGTGGTTATTTATCTTACCAAGCCAATAATTGAGGCTTATTTATCCCAGTCTTGTCAATATTCCTATCGCACACCTTCCTGGCAAATGGCTCTTAAGCCCCATACACACGGTCGGACTTTTTCATGGATTCTGTCCGATCGGACAATGTTGTTGAAAAATCAGACCGTGTGTATGCACCATCGGACAGTGTTCGTCGGTTTGTCCGACGGACAAAGTCTTATCTCCTGCTGGAAAGATTTGCCGTCAACCCGGTCCGATCACACCAAACCCGATCGTGTGTACGGTTGTCCGACCGGACAAAGTGCTACGCATGCTCAGATCACATTACAAGACCAAAGCTATTGGCTACTAGCCTCTACGTAGTCCCGTCGTAGGCAACAAACGTCACCACGTTCAAAATGATCGGATTTTCCGACAACTTTGTCCGACCGTGTGTACGCAAAACCAACATCGGACAAAGTACGACGGACATGATCCGACGGACCTGGTCCGCGGATTGTCCGACCGTGTGTATGGGGCTTAAGAATGGTGGGTGCTGCAGCGATTACCAGCTGGGTCCTGGAAACACATTTATCTCACTGACACCAATAATTGGGACTTATTTATCTCACTGACACCAATAATTGGGCGTTATTTATCCCATTGGCACCAATAATTGACACTTATCTTACTACCACTAACACCAATGATTGAGGATTATTTTACCCCTCTTACACCACAGATAAGGAATACTTTATCCCACTAAAGCCAACGAGGAGACTTATTTTCTCACACTGGTACTAGTTTTATTTTATTTCACTGATACAACAACTGGGATAATTTTATTTCACTGACACCAACAATGAGGCCTATTTTATCCCACTGACATTTTTAATTACCACTGACATCAACGATATGACTTTTTAAATATCGCTGATACCAACCATGGGGAATATTCTACACCAACAATGGGGCTCATTTTACTCCCACTGACACCAATGATTGGGGATTATTTTATCCCACTGTGGGTTCTTCAAAAAGTTTCCACGCTTTTTTTAAACTAAGTTATATTTATAAAAGTGCAGAAACTTTTTGAAGACCCCTCGTACACTATATTGCCAAAAGTATTGGGACACCGCCTTTACATGCACATGAACTTTAATGGCATCCCAGTCTTATGCCACGTACACACGATCGGAATTCTCATCGTAAAAAGCTCTGATCGTTTTCCCGACGGAATTCCACTCAAACTGTCTTGCCTACACATGGTCACACCAAATTCCGACCGTCAAGAACGCTGTGACGTACAACACTACAACGAGCTGAGTTCAATGCTTCCGAGTATGCGTCAAATTGTTTCCGAGCATGCATAGGAATTTTGCGCGTCAGAATTGTTACAGACAATCGGAATTTCCGATATAAACTATTTCCGTTGGAGAAATTGAGAACATGCTCTCAATTCTTTGCTGTCGGAAATTCGGCCAGCAAAATTCCGATGGAGCCTACACACGGTCGCATTTTCCGATGAAAAGCTCTCATCTGTCTTTTTCTGGCCAGAATTCCGATCGTGTGTACGGGGCATAAGTCTGTAGGGTTCAATATTGAGTTGGCCCACCCTTTGGCGCTATAACAGCTTCAACTCTTCTGGGAAGGCTGTCCACAAGGTTTAGGAGTGTGTCTATGGGATTGTTTGACCATTCTTCCAGAAGCACATTTGTGAGGTCAGGCACTGATGTTGAACAAGAAGGCCTGGCTCACAGTCTCCGCTCTAATTCATCCCAAAGTTGTTCTATCAGGTTGTGGTGAAGACCAGTCAAGTTCCTCCAATCCAAACTCATTCATCCATGTCTTTATGGACCTTGCTTTGTGCACTGGTCCAAATCATTTGAGTGGTGGAGGGGGATTATGGAGGGAGGTTGTTTTTCAGGAGTTGGGCTTGACCCCTTAGTGTCAGTGAAGAGACCTCTTAAGGCGTCACCATACCAGGACATTTTGGACAATTTCATGCTCCCAACTTTGTGGGAACAGTTTGTGGATAGCGCCTTCATTTTCCAACATGACTGTGCACCAGAGCACAAAGCAAGGTCCATAAAGACATGTATGACCGAGTTTGGGGTGGAAGAACTTGACTGGTCTGCACAGACACAGAGTCCTGACCTCAACCCGATAGAACACCTTTGGTCTATGGTCAAACATTCCCATAGGCACACTCCTAAATCTTGTGGACAGCCTTCCCAGAAGAGTTGAGGCTGTTATAGCTGCAAAGGGTTGGCCAACTCAATATTGAACCCTACGGACTAAGACTGGGATGCCATTAAAGTTCATGTGTGTGTGTAAAGGCAGGCGTCCCAATACCTTTGGCAATATAGTGTATACAATTTTGCCTTCCTCTTGCACAAAGTTGCGTCCAAATGAAATGATGGATGAGAATACATGCCCAGAAGAGCCAGGAGATATGAGAACACAACAAAGGAACCAAAGATCCAATCTGTGGCCTTCGTTTAGGAACATGGGACTCAAATCCTAGCACTGATTATAAAGAGAATGCTGGGTTTCCTGACCACGTTGCTCTGATAAGGCTGTTAGGTTCCAATAATGCTTAGCCGAGTTCTTTGTCATAACCCGTCAGCCACTGCCTATGTGCCAGCCTGACGGGCGGATTAGGACACTGTTGATTGCTGGTGACCAGACAATGACTTCTAACAAAGGACTGTGAGGGAACGCGACGTTCTCTTATCAAGGAACCCACTTCTTCCTCGCCTTCCTGCAAGAAACTGACAAAGAACTCCTCAAAGATTGTTAAATCCATTAACTTCATGTCCGTCACATTCCACATCCTGCATCGCTGGAAGTGACTTCACTTTATTGTCAGACCCAAAATTTCAATTCCATTGTTTTAATGTTTTTTTGTTTCTTTTTTACAATCTCTATATTGAGTTTAGATAATGCACCAAAACAGCGCCAGGTAGCCCAACACTCGCAGGAGTAGGCCATCCAGGACTAACAAATGTTCTCGCCAACAAAATTCCCAGAGGAATAAAAACAAAAAAAAAAACACAAAAAAACAAGTGCGTGTTGGCCTGCGGTGAGCTCATTATAATAACAGTGACAACAGCCTACTCAGGTCCCCCAAAATAGCAGGATACAGTTAGACCCCTTTCACACTGGGAAGTTTTTCAGGCGCTTTTCAGGCGCTTTAGCGTTAAAAAAAAGCACCTGTAAAGCGCTTGAAAGAAGCCTTCACAATCCCAATGCCAATGCCCAAGTACTTTAAGAGCCCCTTCACACTGCCAGCGCCCGAAAAACGCTGGTAAAGCGCTGCTTAATCTAGCGGCGATTTACCAGCGTTTTTCAATCACTTTTAACCCCCGCTAGTGCCCAAATAAAGGGTTAAAAGCGCCCACAAAGCGCCGCTTCCAAAAGAGCTTTGCAGGCCATTTGCAGGCGTTTTGCAGGCGCTTCCTATTGATTTCAATGGGAAGGAGCGCTTTAGGAGCGGTGTATTTACCGCTCCAAAAGCGCTGCAAAGAAGCTGCTTGCAGGACTTTTTTTGACGCCCTGCCAGCGCAGCGCCTCAGTGTGAAAGCACTCAGGCTTTTGCATTGGTATTGCAGATGGGGCCTCTTTCAGGCGCTTTACAGGAGCTTTTTTTAACACTAAAGCGCCTTAAAAAACGCCTGAAAAATGCCCCAGTGTGAAAGGGGTCTTAAAGGGGTTGTAAAGGTAAAAGTCTTTTCACCTTAATGCATTCTACAATCTCTCTGCTCCCCGCCCGCTGGCCCACTGATTGGCCAGCTGCCTGCTCACCTGCCGACTGGCCCGCCCGCTCACCCGCCGAGCTGCCCGCGCACTCACCCGCCCACCGAGCCGCCTGCTCACCCGCAACTAATTTATTGGGGGGGAATTGCCCCGTTGCCCCCTGGATCCGTCCCTGTCGGCAAGTGGGAGGTGGATGTGGATGGCTGACAAAAGTCCAGGCGCCAGGAAGCAATTTCTAGTTACCAAAGCGACCTGGCGCCTGGGATTTGTCGAGCTCTGGTATACCCAAATAAAAAAAAAATCTGACTTTAGATATAGTTTAACTACTTGCAGACCTTTCATGGTAAAGGAACATACTTTAATTTTTAACCTCTTGGCACTCATATAGACCATATGTGCGGCAGCTAAGAGGATGGGCCTTAACTCCCACAGGCTGCACGTATGCATCCATGGTTGGCAGAGCTTTCTGAGCTGAGAGCATGTTTCCAGCATGATTCTAGCACAGTGACCAAACTGTCAAGTACAGCTCTCAGTCCATACTAATGGGGAGTTGGCAGGAGTCGGATCCTGCTCATGTGATCACTGTGACAGCCAATCACAGTGGTCACATGATCAACCAGTCCTTCCCGCCTTCCGGGCATACAGACCCTGTTAAAGGGACCCCAGAACTGGGCAGAAGATTAAAAATCGACTTCCTTTATTAACCCCTTCAATACCAGGCATTTTTACCCCCTTCCTGCCTAGGCCAATTTTCTGCAGTGTCACACTTTTAATGACAATTGTGCGGTTATGCAACACTGTACCCATATGAAATTTTTTTCACACAGAAAGCGCTTTCTTTTGGTGGTATTTAATTGCCACTGGCTTTTTTTTAATTTTTTTCTAAATACACTAAGAAAGGCCAAAAATTTGGAAAAAAATTAGCTTTTCTTCATTTCTGTTATAAAATTTTTCAAATAATCTTTCTTCCTAAATTTAGGCCAAAATATGTTCTGCTACATTTCTTTGGTGAAAATAACCCACATCAGTGTTTATTATTTAGTTTTAGTTTAGCGGGCCGGTACACTGATCAGTCATCCGCTGCGTTTTAAAGTGAATTTCACTGCTATAACCAAATATTTTTACTGAATGACTGAGTGTGTAGACACTGTGTAATGTTGTGATTAGCTGTGATTTGACACAGCTAATCACATGGTACAAATGGGTTTTGATTGACCCTGCCTGTACCATGTGATCACTGTGACCAATCACAACTAGCAACACAATTGTATACAATGAACGGCATTAAAGGAAGCCATTCATTGTTTACAACTGTCATGTGATCTGCTGAGATTGGTCACAGCCATCACATAGTACCGGCAGCGGGCCAAGACACTGATCAGTCATCCGCTGCATTGTAAAGTGAAAAAGTTTCAATACACAGAGAACCGCTGCTGTCTCATCTGATAAGCAAGCAACCACTGCCACTGCTGCAGCTAGATGAAAAGTGCCGCTCAGAGATGGCTCACTCAATCAAGCCTGCAGTGTCTCCGACTCTCTCTCCCAGACCAATAAACTTCCTCCAACGCATTTCATCATGATGATGTCATCAGGGGAATGGATCTCAACCTGGAAAATTAGAATTCTGTGCCCCTGATGGCGACATCATCACAACAATAGCATCGGCTGGAGCTTATTGGTCCAGAAGAGAGAGACAAAGCAGGCTGTCTGAGTGAGCCATTCCTCAGGGGCTGACGCATTGGCAGTGGTTGCTTGTAAGGCTAGGCAGCAGTGGCTCTCTGTGTTTTGAAGGCCCATGTCTTTTTCACTTTCCAATATATTTTTTATTTAATAAAGGAAGTATTATCAGTAAGCACTATGGAGTTTCTTCTTTTTTTGGAGCTTGAGGTTAAGAGCTTATGTTGAACCCCTGAATATAAAGAGGAGCTGTTGGGGAACAAAGTCCTGACTGATATGCTATATGCTGCTTGAATCCATATGGCAGAATTGGGAATTCTGTGTCCTTCATGTGAGTTTGTCATTTGTAGTGAGAATATGCTTTTAGGATCCGGCGGAGGTAGGGTTGCCACCTGTCCGGGTGTTCGGGTTTTGAATCATGTGTCCAGGTTTTAGACCACCTGAAACCCGGACACATTATTCAGACTCTGGCTTCCCAGCAGGGTTGCTGTCTGTAGTTGTCTAAGCCAAGAGTGTAATGTGTTCTCAGTGTTCCCCTTTAAATCAGGGTTCCCAGAGCATATCGATGGAAACAGTCCAATGGGAGCTTTTCATTGGATTTTCCGACCATGTGTATGCCCATCGGTCTTTTTCTGTCTGAATTTTCAACGGACTTTGGCTTGAGAACCTGTTCTTAATTTTTCAGACGGAAAACCTTTCTATCGGAATTCCGACACGCAAAATTCCGACGCATGCTCGGAAACAATTTGACGCATGCTCGGAAGTATTAAACTTCCCTTTAATAGTGCTGTCAACGGTGTTGTATGCCGCGGTGTTATTGACCATCGGAATTTGGTGTGAGCTTTTTGGAGAACATAGGGAGGGGTTATCACCCCTGTAACATTTGCTGTCTTTGCACATCTGTTCAGAACATGTCACCTCACTTTCCGTCCCAATGACAAATGTTTTTGGAAAAAGTGGGTTTTAATTGAAACAAGGATTGGTGATAAAGTATCAGTAGAGAGGAGATACCTTTTTCCCAAATTAAATCTAACAGGATAGAATTTCCCTTCCTAGGGGTAGATTTCCTCTCACTTCCTGTTTTCTCTTTCCATTTTCAAGTAGGAGTCGTTTGTAAGTTGGATGTTTGAAAGTAGGGGCCTGGCGTATATACTCTGCAGAAATTTGCCCTATTAGATGTTGGTGTAGCCACAAGACTGGTGGGCACAGGAATGGGCCCTGCTGTGAGTTAATAGATCAAGATTTGTAATTGCATGCACCTGTTGAACAGGGCAGAAAAATTGGGCCTTTGGCGGTGGTGGTGGACGGTGTTGCCACAAGACTGTAGGCCCTCATAGTTACTCTTGGTGGGCGCAGGAATGGGCCCTGCTGTGAGTTATTAGATCAAGATTTGTAATTGCAAGCACCTGATGAACAGGGCAGAAAAATTGGGCCTTTGGCGGTGGTGGTGGACGGTGTTGCCACAAGACTGCAGGCCCTCATAGTTACTCTTGGTGGGCGCAGGAATGGGCCCTGCTGTGAACTATTAGATCAAGATTTGTAATTACCCGCCCCTGTTAAACAGGGGCTGAAAAATTGTGCCTTAGGCACTGGTGCTGGTGCCACAACACTGCAACCCGGCCCCGGGCCGCTCACAGATACTGTACTTGGAGCACAGCAGTCACACGTGTTGCGAAGCATTTTTTTAAAAAATTGTAAGTACACGCCCCTGTTAAACAGGGGCTGAAAAATTGTGCCTTAGGCACTGGTGCCACAACACTGCAACACGGCCCTCACAGAGACTGTACTTGGAGCACAGCAGTCACACGTGTTGCGAAGCATTTTTTTAAAAAATTGTAAGTACACGCCCCTGTTAAACAGGGGCTGAAAAATTGTGCCTTAGGCACTGGTGCCACAACACTGCAACACGGCCCTCACAGAGACTGTACTTGGAGCACAGCAGTCACACGTGTTGCGAAGCATTTTTTAAAAAAAATTGTAAGTACACGCCCCTGTTAAACAGGGGCTGAAAAAATTGTGCCTTAGGCACTGGTGCTGGTGCCACAACACTGCAACACGGCCCTCACAGAGACTGTACTTGGAGCACAGCAGTCACACGTGTTGCGAAGCATTTTTTTTAAAAATTGTAAGTACACGCCCCTGTTAAACAGGGGCTGAAAAATTGTGCCTTAGGCACTGGTGTGGTGGCATGGATCATTGAGGAGGAGGAAGAGGATAGTCAGTGAACATAAGAGGACAGTCACTCAGCATCAGCATAGGCAGTCTTGAAGGGATGTGACATTAAAAATTATTCGGTTATATCCGCCTCAGGTGCCTGGTAGCTGGTGGTGATCCAAGACTGATTCATTTTGATGAAGGTCAGTCGATCAACCGAGGCGGTGGACAGGCGCACCCTATGATCAGTCACAAATCCTCCAGCAGCACTGAATGTGCGTTCGGAAAGAACGCTGGAGGCAGGACAGGCCAGTAGCTCAATTGCATACTGTGCAAGCTCTGGCCAGTGATCGATCCTCAGGACCCAGTAAGCCAGAGGATTTTCGGTGGGAAAGGTGTCCAAGTCTGACCTTGCCCCAAGGTATTCCTGCACCATGTATATCAGACGCTGGCGATGGTTGCTGGAACCGATCATACCTTGGGGCTGCGGACTAAAAAATTGTCTGAACGCATCGGTCAGACGTCCACCTTCCCCACCGCTCCTTCTGCCACTGACCGAAGCCTCAGCAACTCGTCGCCCAGGACCAGGAGTTTGTAGCCTCCCAGTTTCTGGGAACGCGTTGCACAGACCTTTCTGCAAGGCCTCCCTGAGATGTCTCATCCTCTGCTCCCTCTGCGACGGCAAGATAAGGTCCGCAACCTTACCCTTGTACCGCGGATCAAGGAGAGTGGCCAGCCAGTAATGGTCCCTCTCCTTGATCCGAAGAACACGAGGATCCTTCCGCAGGCTTTGCAGGATCAGGGAGGCCATGCAGCGTAGGTTAGCTGAGGCATTCGGTCCGGAGTCTTCTGGGTCACTGAGGATGACATGATCGCCAGCCACCTCCTCCCAGCCACGTACAAGTCCACTGGCTTGTTGGGACTGTACATCATCCCTAAAAAGACTGCTGCTGCTGATGCTGAGTGCCAGGCTCCACCTCCATGCTCACACAATCCTCCTCCTCCTCCTCCTCCTCCTCCTCCTCATCCTCTTCCTGTGTGATGGGTGGGACAGAAGGAACACTGTCCGGATAAAGGGGGCCTTGAGAGGCAAGGAAGTCCTCCTCTTCCTGCCTCTGTTCTGCCTCAAGTGCCCTGTCCATGATCCCACGCAGCGTATGCTCCAACAGGTGGACAAGAGGGACAGTGTCACTGATGCATGCACTGTCACTGCTCACCATCCTCGTGGCCTCCTCAAATGGTGAGAGGACAGTGCATGCATCCCTGATCATGCTCCACTGACGTGGGGAAAAAAAAAACCAAGCTCCCCTGACCCTGTCCTGGTGCCGTAGTCGCAAAGGTACTCATTGATGGCCCTCTGCTGCGTGTGCAGTCGCTGCAGCATGGCCAACGTTGAGTTCCACCTGGTGGGCATGTCAGATATTAGGCGGTTCTTGGGCAGGTTCAGCTCCTTTTGCAGCTCAGTCAGCCGAGCACTGGCATTATAAGATCGGCGGAAATGCACACAGACTTTCCTGGCCTGCCTCAGGACATCCTGTAAGCCTGGGAACCTGCCCAAGAACCGCTGCACCACCAGGTTGAGGACGTGAGCCATGCAGGGCACATGGGTGAGCTGCCCCTGTCGCAGGGCGGAGAGGAGGTTGGTGCCATTGTCAGAAACGACCATTCCTGGCTTAAGCTGACGTGGCGTCAACCACCTCTCGGCCTGCCCCTGCAGAGCTGCCAGAACCTCTGGCCCAGTGTGGCTCCTGTCCCCCAAACACACCAGCGCAAGCACGGCATGGCATCTTTTTGCCTGCGTACTTGCGTAGCCCCTTGTACGCCTACGGAGCACCGCTGGTTCCAAGGACAGAGCACTGGAGGAAGAAGAAGAGGAGGGGGTGGAGGAGAGAGGTGTGTCACAACCAGTAGCAGTAGTCGCGTTTGGAGGCGTGGTGGCGGAACAACCTCCAACACTACTGCACCACCTTGTCCTGCATCCCTCCCAGCTGCCAATAGAGTGACCCAATGGGCCGTGAAAGAAAGGTACCGTCCCTGTCCATGCCTGCTGGACCATGAGTCAGCGGTAATATGCACCTTACCGCTGACCGCCCTGTCCAGCGAGGCATGGACATTGCCCTCCACATGCCGGTAGAGAGACGGAATCGCCTTCCGCGAGAAAAAGTGGCGTTTGGGAACCTGCCACTGAGGAACCGCACATTGAACAAACTCACGGAAGGGGGCCGAGTCTACCAACTGAAAAGGCAGCAGTTGAAGTGCTAGCAATTTAGCAAGGCTAGCATTCAACCGCTGGGCATGTGGATGGCTGGGAGTGTACTTCTTTCTACGGTCCAGCAGCTGGGGCAGGGAAATTTGCCTGCTGCATTCGGACGTCGGTGTACTGCAAGTACTTGGTTGTGACACACCGAATTCTACACCTTCAGTCCTCTCAGAGCAGCTTTCAGAGAGGACTGAAGGTGTAGTGGGGATGGAGATCCCAGCTGAGGAGGAGCAAGGAGAGGTCCGCTTAGTTCTTTGGTGTGGGTCTTTTATGTGTGCCTGCCAACGAGCTGCATGGCAGGTCGCCATATGTCTGGTCATGCTTGTGGTGCCCAAGCGGCTGATGTTTTGGCCACGCGAGATACGCTTGAGACAAATATTGCAAATAGCAGTGGTGCGATCTGCTGCACTCGTCTCAAAAAAGGCCCACACCAAAGAACTTTTCTGATAACGTGCAGAGGCAGCGCCCTGCACAGGCGGAGCTCTGCGGTGTTGTACAGTTGCTGTGCTGGCCTCTACCTGGCCTCCAGGGGGCATCCTGCCTCGTTGGACATGTGACGCCGCATCCTCCTCCTCCTCGTCCTCCTCCTCATCCTCTCTCCCTTGAGGCACCCACGTGGAGTCAGTGACCTCATCATCCCCTCCCTCTTCACCACTAGAGCAAACCTGGCAGTAAGCTGCAGCTGGTGGAACTGTACTGCCAGATTCCTCAAGCTGGGTATCGTCATCCGAGCCTTCGAATCGTTGGGCATCCTCCTGGAGCATGTACCCAACACTGTGCTCAAAGAGTTCGGGGGACTCCTCAGGAGGACATGGTGGGTCTAGGGAAGGGGTGGCTGATGATGCTCTGTCAGTACCCTGAGCCTGGGTGAGAGAGGATGAGGAGGATGAGGAGGGCTTGGTCATCCATTCTACCAAGCCTTCAGCATGATGCGGCTCCACATGTCCAGCTGCCGAAAACAAAGACGCGCGTGTCCCATGGCCACGTGCTGATGACGATGCACGACCACGTCCACGTCCACGGCCACGTCCACTAGAAACAGAGCCTGCTGCCCTGTGTTCTTGGCTCTGCACGCTCTGCCTCCCCTTGGCGGTCTTCCAGCCATTGTAGTCGGTAGTCCTGTGGGTGCTGCTGAGAAGAAAATATAGGAGCTCTGTGTGATGCCACTAACACACTAGAAGTCCTATGGGTGCTTCTGCAAAGAAAATAGAGGAGCTCTGTGTGATGCCACTAACACACTAGAAGTCCTGTGGGTGCTTATGCAAAGAAAATAGAGGAGCTCTGTGTGATGCCACTAACACACTAGAAGTCCTATGGGTGCTTCTGCAAAGAAAATAGAGGAGCTCTGTGTGATGCCACTAACACACTAGAAGTCCTGTGGGTGCTTCTGCAAAGAAAATAGAGGAGCTCTGTGTGGTGCCACTAACACACTAGAAGTCCTGTGGGTGCTTATGCAAAGAATATATAGGAGCTCTGTGTGATGCCACTAACACACTAGAAGTCCTATGGGTGCTTCTGCAAAGAAAATAGAGGAGCTCTGTGTGATGCCACTAACACACTAGAAGTCCTGTGGGTGCTTCTGCAAAGAAAATAGAGGAGCTCTGTGTGGTGCCACTAACACACTAGAAGTCCTGTGGGTGCTTATGCAAAGAATATATAGGAGCTCTGTGTGATGCCACTAACACACTAGAAGTCCTATGGGTGCTTCTGCAAAGAAAATAGAGGAGCTCTGTGTGATGCCACTAACACACTAGAAGTCCTGTGGGTGCTGCTGAGAAGAATATATAGGAGCTCTGTGTGATGCCACTAACACACTAGAAGTCCTATGGGTGCCTCTGCAAAGAAAATAGAGGAGCTCTGTGTGATGCCACTAACACACTAGAAGTCCTGTGGGTGCTTCTGCAAAGAAAATAGAGGAGCTCTGTGTGGTGCCACTAACACACTAGAAGTCCTGTGGGTGCTTCTGCAAAGAAAATAGAGGAGCTCTGTGTGGTGCCACTAACACACTAGAAGTCCTGTGGGTGCTTATGCAAAGAATATATAGGAGCTCTGTGTGATGCCACTAACACACTAGAAGTCCTATGGGTGCTTCTGCAAAGAAAATAGAGGAGCTCTGTGTGATGCCACTAACACACTAGAAGTCCTGTGGGTGCTGCTGAGAAGAATATATAGGAGCTCTGTGTGATGCCACTAACACACTAGAAGTCCTATGGGTGCCTCTGCAAAGAAAATAGAGGAGCTCTGTGTGATGCCACTAACACACTAGAAGTCCTGTGGGTGCTTCTGCAAAGAAAATAGAGGAGCTCTGTGTGGTGCCACTAACACACTAGAAGTCCTGTGGGTGCTTCTGCAAAGAAAATAGAGGAGCTCTGTGTGGTGCCACTAACACACTAGAAGTCCTGTGGGTGCTTATGCAAAGAATATATAGGAGCTCTGTGTGATGCCACTAACACACTAGAAGTCCTATGGGTGCTTCTGCAAAGAAAATAGAGGAGCTCTGTGTGATGCCACTAACACACTAGAAGTCCTGTGGGTGCTTCTGCAAAGAAAATAGAGGAGCTCTGTGTGGTGCCACTAACACACTAGAAGTCCTGTGGGTGCTTATGCAAAGAATATATAGGAGCTCTGTGTGATGCCACTAACACACTAGAAGTCCTATGGGTGCTTCTGCAAAGAAAATAGAGGAGCTCTGTGTGATGCCACTAACACACTAGAAGTCCTGTGGGTGCTGCTGAGAAGAATATATAGGAGCTCTGTGTGATGCCACTAACACACTAGAAGTCCTATGGGTGCCTCTGCAAAGAAAATAGAGGAGCTCTGTGTGATGCCACTAACACACTAGAAGTCCTGTGGGTGCTTCTGCAAAGAAAATAGAGGAGCTCTGTGTGGTGCCACTAACACACTAGAAGTCCTGTGGGTGCTTATGCAAAGAAAATAGAGGAGCTCTGTGTGATGGGACTAACACACTTCAAGTCCTATAGGTGCTTCTGGGAACAAAATATAGCTCTGTGTGTGTAATGGGACTAACACACTTCAAGTCCTATAGGTGCTTCTGGGAACAAAATATAGCTCTGTGTGTGTAATGGGACTAACACACTTCAAGTCCTATAGGTGCTTCTGGGAACAAAATATAGCTCTGTGTGTGTAATGGGACTAACACACTTCAAGTCCTATAGGTGCTTCTGGGAACAAAATATAGCTCTGTGTGTGTAATGGGACTAACACACTTCAAGTCCTATAGGTGCTTCTGGGAACAAAATATAGCTCTGTGTGTGTAATGGGACTAACACACTTCAAGTCCTATAGGTGCTTCTGGGAACAAAATATAGCTCTTTGTGTGTAATGGGACTAACACACTTCAAGTCCTATAGGTGCTTCTGGGAACAAAATATAGCTCTGTGTGTGTAATGGGACTAACACACTTCAAGTCCTATAGGTGCTTCTGGGAACAAAATATAGCTCTGTGTGTGTAATGGGACTAACACACTTCAAGTCCTATAGGTGCTTCTGGGAACAAAATATAGCTCTTTGTGTGTAATGGGACTAACACACTTCAAGTCCTATAGGTGCTTCTGGGAACAAAATATAGCTCTGTGTGTGTAATGGGACTAACACACTTCAAGTCCTATAGGTGCTTCTGGGAACAAAGTATAGCTCTTTGTGTGTAATGGGACTAACACACTTCAAGTCCTATAGGTGCTTCTGGGAACAAAATATAGCTCTGTGTGTGTAATGGGACTAACACACTTCAAGTCCTATAGGTGCTTCTGGGAACAAAATATAGCTCTGTGTGTGTAATGGGACTAACACACTTCAAGTCCTATAGGTGCTTCTGGGAACAAAATATAGCTCTGTGTGTGTAATGGGACTAACACACTTCAAGTCCTATAGGTGCTTCTGGGAACAAAATATAGCTCTTTGTGTGTAATGGGACTAACACACTTCAAGTCCTATAGGTGCTTCTGGGAACAAAATATAGCTCTGTGTGTGTAATGGGACTAACACACTTCAAGTCCTATAGGTGCTTCTGGGAACAAAATATAGCTCTGTGTGTGTAATGGGACTAACACACTTCAAGTCCTATAGGTGCTTCTGGGAACAAAATATAGCTCTGTGTGTGTAATGGGACTAACACACTTCAAGTCCTATAGGTGCTTCTGGGAACAAAATATAGCTCTTTGTGTGTAATGGGACTAACACACTTCAAGTCCTATAGGTGCTTCTGGGAACAAAATATAGCTCTGTGTGTGTAATGGGACTAACACACTTCAAGTCCTATAGGTGCTTCTGGGAACAAAATATAGCTCTTTGTGTGTAATGGGACTAACACACTTCAAGTCCTATAGGTGCTTCTGGGAACAAAATATAGCTCTGTGTGTGTAATGAGACTAACACACTTCAAGTCCTATAGGTGCTTCTGGGAACAAAGTATAGCTCTTTGTGTGTAATGGGACTAACACACTTCAAGTCCTATAGGTGCTTCTGGGAAGAAAATATAGCTCTGTGTGTGTAATGGGACTAACACACTTCAAGTCCTATAGGTGCTTCTGGGAACAAAGTATAGCTCTTTGTGTGTAATGGGACTAACACACTTCAAGTCCTATAGGTGCTTCTGGGAACAAAATATAGCTCTGTGTGTGTAATGGGACTAACACACTTCAAGTCCTATAGGTGCTTCTGGGAACAAAATATAGCTCTGTGTGTGTAATGGGACTAACACACTTCAAGTCCTATAGGTGCTTCTGGGAACAAAGTATAGCTCTTTGTGTGTAATGGGACTAACACACTTCAAGTCCTATAGGTGCTTCTGGGAACAAAATATAGCTCTTTGTGTGTAATGGGACTAACACACTTCAAGTCCTATAGGTGCTTCTGGGAACAAAATATAGCTCTGTGTGTGTAATGGGACTAACACACTTCAAGTCCTATAGGTGCTTCTGGGAACAAAATATAGCTCTTTGTGTGTAATGGGACTAACACACTTCAAGTCCTATAGGTGCTTCTGGGAACAAAATATAGCTCTGTGTGTGTAATGGGACTAACACACTTCAAGTCCTATAGGTGCTTCTGGGAAGAAAATATAGCTCTGTGTGTGTAATGGGACTAACACACTTCAAGTCCTATAGGTGCTTCTGGGAACAAAATATAGCTCTGTGTGTGTAATGGGACTAACACACTTCAAGTCCTATAGGTGCTTCTGGGAAGAAAATATAGCTCTGTGTGTGTAATGGGACTAACACACTTCAAGTCCTATAGGTGCTTCTGGGAAGAAAATATAGCTCTGTGTGTGTAATGGGACTAACACACTTCAAGTCCTATAGGTGCTTCTGGGAACAAAATATAGGAGCTCTGCCTGCCTGCCACGAACACACTACAAGTCCTATAGGTGCTTCTGGTAACAAAATATAGGAGCTCTGCCTGCCTGCCACTAACACACTACAAGTCCTATAGGTGCTTCTGGTAACAAAATATAGGAGCTCTGCCTGCCTGCCACTAACACACTACAAGTCCTATAGGTGCTTCTGGTAACAAAATATAGGAGCTCTGCCTGCCTGCCACTAACACACTACAAGTCCTATAGGTGCTTCTGGTAACAAAATATAGGAGCTCTGCCTGCCTGCCACGAACACACTACAAGTCCTATAGGTGCTTCTGGTAACAAAATATAGGAGCTCTGCCTGCCTGCCACTAACACACTACAAGTCCTATAGGTGCTTCTGGTAACAAAATATAGGAGCTCTGCCTGCCTGCCACGAACACACTACAAGTCCTATAGGTGCTTCTGGTAACAAAATATAGGAGCTCTGCCTGCCTGCCACTAACACACTACAAGTCCTATAGGTGCTTCTGGTAACAAAATATAGGAGCTCTGCCTGCCTGCCACGAACACACTACAAGTCCTATAGGTGCTTCTGGTAACAAAAATATAGGAGCTCTGCCTGCCTGCCACGAGCACACTACAAGCCCCTCTTTGTCAATCAATCTTTGTAACTGAATCTATCTAACTCAATCTCTGTAAGTGAATCTATCTAACTATCTCAATGCAGCAGAGTGTCACAGAATCTGCCTGCTCAATCTGCGCCGGAACAGCATGTGACCGGCGCAGACGGCGTGGCGGCGTTTTATAGGGGGGGGGCGTGTACTACAGCCCCTGAGCTGTAATTGGCTACAGGCGTCCTGCCTGTAGCCAATTATGGCTCTTCGATTTTCCGGGGCTGTGATTGGCCAAGCATGCGGGGTCACAGTGCATGCTTGGCCAATCATCAGCCAGCAATGCACTGCGTCGGCCGCGCCGGCCGCAATGCATTGCGGGGCCGCTCGCATCACACGAACGTGATGCGAGCGGCCAAAATAGTTCTGGGCTCGCAGAGCGAGCGAACGCCCGGTGCTCGATGCGAACGTGGGTTCGCATCGAGCACCGGGCCCATCCTTAACCGTGTGTAGGCAAGACAGTTTGAGCGAAATTCCGACGGGAAAACCATCAGAGCTTTTTCAGACGAGAATTCCGACCGTGTGTACCATTAGGTCAGAGTCCCAGGAGTTCTCCCTTACATCAGTCTGCAGAGTCCCTCTTACAGTGTAAAGAAACTCTGCAAGTTCAGATGTAAAAGGGGAACTCTGCGGATTCAGGTTTAAAAGGGGAACTCTGTGAACTCTGATGTAAGAGGGGACTCTTGTGATTAACTTCATATGATTAGAAATGTTTATTAATCACAAAATATATGTACTGCATAGCAGGGGCGTTATTGGTCTACAAAAGATCTGGGGCTAGAGCCCATAGCAGCGTAGTAAAGAAAGTCATACGCTTGGGCAGGCATACACATGTATATAATATACGTGTGTGTGTGTGTATATATATATCCCCACAGAGCCCGCCACTTACATCAGGGTCCCCAGAGAGCCCCCCTTACATCAGGGTCCCCAGAGAGCCCTCCCTCCCCTTGGGGTCCCCTGCAGAGACTTGGGGCTATGGGCCCCAGATTCGGGGCGATAGCCCCAAAAGCCACCCCCTAGCGACGCCACTGCTGCATAGTATATGCTGTAAAAAAAAAATGCTGTGCGCTGCTAAAGTATTCCGGTTTGACTTGAAGAAAAGGTGGCAACCCTAGGTGGAAGACTCATGTCACCCATTCTGTTTTTCACCTAGAGAACTGTTTATGCTATTGACTATGGTGGACTTTGAGCATCTGCATTGTTAGCATGGGTGGAGGAATCTGTTTAGATTTCTTTTGTTCAGGCCATAGGCTGAACAAAATAAATCTATAGGTTTATAGCTAGCTTAACCGCTTCCCGACCGCTTCCTGCACATTTATGTCGGCAGAATGGCACGGCTGGGCAAAAGCACGTACCGGTACGTCTCCTTTAATTGCCCAGCCGTGGGTCGCGCGCTCGGGACCCGGTCGGGAGCTCCGTGGCCACGGCCGCGGGACCAGCGGTCCCGATCGCGCTGGTGTCCTGCGATCGGGTCACAGAGCTGAAGAACGGGGAGAGGTCTGTGTAAACAAACCTCTCCCCGCGCTTCCTACACTGCCTGTCACTGATCGGCTGTTCCCTGTCATCGGGAAAGCCGATCAGTGACGTCAGACGTAAAGCCACGCCCCCTACTGTAAAAAAACACACACGTCACAGACCTAACCCCTCCCCGCCCCCTAGTGGTTAACTCTTTCACTGCCAGTGTCATTTATACAGGAATCAATGCATTTGAATAGCACTGATTGCTGTATAAATGACAATGGTCCCAAAAATGTGTCAAAAATGTCCGATGTGTCCGCCATAATGTCGCAGTCACAATAAAAATCGCTGATCGCCGCCATTACTAGTAAAAAAAATATATTAATAAAAATGCTATAAAACTACCCCCTATTTTGTAGACGCTATAACTTTTGCGCAAACCAATCAATAATCGCTAATTGCGATTTTTTTTTTTACCAAAAATATGTAGAAGAATACGTATCGGCCTAAACTGAGGAACAAAAAAAAATGTTATATATTTTTTGGGGATATTTATTATAGCAAAAAGTAAAAAATATTGCATTTTTTTCAAAATTGTCGCTCTATTTTTGTTTATAGCGCCAAAAAAAAAAAAAAAAACGCAGGGGCGATCAAATACCACCAAAAGAAAGCTTTATTTGTGGGAAAAAAAGGACGCCAATTTTGTTTGGGAGCCACGTCGCACGACCGCGCAATTGTCAGTTAAATCGACGCAGTGCCGAATCGCAAAAAGGGGCCTGGTCCTTTGGCTGCCAATTGGTCCGGGGCTGAAGTGGTTAAGGGTGTAAAATGCATCAGCCAGCTGTGTGGATGGAATGTACCCATTCCTACTTGATCATTATGGTTAATTTTAAACTTTTTCGGAGATAGCAGTAGCAGTAGGATCTATTTAGAAAAAAAAATAATTCTTTAGCTCGAAGGCTGAATTAAAAAAACAAAACAAAACATAATCGTGTATGGCCAGCTTACTGTCAGGACTCTGCGCAGCCTCATTAGTCTCACTGCAGGAAATGCTGATAGACAAGAGAATGTTAATGAATCGTTAGTATAGGTGATGCCCATAGGCACTTCTCCGCTCCGTCCCGTTATTGTATAATATGATTTGTCATTCAGCCCCGAGACCATCTCTGTGTTTACCGATGAAATAATCTCCTTCAGAATTTGTGTTTTGCCATATTCCATATTGTACAGTCTTTTCCTTAGAGTAGCCGAACTGCTGTAACCATCACCAACATATGTTTCACACCAAAAGTATCCTTATAGGCACTTATAAAAACATATAAAACTAATAAAAAGCACATATGAGTGCAAAGTTTATAGCAGGTCCTATCTCATAGATCCCAGGTACTGGGAGGTATTTTTATGTAAAAAAAAAATCACTCAGATGATGGTCCATCATATCTTCATGTAAATTAGTTTTGTACCAATTGGGTAAAATCTAATATTTTCTATCTATATTCTCTGCTCTTTGAATGTGTGAATGTGGAAAACACCTCATTATTGCCAGTAGATGGTGCTGACAATCGTAGAAAATGAGTATGCTCCTCAGCGCAACCTAGTGGCCCATAATGTGTAGTAATCTTCCGATTCATACGTTTGATAGGTTAGACTTGATGGACTTGTGTCTTTTTTCAACCTCACCTACTATGTATGTATGATCTGCACAAAATATAGCCTGAGAACATTCGATTTTTCCCTATGCACACAGAAATACTTTTAGATAAAATTTTGATGGAGGAAGAGCTACCGTATATAGTCGAGTATAAGCCGAGTTTTTCATCAAATTTTTTTGTGCTGAAAATGCCCCCCTCGGCTTATACTCGAGTCAAGCACTTTTCTGCAGCAGAGAATGACATTTTCCGACCCAACTTTGGGGCCCCCTATATTGGGGGGTCACTTGGTGCTAGGAACCCCAAATTTGGTGTGCAAACTCAGTGGAACTAGCACTACAACATATCCTAGGTTCCTAGCACCAAGTGGCCCCGAGATACAGGGCCCCATAGTCGGTTTCGGAAAATGTCATTCTCTGCTGCAGAAAAGTGCTTGACGTTTTCCGAACTGACTTTGGGGCCCCGTATCTCTGGGCCACTTGGTGCTAAGAACCCATCTTTGGATATGTTGTAGTGCTAGTTCCACTGGGTTTGCACACCAATTTGGGGTTCCTAGCACTAAGTGGCCCCAAGATACAGGGCCCCAAACTCGGTCAACTGTGCAACTCTGCAGCAATGTCATTTCCGGACCCTTTGCTAGGGGGGCATCTAGGAACCCTTAACTACCAAGCTGGAAGTTCTGGGGACCTATGGCTGCAAATGGGCACAGTGGGGCTGCAAATGGGCATTGTTGACCCTCTTTTCCACTTACAGTAGCTGCGCATTTCTCACCCTAGGCTTATACCGAGTCAATACGTTTTCCCATTTTTTTGTGGTAAAATTAGGTGCCCACGGTTGGGCATGCATCCCTCCGGGTTGTTGTGAACTGTCATTGCATTACTTCAATACAAGTTTTCCATTGCACCTGTCTGAGTGAGTTACTGTTGTTGCACACGTCGCCCACATTAGCAGTGTAGCCGCAGTGCACCAGAATAGACAGGTGTGAATGGGCCCTGTTGTGTTTGATAACCTCCAGGCAAAATAAAAAGATAAAAACAGACGGTGGGTCCCTGTATGTCACCGGGTCCCTTAGAAGAGACACTGCGGATAATAGAAGTAGTTATAGAGAGGAATGATGATGTTAGCGGGACGGCGGTAATTCCATCTCATAGCCGGTAATAGGGGCAGATCCTCTCCACAAATAAAAACAGGAATCACCAGCTTGGCAATTTTAGCATCAACGAAAGTGTCACATTGATCTTGTGTGCGGCCAATCACGGCTTATAGTCAGGAGAGAGCTTTGTAAACTAAGCATTGTGTCATTGTCACTTACTGTGCAGTAAAAGAATGTCATCCATTACTGATCCACAAAGGGGGTAATTCCATACCATAGGAGTCCTTCCTCTATTCCCCTCTAATGCCGCGTACACACGACCGGACTTTCCAGCAGACTAGGTCTGGCGGGATTAGTCCGTCGGACAATCTGATCGTGTGTGGGCTAATCCGTTCGTTTTTCGGGAAAAAACTCCGGCGGACCTAGAAATAGAACATGTTTCAAATCTTTTGGACGGACTCAATTCCGACGGACTTAAATCGGGAAATCCGTTCGTCTGTGTGCTGGTCCGACGGACCAAATACGACGCAAGGGAAGCTATTGGCTACTGGCTATTGAACTTCCTTGTTTAGTCCCGTTTACGCCATCACGTTCTAAACTAACGGACTTACGAACGGACTTAGTCCGTTCATGTGTGGCCAAGTCCGTTCGTTTTGAAAGTCCATCGGAACTCCACCAAAAGTCCGCCGGGAAGACCGCTGGACCTAGTTTTTCGGAAAGTCCGGTCGACTTTCCGGAGTTGTAGTCTTGCATAAGACTACAAAAACTACACATCCGCTGCTGCACAGATTATAGACATGTATTTATTCCATGGTACAGGCTGACTTTAATAAATCCTGAAGTTGTTTCAATCTTGAATTAAAGGCTAGTCCAACTTTTATAGTACTTTTGCAGAATCTGATCTAATGATCAGTGTGCATCTACTCATTTTTGCAATGAAATCTGTCATTCCAAAGCTTTACATTTAGGATCTATTCACACCAGATGTCTTGGTACATTTTTTAATGTATGCCAATGCTAGGACCACCTGTAAAAATAATGTATGTAAATGGGAGCAGTTTACACTGGTGCATTGCACTGATATGCCCTTAGAGCAAGCAATGCATGGTAGCGCGTGTCAGCGCAATGCAGCACGCATTGACACACAGGAAAAACAGCAGACGACCGCTGCCGTGTGAAAGAAAGAGCGATGAGGATGCTTTGGTGGAGGTGGATGACCGTTCTAGAGAGATGTGAAAGCGCTCTGGTGGAGGTGGATGACCGGTCCTAGAGAGATGTGAGGGAACTCTGGTGGAGGTAGATGACCGGTCCTAGAGAGATGTGAGGGCGTTCTGGTGGAGGTGGATGACCGGTCCTAGAGAGATGTGAGGGAACTCTGGTGGAGGTGGATGACCGGTCCTAGAGAGATGTGAGGGTGCTCTGGTGGAGGCGGATGACTGGTCCTAGAGAGATGTGAGGGCGCGCTGATGGAGGTGGATGACCGGTCCTAGAGAGATGTGAGGGTGCTCTGGTGGAGGCGGATGACTGGTCCTAGAGAGATGTGAGGGCGCGCTGATGGAGGTGGATGACCGGTCCTAGAGAGATGGGAGGGCGCTCTGGTGGAGGTGGATGACCGGTCCTAGAGAGATGTGAGGGCGCTCTGGTGGAGGTGGATGACCGGTCCTAGAGAGATGTGAGGGTGCTCTGGTGGAGGTGGCTAACCGGTCCAAGATAGATGGGAGGGTGCTCTGGTGGAGGTGGATGACCGGTCCTAGAGAGATGTGAGGGTGCTCTGGTGGAGGTGGATGACTGGTCCTAGAGTGATGTGACGGCGCTCTGGTGGAGGTGGATGACCGGTCCTAGAGAGATGGGAGGGCGCTCTGGTGGAGGTGGATGACCGGTCCTAGAGAGATGTGAGGGTGCGCTGGTGGAGGTGGATGACTGGTTCTAGAGAGATGTGATGGCGCTCTGGTGGAGGTGGATGACCGGTCCTAGAGAGATGTGAGGGCGCTCTGGTGGAGGTGGATGATCGGTCTTAGAGAGATGTGAGGGTGCTCTGGTGGAGGTGGATGACCGGTCCTAGAAAGATGTGAGGGTGCTCTGGTGGAGGTGGATGACCGGTCCTAGAGAGATGTGAGGGCGCTCTGGTGGAGGTGGATGACTGGTCCTAGAGAGATGGGAGGGCGCTCTGGTGTAGGTGGATGACCGGTCCTAGAGAGATGGGAGGGCGCTCTGGTGGAGGTGGCTGACCGGTCCAAGAGAGATGTGAGGGCGCTCTGGTGGAAGTGGATGACCGGTCCTAGAGAGATGTGAGGGTGCTCTGGTGGAGGTGGATGACCGGTCCTAGAGAGATGTGAGGGTGCTCTGGTGGAGGTGGATGACTGGTCCTAGAGAGATGTGACGGCGCTCTGGTGGAGGTGGATGACCGGTCCTAGAGAGATGGGAGGGCGCTCTGGTGGAGGTGGATGACCGGTCCTAGAGAGATGTGAGGGTGCTCTGGTGGAGGTGGATGACTGGTCCTTGAGAGATGTGACGGCGCTCTGGTGGAGGTGGATGACTGGTCCTAGAGAGATGTGACGGCGCTCTGGTGGAGGTGGATGATCGGTCCTAGAGAGATGTGAGGGCACTCTGGTGAAGGTGGATGACCGGTTCTAGAGAGATGTGACGGCGCTCTGGTGGAGGTGGATGACTGGTCCTTGAGAGATGTGACGGCGCTCTGGTGGAGGTGGATGACTGGTCCTAGAGAGATGTGACGGCGCTCTGGTGGAGGTGGATGATCGGTCCTAGAGAGATGTGAGGGCACTCTGGTGAAGGTGGATGACCGGTTCTAGAGAGATGTGATGGCGCTCTGATGGAGGTGGATGACCGGTCCTAGAGAGATGTGGGGGGGCTCTGGTGGAGGTGGATGACCGGTCCTACAGAGATGTGAGGGCGCTCTGGTGGAGGTGGATGACTGGTCCTAGAGAGATGGGAGGGCGCTCTGGTGGAGGTGGATGACCGGTCCTAGAGAGATGTGAGGGCGCTCTGGTGCAGTGGATGACCGGTCCTAGAGAGATGTGAGAGCGCTCTGGTGGAGTTGGATGACCGGTCCTAGAGAGATGTGAGGGTGCTCTGGTGGAGGTGGATGACCGGTCCTACAGAGATGTGAGGGCGCTGTGGTGGAGGTGGATGACTGGTCCTAGAGAGATGGGAGGGCGCTCTGGTGGAGGTGGATGACCGGTCCTAGAGAGATGTGAGGGCGCTCTGGTGGAGGTGGATGATCGGTCTTAGAGAGATGTGAGGGTGCTCTGGTGGAGGTGGATGACCGGTTCTAGAGAGATGTGACGGCGCTCTGGTGGAGGTGGATGACCGGTCCTAGAGAGATGTGGGGGGGCTCTGGTGGAGGTGGCTGACCGGTCCTAGAGAGATGTGATGGCGCTCTGGTGGAGGTGGATGACCAGTCCTTGAGAGATGTGAGAGCGCTCTGGTGGAGGTGGATGACCGGTCCTAGAGAGATGTGACGGCGCTCTGGTGGAGGTGGATGACCAGTCCTTGAGAGATGTGAGAGCGCTCTGGTGGAGGTGGATGACCGGTCCTAGAGAGATGTGAGGGCGCTCTGGTGGAGTGGATGACTGGTCCTAGAGAGAGATAAGGGCACTCTGGTGGAGGTGGCGGAACGGTCCTAGAGAGATGTAAGGGCGCTCTGGTTCAGTGGATGATGCTGTGATGACCGAGATCGTTGCAACGGGAGCAGCAGCCAGGATGCTTCAAAATGGAGATGCAGAAAGGGAGAGAGATGAGGGTGCACTGGTGGATGTTGCCCTGTCAAAGGACCCTTATAAACCATTATAAAAAATGTCCTCCGCCTCGTTGTCTTTTGGGTAATGGGGCGCGCTTTGTTATGGGAACTGTGTGTACCCTAACACAGCGTGTCCCATTCACAAAGCGCCGTGCGACTCGCGCATGCGCAGCAGGAAACGGGCAGTGAAGCCGTAGTCTTCACTGCCTGTTTCCCTTACTGAGGATGGCGGCGCTGGGACCAGAGCGCCAAGGGACATCTCGGCCTCCACAACCAACATCGCGGGCGCCCTGGGAGGGTAAGTGTACTTATTAAAAGTCAGCAGCTCCTTTTTTTTTTAGCTGCTAACTTTTAAAAAATGTATTGTTTAGCTGAAACACCCCTTTAATATAAAACCGATCCTAGCAGCTAAATAGCCGTTGGATCGCATTAAGAGCTGGCAGAAGAGGGTTCCTGCTACCTTCCAGTGCCATTATGGGCTTTCCCATCCCTCCAGGGACTGCAAGAAGAAAGATCATAATGATTAAGCACCAGCTGTGTGAAACGCGTCTACGAGGACCACAGTGTGGTGTCTGCCTTTTATTTTGTTTCACAAAGATAACACCAATCGGAAGTTCTGGATGTGCAGCCATTTCTTTCTTCTTTCCAAGTTTCCCACGGAGGCAGGCTGGGGCTAGCACTCTGCAAGATACTCCAATCAGCCTAAATTTTATACACCTGGAGCAACGGTTCTTTTTTTGTAGCTGGTGGTTCTGTCTGCTTACCATTGAGATAACCAAGGTACGGAACCTGATCATCTTTATGGTATAAGAAACTAGAAGCGACAAGCATTTTGTCACTTCTGGTTTCGCTTAGATGTAAACAAGCCATTACTGGCTTGTGAAAGCATCAGATCAAACGGATTTCTGTTTATTCAGATGCTTTTAAGGGCAGAGGACAGATCTGGAGTCTAATAGACGCCAGATGTCTCAGTAAAGAGTACCTGTCACTGTCCATGCTATCACAAGGGATGTTGTCCATTCCTTGTGACTGCAATAAAAGTGATAAAAAAAAATTAAAGATACAGTGTAAAAATTATTTTTAAATAATATAAATAATGAAATTCAAAAAATGTAAAGTTCCCTTCATACTTGCACGCAAAGGCGAACGCATATGTAGGTTTCCCGCACATATGTAAATGGTGTTCACACCACACATGTGCGGTATCACCACGAACATCAGAGTGAGAACAATAATTCTAGCACCAGACCTCCTGTGTAACTCTAAAATGGTAACCTGTAAAGGCTTTTAAAACATTCACTATGGAGATTTTAGGATACTGTAGTTTGGCACCCTTCCACGGGCGTATACAATTTTAACCAATTTGCAGCCAAAGGACCAGGCTCCTTTTTGCGATTCGGCACTGCATCGATTTAACTGACAATTGCGCGGTCATGCGACGTGGCTCCCAAACAAAATTGGCATTATTTTTTTCACACAAATAGAGCTTTCTTTTAGTGGTATTTGATCACCTCTGCGGTTTTTATTTTTTGCGCTATAAACAAATATAGAGCGACAATTTTGAAAAAAATGCAATATTTTTTACATTTTGCTATAATAAATATCCCCAAAAAATATATAAAAAAACATTTTTTTTCCTCAGTTTAGGCCGATACGTATTCTTCTACATATTTTTGGTAAAAAAAATTGCAATTAGCGATTATTGATTGGTTTGCGCAAAAGTTATAGCGTTTACAAAATAGGGGATAGTTTTATAGCATTTTTATTAATATTTTTTTTTTTTACTAGTAATGGCGGCGATCAGCGATTTTTATTGTGCCTGTTATATTATGGCAGGCACATCGGACATTTTTGACAAATTTTGGGGACCATTGTCATGCCGATACGTATTCTTCTACATATTTTTGGTAAAAAAAAATGGTAAAAAAAATTGCAATTAGCGATTATTGATTGGTTTGCGCAAAAGTTATAGCGTTTACAAAATAGGGGATAGTTTTATAGCATTTTTATTAATATTTTTTTTTTACTAGTAATGGCGGCGATCAGCAATTTTTATTGTGCCTGCGATATTATGGCAGGCACATCGGACATTTTTGACAAATTTTGGGGACCATTGTCATTTATACAGCAATCAAATGCACTATTTAAATGCACTTATTCCTGTGTAAATGACACTGGCAGTGAAGGAGTTAACCACTAGGGGGCGGGGAGGGGTTAAGCATGTCCTGTGTGTGTTTTTTTACTATAGGGGGCATGGCTTGGCATGTGACATCACTGATTGTCTTTCCCTATGACAGGGAACAGACGATCAGTGACAGTGTCACTAGGAAGCACGGGGAGAGGTTTGTTTACACTTACCTCTCCCCGTTCTTCAGCTCTGTGACCCGATCGCGGGAAACTAGCGGCGAACGGGTCCGAGGGTCCCGCGGCCACGGTCACGGAGCTTGGCTCTTAAAGGGCAACCCACGGCTGGGCTCTTAAAGGGTAACATACCTGTACGTTGATGTGCCCAGCCGTGCCATTCTGCCGACGTAAATGTGCAGGAGGCGCTTCTTAAGTGGTTAAAGCATGACATGTTAGGCATTTATTTACTCATCGTGTACCATCGTCTTTTATATTTTACAAAAAATGGTTATTATATTGTGTTTGTGTGCACTAAATGTAATTAAAATGTATTTTTTTCCAAAAACAATTGAAAAACTGCTGAGCAAATACCAAGTGACATAAAAAAATTGCAACACACACCATTTTATTCTCTATGGCCTCTGCTTAAAAAATTAAATAATGTTCGGGGGTTCTAAGTAATTTTCTAGCAATAAATTATGATTTCTACAATAAATGTCAGAATCGGCCTGGGTGGCAAGCAGTTAAAGCTCGGGTGTTTTTGTGTTTCATAACCTCAGCATTGAGGTTTACAGTACCTGTGGAGCCTAACGAATAAATATGAACAGTCATTTGCTGGGACCAAATGTACCGTAATATTATCCCATATTTCATTACATTGGGGGGGACAACTCTGTTTTATTGATCTTTGTGGGTTTATTATTCCGAATACAAACAAGGCTCATATATATAAAGGAACTAAGAGTCCTGGTGGACTTTATATTGGAACTTTAGGATTGTGCTTATTCTGGAAGAGATGTTCAACTCCTGTGTGCTAAGGAGAACACTTATGAATGAAGATTGCTGCTTTAGGCCCCTTTCACACTTATACGACTTGTCCCACGATTTGGGACTGCAAAGTAGCATGACAAGTCGTTCCCCATGATTTCCAATGACAGCCATTCATATTAGTACGACTTCAAGTCGTTCCGACTTCAAAGTAGTCCCTGCACTACTTTGGTCCGATTTTGATGCCATTTACACAGGCATTCCTTGAAATCACGGCGAAGTCACGGCAAAAATCGCGGCGGCAAATCGCGGCAAAAATCGCTAAAATTGCGTGACTTTGACGTTGCACAAGTGTGAAAGGGGCCTTACATCTTACATTCATTACAGATAAATGTAGATGTAATGTGGAATTATTATTGGAAAGTTTTCATAGTATGGAAACCCTTTGAGGTCTCCAGTATTTACAGTTTACCAATGAACATTGAAAAATATCCTTCATGCTGAGAATTTATAGGGTGCTGTATACGATTTATATGAATGGTTAGCCATCACAGAAGAATATTATAAAGGACATGGCGGCAATTTTTAATTGGGCTTTAGCAAATGTTTTTATGTGGGCAAATAAAGGTACTGTTTTTATAAATGAAGTGAATAGTTTATGTATGGTATAACATTTGACTATGGATAGATATTTAAAGCCCAACTCAGGGTAACTTGGAAACTATCCCTAGCAGTAGGACTACGCCCACACTGTAATGCGGCGTACACACGGTCGGAATTTCCGATAGAAACAGTCCAGTGGGAGCTTTTCATCGGATTTTCCGACCGTGTGTATGTCCAACGGTCTTTTTTTGTAGGAATTTCCGACGGACTTTGAATTGAGAACCTGTTCTCAATTTTTCCGAAGGTACACCTTTCT
Organism: Lithobates sylvaticus; assembly: GCA_028564925.1. Lineage (NCBI taxonomy): Eukaryota > Metazoa > Chordata > Amphibia > Anura > Ranidae > Lithobates > Lithobates sylvaticus. The sequence continues at coordinate 509,659,307 of CM053028.1, read as the reverse complement.
ATCGGATTTTCCGATCGTGTGTATGCAATTCCGACACGCAAAATTCCGACGCATGCTCGGAAACAATTCGACGCATGCTCAGAAGCATTAAACTTCCCTTTTACAGTGCTGTCGAACGTGTTTTATGCCGCTGTGTTATTGACCGTCGGAATTTGGTGTGATCGTGTGTAGGCAACACAGCTTGAGCGGAATTCCGTCGGAATTCCGTCGGAAAAACCGTCAGAGTTTTTTCCGACGAGAATTCCGATCGTGTGTACGCGGCATAAGGGTTACTGCTTGTTTAGTCCAAAGGGGAGTAACAGTACTTCTACTTACCAGACCCTCTGCTCCTCGATAGGAGGTTCTCCCCTACTCTCTGGCCATGGACTTGGTGTCATCATGTCCAATGCAAGCCATTGATCTTGATGATGTCAGAACCTTAGACCACTGGAGCATGGGGGAGAAGACACTCCGGGAACCGGTATAGCAGCATGGAGGAGTGGAGGATCAGGTAAGTAAATCTAATTTAAGAAGTCCCCTAGACCTAAACAAGCATTTAACCCTTGTAGAGTTGGGCTTACATTTTATGAGACTTCTATAGATATTAGATGATCTCCGGGTCCAGGTGAAAAAAAAAAACAAATTGGAGGATGTCATCTAATGTCTACTGGGGGTCTTTAGCCACAACTCTCGAATAGTTTTGGTGTACCTTGTGTGAACTTGAGACCCAAAATATGCCTGGTGTGTTCTGGCTCTGAACCCATAACAGGCTAAGTGGTGTTACCTAATAACCATGTTATGTCATTAGTCTTCTCACGCTCTGATAAAACGTCTCCTCTTATGTTTCAGGCCTCTCGTTTTACACCCGTGTGCTGGAGAACTGTGAGGATGAGGCCAGGTTTGATGAGGTATGAGATTATATTCTTCAATAATAACTGCAAAGTATCTCTTGATTGCATTCCCCAGCCAATCAATACACTCAATTACAGCATTTGCAATGTCTACTGGATGGTACTTTCATAGGGAAGGGGGGTGAATTACCTAGTGGTCAAATAGTGGGGTCAGCTTCTGCCAGGAAGAAATTATTAAAAAGAAAAAGAAAAAAAGAAAGATAAAAAGAGGAAAACGCTTTAAAAAAAAAATATACAGAAGTGAGTACACCTCTCACATTTTTGTAAATATTTTATTATATCTTTTCATGTGACACTAGTGATTGTACAGCTTGTATAACAGTGTAAATTTGCTGTCCCCTCAAAATAACTCAACACACAGCTATTAATGGTTAAACCGCTGGCAACAAAAGTGAGTACACCCCTAAGTAAAAATGTCCAAATTGGGCCCAAAGTGTCAATATTTTGTATGGCCACCATTATTTTCCAGCACTGCCTTAACCCTCTTGGGCATGGAGTTCACCAGATCTTCACAGGTTTCCACTGGAGTCCTCTTCCACTCCTCCATGACAACCTCACAGAGCTGGTGGATGTTAGAAACCTTGCGCTCCTCCACCTTCTGTTTGAGGATGCCCCACAAATCCTCAATAGGGTTTAGGTCTAGAGACATGCTTGGCCGGTCCATCACCTTTACCCTCAGCTTCTTTAACAAAGCAGTGATCGTCTTGGAGGTGTGTTTGGGATCATTATCATGTTGGAATACTGCCCCGTGGCCCAGTCTCCAAAGGGAGGGGATCGTGCTCTGCTTCAGTATGTCACAGTACATGTTGGCATTCATAGTACCCTCAATGAACTGTAGCTCCCCAGTGCCGACAGCACTCATGCAACCCCAGACCATGACACTCCCACCACCATGCTTGACTGGCAAGACACACTTGTCTTTATACTCCTAACCTGGTTGCCGCCACACATGCTTGACACCATCTGAACCAAATAAGTTTATCTTGGTCTCATCAGACCACAGGACATGGTTCCAGTAATCCATGTCCTTAGTCTGCTTGTATTCAGCAAACGTTTGTGCATCATCTTTAAAAGAGGCTTCCTTCTGAGACGACAGCCATGCAGACCAATTTGATGACTGCACTGACAGGATGACACCCAACCCCTTCAACCTCTGCAGCAATGCTGGCAGCACTCATACGTCTAACCTGGATATGACACTGAGCACGTGCACTAAACTTCTTTGGTCGACCATGGCGAGTCCTGTTCTGAGTGGAACCTGTCCTGCTAAACCGCTGTATGGTCTTGGCCACCGTGCCTCATCTCAGTTTTAGGGTCTTGGCAATCTTCTTATAGCCTAGGCCATCTTTATGTAGAGCAACAATTCTTTTTTTCAGATCCTCAGAGAGTTCTTTTGTCATGAGGTGCCATGTATAACCTCCAGTGACCAGTATGAGAGAGTGAGAGCGATAACACCAAATTAACACACCTGCTCCCCATTCACACCTGAGACCTTGTAACATTAACGAGTCACTTGATACCGGGGAGTAAAAATGGCTAATTGGGCCCAATTTGGACATTTCACTTAGGGGTGTACTCACTTTTGTTGCCAGCGGCTTAGACATTAATGGCTGTGTGTTGAGTTAATTTGAGGGGACAGCAAATTTACACTGTTATACAAGCTGTACACTCATTACTTTACATTGTAGCAAAGTGTAATTTCTTCAGTGTTGTCACATGAAAAGATATAATAAAATATTTACAAAAATGTGAGGGGTGTACTCACTTTTGTGAGATACTGTATACTGCTCTTCTGTTTCTTGTTTGTTCAAAAAGTACTGGTAATATGTTCTGTGCAGATGTCCTGTACCTAAAGGCTGATGCTGTTCTCCATTACTGTTGTCACAGCTCCTCCCACTATGAAATTGTGCAAACAATGGGATACCTGATCGGAAAAACTATGAATGTGTTAATTCTTTATTACCTTTAGTTTGATCTTCATCTGTGTGTCATATAATAATTATTAAAGAGTTTGTTACCCCAAAATTTCACATTCCCGATACATGCCTGCTGTACTCTATGAAAAATTATCCTGTTCTGTTTGTATTGTTTCCTTGTGAAAACCCCTGTGTTTCTGCTTTCCTATTAAAAACTGACCACACCAGGCATGAGAGCACAGCAGTGTCAGTTTTCTAGCTATGCTGGGAGCTCAGCCTGCTCTCCTCCAATGATCAGACTTGTCCTGACAAGCTATCTATACAAGTTTAGCAAATGTGGAAAGGGAAAGTTTAATGGAAATGTAATATGAAATAATGTTTTATCTTTGTTGCCCAAAGTAATCAATATGAATCTGTACAGTTACGATAGAAGTTATGGAGTAGGCATTACATATGCTGAAGTGTAAATGGTCATATATGGTACCTACAAGGCTCAGGGTCCTAACTTCTAAGGGCCAAGGACTGGTACATTGTCCTATAGATTTGAGACCTTGGCTCTGTATGATCTTGATGAAAGGTCACCAGCGTTGGGACATGCATGCATTTTAATAAATTTCCATTCATTTCAATGAAAAACACATCCATCAAAAATAAAAAGATGTGAATTCAGTCTAAGGGGTATATTTATCAATGATTTTAACTGTTATTGATCCAAAATTTGCCCAGAATTCTTTGGTGAACATGTACAGTATCATGTCAAATTAGTGTTAAAAATTGCTCAAGATACACTAATTGGCATTACATTTCCAGAGATCAATATCTTTCTATAGGAAAAGGTCTTGATTGTAACATTCATCTTCTGTAACAAAGGGTTGAATGTTACCTCCCCTGAGCATTGATATGACATTGGCTTATTTTTCCTAATATTTGCCTGATTTTAGCCGTTGAATCATTGCATTTTCTACTGAACATGCAACAATTGTCTAAAATCATAGATTAGGGGTGGCGCTCCAGGCTCCTTATCTGCCCAAGTCCGGTGACTCGCGCTAAAGAGTTTAACCTGGGGAAGAGCTTGTCTCAATGTGTAAACATCTAATAAGAAACGATCTCAAGTGCCACACATCCCGGAACACCTAATAATGTCTATAGCAAAAGCAGCCTCAGGCCAAGCTCTCTCCAGGCCATGCCCTCCAATGCATTTTGCTCCATTGTTGGGTTTTGTTGGATGTTCGACACTTGGGATATTTGCTTCCTACATGTCTATGGAAAGTGCTGGAAAATACACATATTTGGTATTAGTCCAAGATGGACAGTGATGTCACAGGGTACTCCTTCCACAGAGGTGGGTGCTTACCATGACAGTAGCAGGAACTTCCTTTGTGCTCAAATGGATTTTGATCATTAAGGAAGGGGGGGGGCCCTACTCTTTCTTCCCCTGACCTGCCACTGCTAGATCGGGTGCCGTGGGATATCTTCAGAGATTGCTGGAAGTTTTAGTTTAAAATAGATTAATATGGGGTTTAAAAAATATGTGTGGGGTGTGTATTTATGTTTAACCTTCTTATCTGAATTCATGGTGATTAATGGTCGAGTTGTCCATAAAACCAGTTCAACATGAAAGGGCAACCATCTACTTGCCCTTCTGTATAGATAGGGCCCCCTTCCCTGCCACTTGCTGGAGCTTCAGGCAGCTGTGTTTTGAGGAGGGCACCCATATCTATTGGAGTGGAATCTGTCCTGTTAAACCTCTGTATGGTCTTGTCCACCGTGCCTCATCTCAGTTTTAGGGTCTTGGCAAACTTCTTATAGCCTAGGCCATCTTTATGTAGAGCAACAATTCTTTTTTCAGATCCTCATAGAGTTCTTTCCCATGAGGTGCCATGTATAACCTCCAGTGTCCAGTATGAGAGAGTGGGAGCGATAACACCAAATTAACACACCTGCTCCCCATTCACACATGAGACCTTGTAACATTGACGAGTACTTGATACCGGGGAGTAAAAATGGCTAATTGGCATCAATTTGGACATTTTCACATTTTCACATTTTGGACAATTCAGATAAGAAGTTTAATTTTTTCTTCCCCTGACCTGCCACTGCTAGATCAGGTGCCGTGGGATATCTTCAGAGATTGCTGGAAGTTTTAGTTTAAAATAGATTAATATGGGGTTTAAAAATATGTGTGGGGTGTGTATTTATGTTTAACCTTCTTATCTGAATTCATGGTGATTAATGGTCGAGGGGTCCTTAAAACCAGTTCAACATGAAAGGGCAACCATCTACTTGCCCTTCTGTCTAGATAGGGCCCCCTTCCCTGCCACTTGCTGGAGCTTCAGACAGCTGTGTTTTGAGGAGAGCACCCATATCTATTGGGGAACTCCTTTCAAAGCATACCCGTCCAATTATGAAGGACATATGAACTGGCGTTAACATAGCAGGGTCCCTTGCTATGGGGATACCAACCAGAATGCTTGCTATGTTTGGCTGCTTAGCTCTGGGAGGGGAGGGGAGGTGTGTATTTATGTTTAACCTTCTTATATGCATTCATGATGATTAATGGTTGAGGGGTCCCTAGAACCAGTTCAACATGAAGGGGCAACCATCTACTTGCCCTTCTGTGTAGATAGGGCCCCTTCCCTGCCACTTGCTGGAGCTTCAGTCAGCTGTGTTTTGAGGAGGGCACCCATATGTATTGGGGAACTCCTTTCAAAGCATAATCTTCCAATTATGAAGGACATATGAACTGGCGTTAACATAGCAGGGTCCCTTGCTATGGGGATACCAACCAGAATGCTTGCTATAATTGGTTGCTTAGCTCTGGGAGGGGAGGAGAGGAGAGTGAAGAGGACATTTTTTTATGTAATGTTTTATGTTAGAAAAAGAGTGAACTATTGACAACATATATCTATTTTCATATGTACGGGGAGAGATGCTGCATTTGCCAGGTGATCATTCATCCTATTGTAAATAGAGTGAATGTAACTGTTGAATTCAGGATGACTGACTCTCAATAAAGGATTTACTGGGAAAATTCCCCATTGCATTCTTTATAAATAGCTCCAGAAATCTTACCCTAACTCAAAAACGTGAAGTCTTCCTTAACACAGAATTAATCATTTTCTATTCTGAGATCATTTTCTATTCTGAGATCATACAGTGGCCAGATACCTTCGCCAGAAAAAAAAAAAACTGTTGCGTCTAAGTATTTCTTTGCAGGATTTTGTGCTATGCTTGTAGAATATTATCTTAAAGATTATTCATTATCTACGGTACATCAGCCTTTCTCAAATAGGGTTGCTCCAGAGATTGCTAGGGGTTCCTTGAGCAGTGGTAGAATAAACTCCCTCCTGATATTGCCTGCATAGTTATGTCACCAATGCCACTTGACAGAGCCAACAGCATAGGACCAGTGGAGCTCTTCCTCTCTTTTGTTAGTAAAGAAACTGCTGGCACCAATGATCATGTTAGCTGCCCCTGGAGGAGGGCATTCTTCTCACTTCTGACTGACCATCAATCTTAAGGCCCGTACACACGATCGGACTTTTTGACAACCAACATGCAAATTAGCTGTTTTGGACCAACATCGTGTGTACGCTCCATCGGACCAACTTTTTCCAGGTTTCATCGGACTTTTGTTGGCTGTGCGAACGGACCAACTTTCTGCCAACAAAAGTCTGATGGACCAAAGTCCGACCGTGTGTACACAAAACCAACGGACTTTTGTACAAACCAATGCAGAACCAATGCAAAAGATCAGACAACAATACAGAAGTTGACCAAAGGTGGCGGTAAAGAGCAGAAAAACCACGTGATTTGGTGAAAGTTGGCTGAAAAAGTCCTGCCGTGTGTATGCAATACCAACTTGGGGCCAACGCCCTTTGGCCAAAAATCCACGGGAAAGTTGGTCCATGGTCCGATCGTGTGTATGAGGCTTAAGTAACATTATTTCCACTGATCACTAGTGTAAGGGGACCACCTTTCATTAACCAGCAATGTGGTGTGGCTTACATACCACAATTTGTATATCAATCTTTTTAGCAGGTGCTCCACGAGATCTGAATATTATTGAAAGGGTTTCCTATAGTAAAAGGGTTGAGAAAGGCTGATCTATATCATGCATATGATTTTGGATTGGTATTTGCTAAAGATGAGTGGGTTTGTCCTTTTTGCCTTTTTTGTGTTTTATTTTGTCCAGAACTTTTGGCTGTTTGCTTTAGTATTCGAAAGGCATCTGTAGCCATAGACTTTTTTCAGTTTTGGATACAGTGGGAATTGGTAAGGAGAAATTTTACTTATAGAGACACTTATCTAAGAGGAGATTCCCCTTACTTTGTAAAGATTTCCACTCACTTTATTCCATGTCTTTGGAACCGAAAATTAAGGAAATGTCTGCAACAGGGCTTTAAATGAGAAAAAGGAGTTTTGGCTATAGCTCTAATTGATATTAAATGTATGAACCCCCCCCCCCCCCCCCCCCCCCCCTTCATTACATGTTTCAATTGAAGGCCAGAACGTAAATGTAGACAAATCCAATATATTGCTGCCTAATATACTCAGGCTAGATCCCTATGTGTGGAACCTAAGGGCTCATTTACACTTGCTTCGGTTTCAACACACATTAAAGTGCCCACCGCTTCAACATGCATTTATGATGTGTTTTTGATGCTTTGGTGGTGCTTTGATGAAGCCTCAATGATGCTTTGTGGTGCTTTGATGAAGCTTCGGTGATGCTTCAGTGGTGCTTCGATTATGCTTTTTTGAAGCTTTGTTTAAGCTTGGTAGATGCCCTGTGTGTGTGGGGGGATATCTCATACCTGCAATTTCTCCAAAACAAAGCAAAGCTAAAGTTGAATTAAAGCTTCTCAAAAGCTGCAGGTGCATCAAGCGAGCTTTGCCATAGACTTCTATGGAGGCTTTGAAGACGCTTTGAAGCTCCACGAAAGGGACATGGGGTATAATTTTTGAAGCGAAGCCAAAGCAAAGCAAAAGCAAGGTGTAAACAGGATTATAAGATAACCATTTTATTTAGTGATGGGGCTTTGACTGGCGTTCAGAGAGCTTTAACAAAGCCATGTTTTGAAGCAAGTGTAATCTAGCCCTTACACTCTAGAGCAGCCATTCTCAACAAGGGTTCTGTGGAACCCTAGGATTGCGCCACAGGCTGATAGGGGTTCCTTGATCTGTGGCTGAACCAGTGGCATGAGTCTGACCACCACCGTCAGAAGGGCATTCTTCCCAAAGTAAGTTTCCCCACTGACCACCAGTGAATTGGTTTTAGTAGAGATTGCCCAAGACCTAGAAATTATCTGTAAGGGTTCTTCCTGGGTACAAAGGTTGAACAAAGCTGCTGTAGTGTCTTCTGAAGTCATTGGTACATGACCAAGCCTTTGACAAAGCCGCTGGTTATTCTCAATGGTCAGGCCCAAAGTCTGAACAATTTTAGAGATTTTCAGATCCCTAGTTGATGTACACTACTTCAGCCCTTGTGCAGTCCTGGGTTTGTCTACATATGAATGATATATTATAGCTGAATCTGAGTTGTGTGGCTGGGGGGCAAAGTGACAGTGTCCCTGGAATTCCTAATAGTCACTTATCAGCACTCCCCACAGCTCCTGCCTACATTGAAGACAGTGTCTCTGGTAATGGGGAAGCATGTGACTTCCTCCACAATGCTGGAGCCTAGCAGCCAGTCATCCGACCCCAGCCGACACTAGGGATTTTAGTGTTGGTTGCAATGGAGGCAGGAATAGTGGGAAGCAGTGTTGCCAATCTAACATATTGAAATTTACTGACACGACACACAAAATTTACTGGCACAGCCACGTTTTTACTGGCATTTCCAAAAGTTACAAAATTACAGTTTTAAGTAAAAATTTTACTATTTAGGTTACAAACAAGTACAATATGTAATTCGCAATGGGATTTAAGGTAGATAATAAGGCAAAAAACATATTTCTTATTTTATTTTCGATATAGTAAGTAGCTCAGGGACAGAGGAGGGCAAGAAATTTGAATGGGCGGCACACACATGAAATTTACTCTCACGGTGATACTGACAGCAGTGTGCAGCAGTACAGATTACCGACAAGACACTTCCCCTCCTGAGTCATAGTGAGTCTCTCTCCAAGCCAGATGGTCCCTCCAGTCCCAGCAGCACTGATGGTCCCGCTCCCGGCCTGCATTGCTCCCATCCCACAGACCCACACACAAGGCTCTGGCCGCTCTGCTTGGCTCCCTTGCACCATGACATCACAGGACATGCTCAGGCACCGCCTCCACCAGAGCTGCCCGAACACACTGTAGCAGGCTCTCATATGGTCTCGGCTGGCTCTGGGCCAAGCGTCACAGCCATATTTTTTACTGGCAACCTTTTCTGTTTACTGACATTTACTGGCAGGAGTAAATTGCCTGTTTTTTACTGGCTGTCAGTAAAAATACTGACGGTTGGCAACACTGGTGGGTAGATGCCAAAGTATTTATAAGAGTTTGGGGAGGGGGGGAGTATTTATATGGATATTGTCATCCTACATTGGCATGTCAAGATGACCATGTCTCTATAAGAACAGTGTGTGGCATTTAGGAAACATTTATGTTTTTATCTGGCACTTATCTTTCAAACTTCTGTGTGCTTTTGCAGCTGCCACAGGTATCCTTTGTGCATTTGAAGAAGCATCAGAATTTTCTGATTATCATAGGCGAAGTACAGCTTGTGTAAGAAGCAATATTCCGCAAATTGTAGCTTAACAAAAAAGCAATAATTGTAGGTGATCGCTATAAATAGTCTTCCTAGTTTAACTATTATGTGCCTGTCAAAGCGTAGTGAGTACATTTTGAAAATGAATAGAGCCGTTTGGTATTTGCGACCAGGTTTGCACAGAATAGGCACTACATTTTTTCAAAAACACTCAAGGATATATATAACCTAAAGGTGTGCTTAGGTGGCTTTTCATTGATGCCTCTCCATAGTACGGCTTGTAAATCTCTTAGTATGGAGAAGATCAATGTCAATAAACCGCGGAGGTGGAGATCATCAGTAAACTTTAATGCAGTAAGACAACATTGTGCTGACACAAGTAAATACTGGAATGTGGCACATTAAAAACATGCTGAGACCACACTCTATTGTATCTTGAACAATAGATGACAATACCCAAGAGGATAAAATCTTCTTGTGTTTTATATATGTACAGGATGTGGCCAAGTAGATGTATAGAGAGCTAGGCTCTGTGTAAACACTGCAGACCCACAACAGGTTCCCTATGAGTTGGATCAATGACAGATCTGCACAATCACTTACAAGTCTGTATTTTTTTTTTTGCTGCAGAATACTAGCCATGTATTCAATAAGAGCTCCTGTAGATGGCCATCACCTACCTGGTGGGGACTGAGTTGATGACTTTTGCTTAGATGGCTTTTCTTTGATGTTTCTTTTTTGTATGTCTTAGGAGTAAATCAATATCAATTAACCATGGTGGTAGAGCTAATAAGTAAACATTGCAATTGTAAGGCATCATTGTGCTGACACAATTAAATATTGGTCTGTGTTAGATTAAAAATACGCTGAGACCACACTCTATTGTATCATGAACAATGTTCAAAAGGAATAAAAGCTTCTTGTGTTTTATGTAGGTACAGGATGTGATCAAGTAGATGTATAAAAGAGCTTCCCAAAGTTCTATGTCAGCACACTACCGACCATTAACAGGTCTCCAGTGGGTTGGATCAGGGACATGTCTGCAAAGGATGTGGCCAAGTAAATAGATAAGAATAGATGTATAAGAGAGCTTTCTAAGGTTCTATGTAAACACACTGCAGACCAATGACAGGTCTCCCATGGGTTGGAATGGGGCTAGGCTTGCACAGGAAGTGGCCAAGTAGATGAGTTAAAGTGGATGTAAAAGAGAGTTTTCTAAGATTTTCTGTAAACACACTGCCGACCAGCGACAGGTTTCCCATGGGCTAGATCAGGGACAGGTCTGCATAGGATTTGGCCAAGTAGATGTAAAAAAGAACCTAAGATTATATGTGAACACCCTGCAGACCACAAACAGGTCTCACATGGGTTGGATCAACGACAGATCTACACATTGAACTCACAAGTCTGTATTTATAGTTGCCTTGAAACACTATCCACGGAGTCTACAAGGACTTGTGCAGATAGCTGTTATGTACCTTGTGGAGACCAAGTTGATGACCCCTCTTTAGGCGTGTTGTTCCTCCAGTCCAGCTTCCCCAGAATTGCCAACAGGGAATGCAAGGAATGAAGGATTGGCACAAGTGCAAGTGTTAAAGCCGAACTCCGGGCTCACATTGCATGGGAAATTACATTTACACTTACCTAATCCTCTGATCCTCCCAGCACAAGACCAGTCCGGCTCCCCCATGCTCCAGCGGCCCAGAGCCGACTCCATAGACCAGGAACTGTCCACCACTGGACCGTGGGGGAGCACAGTTTTCCAGTGAAATGAAGGATTGGGTGAGTATAAGCTTTCTCCACACCCCTAGACAAAACTAGCAGTTGAGTGATGCAGTCCAGGCACAGCAGGATGTGGCACTGCTTGGGCAAAGATGTGGCACAGATGTGGCATTGATGTGCAACTTCTGGGGCAGTGCTGGGCACTTGGAATTTAGAAATAAAAAACTCAAGCAGCCTGACGCTGCAGCTTCTCCCTGGAGAAGAGCTGGACATGATGCCGGTTTGTTGACAGTGATCGATCCATCATTGGACAGAATGGATCACGTGGTAAAGGGCCGCTGGGAATGGCACTTTACCCTGATCCGTGACGCACCAGTCGTGGACACTGCCAGATGCGTGCCCCAGGGGGCATGTGAGAAGCTCATTCCCGGGAGGACGTCATTTTACACCCTCTCAGAATTAGCTGGCCGCACTGTAGCCATCATTCGGCTATGACCTGGTAGGCAAGTGGTTAAAGAAAAAACCTTTATAAAGATTCCAGTCCTCTTTAATTCTCTGTATTAATGTAATGTGATATGAAGGATTTGGCTCCCCCGTGCCATTGTCCTGGTAATAATACAATCTCTGCCGGGGCTGATAAGGCGGTTTTCCTTCACATATTTGTTTTATCTGCTGTTTTGGGGTCATTGTTTGATCTGTGGCGGTATTATGCCCTTCATTTCTCTTGGCGACGACAGTAAAGTCATTACACTGTTATCTAATGAGCTGGGCTGGGGAACAGCGAGTGCACATTTTCTTACACATTGGAACATTTTTAATCCGACAGTCACATTTTATGTAATTTCCCAGCGAAGTATGAACAGGGGGTCACTGCGGTCACATCTACATCCAGGCTGCTGTGCTTTTCTTTCCTTATAATGATGACTGCTTCAGATAAACTTTTGTAGAGTTTCCTTCCTGTATATCAAAAAATTGTTCTCAAGCAAACTGAACTAACTGAACGACTAATGGAAATGCTCCTCTGACCTTCAGCTATTGAACTCTGTTAACAACATTTTTTACAGCAAAAAAGTTAAAGTTTATGAGTAGCCAAGACTTTCTTTAGGTTGGATTTACCGCTATCCAGGTCTGCATTAGAATGATTTTCCCTTACTTCCTGTTCTGCTGGTTTAAGTTTCACCAGACATGAAGTTAGGGGGAAAAAATCTCCAACAGAAACAAAGAAATACATTTTTTTAGGAGTAAGTATTCTTTATCTATAGACATACCCCTCCCCCTTTTTTACCCTCTCTATCCCTGCGATAAAGGGAATACCCTTGAATGGTTGCCAGACAATCATGAGAGCTGTTGAACCAGGTCTCTGAAATTATTACAAAATCGAAATCCTCCTCATTCAACAGTATCTCTAGTTCATCCATCTTGTCCGCCATGCTCCTGGCATTGGTGAACACGCCACCTAGTTTAGACCGGTAGCATACTGTCCTCTTATTGGGTGTTCCGAGATTGCAAATAGGTTACTATACTTACTGTACTATATCAGGTTCATGATATCAACTATCCACTGTTAGTGATGCACCTCATTTAAAGTCCCACAAATCCTTCCCCCCTCTTTACATATACATAGGGATGGAGACACATGGTTTTGTGTGCCTCATTTAAAGTCCCAAATTTTCTATTCATTGCATTGATCTACAGTTTATATAATTGAAGGGGTAATCAATGGTGGAGAAGGATCTGGGGGTTTTGGTAGATCACAAGCTCAATAATAGCATGCAATGTCAAGAGGAACTGAATTTATTCTCTCTTGAGAAGAGGAGATTAAGTGGGGATATGATAAATATGTACAAATACATAGGTGGTCCATATAGGAAACTTGGTGTTGAGTTATTAACTTTATGGTCACAGTAGAGTTCATGGGGGCACTCTTTACTTCTAGAGATAAAAAGATTTAATCTCCAAATATGCAAAGGTTTCTTCACAGCAGGGGCGTTGTTAGTTCTACAAAAGATCTGGGGCTAGAGCCCATAGCAGCGAAGTAAAAAAAGTCATACGCTTGAGCGGGCATTAACATGTATATAATATATGTGTGTGTATATATAGAATATATATATATATATATATATATATATATTTATATATATATATATATATAAAACATTATATAGTATATATATTATCATTATATCAGGGTCCCCAGAGAGCCTCCCCTTACATTAGGGTCCCCAGAGAGCCCCCTCTTTACATCAGGGTCCCCAGAGAGCCCCCTCTTTACATCAGGGTCCCCAGAGAGCCTCCCCCCTTACATCAGGGTTCTCAGAGAGTCTCCCCTTACATCAGGATCCCCAGAGAGCCTGTTCCTTACATCAGGGTCCCCAGAGAGCCCCCCTTACATAAGGATCCCCAGAGAGCCCCCATCCTTACATCAGGGTCTCCAGAGAGCCCCCCCCCTTAAATCAGGGTTCTCAGAGCCCCGTTACATAAGGATCCCCAGAGATCTCCTTCCTTACATCAGGGTCCCCAGAGAGCCCCTTCCTTACATCAGTGTCCCCAGAGAGCCCCTTCCTTACATCAGTGTCCCCAGAGAGCCCCCCCTTACATCAGGGTCCTTAGAGAGCCCCTACTTGCATCAGGGTCCCCAGAGAGCCTCCCCCATGTACACCAGGGTCCCCAGAGAGCCTGCCCTTACATCAGGGTCCCCAGAGAGCCCTTCCTTATTTCAGAGTCCCCAGGAGCCACTCCTTACATCAGGCTCACCAGAGAGGGGGCGGGCAGTGAGAGATTATGTAATCTCTATGCTGCCTGCGGCTGCACAGAGAGCGTGGAGCAGCAATGATGCAGGGCGGGTGGTGAGAGATCATGTCATCTCTATGCTCTCTCGCCCGCCAGGCTCTCCCGTGCTGCCTTCCCGCTCTCCGGGGCTGCCCGCCGCACTCGTTGCCTTGCTGCAGAGAGGCCACGGCCACCTCTGAGAGACTCGGGGCTATGGGCCTCAAAAGCCACCCCCTAGTGACGCCACTGCTTCACAGTAGGAGCTGTGAAAATGTGGAATAGACTCCCTCTGGAGGTGGTTCTGGCCAGCTCAGTAGATTGCTTTACATAAGGCCTGGATTCTTTCCTAAATGTACATAATATAACTGGGTACTGACCTTTATAGGTAAAATTGATCCAGGAAAATCCGATTGCCTCTCGGGGGATCAGGAAGGAATTTTTCCCCTGCTGTAGCAAATTGGAGCATGCTCTGCTGGGGTTTTTAGATTTCCTCTGGATCAACGATGGGTGAAGGATTGTGTATATGGGATTGTATTTATTTATTTTTGGTTGAACTAGATGGACTTGTGTCTTTTTTCCACCTGACTATGTAACTATGAAGGGGTTAAATCAGCAATTTATCAGCTGCACTGTGTACTTGCTATACAATAATTTTACCAACTGATTATAGGAAAACAAGTATAGAAATAACTGTCATGTAACCATGGATCCAGTGAATTTATTTACGCTATAATGTTTATGAATACAGCTAGCCTTGATCTGTAACATTGACCCTCACCATTCAGCTGTGTGCGCTACCTTCAATTATCGCCCAATGCATCGCCTGGCTGTGTTATCATGGCACTGATACCTTTTTAGGGTTTTATAGTCAAGGCAACAATATAGAAGTATTATGGATACAAAAGGATTCGAAGGATAAACATTAAGAGGCAAAACATTTCATTAGGATGAACTCAATCAAACATTCGTCTTCTACAACTGGAAAAAAAATTACAAAATTTACAGGCAAGGACCATAAGGGCCCATTACGAATTTACAGCCAAAGAGCCCAAGGGTGCATTACAATAGTACATGCATTGAAAATAATGGGCTGCCAACATACCCAAATGACCCAAACATTGCACGCACCATGTTGTGTTGTAGCACGTTTGGACGTTATTGAAAGTGAGAGGCAAATTCAGTGGCGGCCCGTGCATTGTGTGCGCACGGGCGCCGCCCCCCCTATCCCTGCTGCTGTCTCCCTATCCATGCGTCCTTCGTCCTGAAAGGGGCCTATGGACTGGACTCCTATGTCGGGGGCAGGACGGGGTGTATTTTTTTGAAGCACCTGATTAGAGCCAGATGCTTAAAAAAAGGGAGGGCTCGGGGAGCAGAGAGTGCGCCCTGATCCCACCCAATTGTGTGACCGTAGAAAATGAATATTCGCTATTTTCACACCTCATTGCCTCCCCGCCAATCGGGAGGCAAGTCAGTGAGACCTGTTTCCCGATTGGCCAAAGCGCCAGGTGTCCCTATTGGATGCTCAGCGCTTTGGTGGAAGTGGGACAAAGCGGAGGAAGCTGACTGGAGAGGAGACGCCGGAGAAGAGCACACCCGGTAAGTGCCGGTCCTCCCGCAATCCATCCGCGGGTGGGGGGGTGGGTGGATGGGGTGTCCCACGAACTATCCACGTGGGGGGAATGAGCGGTGTGTCCCGTGATCCATCCGTGGGGGGAGGGACACTGGCAGCATTTGATGAGATGGGCACACTGGCAGCATATGATGGGCACACTGGCAACATTTGATGGGCACACTGACAGCATAAGATGGGCACACTGGCAGCGTTTGATGGCACAGTGGCGATTTTTAATTGGCACAGTGGCATTGTTTAATGGGCACAGTGGCAGCATTTGATGGCATAGTGGCAGCGTTTGGGCACAGTGGCAGCGTTTGATGGCACAGTGGCAGCGTTTGATGGCACAGTGGCAGCGTTTGATGGCACAGTGGCAGCGTTTGATGGGCACAGTGGCAGCGTTTGATGGGCACAGTGGCAATTTTTAATGGGCACAGTGGCAGCATTTGATGGCACAGTGGCAGCTTTTGATGGCACAGTGGCAGCGTTTGATGGCACAGTGGCAGCGTTTGATGGGCACAGTGGCAGCGTTTGAGAGCACAGTGGTAGCATTTGATTGGCACAGTGGCAGCGTTTGAGGGCACAGTGGCCGCGTTTGATGGGCACAGTGGCGGTGCTTTTAATGGGCACAGTGGCAGCATTTTAGGGCACAGTGGCAGTGTTTGATGGCACAGTGGCTGCAATTGATGATTCCCCCCCCAAAAAAAATATTTTGAACACCATCCGCCACTGGATGTAACTTGGATCATGGCAATGCACACATTCCCGATGCAAATGCAGAGGAGCTGGATATTGCAGACATGGCTTTTTTTTTTATGTTACCCAAGCTAAGGAATGATTTTTTTAATGTATTTACGAAGCTGGAGTTGGGCTTTAAAGCCCCCCAGGGTGACCAGAAACGGCTGAGCCGAACAACATACTCTTTAGAAAAGATCAAAGTGGAACAGATGAAAATCTATTATGCTGATTGCATTTTCTTGCCGCCGGCTGCCCAGTTGCTTGTAAAAAACACATTATATAGAATGCAGAATTGCGCCTGATACCCAGTTCTCGGTCACCGATGGCATAATTCAAAAGGAGACATGAAAAGGAGGTTTGCGAGCGCTGATCACATTGTGCAGAGTCAGGAGTAAATGATTGCTTGGAATGTTATGGCTTATGTCAGAGAAGGATGCTCATTATTTTCCCAACAGCCATCCAAGGCAGTGTATGCGCTCAGTGGGGCTGCTTTGTGTGCTGAGCCAGAATCTGCGAGACTCTACCACTCTGATGACAATTAACCATGCCGCTACCTGGTTGAAGATTATGCAGCAGCTTGCAGTACCAAAGTCATCATTTTATTGTCAAATACATCTGAAGAAACACAAAGCTGAGCTATTAGTAGAACTGGTTTTAGATATTATTGTGTGTTAAATCTGTGCATACTTATTAATGTGTCATTGTAACACGTCTATTTATTACTTCTGTAATGGAAATTTGTAAGTTCTGTATATAATTGTATTCTATTTTGTATGTATTGCACACTGCCCTCACTGTGCACACGGCACTAATAATGTTTTCAGTACATGTTTACATTCTTTCGAGTCCTGATTAGAATTAGCCTGCCTATGATACGCCCCTTGTTACCATAAACGTACAATTGTAATATTAATGTGATACCTACATAATCATGTGTATAAAACCCTTCAATTGCGTCATAATAAAGCAGAACGGTTATTTGGAAAGATGCTGAGCGTATCTTTTGTGTCTGTTTCCCTACTGCAGTAGTTATTATTAATTTGGAACCACTAATCAATATGAGGATAGGAGTTGCCTATCTATAAATTTCCAGGACACTTCTCTCAGAGATCACAGTGCTCCCCTGGCAATGCCTTCACTGACTTTACTCTTCAGAAGGAGGGCGCCATGTTTGTTCAGGCATAATTTTTTTTTTGCATGTTTGTCACACTTAAATGGTTCAGATAATCAAACAAATTTTAATATTACACAAAAGTAACCCAAGTAAATACAAATTGCAGTTTCTAAATAATGATTTAATTTATTAAGGGAAAAAGCTGTCCAAACCTGCCTGGCCCTATATGAAGAAGTAATTGCCTCCTAAATATAATAACTGGTTGTGCCACCCTTGGCGGGAACAACTGCAATCACGCATGCGCTTGAGTTAATGGGGAGTGAGTCTTTCACATCGCTGTGGAAGAATTTTGGCCAGCTCTTCTTTGCAGAATTGTTTTAATTCAGCCACATTGGAGGGTTTTCAAGCATGAACAACCTGTTTGAGGTCATGGCACAGCATCTCAATCGGATTTAAATCCAGAGTTTTTAGCCATTCAGAGGTGACTTGTTGGTGTGTTTCAGATCATTGTCCTGCTGCATAACCCAAGTGTGTTTAAGCTTGAGGTCACAAACTGATGGCTGGACATTCTCCTTTAGGATTTTCTGATAGAGAACAGAAGTCATGGTTTCATCAATAACAGCAAGTCATCCAGGTCCTGAAGCAGCAAAGCAGCTGCTTTGACCCGGCCACTACCACCACCATGTTTGACTGTTGGTATGATGTTTTTTTAATGAAATGCTGTGTTAGTTTTACACCCAATGTAACGGGACGCAAACCTTCCAAAAAGTTAAACTTTTGTCTCATCAGTCCACAGAATATTTGCCCAAAAGTCTTGGGGATAATGAAGATGTTTTTTGGCTTTGTGTTCTTTTTGGTCAGCAGTGGCTTTGGCCTTGGAACTCTCCCATGGATGCCACTTTTGCCCAGTCTCTTTCTTATTGTTGATTGTTTCTTATGTTGTTCTGGGTTCTTTTATGACCCCTAGATGAGTCCTCCTTGTGCTCTTGAATTAATTTTGGTAGACCAGCCACTCCTGGGAAGGTTCACCACTTTTCCCAGTTTTCTCCATTTGTGGATAATGCCTCTCACCATGGTTTGCTGGAGTCACAAAGCCTAATGCCGTGTATACACGAGAGGACTTTTCGACAGCAAAGGTCCAACGGAACAAATCCGTCAGACAATTCGATCGTGTGTGGGCTCCATCGGACTTTTGCTGTTGAAAAATCCGACAGACTTTAGAAATAGAACATGTCTTAAATTTTCCCACCGGAACTCCGCTGGACCCAGTTCCTATGGAAAAATCCACTCGTCTGTGTGCTAGTCCGACGGACAACGCTAGGGCAGCTATTGGCTACTGGCTACGAAGTTCCTTATTCTAGTCCGGTCATACGTCATCACATTCAAATCCATCAGAATTTAGTGTGATTGTGTGTGGCCAAGTCCGTTCATTCGAAAAGTTTGTCGGAACTCTGTTGAAAGTCCGACGGAAAGACCGTCGGACCTAGTCCGTCGAAAAGTCTGCTTGTGTGTATGCGGCATTAGAAATGGCTTTGTAAACCTTTCCAGATTGATACATGTCAATTAATTTGTTTCTCATCTGTTCTTGAATTTCTTTAGATCATGGCATAATGTGTTGCTTTTTGAGATATTTTAGCATGCTTTACTTTGTCAGATCACAATCACAATTCATTCATGATTTAGTAAGGTGGGGGGGGGGGGGGGGGCTTTTTTCCCTTAATAAATTAAATAATAATTTAATACTGCATTTTTTATTTACTCATCTTATCTTTGTGTAATATTAACATTTGTTTGATGATCCAAATCACTTATGTTTGACAAATATGCAAAAGAAATAAAAAATCATGAAGGAGGCAAATACTTTTTCACAGCACTGTAAACCTTTCCAGTGTTAAATTTTGCAATCAATCATTAAAGTGTCAAATGTAACAATGTCAACAAATGTCACAAGTATTATAGCTTTTCGCTCAAGGTAATAACAGACAGTACTAGACACTTCAAACACTAAAGCTTAAAGGTGAAGTGCAGTCAAAGCTTGTTTTGCTTTACTTCTCCTGTGGCTCACTGGAGTGCAGTTTGTTCTACATTCCTGTGACACATTTTCAGCAGACAGCAGGCTGAAACCCGATGTCGGCTGACGTCACAGAGCCGGTCCAGGTGGGGCAAAATTGGAACAATAAGGCCATGATCCGCCCACAACCCTGGAGCGTCACACGGTTCAGGCTCTCAGCAAGCCGTGAGAGCCTGAGCCAGCCTCTCCCACCCCTCAACAGCCCAGTGCTCCAGTGAGTGCGGGGGGGGGGGGGGCAGAGTGACAGTCACTGGCTCTCTACTTATGGAGCTATGAGAACCAAGCGATCAGAGGTCTTTGATCGCTCAATTCTCAGTGTTAGAGCTGGCGGAGGACAGAGGCAACATCAGACCGATGTTACATAGTTACATAGTTAGTTACATAGTTAGTTAGGTTGAAAAAAGACACAAGTTCATCCAGTTCAACCACAAATAATAAAATATATATATATATATCGTACAATCCCATATATCCCATTCTATACCCACAGTTGATCCAGAGAAAGGCAAAAAAAAACAGCAGCGCATGCTCCAATTTGCTAAAGCAGGGGAAAAAATTCCTTCCTGATCCCCCCGACAGGCAATCGGATTTTTCCCGGATCAACTTTACCTATAAATGTTAGTACCCAGTTATATTATGTACATTTAGGAAAGTATCCAGGCCTTTCTTAACCACTTTCAGACCGGACCAATTTGCAGCCAAAGGACCAGGCCCCTTTTTGCGATTCGGCACTGCGTCGCTTTAACTGACAATTGCGCGGTCGTGCAACGTGGCTCCCAAACAAAATTGACGTCCTTTTTTTCCCACAAATAGAGCTTTCTTTTGGTGGTATTTGATCGCCCCTGCGGTTTTTATTTTTTGCGCTATAAACAAAAATAGAGCGACAAATTTGAAAAAAATGCATTATTTTTTACTTTTTGCTATAATAAATATCCCCAAAAAATATATTAAAAAACATTTTTTTTCCTCAGTTTAGGCCGATACGTATTCTTCTACATATTTTTGGTAAAAAAAATCGCAATAAGCGATTATTGATCGGTTTGCGCAGAAGTTATAGCGTTTACAAGATAGGGGATAATTTTATAGCATTTTTATTAATAATTTTTTTTATTAGTAATGGCGGAGATCTGCAATTTTTTTTGTGACTGCGACATTATGGCGGACACATCGGACATTTTTGACACATTTTTGGGACCATTGTCATTTTTACAGCAATTAATGCTATTTAAATGCATTGATTCCTGTAAAAATGACACTGGCAGTTTAAGGGTTAACCACAAGGGGGCAGTGTAGGGGTTAAGTAGGCCTAGGGGTGTGTTTCTTACTGTGGGGGGGGCGTGGCTGTCAGCTAGTGAATGCTGACCTCTGCTCCAATCACAGGGAGCAGAGATCGGCGTCACTAGTTGCTAGGCAGAACGGGGAGATGCTGTTTATCTCGGCATCTCCCGTTCAGCCGTCCCGTGAGACGATCGGGATGTCCCCGCGGCGATCGAGTCCGCGGGGACCGCTCCCGGCGCGCTCCCGATGGCACGGACAGGCAGAAAGGAGGGACTTATATATACGCCCTCCTGCCTGTACGTGCCATTCTGTCGACGTACATCTGTGTGCGCCGGTCGGCAAGTGGTTAAAGCAATCTACTGAGCTGGCCAGAACCACCTCTGCAGGGAGTCTATTCCACATTTTCACAGTTCTTACTGTGAAGAAACCTTTCCGAATTTGGAGATGAAATCTCTTTTCCTCTAGGTAAGCATGATTCTTGAAAAAAATCCTCAACTTTTTTTTTAAATACCCTTTTGTTTAGAGGATCTCCTCAGTGTTGTTTCAGGAAACAAGTCCTGGCAGGAATACTGCAAATAACATTGGAAGTCCTAGCAAGTATTCTGCAGAGATTCTGCAAGTGGCATTGGAAATCCTAGTAGGAATTCTGTGAGTACCATTGTGACTGCCACTGGAAGTTCTGGCAGAGATTTTGGGAATACCATTGGAAGTCCAGGCAGGGTTTCTGTAAGTACCATTGGGCATCCTGACAGGGATGCTGCAAGTACCATTGGAAGCATTGGCAGGGATACTGCAAGGTCCGTTGGAAGTCCTGACAGGGATGCTGCAAGTACCATTGGAAGTCTTGGCAGGGATTCTGTGAGTGCCATTGGAAGTATTAGTAAGGGAATTATGTGAGTACAATTGGAAGTCCTGGCAGGGGATTTTGTGAGAACCATTGAAAGTCCTGGCAGGGATACTGCAAGGGCCGTTGGAAGTCCTGACCGGGGTATTGCAAGTAACATTGGAAGTCCTGACCGGGGTATTGCAAGTAACATTGGAAGTCCTGACCGGGGTATTGCAAGTAACATTGGAAGTCCTGCCGGGGATTCTGCAGATACTATTGGAAGTCCTGGCAGGGGATTCTGCAAGTACCGCTGGAAGTCCAGGCAGGGGATTATGCGAGTACCCCTGAAAGTCCTGCCAGAAACTCTGCCAATACAATTGGAAGTCATTGAAGGGATTCTACACGTACCATTGGAAGTCCAGGCAGGGATGCTGCAAATACCATTGGAAGTCCAGGGAGGGATTCTGCAAGAACCATTGGGAGCCCTGGCAGGGATTCTGTGAATACTATTGGAAGTCCTAGCAGGGGATTCTTGCGAGTACCATTGGTAGTCCTGAGAGAGATTATGCCAATACCATTGGAAATCCTGGGAGAAATTCTTCAGGTACCATTGGAAGTCCTGGCAGGGATTCTGTGAGTACCATTGGAAATCCTGGCAAGATAGTAAGAGTGGGAGTTCTGGAAGTCCTGGCAGGAACAGCACCATAACAATCGATGAATGACGGGCCTTTGTTTAAGAATGGACAGATTTAACTCTGCATAAATGGCATTCTTATGTTCCAGTCACTCCCGAGGCATACAGACATAGTTGTGGAATAACATCAAGGTGCCTCCACCGACTGTAATGCTAGCTTAGTCACTTTTGACATATAACAGGTCCACTTTGGCTAGTTGTTTTAGGTTTATTTCACAGCCAAGTTTCCCCCGTTCATTTGTGTGTCCCAGTTTTCTTTGTTTGCTATCACGCTGCTGAATTTTATTCTACACATGTGAGAGTCCCACTTGGTGGCACCCAGGGAGTTCCATGGCGAGGTCGCCTCACAAATATTTATTCACTGTTAACATGACGGATCCGGGCTGTGCCTGGTAAACAGCGGCTTGTATACAAATAGGATGTGCGTGTAGGCCGGGAGCTGTCCTCTGGGCTGCAGTGCTGATCATGATATGACAAAACATAAAAGGCAGCTCAGAATTATCCCAGCGTATAACTAATCCATTAGGCCCCATTCACACTTGCGACTGGAGCTGTTTGCAATTACCCGCAGGAGACTCAGTGGGGTTCCCTGCGATTAGCTGCGGGTGGGAAGATCTATTTAAAGCAATGGAAGCCTGACCCACAGATTTTCACAGCCCTTTGCATGACTAGACTATCTGTTTCCAGGGTCGAGCATTCACAGGTTACTGAGGTTAATGAGCGAATACATGCGAACCAAGGTAAATCCAATTGCTTTCAATGGGGCTCCCCTGCTTGCAGCTAATCATAGGGAACCCCACTGAGTCTCCTGCAGGTAATCGTAAACAGCTTTATTTGTAAGCATGAATGAATGCTAAATCACTGTATACAGTACATATCTATGTAAAATAGTCACATCATAACAATGGGTTATCATTATTATCAATAGATTTCTTTAGTATGCCCTCCTGGTTGCCAATCGGTAGCCTGATGGCCATGTGCTTTGTTTTTGTGCATGCCGTGCCCACCCTATGCCCCAGAAGTCAGAAGTGACATCATTGATTTATAAAGGCCAATAATAGTAGTGATCTCTAGCAGTCTCATTCAACAAGTCTCCGAGTGCCTCCTACAGCAAGTCTCCAATCAGACCTGCAGTATGTCAGCAGTCTCTGATGATCTCCTGTAGCATGTCATTAGTCTGTGACATTCTCCTTGTGTATGTCTACAGTCTCTGACCATCTCCTGTAGTATATCTGCAGTCTCAGACCATTTCCAGTAGTATATCTGTAGTCCCTGACTGTCTCCTATAACATAGCTGCAGTCTCTGACCATCTTCTGTAGTATGTCTGCAGTCTCTGACATTCTCCAGTTTTATGTCTGCAGTCTCTGACCATCTCCTGTAGTATGTCTGCAATCTCTGACCTTCACCAGTATTATGTCTGCAATCTCTGACCTTCTCCAGTATTATGTCTGCAATCTCTGACCATCTCCTGTAGTATGCCTGCAGTCTATGACCATCTCCTGTAGTATGTCTGCAATCTCTGACCATCTCCTGTAGTATGTTTGCAGTCTCTGACCATCTCCTGTGGTATGTATACAATCTCTGACCATCTCCTGTAGTATGTCTGCAGTCTCTGACCTTTTCCAGTATTATGCCTGCAATCTCTGACCTTCTCCAATATTGTGTCTGCAATCTCTGACCATCTCCTGTAGTATGCCTGCAGTCTATGACCATCTCCTGTAGTATGTCTGCAGTCTATGACCATCTCCTGTAGTAGGTTTGCAGTCTATGACCATCTCCTGTAGTATGTTTGCAGTCTCTGACCATCTCCTCTAGTATGTCTGCAGTCTCTGACCATCTCCTCTAGTATGTCTGCAGTCTCTGACCATCTCCTGTACTATGTCTGCAGTCTCTGACCATCTCCTGTACTATGTCTGCAGTCTCTGACCATCTTCAGTAGTAGGTCTGCAGTCTCTGACCATCTCCTGTAGTATATCTACAGTCTCTTACCATCTCCTGCACTATGTCTGCAGTCTCTGACTATCTCCTGCACTATGTCTGCGGTTTCTGACCATCTCCTGTAGTTCTGTATGGCTGCAGTCTCTGACATTCTCCAGTTAACATTACGTCCACAGTCTCTAATGCCGCGTACACACGAAGGGACTTTTCCCGGCGGACCTAAGTCCAGCGGACAATCCGCTGGACTTTCCAGCTGGGTCCGCTGGACTAAAAAGCGAACGGACTTGACCACACACGATCACGCAAAAAGTCCGACGGTTCACGTGATGACGTACAGCACGTACGACGGGACTAGAAAACGAAAAATACTAGAAAAATACTTGCTACTGAGCATGCGTCCTTTTTGGTCCGCCGGACCATACTACACACGGCGGGATTGTCCGCTGGACTGCCAAGTCCAGCGGATAATTTTAAAACAAAACTTAAAACTTTAGTCCGCCGTACTTTGGCCAAAAAAAGTCCGCCGGCGCCCACACACGAGGGGATTATCCGCTCGACTTCGGTCCAGCGGATAATCCCGCGGGATAGTCCCTTCGTGTGTACGCGGCATTAGAGTCCTTTGTAGCATTACATGTACTGAATATTATGTGCAGAAGCCCCTTGGTGACATCAGGGACCCCTTTTACCTTGTCAGCTGACAACCACCGAACTAGACCTTCCTAGTTCTTCCAGCATACCATGGCTGATTAGGTCTGCACCGGGAAGGAGAAACACTGAAGCTCCCATCATAAATTCTCCCCTGTATGAGTTTTGCTGGCTGTCAGTACATTGAAGGGAATGTGCACATGTATCTTATGAGAGTGTCAGATACTGAACATTTGCAGAGTAGAAGCTGGAAGCTTCGGAAAGTTTGCTGTAATCCTTGCAATGTATAAATTAAACTAAAGGGAAGTTTCAGTTCTGGCTCCATGTGCATTTTATTTTGTGTTGGAGTCTAATCTCTTATGATATATTCACATTAGTGGGCGTAAGTCCCCCCTGAGCCTCTTAGATGCCCATGCTGGGGTACAGATAGCCCTGTGCGGTGACCTGTGCTCCAGCACAGTGGTTGTATGCAGGTAATCTCCAGGCGCTGTCTGTAGTTCCAGGAATGGGTTTTCAGCCTTTAGTCCGTGACTCATACCGCTCAGCGTGGGAATTACCACGGAATTAAAGTTTACAAGTAGCTCTACAAGCATGCTGGATACACTTCAGTGCAATTACATGGGGTCAGTCCCTGAAGTGGGATCTCAATTGAGGTCACTAGTCGGTCTTATTTACACCGCCAGAAGGACTGAAGAAGTCAAGGCAAATGTAGAACCCGGATGAAATCTCTCCCTTAATCAATTGTTGCAGATCGTGTGTCCCTGGGTGATTAATAGTAGAAAAAAAAGAAAAGAAAAATATCTAACGGCAGATAAACTTGACTTAAAGGGAAGCAAAAATATATAAAATTAGATATTTACATAGCATAGACCAGGGGACTCCAAACTATGGTGGGTCTGGCTAGCTGCACAGTTTTATCTGGCCCGCCATTGGGATGAGTGGCCTCTTGTATATGTCATAGGTCTCACTTCAGGCCAGTTTAACTCCAACCATCCCTGTATCCAGCCCAGATTCCACTGACTGCACTGGCATTGTACTGTTGGTTGCTAGGACCGCCAGCATCCTAAAAGCCAGTCGTGTGCTTGCCCCTGTGATGCCACTTCTGATGGGGAATCAGATATAAAGAAGGCTCTGATAGGGACTTTAATGTAAGATCGGACTCTGATGAGGACCCTGATGTAAGAGATGACTCTGATGGGGACCCTGATGTAAGAGATGACTCTGATGGGGACCCTTGTTAAAGGGGTGACCCTGATGGTACCCTGTCTAGGATCATCCAGCCCAGGGATGTCCAAACTTTTCAACCAAAGGGCCAGTTTAATAACCTTCATACTTAAAGGGGGGCCGGATTGTGTCCAGTGGGGGTAGAAAAGGTCTTGGGCCCAGCCTCCATGAGAATAAACATGGCCTCTGGGTTGGTGGGTAGTAGGATGAGGAATAGTGCCCCATTATTGGTATCAGTGGGAGGAATAGTGCCCCATCATTGGTATCAATGGGAAAAATAGTGCCCTATCATTGTTATCAGTGGGAGGAATAGTGCCCCATCATTGGTATCAGTAGGAGCAATAGTGCCCCATCATTGGTATCAGTGGGAGCAATAGTGCCCCATCATTGGTATCAGAGGGAGCAATAGTGGCCCATCATTGGTATTAGTGGGAGCAATAGTGCCCCATCATTGGTATTAGTGGGAGCAATAGTGCCCTGATCATTGGTATCAGTGAGAGGAATAGTGCCCCATTATTTGTATCAGTGGAGTGAATAGCGCCCCATCATTGTTATTAGTAAAAGTAATAGTGCCCCATCATTGGTATCAGTGGAGTGAATAGCACCCCATTATTGGTATTAGTGGGAGGAATAGTGCCCCATTATTGGTATCAGTGGAGTGAATAGTGCTCCATTATTGGTATTAGTGGGAGGAATAGTGCCCCATCATTGGTATCAGTGGTGTGAATAGCGCCCTATCACTGGTATTAGTGGGAGGAATATTGCCCCATTATTGGTATCAGTGGAGTGAATAGTACCCCATCATTGGTATTAGTGGGAGGAATAGTGCCCTGATCATTGGTATTAGTGGGAGTAATAGTGCCCCATTATCAGTATCAGTGGAGTGAATAGCACCCCATCATTGGTATTAGTGGGAGGAATAGTGTCCCATTATTGGTATTAGTGGGAGGAATAGTGTTCCATCATTGGTATAAGTGGAGTGAATAACGCCCCATCATTGGTATTAGTGGGAGGAATTTTGTTTGGGAGCCACGTCGCATGACCGCGCAATTGTCAGTTAAAGCGACGCAGTGCCGAATCGCAAAATGTGCTCTGGTCTTTGGCCAGCCAAATGGTCCGGGGCTTAAGTGGTTAAAGCGGAGTTTCACCCAAAAGTGGAACTTCCGCTCATTATACTCCCCCCCCCCTCTCCGGTGCCACATTTGGCACCTTTTGGGGGGGGAGTGGGGAGGAGCAGAATAGTCGATAGATCACAAATTTTTATATCTGCCCATCACAACGTTTTATTTTTTTGCTGCAGTGGCCAGCTAATTCCGCCCACAAAGTGTAGAAAACCACCCATCATGCGCGTGAACTCGCCACGGAAGCGCGGCGGAGCGCGGCAGAGCGCGGGGCACAATCTGACAGAAAAGAAAAGATCTATTGACTGTTCTGCGCCTATGCCGTCTCGCCGTAAGAACATACGTACGGGCACTATCCGATGGGGGGCACTTCTCGACAGACCTGGGCTCTGCCAGGTCCTGAAGGTCCCTTCAGCACATCTGTGAATTGATCGCAACATAATTCTCGCCTAGGGAAGAAAGGAGGAGGTGCAGCTCTGCAGCACAAAAAAGGTAAAAATAAATAAATAAAAACATCCAATTATGGGAGATAGAGCCAGAGGTTTGGGG
Organism: Lithobates sylvaticus; assembly: GCA_028564925.1. Classification (NCBI taxonomy): domain Eukaryota; kingdom Metazoa; phylum Chordata; class Amphibia; order Anura; family Ranidae; genus Lithobates; species Lithobates sylvaticus. The sequence continues at coordinate 509,631,505 of CM053028.1, read as the reverse complement.
TGTAATATCGATTTTATAAATCCCTCTATGTAGAAGGGTCACTATGAAGTTGAATGACCAATATATAAAGGCCTGATTAGAGCAGCTTGCTATTTCCGACTCTTACATAATGTAGAACAAATTGATGCCATAAAAAATTGGAGCGTGAATGAGGTGTCAGAGACGGTGAGAAGGAGACGCTGTCTCCCCTGTCATCACATATTACTCAGGCATCACCCAGAACCGGAGACGGGTCTATCACAATTCATAAAGAATCTATCATTATACAGGAAACTGTTCTATCACTTACCCTTTACAGAGCCTCTGTGATTTCAAAATAAAGAATTTTCAATTATTGGGTCTCCATGGCAGTCCTCTGCTTCTCTTTGTTTAGCCCATTGTAAATATAACAGATTTATTCTGGCATTTTTCAAATTCTCACCCCTTCCCCAACACTCCTTTAGGTATGCACTAAGTCATAATCCTGTCTGTAGATGTGATCAGTGAACAGATCATTCGTTGCTCAGGTCATGACTATGGTAAGACAGATGCAAGCTGGCCTGATACCTTTGCCCCTACCCTACTATCATGTTTACCATCTTCAATAACCAGACAACACCATTTTGGAGTAAACTTGGTCGTATTGGCCATTTTATTAACAATAAACCATAAACATATTATTTACAAACAATACTTTTTTAGATCAATTGACACACCAGCTCCCCAGATGGATCACTCCGACTCGGGGACAATACCAACTCTTGAACTTCCAACGCTGATACCCAAATCCAAATGCCCAGTTAAACATTGGTTAACTGCCATCTTCCCGAGGATCCAATACCAAGACGGTTCCCCACTATGCCATACTGGTCTTAATTTATGGCCTCCAAAGATCTCAACCGCTATAACTTACAACAATAAATGCCAAACGTTCCAAATATAATACAAGCAACAGGGCTGGAGGGTGGGAGCTGTTTCTTTGTCTGGTGACTTCTGACTGACCACCCACCGGACACTGGCCTCTCTCTAACTATGCTGCATACTATTCTGGCCACCCCCTCTACTCTGACCAACTAAAAACACTCAGTTAACCTGTAATTGGCAAGCTGGCCCTGCTACCCTGTCATGCCAGCCCTGTATTCCTGTGTCTTTTGCTACGGGCTTCTCTTTATATCTTAAAGCGACTCTGTCACTATTAAAAAAGTACTGTCACTGCATGATCATTAGCCTTTTGAGATCATCCAACACAATTCTCTAGGTTCCTGGACACATCCAGGGAGTATAAATTATTTAACTTCCCTCCATCAGTAGCCCACAGAAACTCCAGCAGAGGTATCTTGGTGAATGATCTGCAGCCAGGTGAGTGGCCCTCCACTGTCAGAACCAGCATGTAAGCTGCTGGTCAGATGTCTAATAGCTCACAGCTTATCCAAAATACACAGGTACTGTGGGAAGCCCCTCCCCAAATGCTACCAGAGTACTACAGCTCCAGTGGTGTGCCCCTCTGTGTCCTTGGGGTTTGGATATCCTGGACTTCACTAAAAAGGATGTTAAAGTGATACTAAAGTCTCATTTTTTATTTAACCACTTAAGGACTGGAAGATTTCCCCCCTTAAAGAGGTTGTAAACCCTTGTGTTTTTTCAACTTAATGCATCCTATAATTCTATATATAGAATATATTATAATATATATATATATTATAATATATATATATATATATATATATATATATTATAATATATAATATATATAATATAATATTCTATTATAATAATGCGCTCTTCCCCTCTGCCCATTGTCTCGGCTCTTGATTGGATAGATTGATAGAAGCGCAGCCATAGACTCCCGCTGCTCTCAATCAAATCCAATGAATCACCGCTGCGGTTTTTATTTTTTGCGCTATAATCAAAAAAAGAGCGACAATTTTGAAAAAGGACAGGCCCCCTTTTGGAATTGCGTGCTCACAGTACAACTGTGACTGGCACCGGTTTAAAAGTGTGTTGGATTTTAATAAAGCTTTGCCCTTTCCAACCTAATGGTTGTAAGTGTGTTTATTTAATGGGGTGAGGGGGCAAGGGTGAAGGTTTTCTATACATTTATGTTACATTTAATTTGTACCTGGGCCCATTGCGCCTCAGCAGTCATGATATCCCTAGCCTGAATATTTGAGAATAAAAGAAAGTCCACACATTGAATACATTTTCTGCACTTTACTGTAGCATCTGAAAGATGGCGGTGAAATCTGACATCACATCGACATACTGACAGAATCCTTCCATGCGGAAATATTCTGTAGCTGTCATTTAGACACAGAACACCAGAACATAACTTTGTAAGCCATCGTCCATTATCTCACCGTCTCTCCTTGGGAGCACCACAGAGCTGGGGCCACTTCCCTCATGTGTACTAATACCACAGCATTCAGCTTCCCTCAATGAGTATAAGTAAAGTACCTTCATTAACCGCTTCCGGACCGCCCCGCGAACATTTACTGCGGCAGGGCAGCCTGGGTGCACAAAATCACGTACCTGTACCTACACGCGGTTTAGGGGGAACGCCGCTCCCGCTGTGATTGGACACAACAGCGGATCCGGTGCCCGGGATGGCGGCCGCGACCTGCCGATCGTTCACAGGAGAGACTGAGCAGCGGTGAGGCGATGTAAACGAGTACATGAGTACATACATGAGTATATGAGTACATTCCCATTAAGCAGTCTTTGGTCTCCTCTGTGCCTGGAGTCAGATAATACTCCGGAGGACCGCGCCGAATTATGACAGGTGTATTATTCAAACCCTGAGACTCCAATCTAATTTTACTTCCCGCTGAGCTTTCAGCCCCAGTGCTGTATTGTTCATCGAACAGTAAGTTCATCGCTCACATCCTCAGACTTCTGAGAACTAATAAGGAGAGAATTGATTTCAGCGGAGATGGAGACTTTGCAGGAAAAGGTTTTACAATCCCGAATACATATTTTGGGGCATTGGTTATATACCCAAGTACTTTGGACTTTTTATATAGCCTTTTTATCTTATCTAATCATGAAAATCATACTATTACCCACTTGCTTACTGGGCACCTAAACCCCCCTCCTGCCCAGACCAATTTTCAGCTTTTAGTGCTGTCACTCTTTGAATGATAATTGCACGGTCATACAACACTGTACCCAAATAATTTTTTTTACAATTTTTCCCCACAAATAGAGCTTTCCTTTGGTGGTATTTGATCACCTCTGTGTTTTTTATTTTTTGTTAAAAAAATTTAAAAATACGAAAATTATTAAAAAAAAAAAAGACAAAACCATTTTATATTTAGTTAAATTTTTTTTACAAACAGGTAATCTTTCTCCTTCATTGATGTACACTGATGAGGCCATACTGATGGGCACAGAGAGGCTGCACTGATGGGCACCGATAGGCTGCATTGATGGGCACTGATAAGGCGGCACTGATGGGCACTAATAGGTGGTGGTGGGCACTGGTGGGCACTGATGAGGTGGCACTGATGTGCACTGATACATGGCATTGGTGGGCACTGAGAGGTGGCACTGATGGGTGGCACTGATGGGCAGCACTAAAGGGCATTGATGGGTGGCACTGAAGGGCACTAATAGGGGCACTGATAGGTGGCACTGATAGCTGGTACTGATGGGCACTAATGGGTGGCAGTGATGGGCACTGATCAGCACTGGTAGATGACACTGATAGGCAGCACTGCTAGGTTGCACTGATGAGGCACTAATTGGCACCACTGTGGGCATTGATAGGTGGCACTTGTGGGCATTGATAGGTGGCACTGATTGCTGGCACTTATGTACTGGTGGGCACTGATTTGTGGCACTGTAGGCACTGATTCGTGGCACTGGCAGGCGGTACTGGTGGGCACATATGAGGCGGCTTTGCCTCTTCCTCTTCGGGACTGATGTCCCTTCAACAGAAGCCGGTGATCAGCTGTCAGCGTGAGAAGAAAAAAAAAATGATTACCGATCTTCTGTTTACATGGCTGACAGCTGATCATGTGGTAAGGGGCCGGGATCGACCCCTTACTCCGATCTGTGATCACCCGAGTCTCATTGACTCGGTGATCACAGCGCCCGCCCTGCAGGGGGCGTGCAGGGAGCGTGCAAGTGGGAGGATGTCTATTGACAACCTCCCGGCAAAGCAGATCGTCATTCGGCTATAACGCGGATCTGAAGGGGTTAACACAGTTTATGGTTTTAATGGGACTCTGTTGCTTGAAACATCTAATAAAAGCTCGATGCAAGGTGGACTCTTACTACTTACCTCTCCAGTGGGTGTCACTTTTTTCAAGATCTACTGTCTCCAGCAGAATCCTTAGCATCCAACACTTCAAGGAGAGCTGGACTCCTAGGTCAACAGATGCCCACTTTGGTTTCTCCCACCGCCCCTTCCCCACCACAGTTAAGTAAAGGCAAAATGTTTTTTAGCCGCAGTTATTCATGATACACTAGTCTAATATGCATTGCTGCCACTCTGCTTTAGCTTTACATTTGGACACACTAAAACTGTTCTGTCTCATTTGTTACTACCGGTTCTTATAATAATTGTGGCTATAAAAAACACACTAGGGCTTATTTTCAGGGGATGTCTTATTAACGGTATGTACATTAATCTACATTTATTCAAATACAGTCATGTCATCTTCTGTAAAAAATGATAAATATCCTGATCATTTAAAGCATGATAGACAGCACAGTGCTTGTGCTGTATCATTTACCCTCTCTGTTCTAAAGAACCTGGAAAAAAACAATAAAATGTTTTTAAAAAGGTTCCTCTGTCCCCTGTCTTCTCTCTCCCTCTTCCCCTGTCAGCTCAGGAGTCAGCATTATGAAATTCTGTAATCCCAAAACCTCTGCAGAGGGAGGGGCCGCTGACATCAGCTGGGAGGAGAGGAGAAGATCTACGCCGGGTCACGTGAGCGCCCAGCAGCGCTGTAAATATGGTATTTTCCACAATAAAGTTACACAAGGCAACACACTGCACATTATATAATCTTTTTACAAAACAGATTACATGTTTTTTCAAGGACTTCAACTAGGGTTTATTTTCAGGGTAGGGCTTATATTGCAGCCATCCCAAAAAAACACGCTAGGTCTTATTTTCGGGGTAGGGCTTATTTTTGGGGAAACAGGGTATATGCAAAAGCCATATCTCCTGAGAACCAATCTGAATGGACAGTATGTTCATTTGCTGACTTGACAAGTTCCACAGGTAGTGTCAACTCACCAAGAAGGCTCAGAAGACTCAGGGTATGCGTATATATGTGCATGAATCTGATGAGTTTACTAAAGTCACGAAAATTTGCGTACAACAGAATAAAAATTTGGAAGTGATGTCATGTGTTGTAATGCATTTGTATTGTATTTTTGAATGACAGCTGTGATGATTAAACGAAAATCGTACGATCTGGCATCATCCAAAAAAAAATTTGTGCATATCCGATAAAATAATATCGGATGAACTGTCCTGATCGGCTCTCAAAAGCGCTGCACTAACGATCAGATTATCGTATGATCGATTCGAAAGCGTTATTTTTCGTACGATTTTCTGATCGTGTATTCCGGGCATTAGAAGCATCATACTGTTACCCGTGTATTATATTTAATTTTTAATATCTCTTAGATATGATTTGGGTTAAATGAGAGTTCTTTGACCATGAATGAAAGCTTTAACACAATAACATTTATTGGTGAGTAGTTAAAACAACCCTCTGTTTATAGTCTCCACCATGGAAGAAAATATTAGGTTAAAATAAGAGAATTACATGAAGGAATACAGAGTAAAATCCTTAAAACATAAATTTACAAACATATTTAGTTACAAGTAAAGGGCAGACCTTTCCCATAATTACCCTTTCCACCAAGCTTCCATTCTGATGGCTGCTCTCCCATAAAAGTGTGTGTTTGCCTCCAATCTAGTCTGTGTATATCATTACAGGCTGATGCCTCATTGGTTGGCATAGTGTGGCTCTGATTGGTGAGCTTCCTTATTCCTGGTTAAGGACTGGCTACATCTCCAATCCCTATACTTTGCATAAGTCAGCCCCCTTTAATGCAAATCCTTGTGAATAGCAGGAGATTAACTTGAATGTTCCCAGGAAGTTAAGTATTGATTCCTGGTTGGCCTCCCTTCATTGCATATCCCAGCATGGGATCCTTTGAAGTACGTGTAAAACAATGAGGTTTGAATCCCATTGTTTGTATACACAAGCCTAGGTGCCGACTTGTCTGGTCTACCAGAGATTTCTATGAAGATAATGCAACGCCCTACATAGATACAAGCTAAATGAACTATATTCATAATTACAATATTTTACAGCTATTAATGAAGATTTCACATAAACTCATAAGGCAACAATATGTATTAGAAGTTGGTCAGTCTGCTCTATGAGATGAACACTCCCAGAAACATGCAGAATCCCCAGTGAACACATGACGTTTTCTTTTCTGCAATGCCTTTTAATAATAAATATGGGATAAGAAGAGCAGGCAATAAGTATAGGATATGTACATGGGACAGCCATATTTGTTTTGTCCATAAGCAGCTTCTACTTCCTTCTTTGTAGTGGTGTACACTGACTGTGCCCTACTGATCCTTCCTCACTCAGATGTCTACCAGTCTGCCGAGATTGACTGAAAACAGCAGACCCTCTGCGTGACATTAATAACTTCTTCTCAGAAGTTGCCCAGTGGGAATGATGACGGCTAGGAATGAGTGAATTGCTTTGCAAACCAACAAATATATATACGTGAATTTCCTTAGATACTTTCAAATTAAAAATAAAATGTCTTAGATGCATATCCTCCAGATTTGTTTCTGACAGCTGACCACAGCTGACCACCCTCCCCTGACATATAGACGGTGAATAAATTGCAGTTGATCAAATATCAAACAGCAAGAAGGTAAATATGTGGAAGCCGCATTAATTAATATGATATTTTGATAAATGTAATGGTTCTGTTCACCAAAAATTATTATTTGGTTTCTTAGTGAAGTTTTTATCAGACTCACTGATTTTCAGCCATATAAACTTATTTGTGAAAACACAATTGTTCAGTGCAAAGATGTGCACAAAAAATTGGTGGTGACTTGAAAGGTGATCCAGTACAGTGCTCAAGGATCATCCACCGCACCCCTGTGAAATGGACACTCACCGGAAAGGCTGGCAGCTGTTACAGCAGCAAACACGCATTCAGTGTAGATCCGACGTCTGTTGTGGGGAAGGCTGTTTAGAAACTTGCAGCATCCAGATGTAGCTGTAGTAATCAAAGCTCACCAGGAGCCAGATGAAGTCTCCATAGTGTAGTATTTATTGGATTTGTATGTTAAAAGACAAAAAAAAAATAAAAAATGACAATGGGTGCCAGACCAGGTATCAGAAAGTGGCCTGACGTCAGCACTAGTGTCTTCTCCCGATGCGTTTCGTCCAATAGGATGTTATCAAGGGGTCCTCTAGTGTCAGACGTCAAACTAGTTTATATAGCCTCTCAAAACTGCTCAAATCACAATGTCTCCTTAGAGAAATTGCAAACAGGAAGTGATCCGTCGGCCATTTTGCCGTTTTTTCTTAAAATGTACATAACTGACCTTCCCTTAAGTCTTAGGTTTTTGAAGGCAAGCGTTGTCTGCTGTATCAAGCACCAAGTTCCATACCACAGTCCTCAGCTAAAATTACACTGGCTCTGGGACAATAAGTTACCACATTACCACCAGATGAAGCCCGAATACTGATATCCTCTTACTGACGTCACTTAGTAGGGAAGGTACCAGAGATGGGCCCAACCCATTATCCCTTTGGGGTTTCCACCTTTCCCTGTTTAAATTTCCCAAGTCTCTACACCTGCTGTGTCCATTATGAGGGGTTCCCACCATCTCTGTGGCGAGTTCATGGGTCTGCACACCTGCTGTGCACATTTTGAGGGGCTCCCACCATCCTTACGCTGATTTCCTGTGTCTATACACCTGCTGTGCCCATGATGGGGGGTTCCCACCATCCCTGTGCTGTGTTCCTGTGTCTGTACACCTGCTTTGCCCATTTTGAGGGGCTCCCAATATCCTTACACTGATTTCCTGGGTCTATTCACCTGATGTGCCTATTATTTGGGGGGGGGGGGTTCCCACCATCCATGTGCTGAGTACCTGGATCTGCACACCTGCTATGCCCATTATGAGGCATTACCACCATCTCCATGTTGTGGTCCTGGGTCTGTACACCTGTTGTGCCGATTATGAGGTGTTCCTGCATCCCTGTGCTGAGTTCCTGGGTTAGAACACCTGCTGTGCCCATTAAGAAGGGCACCCACAATCCCTGAGCTGTGTTCCTGGGGTCTGCACACCTGCTGTGCCCATTATGAGGGGTTCCCACCTTCCCTGTGTTGATTTACCAAGTCTCTACACCTGCTGTGCCCATCATGGGGGGTTCCCACCATCCCTGTGCTGTGTTCCTGGGTCTGTACACCTGCTATGCCCATTTTGAGTGACTCCCACTATCCTTACGCTGATTTCCTGGTTCTACACATCTGCTGTGCCTATTTTCGGGGGTTCCCACCATCCCTGTGCTGAGTTCCTGGATCTACACACCTGCTGTTCCCATTATGAGGGATTACAACCATTTATATGTTGAGTTCCTGGGTCTGTACACCTGCTATGCCGATTACGAGGGGTTTCTGCATCCATGTGCTACGTTCCTGGGTCTGTACACCTGCTGTGTTCATTATGAAGGGGCTCCACCATTTCTGTGACGGTTCCTGGGTTTGAACACCTGCTTTTCCCATTATGAGGGGTTCCCACCATCCCTGGTGCATTTTTATTAAGAATAATTTATCAGGTGGAGCTGGAACACACAATACTCCCAGGTGGTCAGAGACAGAGTCTGGATATGTAATCATGATATTGCACCATTATGGGGGGTTCCCATCATCCCTGTGCTGTGTTCCTGGGTCTGTACACCTGCTATGTCGATTATGAGGGCTTCCTGCATCCATGTGCTAAGTTCCTGGGTCTGTACACCTGCTGTGTTCATTATGAGGGGGCCCCACCATTTCTGTGCCAGTTACTGGGTTTGAACGCCTGCTTTGCCCATTATGAGGGGTTCCCACCATCCCTGATGCAATTTTATTCAGTTTTTAATATGAATAATTTACCAAGTGGAGCTGGAACACAAAAAACTCCCAGGTGGTCAGAGACAGAGTCTGGATATGTAATCATGATATCGCATAATTGGAGTATACGTACAAGACATAAGAAACCGAGAGTTGACTTAATCAGCCTCCACTTGTTACTAAAATATCTTCTTTGGGTTGATTGAGCTGTTGAATGTGAGCTTAAAGAAAACACACTAAAGTTTCTACTTAACCGCTTCCCGACTGGCGCACGCCGATGTACGTCGGCAGAATGGCACGGACAGGCATAAGGGCGTATATATATAAGTCCCTTTTTAAATGCCTCTGTGCCATCAGGAGCGCGCCGGGAGCGGCACGCTCCCGCGCCGGTCGGGACCCTTCTGCGCAAACTAATCAATAATCGCTTATTGCGATTTTTTTTTACCAAAAATATGTAGAAGAATACGTATCGGCCTAAACTGAGGAAAAAAACTTTTTTTAAATATATTTCTGGGGGATATTTATTATAGCAAAAAAAAAAAAATATTGCATTTTTTTTCAAAATTGTCGCACTTTTTTGTTTATAGCGCAAAAAAATAAAAACCGCAGGGGCGATCAAATACCACCAAAAGAAAGCTCTATTTGTGGGAAAAAAAGGACGTCAATTTTGTTTGGGAGCCACGTCGTACGACCGCGCAATTGTCAGTTAAAGCGATGCAGTGCCGAATCGCAAAAAGGGGCCTGGTCCTTTGGCTGCAAATTGGTCCGGTCTGAAAGTGGTTAAGCAAGATGATTTATTTGATGTGTAGCAGAGTCCCGGGTCCCTTAAGGCATAATGGTGACCTCCAGAGGTAGGGACAACTGACATTCTTCTGTGTAGAGTGGTTTACAAGGCAAAATGAAATGATGGGCGCCAGACACTTTTTGAATGCAAAGAGATTTATTGTCTCTTGAACAGAACTGTGGGAGAGAGGGTTAGGGCCAGGACACTCTTAAGTTGATGCAATGACAATTTGCAGACTCCCAGAATTCTATAGGCAGACAGATATACAGGTGAAGGCATCCAGCCGGACACCACTTATGCATAGGTAGGACCGCTGTCTCCTATGGCAACAATCTTGTAGCAGTTACTAGCGGTAGTCGTATTCAACTATTGGCAGCACAAACAATTCTCCACTTACTCCACAGTAACTTACTGTGGGTCTCCACTTAACGAACTCCCAGTCTTTCACTAGACTTCGGATCCAACAGCCACTGCATCCACTTAGCTTCCCCACTTTTAGCACGTTTAGTATCTTCTGCAAGCGTCACCCCGCTTCCCTGCTGGGTTCCTTGCTTGGCACTCACAGATACTCTTCAAGCATCACCCCTTCTGACCCGCTAGGTCCCTGGCTTGGCACCCACTGATGCTCCACAAGCGTCACTTCTGCTGTCCCTCTGGGTCCCTGGATTGGCACTCGCTGAAATTTTCCCACTTCTTCACCGTCCCCGGCTGGTGAGAAGACTGCTCTGGTACTGGCTTGAGTTTACTCACAATGGTCTCCGGTTACAAGGTGGATGGTCCCTTAGTGGCGACAGCTTCCCCTTATACCTCCGACCACAGCTGGTTCTCTGGCTGAACCGCTACTTCTGGTTGGACTACAAGCCAGTAATCCAAACCCTACGCTGCTCTCCCACTCCTGGAAAGGCCCTCAGACAGCCTAGCAGCCAAATGCCCCCGAGATAGGCCTCAGGCTTCCGGCCTAGCAGCCCGGGGCAGCACAACATGTCCACCCAGACAGCCATCCAGGTGGCACCGAACCCCCGATCACCTAACTCCACCCAAATAAATAGGCTCTTCCAGCAGGCCAAGGGACCAAAGAAAATCCCTGCCCATTGGTTGAGACACCCCATCCATTCATGTCTGAGCCTGCAAAGCCTCCTTCGTATCTAATGTCACTAGCATAGTGCCACCTAGTGACAAAAGAGAAAGGTTGCAACAAGTCCAGATTTAGAGAGGCATCAATTGATCGCCTAACAATTGGCAAAGGCAACTATCGCCTGGCAAATAAATTTGATAGCAACCCTGCCTAAACATCAGTGTGCTACAAATGTATAAGGTGAATGTCATGTAAAAACCCTCCCTGTCCATGTACAGAACACTTCCTTTGCAAAAAGATGCATAAAATGCCACATTCTGCCATACTATCATTTATTTTGCATGGAAAAGTCTCTGTGGCCCTCAGTACACAGAATAGGAAATGTCAGCGGCGGTGGGAACAGCAGCAAAGATTGAGTAATAAGCCGGCTCTCCTCCCTCTCCCGTGAACAGGCGCTGAGCCGTGTTGGAAATCTGTGATAACACACAAATGAGGTCTTTGGGGGGTTCTCTCTCCTGTATTGTCTCTGCATTTCTTCAGCAGGCTTTCTCCTTCATTAGCTGGAAACGCAGAAGATACAATCAGATAAATGTGGTAATAATGAGGCCCAGGTCACACTTGTGTGTTGTGGCAACATGCACCAAAACACGTGCAGTAACACAATACATGGCAATGCACCTGCTGTATGTGTGGCATATTTATTGTGAATTGTACAGTAGAGCCCAATGCACAATGCTGTGGTGTGCTGTATTGTTAAAAAAGAGCTATGTGGTGCATTGACCGCTCATTCATAATGAATAGGCTGCTTTACCACAATATGCATTATCCCGTTCTATAATGTGTGTTAACACATTATCACTTTGCAATGGAGCACTTTTGTGTGAATGGGTCCAAACTCATAGGGTGTACTTTGCAAAAATACACTATAGTTGTCCTTTTAATTATTAGGGCTCTTACACATGGGCAGCTGGGGGGCCTGTACACGTTGCAGCTTCACAGGTGCAGCAAAAATTTTAATTGTTTGTTGCATTGAGCAGGTGGTACTACCGCCAAACTTAACCCATTCAAGTGAAATGGGCTGTGTCGCAACCACCCTGCATGTGTGTGCAATGCACAAGGTTGTGGGTTGGTAGGTAGGCATTTTCTGGGTTAAAACAGTCAAATACCTCTGAAAAGGGCAAGGGTGGTAAGGGCTGTCACATGTATGAACGAGCCCTTAAAGTGGTTGTAAAAGTTTCAGTATGCTGCTCCTCCGCAGCCCCCTCTAATGCCCCGTACACACGATCGGAAATTCCAACGGAAAATGTCCGATCAGACCATGTTGTCGGAAAATCCGCCCGTGTGTGGGCTCCATCGGACTTTTTCCATTGGAATTTCCGACGGAAAAAATTTGAGATCCTGCTCTCAAATTTTCCGACAACAAAATCCGATCAGACTTTTTCCAATCGTGTGTAGAGAATTCCGACGGACAAAGTGCCACGCATGCTCAGATCAAATTATGAGACCAAAGCTATTGGCTACTAGCCCCTACGTAGTTCCGTCGTACGCAACGAACGTCACCACGTTCAAAATTTTCCGACAACTTTGTCCGATCGTGTGTATGCAACACCAGTGTCGGACAAAATCTGTCTGAAAAAATCTGACGGATTTTGTGGTCGGAATTTCCGACCGTGTGTACGGGGCATTATACTTACCTGATCCCGATCCAACAATGTGCATGAGAGTGGCTGCTTTCCTGGGTCTCTGCCCACTCATTGGCTGAGAGACATTGTGCTGTAAATCACAGACAGTGTATAACATTTTTTTATTTTTTATTATTATTATTTAAGCCATTAATATTACTTTAAAGTGATGTTAAAGGCTATTAAAAGATGTTATGCTCACCTGCTCTGGGCAACGATATTGCACAGAGCCATCACTTGCCTCCTTTTTGTTGATCCTCCAATGGCGCTCTACACTCCTAATTCCTTTGGGTGCCTTCCCAGCAAGCTGTGTGCTATAGGAGCACCTGTGTGTGCGTGCTGCTGAGCCGGGCTATGTGCGTCCATAGACACACACAGCGCCAGTAAGCCACACCACTGCTCCCTTCTCACAGGATTTGACTGACAAGAGCAGGGGCCTATGGCTTTCGCTGCTCTTGGGGTCTTTTGTAAGACCAGGAAGTGAGGAAATTGGTGCTGCATCTAGGACAGCGCTGGATCGGTGACAGGATCCAGGTAAGGCTTTAGGGATGAGGGTGAGTAGGACAAGAAGCGGAGAGTTGTTTTTTTTTTTTTTTACCTTAATGCAGAGAATACATTTAGAGTTTAGAAGGACTAACTAATGAACCTTCAGCAGTCTACAAGAAATATACAGGTTTCAATGTGAGCAATGGCTGGAGGGAGGAGCCATTGCTGGATGCAACTGCATTGTGTGTAATGGCTACCATTATTCCCAGTATAGAGACTTAGGATGTACTCAGCCTTTATTTCCTTCTGCATGTAAGGGTAGGCATGTGGTTGATCATCATGTCCTCCAGTTTTCCTTCCTTGTTGGCCACCAAGCATGGGTTATATGAGTGGCCTATCCTGGGGTGGGTTCTTCTGGGCTATGCTAGGCACCTTGTACAGAGTCACTTTACTACACACGGGGTACCTTTGTTTTCTGCCATCTTCACTAATGCCCTTGGACAAGTCTGAGGCTGCTGTGTGTGAATACTCAACCTTAAGGCGGAACTCTACTTAGATATGAATGTACACCATGTACACTTGCACTACAACTGTTCTCCAGTTAAGTCTTAGCTCCATGTGACAGTCGACACCTTCTCTGTAATCTGCATTTAGGAGGGACACGCTGAGTCAATATCCACATCCACCGGTCCAGTGTTTTCCAGTACTACTCCCCAGTAGCGTAGTGAGTCCCGCTGTGTACTCTGCGCAGGCTCCACACGTGCAACCTAACACTTGAACCTTCGTCCCTCTGCACAGGTTGGGAACCTCTGCTGTGCGAATCTGCTCCTGTTGCTCTGGGAGATGGACTGCTGGTGGAAGGAGGGCTGACAACATCTCCCTCGTTGTTCTATCCATAATAGGTGCATGCTACCGACAGGCTGCTTGTTAAACTTCCGTTACCCTAGGTAACCACTTATGTCTTCACATAACTCAACTCCACATGGATACCTTCATACCCCAATGTGTTAAGACCCACTCTATGAACTATGTGTGCCAGCTACACCTCTTTAGTAACTTCAGACCAGGGAAGGACAACGTTTCAATACTTTACCTAGGAAAAGTGCAAAATGAACATTCCAAAGTCCAAAATACAAGTAAAAGTTTTTTCCTTCATTCCTACTCCTAACTACAGGCTTGTGCTGCCCCAGCATACCTGCAAAGGCGAAGTCCAACAATTACAGTCCTTCAGAGGCACTTTCCCATCCTGGTGTCTTCGGGGCGAACCCCCAGGTTCAGATGACTTTACATCCCGATGGTGATAGACAAGCTCCATCTACTCCTCGTGGGCATCATTCTCCATCTCTCTCCCTTACGAGCCCCGGTTTAGCTTTCTCTCTTGGGCTCCCCACAGGGAACCTCACTGAACTCTCTTTCCCCTGGACGGAACTCTCCCAGGGCTAACCTCTCCACTCCAGGGGGTTTTCTCATACCAGACCACTGTAGCATATTTTATGTCATAGGATTAGTGGGCCTGACCCAGAGAAGAACCCACCAAAAGACCAAAGAAAGGGGAAAGTACTAACTCCTACCCTCCCGGCCGTGACAGCACCTATCTAGCTATTTCAACCTGCTTACATGCAGGCCCAGAATTCTGTCTATTCATTCTTTAGGAAAGAGCACATCCAATATCACAAAGCAGACATGGTTAAAGTAGATGGAAACCCAGTCACTAAAATCTTGCATTAACTTTTCAAATGTCATTTTCAATTATTTTTAAATTAAAACCCAATACTAAAACATTCCTCTCTGGGCTCGTTCACACGTGAGGTGCTCTCTGAAGTATGATTTGTATTCCGAACGCTCTTCAAAGAGCATTTGATGAGGTGACATTGTATTACCTCCTCACTGCCTGCTTTAACCCCTTGTTCACTGCACTAGTACGCTGCAACAGGGGTTGCACAGGGCTCTTGTAGAGCAGCCCCATTCACTTGAATGGGTCGCAGTCAGCGGGCGAAAGCGGCATGGAGTGTAATTTCTGCCATGGCCACGAATAAAAGCATCACAGCCATGGCATGTTTACAGCTGCTACCTTTGCAGTTAAGGGGGTAGCTGCTGGAGGGCAATAATACCCCCAATCTCATGTGTGAATGGGTCTTATGCCCCGTACACACGGTCGGAAAATCCGACCACAAAATCCATCGGATTTTTTCCGACGGATTTTGTCTGACACTGGTGTTGCATACACACGGTCGGACAAAGTTGACGGAAAATCCGATCATTCTGAACGTGGTGACGTTTGTTGCCTACGACGGGACTACGTAGAGGCTAGTAGCCAATAGCTTTGGTCTTGTAATGTGATCTGAGCATGCGTGGCACTTTGTCCGTCGGAATTCGCTACACACGATCGGAAAAAGTCCGATAGGACTTTGTTGTCGGAAAATTTGAGAGCAGGAGATAGAACTTTGTCCGTCGGAAAATCCGACGGAAAAAGTCCGATGGAGCCTACACACGGTCGGAATTTCCGACAACATTGTCCGATAGGACGGATTCCATCGGAAAATCCGACCGTGTGTATGGGGCTTTAGTGTTGTAAAAAAAAAAACAGAACACTTTTAGTATTTGAATAGTACATTTTCATAGATATCGGTACATCAGACCAAAAAGAGGGACAACTGACTTACTGCAATATAGGCAATGTACAATGGTGCACAGGGCCGCCATCAGGGGGTACAGCCGATACACATGTACCGGGCCCGAGCATCTGGAGGGGGCCCGGCGAAGTATGCAGGAGCCGGAGGAGAAATAGCGCAGGAAAGGCGTCGTAGGCTAAGCACAGTAAGCTGGCAGGGCTGGGGAGTTGTTATGAGGGAGGGACTTAACAGGCTTTCAGTTGCTCATTGGCTAAGGAGGCAGCAGGAGGCGAAGCAGCCCACCTCCTGCTGCCTCCTTAGCCAATAGGTACACAGGGTGCACTGTCTATCACTGCAGAGTCTTGTGCTTCCTGTTTTGGTGGGAGGGACAGAATTCCTCTGAAAAGAAGGAGGATGTGGGATGGAGGAGGAGGAGGATGTGGGATGAAGGAGATGGGACTAGAAGAGGAAGAGATGGGACTGGAGGAGAACAAGGACATGGAATGGAGGGGATGGGACTGGAGGACAATAAGGACATGGGATGGAGGAGATGGGACTGGAGAAGGATGACATATGATGGAGGAGATGGGACTGGAGGAGGAGGAGAAGGACATGGGATCAGGGAGAGGAGACTGAATGAGGAGGACATGGGATGGGACTCGGTGGGACTGCCAGTGGGCAGGCCCTGGGGAATGTTGATGGTCAGGTCTGGGGATGGGGGGGCCCAGGCCTAAAACTGTGTAAGGGGCCCCAAAATTTCTGATGGCGGCCCTGATGGTGCAGTGTGGTACTATTCATTCTAAAATTTAGTTGGCCATTGAATGGCACCCCAATAGACCTTGCCAACAGTGCTGTGCTGCAATGCATCAATGGTGTTCTGCCAATAATGCCACCTTATTTGGTGTGTTATGGTGTTTTAGGCAGCCTTTTAAATGATTGGTCTGCCTTAACACAGCCCACTTGGCATTAGGTGCATGAACTAACATGAGCCCTTTAACCCCTTTAACCTGCCAAGGTCACATCATCCTCTTATGGGTACTTGTGAGCTTGGATAGTGATTGTCTTAATAAGCTATGCTGAAAAAGTTTAATAAAAGTTTTGTAGATGTATGAATGCGGTATGTTCCTCCATGCTATAGGACGAAATCCTCTATCTGGTCCTCACAGAGACATGGATATATTTTTACTTAATTGGAAGACACAGCCAACCTGCATGTAAATCCTAGCTTTAGGCGGACCATTAGCTTCAGGTCCATGGGGATGAGGCTTTATATATGATGAATGTCAGTGTACAGTATGAGATTGATGTTCTTCACATCATGCTCATTATCTCAGCAGGGGAGATTTAAAGAGCAACTCTTGGCAAGAGACCGGTCAATCCGATATATAGGAGTTCCTCTAAAACTGTACAGCCAGATGAAGGTACATGAACAGTAAGATGGTTAGAAATATATGCGCCTTTACTGGACACTTCAACAGGAGGACAAAAATTCCTTGAGGAGCTGAAAACATCCTTCTCGGATCTTACCCAAAAGTCGATATTCCAGTATTTGGTAAATGCCGGAGAATGAAACCAGCTGGCAACGTCTTCTTTCATTTGCTGAAATTCTAGATATACTGTAAATAAAGGAGAAATGTAAATTCCTCTGAAATCCTCGCTAGAATTCCAGCATTGGCACAGCTTAGAGACAGTCATCAGACAGAGGACAGACTCATTACCAGTGAGAATGATGGAATTAATGAAGTCTTTACATAAACAAGTCATAAATCAACTCCCTGAGGGGGAAGCAGATGACAAGCCGATCTTCCGGTTAATCACATTTCATCTCTAGAGAATGATGTGTGACCTGCAGAGCGGAGGGGGGCCGATTCAATGTAATATACCAGTGAGTACACCCCTCACATTTTTGTAAATATTCTTTTCATGTGACAACACTGAAGAAATTATACTTTGCTACAATGTAAAGTAGTGAGTGTACAGCTTGTATAAGACTCCATTCACACAGTGGCAACTTTGGATCTGACTTCAAGTCGCCCCAAGTCGCTTCAAGTCGCGCTACATGTAAAAATCAATGTAAGTGAATGAGAACCGTCTTAATGTACACTACTGAAGTCGCTCCGATTTCAGAAAAGGTTCCTGTACTACTTCAATCCGACTCCTAGGCGACTTGTACCCATTGATTTCAATGGAAGTCACCTCCAAGCCGGATCTTCATCTATATTGAAGCGACAGTGTCGCCTCTCTCACAGAACAATCAGCTCTCGAGGGGGAACTCCACGGCAAATTTTAAATAAAAAAACGGCATGTGTTCCCTTAGGTCTGGTATGGATTTTAAGGGGAACCCTCTACGCTGAAAAAACGGCGTGGGGGTCCCCCCAAAATCCATACCAGACCCTTATCCGAGCACGTAGCCTGGCCGGTCAGGAAAGGGGGTGGGGACGAGCGAGCACCCCCCCTCCTGAACCGTACCATGCCGCATGCCCTCAACATGGGGGGTGGGTGCTTTGGGGAAGGTGGGCGCCCTGGGGCGTGGTCACCGGGTGATGTCACACGGTGGCCCCGCCCCATATGACGTCAGGTCCCGAGGCATGCTGGGACTGTGACGTCATGTTTTTCTTAGTTTCTGTCAGTAAATTTTGTAAATAAGTAATTTTCTCCTTCACTGATGTGTGCTGATGAGACGGCACTGATGGGCACTGATGAGGTGGCACTTACGGGCACTGAT
This sequence comes from Lithobates sylvaticus, assembly GCA_028564925.1. Classification (NCBI taxonomy): domain Eukaryota; kingdom Metazoa; phylum Chordata; class Amphibia; order Anura; family Ranidae; genus Lithobates; species Lithobates sylvaticus. Next base: position 509,613,042 of record CM053028.1, on the reverse strand, counting down.
TAGGCGGCACTGATGAGGAGGCACTAATATGCTGCAATTATGGGCACTGATGAGGCAGCACTTAAGGGCACTTATTAGGTGGCACTGATGAGGAGGCACTAATATGCTGCACTTATGGGCACTGATAGGTGGCACTGATATGTGGCACTGGTGAGCACTGATGGGTGGCACTGATAGGCAGCACTGGTGTGCATGGATAGGCGGCACTGATGGGCACCGCTGATCGGCATTGATAGGTGGCACTGATGGGCATTGATGAGCAGCAATGATAGGCAGCACTGATAGATGGCACTGATAGCCAGCATCACTAACGGGCACCAATTGGTGGCACTGGTGAGCACTGATTGCTGGTACTGGTGGCGCTGTATTGTAATCAGGGTACTGATTATCAGTGCCTCGATTACATGTCTGGGTGTCTCCTGCGAGGAAATGCCGCTGATCGGCTCTCCTCGCTACACACTTTGTCAGTGTGAGGCGATAAGAGACGATAATTGGCATTTCCGTGTTTACATGGGACCGGCTCTGATTGGACACTAATCACATGGTTAAAGAGCCGCGGCTCTTTACAGAGATAGGGGTCGCGCTGTGTCCTAGTGATCGCCGCGCTGCTCACCCCTGGGGGCACGCGGCAGTGCCCGTTCGGGTGCGCCGTCATATGACATCCACCCAGAACGAGAGCCACATCATCCCTCTGTCATTTGATGGTGGGCGGACGACAAGCGGGTAATAACCCCAAACTATATAAATCCACTTTGTGTGCACCAAATATCTTTACAAACCCAGATATTACTGTGCTGTACATAGCCTGTGCAGAGAGCAGCGCCCAACAGGCTCCACCCACTACAGACTGCCTGCAGAAAACTACAACTTTACCTCTGTCCAGCTTCTTGTAATAAAGACCGCTCACTGCTGCTCTCTCTCCTTGTGCAGGGTGATTGGTCTTGGCTCCACCCCCTTCTGTAGTTTTCTGCAGGCAGCCCGTAGTGGGTGGAGCCTGCTTGTCCCCTCCCACAGCTCTGCTCTCTGCACAGGCTATGTAGAGCACAGTGACGATGCCAATATTATTTTAATAATGTTTGCCAATAATTTTTGCCAATAATTTTTGCCAATAATGTTTGCTTGGGTTTGCCAAGGCATTTAGTGCACACGTGGGGCGGGGGGGGGGGGTTATTTTTATTGTGGTTATTGAGGAATATTTTTAATTGAAAGTTTTTGTGCCCAGAGTTCAGCTTTAAATGTACCAAATATAGATGATTGCAGCTCCCTCCCACACACTTCTGCTTTAAGTAGTACTGGGATCTGGGAAGGCAAACTGTGTTTGTTTTGTGATTATCAGCATGGAAGTGAACAGACAGAAATATTTGCTGCATTAACTGGGCTTCTTTGGGCCTGTGCCAGCTCCGACTGAGGCCAGATGGGAATTTTCTGTCATTGGCAAATACGACGATGCCATGGTCCTTTTGCCACACATTTCTGACTTCATCAGATCAGCTGACATCAGTGAGGCAGAGTTCCCTAGAATAGACACCACAGGTCAAACTAGACAGCTAAGACTCAGGCTAACTGAAGATAAGAGGAATACTAAAACATGCAAATATATGAACAGAATGTCATCATTTGTATTAAAACTGATGAAATAAATTGTTAGCAAAGTGACTGGTTCTCTTTGACATCCTGTATATATAAAGTCAAAACTTCTCTATTATGGATAGAGGGTTAAAGCTAAAATCACAACATCTATAAAAGTCATCAATGAATGCAGCTCTGTAATCATTAATACATCATTAGTATTAGAAGTAGAAGTAAACCCTCTTAAAAAAAAAGGGAAAAAATAAAAACCTGCAAGACAAAGGCATAATTAGCTAGTATGCATAGCATACTAGCTAATTATGTATCACTTACCTGAGATTGAAGCCCCGGCATCAGTCCTCTTCTCCCCCTCCGACCGCCGACATCTTCTCCCGGAGTGACTTCCGGGTATCGCGGCTCCGGCGCTGTGATTTGCCAGAGCCGCGATGCCGTCACTCCGCGCATGCGCACGAGATCGGAATAGTACAACTGAAGCATCGGCATATAGCGCCGTTGCTTCAGTTGTCGCAAGTGCACTTGTGCCGCATGACGTCGGCACATGCAAATACAGGTAAATCTCCTAAACCGTGCAGGTTTAGGAGATATCCTTGTTAGCTACAGGTAAGCCTTAATATAGGCTTACCTGTAAGCTAAAGTTGTAAACGAGGGTTTACAACCACATTAAAAGTATTTTATCATTACAAGCAGTGTAAGTACCTGTATGTGACTTGGTATCAGCCTCTTGAAAAGAGGGAGAAGCAGCAGAAGGAACCAATCAGGTGCGATGCAGTGTTCATGTGCTAGCAAGGAACACGCTAATAGGAGGTGAGAGCAAAGTGACAGAAGGAGGAGCTCCCCAGCCTGCTGCTTTCCATTTCAGTGTCCAATCACAAAATGAGGGATGGGCAAAACTTATAAGTGTTACTTAATGTTGATGTAAACCCTCACATACAGTATACCCAGTGAAGTGAACAGCCTCAGATGACACACAGAGATGAAACAAATCTCCCTACATAAGTTGTACAGTTATATCTGCTCTCTTCAATTTTATATACTGTTTAGAAAGTGCACGTCCTGTAAGAATTTTCTCTTCCTGTTCCAGCAGTGGGAGGGGAGTCTTGCCATACACTGTGAGACAGCGTATTGGAGCAAAGGGACACACCCCCTCTCCTCATAGGCAGAGACTTGCAGAGCTGTGCTGTGAATGGACCAGCTCTCTGCTAATCCATTTATAGAATTCGCCCTGACACAAATTTCAGGCTGGGTTTTATCAGTTTATCACAGTTGCTGATAACAGAAGAACGGAGCAGGAGAAAGCAATGGGACTCAGTGCTTTAAAGAGAGATAAGAAAACACCACAGATATATGTGCTCAGCTCAGATTTCATGAATCTGGTTTACATCCACTTTAATTAAGCAAAGAAAAATCAGGTCTCCTACCTGGCTGTGTGACAGAGCTGTGTAAATCTCAGAATTGGATGGACAGAAATACAAATAACTGGCAGGTAAAAAAAGCTCCATTATATGTATTTCATCAGTTTGCCTGGAGTTCATCTTTAAAGCCTCTGTCAAGTTTTTATTGCTGTCTTCGTTTCCCTTTGAGGAGATTCTTTATGTATCTCTCTAGTTATCCACTTTAAGCACTTTAGGACCGCTAACTGTACTTTTACTAGGGGCAGGCGGCGCGGGCAGGCTTAGCAACATACAAGTATGTTGATGCTCACTGGTGCACTCCCTGGGGCGTGCAACGCACTGCTCCCGTAACTGCTGCGTCCGCCAGACACAGCGGACTGTAGTTCCCGGTACCCAGCCACTTTGAGCTGCTGGTGTTCATATGATCGCTATATAATCACAATGTATACACAGCTGTTATGAATGAGTTTCATGAGTTTCATTCCCCACCCTATTTAGATTGTAAGCTCTTCTGAGCAGGGCCCTCTTAATCCTTTTGTATTTTATGGTGTATTGTATCCCTTTTTATATTGTAGGGCTACGTAAACTGTCAGCGCTATATACAGTGCCTTGCGAAAGTATTCGGCCCCCTTGAACTTTTCAAACTTTTGCCACATTTCAGGCTTCAAACATAAAGATATAACATTTTATTATTTTGTGAAGAATCACCAACAAGTGGGACACAATTGTGAAGTGGAACGAAATCTATTGGATATTTTAAACTTTTTTAGCAAAAAAAAAACTGAAAAGTGGTGCGTGCAAAATTATTCGGCCCCTTTACTTTCAGTGCAGCAAACTCACTCCAGAAGTTCAGCGAGGATCTCTGAATGATCCAATGTTGTCCTAAATGACTGATGGTGATAAATAGAATCCACCTGTGTGTAATCAAGTCTCTGTATAAATGCACCTACTCTGTGATAGTCTCAGGGTTCTGTTGAAAGCGCAGAGAGCATCATGAAGACCAAGAAACACACACGGCAGGTCCGTAATACTGTTGTGGAGAAGTTTAAAGCCGGATTTGGATACAAAAAGATTTCCCAAGCTTTAAACATCCCAAGGAGCACTGTGCAAGCGATCATTTTGAAATGGAAGTATCAGACCACTGCAAATCTACCAAGACCTGGCTGTCCCTCTAAACTTTCAGCTCAGACAAGGAGAAGACTGATCAGAGATGCAGCCAAGAGGCCCATGATCACTCTGGATGAACTGCAGAGAACTACAGCTGAGGTGGGAGAGTCTGTCCATAGGACAACAATCAGTCGTACACTGCACAAATCTGGCCTTTATGGAAGAGTGGCAAGAAGAAAGCCATTTCTCAAAGATATCCATAAAAAGTCTCGTCTAAAGTTTGCCACAAGCCACCTGGGAGACACACCAAACATGTGGAAGAAGGTGCTCTGGTCCGATGAAACCAAAATCGAACTTTTTGGCCACAATGTAAAACGATATGTTTGGCGTAAAAGCAACACAGCTCATCACCCTCAACACACCATCCCCACTGTCAAACATGGTGGTGGCAGCATCATGGTTTGGGCCTGCTTTTCTTCAGCAGGGACAGGGAAGATGGTTAAAATTGAGGGGAAGATGGATGCAGCCAAATACAGGACCATTCTGGATGAAAACCTGTTGGAGTCTGCAAAAGACCTGAAAGTGGGACGGAGATTTATCTTCCAACAAGACAATGATCCCAAACATACAGCAAAGTCTACAAAGGAATGGTTCACAAATAAACGTATTCAGGTGTTAGAATGGCCAAGTCAAAGTCCAGACCTGAATCCAATCGAGAATCTGTGGAAAGAGCTGAAAACTGCTGTTCACAAACGCTCTCCATCCAACCTCACTGAGCTCGAGCTGTTTTGCAAGGAAGAATGGGCAAGAATTTCAGTCTCTCGATGTGCAAAACTGATAGAGACATACCCCAAGCGACTTGCAGCTGTAATCGCAGCAAAAGGTGGCTCTACAAAGTATTAACGCAAGGGGGCCGAATAATTTTGCACGCCCCACTTTTCATTTTTTTATTAGTTAAAAAAGTTTCAAAAATCCAATAGATTTCGTTCCACTTCACAATTGTGTCCCACTTGTTGGTGATTCTTCACAAAAAATTAAAAGTTTATATCTTTATGTTTGAAGCCTGAAATGTGGCAAAAGGTTGAAAAGTTCAAGGGGGCCGAATACTTTCGCAAGGCACTGTAAATCCTGTATAATAATAATAATAATAACAGCTGTGTTTTCTGTAGTGATTGGCTCACAGCTATCACATGGTACCTGGGTAAATCACAGCACCCTATACCAGTGATGGGGAACCGTGGCACCCCAGATGTTTTTGGAACTACATTTCCCATGATGCTCATGCACTCTGCAGTGTAGTTGAGCATCATGGGAAATGTAGTTCCAAAAACATCAGGGGTGCCAAGGTTCGCCCTCACTGCCATATACCATATGAATAGCTGTAGCCAATCAAAGCATGTCTACAGAAAGCTTATAAATGGTAGCCCATTCATGACAGTTCAAACGAATGCTGTTACAGTGCTCATCAAAAAAGAAAAAAGGAAAATAAATATCAGCCCCCAGGGTAGTACAGTGCCCCACTATGGTGACAGAAGTACCCTGATTAAAGTATGTAGAAAACATTTAAATAAAATATGTTATTATTATTATTTTTCTTTTTTCTTTTACTTTTTTACATACTGTCACCAGTCAGTATCCCTAATCTCTGCCACACCAGTCACAGTGTGATGACGCTGTACTGCACTGGTGACAGTATGTAAAAAAAAAAAAATATTGTGAAGAAAACCCCAAATTTTATTACATTTCTTAGACTATACCTTGGACTGTCTACTTTCCAAAAAAGGGGTCATTTGGGGCTTATTTGTATTGTCTTGCCATTTTAAGGGCCCCAAGAAATGAGATGGGCTGTCAGTACATCAGGATTGATCACATTTTCTAATGTATATACCATAGTTTGTAGCTTGCAAATCAATCAAATCAATAAATATAAACTTATTGGGATTTTTTTTTTACCAAAGACATAGCAGAATACATTTTGGCTTAAATTTATGAAGAAATTTAGATTTTATTGGACATGTTTTATAATAGAAATTAGAATATATGGGAGGGGGGGGGGGGGGGGTTCAACAATTTCAGTCTTTTATAAAAAAAAAAAACCAGTGGTGATCAAATACCTCCAAAAGAAATCTCTATTTGTGTGAAAAAATTATATAAAGTTATTTTTGTACTGTGTTGCATGAGCGCGCAATTGTCAGTAAGGTCCCTTTAACACTGTGGCGTTTTTCAGGCGGTACAGCGCTAAAAATAGCGCCTGTACACCGCCTGAAAAAAACAGCCCCATTCACTCCAGTGTGAAAGCCGGCGGGCTTTCACACTGGAGCGGTGCGCTAGCAGGACGGTAAAAAAAGTCCTGCTAGCAGCATCTTTGGAGCGGTATAGGAGCAGTGTATTCGCCGCTCCTATACCGCTCCTACCCATTGATTTCAATGGGACACCGCGGTAATACCGCGGCAATACCGCCGCAAAGCGCCGCTACGGCGGCGCTTTCCGGGGGATTTTAACCCTTTTTCGGCCACTCGCGGGGGGTAAAACTGCCCCGTGAGCGGCCGAATACCGCGGCTAAAACGACGGTAAAGCAGCGCTAAATATAGCGCTGCTTTACCGTCGCCGCGGCTCCCGCCCCAGTGTGAAAGGGGCCTTAAAGTGTGGGTGGTTGTTGTTGGAGAATGAAGAGAGGGGTTGAGAGAACTTTAGAACTTAAGAAATGTCAGCATATTTTGGAGGATTTAAAATGTTTTATATGTATATTCTAGGAATGATACACATGTTTGTGAATGTTATATGTTTGTTTTTGTTTTTTATATATATAAATTCAATAAAAAAGAGTTTAAACACTAAAAAAATAAAAAAATAAAAATAAAGAGGAACTGCAGTCTGCTCACATAATTTATAATAAAAACATTTTTGCCATTCTAAAGCTTCCCTCCAAACACTTTGCATATTATTTTATATATACTGTGATTCTGTACTTGCCAAATATGCTGCAAAAATCTCCCTCAACTGAGTCTGGCTGCAACCATTTTAACTGTGGGCAGCTGAAGCTGCTGCCTGTTTACTTCCTGGATTTACACAGACACACAGAGGCACACCTCTAGCTCTGCAGCTCTCATTAACCCTCTTATGACTTATCCCCCCTCCCTACCTGGCAAACTGTCACGAGAGTGAGAGAGCGAGAGCTGTGCATGATATCATAAGCCTAGAAACAGGAAGTGGGCTGTATGAGGTATTTCCTGGCAGAAAAAAAAATGTTTTACTCTACAACGTTAAAACAACAAGGGCAGAAGATTTAATAGATGGAAAGTTGAAGTAAATGACTGAAGGTCCTCTTTAAAGTAGTGCATCGCTGAATAGCAAGGAACAACCTGGTCATGAAGGGTGTAAAACCTTCCAGAGGTCAAGTGGTTAAAGCTGAACTTGAGGATAAGCAACTATTATCTATATACAAAAGTCATGTGTATTTATCCTTGGATCTCTGTGTGCTTTGTGGATTTCTTCCAGATCTGTGCATTAATCCAGTGTGAAACTTCCTGTAATAAAGACCGGTCACTTGTTCTCTCTCCGTGTGCAGAGTGACTGGTCTTGTCTCCGCCCCCTCCCATAGTTTTCTGCAGGCAGCCTGTAGTGGGTGGGGCCTGCTGGACCCCTCCCACAGCTCTGCTCTCTGCCCAGGCAGGGTACAGTACAGTAATTGAGTCACTGCATTTTTACATGGTAATATCTGGGTTGGAAAGGTGGTTGATGTACACAAAGTGAATGTGTGGCTGTTGAGGAATATATATATATATATATAATTTAGATATATCTATATATATATATATATATATATATAGATATAGATATACTGTATATATATATATATATATAGATATAGATATATATATATATATATAGATAGATAGATAGATAGATAGATAGATATAGGTATATATAGCTGGATATATATATATATAGATCTATATATATAGCTAGATTTATTTATTTATCGATATATAGATAGATAGAATTTATTTATATATATATATATATATATATATATAGATATATATATAGATATAGATATAGATATAGATATAGATATAGATATATATCTATATCTATATATATATAAATTATATCTATATCTATAGATATAGATATAGATATATATATATATATATAAAATAAAAAATTGTTCTTGTGCCTGGAGTTGAGCCTTAACCTGAAGGAAGAGTTGATGACCATCTCCATCATTGCCAGTGTTTTTGTCAGGAAAACTGGGCATCGGGTAATTACTTGTTTTGGTGTGCCACAAATGAGCCATCTAGGCACAGACTTGCTGTATGGAAATGCCATCGTATTAGCTGCAGCGCCGGCAATCCTCCGGGGAGGTTTCCTGACTGTGGGCTAATCGTAGACCTTTCCCCGTAGGAAAATCATTTGACATTTGAGCTCCTCACACAAATCGTGTTGGCTTATTAAGAGCCATACAATGTACACACGAGTCTATTCATCCCCCAAACAACAGCTGCGTTGGATCCTAACTCATTAGCCGCAGCTGGAAGCCTCCAGCTAGAAGATGAAATGAAGGCCTCGGCTTCGGAAAGTGAATTACTTCAAACGTTCACATAACACGACAGCGTGTTCCCTAATGGGGTATGAACCACGGCATAGGTTTTATTTCCTGCTTACCCGTATTCGCCACTAAATAAAGATTCCTACAGCGGCAGGAACACACATCGGATGCGTTATTATGTCCGTTATTATGTCCGTTATTATGTCTGTGTAGGCCGAAACAGCAGGAGGAGAGGAGGACCTAATGAGAAACTAGGATGGTTTGGGGTCAATATTAGTTTAATTTTTTTGTAAGTTTGTATAAACTTTATGAATTGCATAATGTATATCATATATGTAGATATACATGTGTAGCCAGGCGATTGGCTAAGAACAGAGAGTGAGAGGAACTGGCTGCAGCTGCTCTCTGTAGAGATGAACTGGTTAAAAAGCTATATCAGAAAGAGGAGGGAGCTGCTGAGCAGGAAGAGTTTAATAGACTGAATCAGGCAGCATTGCACTAGACATGTGCACAACAAAAAAAAAAAAAAATTTTCGTTTCCGAAAAAAATTTGTTTTTTTTCGTTTCGTTTTTTTCGTTTCCGTCGATTCGTAACGATTCGTACATTCGTAAGTTGTCGGTGTTTGGATTCGTAATGATTCGTACATTCGGAAATCGTCGGTGTTCGTATTCGTAACGATTCGTACATTCGTAAGAGTTATTTTTTCGTTGATTCGTTTTTTCGTTAGTTTAATTTTCGGACGCATTCGTATTTATTCGTACATTCGTAACATTCGTAGATTCGTAATCGGAGCATAATTCATAATTTTATGTAATGTGTATGCTATTATTACATTTTAATAATTTACGAATCGAAAAAAAAAGTTATGAATCGAAATAAAAAAAAGTTACGAATCGAAAAAAAAAGTTACGAATGTACGAATTTTTTTGTTCAATAGAGACACAGAAAACTACAAATCGAAAAAAAAGAAAAAAAAAAAGTTACGAATCGGAAAAAAAGTTACGAATGGAAAAAAAAAGTTACGAATCGAAAAAAAAGTTACGAATGTATGAATTTTTTTGTTCAATAGAGACACAGAAAACTACAAATCGAAAAAAAAAAAAAAAAAAAGTTACGAATCGGAAAAAAAAGTTACGAATGGAAAAAAAAAGTTACGAATCGAAAAAAAAAGTTACGAATGTACGAATTTTTTTGTTCAATCCATTCGAAGTACGTTTAGCAGCACCATTGTAAGGGACACGGAAAATTACCAATTAAAAAAAAAAAAAAAGTTACGAATGTACGAATTTTTTCGTTCGTTTTCGTTTTTCGGATTTTCTTCATTAGTACATTCGTTGTTTCTAATTTGTTTTTTTAGGATTTTCCTTGTTTTTCAGATTCGTTCGATTCGAATGATTTGTTAATCGGATTCGTACGATTCGAACGATTCGTTATTCGGATTCGAACGATTCGAACGATTCGTTCATTCGTACGAAAACGAACGATTCGTTCATTCGTACGAAAACGAACGATTCGTTCATTCGTACGAAAACGAACGAACGAAAATAACGAAAGAAAACGAAAAACTAAAAAAAAAAAAATAAATAATTGCACATGTCTACATTGCACTGTGGGAACTGTTGTCCAGAGGAGGGAAAATGTAAAATATATTGGTGGTCCTGCACTTATGGCAATGAATGAGATGGGAAATGAACTGCTGCCCCTATCGGTACAAATACCTAAGTGGAATGTAAGTGCAAGTGTTAAATAAGAAAAGGTGGAGGTGGCGCTGTTCTAGGGTGCAATAATTGCATGCCCCTGTGTGACACCCTGTGTATCCCTATATTATACTCCTACTAAAAATAATAAAAACCAGGGTTATTAGAACGTGTTTTAAAGTGTCAAATGCTTAGTGCAAACACTAGTATGTGCAGGTGCTCTCAATGCACATATGCAAATAAGTGTGTTGTAATCAGAAAGTAAAAAAAAACGACTAAAGTGACAGGTGCCTAAAACCGCGCCTAATGCCGCGTACACACGATTGGAATTCTCGTCGGAAAAAGCTCTGATGGTTTTCCCGACGGAATTCCGCTCAAACTGTCTTGTCTACACACGGTCACACCAAATTCCGACCGTCAAGGACGCGGTGACGTACAACACTACGACGAGCCGAGAAAAAATGAAGTTCAATGCTTCCGAGCATGCGTAGGAATTTTGTGCGTCGGAAATGCTACAGACGATCGGAATTTCCGATAGAAACCTTTTCCAGTGGAAAAATTGAGAACATGCTCTCAAATTTTTGCTGGCGGGAACTCGGCCAGTAAAATTCCGATGGAGCCTACACACGGTCGCATTAAAAGCTCTCATCGGTCTTTTGCTGGCTGAAATTCTGATCGTGTGTACGCGGCATTAGTGATACTCATATATATATATATATAAAAACATATTTTCATGCTCATTTACTAAGCGCTGGAGCAACTGCACTTGCAGAGTGCAAGTGCATAGTCTATTTGCCTTTAGTGAATCAACCCCATTGAGTAGCCCTTTGCCCCGCTCTCCATTCTGAAACATCCCCGCAGCAGCCAAGGGGAAAGGAGAGAAGAAGAGGAAAGCCAGCAGCACTGCAGAAGGGCGGGGGGGGGGCAACATGGGGCGAAGCCCAGGAAATAGGGGGAATTTGCACTGCACAGAGAGATTAGGGTGTGCCCAGGCACACCTGGCACAGCCCCTGTGCATGCTTATGTATCTGTACATGTATTACATGCAGTAACTTTCAATCAACCAGGTATGTTGGAGGGTCTGAGGGTGCTTTTAGAGTATTGGGACATAACAGAGAACCCAAATTACCAAGTGAGTGGCTCTTGACGGGGTAGTTTTACGTGAAGGATAAGCATGCGTTTGGTCTGAACTTGGTTTCAGACCAAACCCAGAAGGAAGCTGCCAGTGCCACCCGTTCAACTCCAGCCAGGGCAATGTGGGGTGTTTTGAGGGCATCAACACTTTATAGCTATGCACCAGTCCTGCTACCACATGTATGCTGCCATGTTGGCACCAGGAAAGAAAAATGATGATAAGTATTTTATACAGTTTTCCATTATCCTGAACCTGTTGTTTTCCTAAACATTTATCTTCACCCTGCGTCTTCTCCTTCCTCAGCTTCATGGCGCAGTGGCTTCCCCTGCGTCTCCTCCCTCCTCCTCCTCGGCGGCCAATAGGATTGCTTCAGCTTTCGGCCAATCGGGTCTCAGGACCTGATTCCTGAGCCAGGATTGGCCAGGAGGAGAATCAGGAAGACAATAGCGAATTTTAATTCTGGGTGGACTTGGGGCTCAGTGAAATTTTGATATTTTGTAATTTTACAATCAAAAATGTAAATAAATTTTTTGGGGATTTTATGTGATAGACCAACAAAAAGTGGCACATATTTGTGAAGTGATAGGAAAATGATAAATGTTTTTTCAACATTATTTACAAATAAAAAAATATCCCAAGCTTTGAACATCTCACGGAGCACTGTTCAATCCATCAACTGAAAATGGAAAGAGTATGGCACAACTGCAAACCTACAAAGACACGGCCGTCCACCTAAACTGACAGTCCGGGCAAGGAGAGCATTAATCAGAGAGGCAGCCAAGAGCCCCATGGCAACTCTGTAGAAGCTGCAGAGATCCACAGCTCAGGTGGGAGAATCTGTCCACAGGACAACTATTATGCCCCGTACACAAGGTCGGAAATTCTGACGGAAAATGTCAGATCGGACCATGTTGTTGGTAAAATCCGCCTGTGTGTGGGCTCCATCGGACTTTTTCCATCGGAATTTGAGCTCCTGCTCTCAAATTTTTCCGACAACAAAATCAGATCGGACTTTTTCCGATCTTGTGTAGAAAATTTCCGACGGACAAAGTGCCACGCATGCTCAGATCAAATTACGAGACCAAAGCTATTGGCTACTAGCCTCTACGTAGTTCCGTCGTACGCCACGAACGTCACCACGTTCAGAATGATCGGATTTTCCGACAACTTTGTCCGACCGTGTGTATGCAACACCAGTGCCGGACAAAATCCGTCGGAAAAAAAACAACGGATTTTGTGGTTGGAATTTCCGACCGTGTGTACCGGGGCTTAGTCGTTCACTCCACAAATCCGGCCTTTATGGAAGAGTGTCCAAAATAAAGACATTGTTGAAAGAAAGCCATAAGAAGTTCCATTTGCAGTGAGGTGCTCTGGTCAGATATGACCAAAATTTTACTTTTTGGCCTAAAAGTAAAACGCAGTGGCAGAAAACTAACACTGCACATCACCCTGAACATGATATGTATATATACCGCGCTATCACCAAGTTTAGCAGCGGGCACTAAAAGGTGTAACTAGAAAACATATGTAAAAAGACAAAGTGCAGCACTAACAGAATATAAATAAAGAATTGATCACCCAAACTATGCACAAAAAATAACATATAGTGACATAAATTATACAATGCAAGGTGAATCAAAAATAGGAAAAAAAGTAAAAACTTTTTATGCTGAATATGTGATGACAAAAAAGTCCAAAGATATAAAGTGTCCAGAAAGTATAAGTGCAGTCCAAAAAATGATGAGTGACTATTGAACAAATAACAGTTCCGTGAGTGTCCAACCCAGCAAGTGACAAACGTAATCCACCAACGACAGCACAAAATGCTTACCAGAACACAATGACACACACAAGCATATACCGTATTTATCTGCGTTTAACACGCACTTTTTTTCCCCTTAAAATCAGGGGAAAACCGGGGGTGCGTGTTATACGCCGATCCCCCACCGTTTCTATCCTCTTCTGCCGTTCTCTGCGGCTTTCGGGTATTTTCGGCCGTTCTCGTCTATCTTCGGCCGTTGGGCATTTAAGTTTTTTTCTTTTAAATTCCCTCCTAAACTTGGGGTGCGTGTTATACGCCGATAAATACGGTACTTGGTGGGTCACACAGGCTTATTAGTATAATTCCAGAGGTCCCAGATTATTGGATGCAGATCAGACCTTTCCAGGGATCGTTCTCAGATAATGGGATCAGAATAAGACAGGATCAAGCTCACCAGAGAAGCCAAATAGAAAGAGAGAAGGAGGAACATAGCATAATTCCGTATAAAAGGTGTTTATTGTAGGAAATGCACTTACATGCTTCCAAATAACAAGCAGGTCAGCATACAGTGAGGGGCCAATGGGGAAGAAAGAGGGACAGAGGGACATTGCTCCGAATCAGGGACAGTCCCTCGAAATCGGGGACAGTTGGGAGCTATGCATCAGTAGTACTTAAATGCTACAAAGATTTAAAAAAAAAGGGGGGGGGGGGGGGCCACGTATTTAATTTTTCATCATGCCAATTGTTTATGTAACACAAGCTAAAGCTAAATGTCATTCAGTTAGGGTTTACATCTACTTTAAGATTAAAGGGTCAATATAGTGTGCATTCTTTCTAATCTTAGTAGATTGCACTATAAGACTATGATACGCATGGCCACTTCAAGACTGAGTGAGACAAATGTTGGCCCCAGAGCTTGCACTTTGTCCTGATGGCAGCAGTGCAGAGGAGGCAGGTGGTATCCAGCAATGACTATGAATTAGAGAGGCTGGCACAAGAAGAAGATAACATTTGCTGTGCCCGGGGGGGGGGGGGGGGGGGGGGCAAGTTGCCTGCCTACACTGAGCAGACAGATGGGGCACACAGGATCTGGAATGAGATATTCTCATGTCATCGGACAGGACTCATACAGCAATGGAGACAATGAATGAGTATAGAAAGTAGTTAAACTAGACCCAATCACCAAAGTCTTATATAATCAATAACATGTTATTGTCATTTAAAAAGTCATTTTGAATCTTCCTAAATCTGCAGCTTTCATTAAAAAAATACACGATGATCCTGCCATGAAGGTCCTCCTTGTTTAGGTGCTTCCTTCTCCCAGTTGCACTCCTGTGTTGTCATCCTATCACATTGCCTTTGATGGAGGTTGCAAGCAGCCATTTAAACACACAATAAACAAGCATGCTCCAGTGTTGTCACCATCAGGAAACTGACCCTGGAAATTGCCAAACAACCATCTCTGGAGAAGTAGCTACAAATAGACTCAGCAGCACTGAGTTGGATCAAAAAATGAAAAAGCAAGTATTTTTTTAAAGAAACACAATAAATAAAATATAGAACAGCAAGTTTGTAATAAATATTAAAAGCCCATCAAAAAATACTTGTTGGTAAACTTTACAATAATATTGCTAAGAGTGTTCTCGCTGATAATACAAAATGGCTTCCCTTTTTTTTATTACTCAGAGCATAGGTTTTAAAAATGCTGTTAATCAAATTCAAGACTGCAAACAAAGAAAAACAACAAAAAAAACCCTAGCTGGTACGTGATTGGTTGGGCAGATATCAATCAGCGTTCAGTTACTTGGTTGTCCACCAGTTTAGGGTGAACTAGGGTGATGTGCAGGGACCATAGTATGGTCTTAAATCGGCCATAGATGGATAGAATTTCAATAGAACATTCTTAGAAAAAGTCTTAGGAAAATTCTCCAAACATTCTGAAGTTCTGTAGTTCGAAAGACTTTGTTTGTTTTTATAATGTGATTTTAGAATTTGATTTTAGAATGAATGGACTTTACAGCACAAAATCCTCTTGCAAATTCGTTCATTTAAGAAAAATTTTCATCCTCCTTTGAATCTCTTGTCAAAGCCAAATATCAGCCTGGCCCACTAATGATTAGAAAAATGAACAAACTTAGAACCTTTTTTTCCCAAGAATTTTCATTCAAAATTCTACCCATCTATCAGGCTAGCTTTAGACTACTTAACTCCTAATAGAACCAGTGGAAAAAGATAAAGGGAAAAAAATTAAGGCATTCTCCCCCGATGAGGCCAAATCGTCACGTGGTGATCCCATCCCTTTGAGTAGATAAGAAAAGAACCCCTATGGTTGGGACTTTAATGTAAATCACCACTCTCACCAAAGATTTTATGAAAATATCTTCAAATTTTATTAATCAATAAAATGATGTATAACAGGATCATCTAGATGTCCGATAGCAGGATGCACAGTTCATAATATGCATAGCAATTATACAACGAATAATACAAAAAAATACAAATAAAAATAAATAATGTGACAACACTATACAAAAAAATTATATACAGAGGTACAATACTGATGCTCTCAAAGAGGTGAGTGACCCCCAGATGCTCGACGCGTTTCCAGTTGCCCGAATATGGGAACCTTCATCAGGAGCAGAGAGTGGTTATATGTAGCAAGTACCTATCGCTCTCATAAAATCGATGTTTGTAGATCGAATAAATTGTGTTTCAAAAGGGAGGTGTGTCCCCTAAGTGTGGCAGCACAGCGGAAATGAATCCTAGTTACAGATTACTTTACAGGGACTTATGTGTCCAAACAGCCAGGCCCCACAGGAGAGGAATAGCGCATACAGGCTATTCGCAGCTGTTCAAGGTGTACCCTTGAGACAGGGCTCGTCCCCGAGAAACAATGTCCCAAATGGACGAGGTAGGATCCCAAAAAAGGGGTTACTAAAACCCTTTCCTCTGTGGAGTATTCCCTATGGAGGGGTGTACGACCGCTATGTGCTATCCGCCGTATAGTCCTCTGCTGCCTTGGTTCATGAGAAAAGCATCTAATACAGCTGGTTATACAACTTGGCGATTAGCCATTATTGGTTGTAAATGAAGCGCTACTGCCAACACGCTTTGGGGGAGTGGGTCTCCTTCTTCAGGGCTTGGACAGATAGTGATCAGGGTTCTGTTGCTCTTTTGTCCACCCAGCTTGGGGTGTAGCCATACAGCGGTGGTGATTGTGTTATGGTTTTATGCTGCTCAACTCCTAAAAGAACCAGTAGGGATGTAGCTCAGGAGACAGTTTATCTGTGTGAGCTTGGTGAGGAGCACCTAATACAGATAGAACAACTTGATGATTAGCACTCTTTGGGGATTATGTCTCCCTTGCTGCTGGGCACACATGTCAAACACAAGCCCCGTGGGCTCTATTAAGCCCACCAGGCCATTACATGTGGCTCTTGCACCTCATCTGCAGCTTCGGCACCCCCCTCATCCCCACCACTACCTCCACTACCTTGTGTCAGCAGTTTACAGAATAGAGGAGGACAGAACTCCAACGCCAGATCCTGTGCTTCTCCATGCAGCCAGGGAGAGGCTTGTCTCTGTCTGCCCCCCCCCGTCTCAGCAGTCAATAGCAGAGAGAAGGACAGAACTCCTCCCACATATCCTGCACCTCTCTGATTAGCCGCAGTACCCCTCACATCTCCGCCTCCTCTGGTACTACAGTCAGCAGACTTTAGCAGCTGACTCCAGCTCTCCTCTGGTCCTCCTCCAGACCCTGAAATTTCTGCTTCCCAGCTCCACCCTCAGCTTTTTCCTGGGAACAGCAGCACAAGGTAAGGGGGTTGCACTGTGAAGTAAAGGAAGGTGGGGACTCCTAACTTCGGATAGTAGGGGCACTCTTGACATCCAAAGTTTGGGGGGTCCACTGAACAGCTAGTCTTACATATACAACTGGCCCTTTGAGAATAACCATAATGCTGATGCGGCCTGCAATTAAATAGAATTTTTAAACTCCTGCTTTAGGGCTTGACCATATACCGATCAAGGTTCAGTCCCTCAGTTGTCCACCCAGCTTGGGGCGCAATTTTGCAATGGTGGTGATGTGCAGTGATCGTTTTATGGTCTTAAGCTGCAGGACTACTTCAGAACCAGTGTGGATGTACTTCATGAGACATTTGATCTGTAAGTGCATGGTGTGGAGTCACCAACACAGATAGTCATTCAACTTGTCAAACAGTCTTCATCAGTTGTCGATGGTTTGATACCGCCATTACGCTTTGGGGTTTTGGGTCTCCCCTTTCTTCAAGGCTTGGATAGATGTTGATAAGGGTTCAGTTACTTCTTTGTCCACCCAGCTTGGGATGCACCCGTGCAATGGCAATGACCATGTAATGGTCTTAGGCTGCTCCACTGCAGGAGAACCAGTGTGGATGTAGTTCATGAGACAATTGATCTGTGAGTGTGTGATGTGGAACATCTAATTCAGATAAAACTTGACAATTTGTTTAAAGTCTTCATTGGTTGTTCATGGTGAGACACAGCTGATTCACTGCTGGGGATTTGGGCTTACCCTTCTTCAGGGGTTGGGAGTTGTCATATGACTAAACTGGCGTCTGAGTAAAGAAACTTGTGTTCTGTGTCACCTCCAGTGCCATCATTCTTCAAACTGCCATTTTGTCATTAGTTTCTCAGTTTACTCAGAAATCTCTCTCCGGCCCCTGATACAGAACGCTCGCACAGTGAACAGAAAATGTTAATCGCAGTGCTGGGAACGCCAGCGTAGAGCATAACTAATAAGCTGTTTCTCCTTCCCTCTCCAGTGTACAGTCTGTGTGCCGTGATAAAGCAGAAATGAGGCCTTTGGGGTTTTTTTTCTCATGTATTGTGTCTCTATTCCTCTCTTGCCTTCATTAGCTACAAACTCTTTGTACCCAAATCTGCACTGATTATTTTCTGCCCTGTTCTTCACAGTCTGGAAACAATTACCGGCATTGTCACTCTGGAATATTAACCACTTCTCATCCAGGCCAATTCTGACATATCTCTCCTACATGTAAAATTCATAATTCTTTTCATAATTTTTTTTCTAGAAAATTACATAGAACTATTTGTAAAAAGGTGTTTGATAGTACCACCCTCCTAAAATCAACACCGCTCCGCGCTACAGGTATGTAATTACTTGCAATCTGCGAGATGATACGTGACTAAAATCTCAAAGTGCTAGTAGTGTAAAATAAATAAATAAATATATATAGATAAATGAATAAATATATATTTATATAAAATTGGTGAATGAATATGTGTAAATTGATGATTAAAAATAATTATGTGATAAGCACAATTAATTTTCTAATGTAGTTGTATATAAAATCCTATACATACATTAGTACAGCAGCTGCTTAGATAAGTGCAAATAGTGAAAAAATACAAATAAATGGCAAAACAAATGAGTGCTCTAGGGCATTGTCTACCAGAAATTTGTAGCAGCGCTATTAAAATTTCTCAAATAAATGTGAAAATATACCCCCACGCAGGGGACGACCACCAATGCAGTCGCAACCCCCCTACTACCCAAGGAACCCA
This sequence comes from Lithobates sylvaticus, assembly GCA_028564925.1. Classification (NCBI taxonomy): domain Eukaryota; kingdom Metazoa; phylum Chordata; class Amphibia; order Anura; family Ranidae; genus Lithobates; species Lithobates sylvaticus. The sequence continues at coordinate 509,594,242 of CM053028.1, read as the reverse complement.
CCAACTTATCCAAGGAACCCACCAACACAAGGGCAGTACAAGGAATACAACCAAAGGGAAGACTATCCACAAAAACCCAAAGAATATACACAACCATTACCAAAAAAAGAAAACACAGAGGATGTAGGGCAGGACTTAAGATCCAGCAAAAGAAGAAGAGGATCGGAATAGGAGGCATTTTTAATCAAAACAGAAGTGAATCTAACCCACAAAGAACTGGACATTTTAAATATGGGGCTCAAATGTGGTTTAAAAAAAAAACCCATTAATAAATTCAATATATACATAGATATACATAAATATATCAGGAAAATAAACATAAAGAAATATTTCCTAGGAAACAGCACCCCTAATGAAATAACAAGTAGTGCTAAAGAAACCTCTGTGAATAATAAGACGACGATCATCAATAGTGAATTAAAGAATAAATCTCTTTTTAACCCACCCAACAATCCCAATCACCACGTAGAAGTTTTTAAAGGATTGATATTACAAGACCTTGAAACACTAAAACCCAAAAAGGAGCTAAATGTAAAACACGTCGAAGAAGGCATTAAACTTCTGGAAAAACGAAAAGACATAATAGTTAGACCAGCAGATAAAGGGGGCGGTGTGGTACTACTATCTAAAGACTTCTACCATGGCCAAATCCTGGAGATGTTGTCAGATAAGGAGACCTACAAAACACTCAAAAAGGACCCCACACAACCATATAGAGACCATCTGGAGAAATTAATAGAGATGGGCTCCCACACAGGAGTACTCTCTAGCAAGGAAAGGAGATATTTACTGCCCACAAGTAGCCGTGTACCCACGCTCTACACTCTCCCAAAAATCCACAAGGACCCGATTAACCCACCAGCTAGGCCCATTGTCAACAGTATTGAATCTGTCTCGTCCAGATTGGGACAATATTTAGACACCTTCCTGCAAAAAAGCGTAAGAGAAACCAAATCATATTTAAGGGACACAAAAAATTTCCTCAACACCCTACAGGAAGTTAATCTAGAGAATAATGAACAAATCATTCTCGTAACAGCAGACGTGTCATCCTTATACTCTATTATACAACACGATGACGCCCTGTTAGCCCTAAATTAGGCATTAAGCAAACGGGATGATCTTTCTTTTAATCAAAAAATGTTTTTAAGAAATGCTCTAGATTTCTGCTTATCTCATAATTATTTCTGGTACGGAGGCGATTTTTATTCCCAACAAAGAGTTGTGGCTATGGGCGCCAAGTTTGCCCCAAGTATTGCAAACTTATTTATGGCTGAATGGGAGGACAAGATTATTTTTAATAACCAGCGACCAGAACTGGTGTTTTATAAGCGTTTTATCGATGATCTGTTTTTTATATGGGCAGGGCCCTGTCTTAGTCTGGAAGAGTTTTTAAATGGTCTTAACAACAACAACAATAACATCAAATTAACGTCGTCTTGGGATTTTAATGAAATCAACTTTTTAGATGTTACAGTATATCGCAAACAAAATAAATTAGAAACCAAAGTGTTTTTTAAGAAAACCGACCGGAATAGCTACTTACCGACATCTAGTGGACACCACCCACTTTGGCTAAGAAATATTCCGAAGGGCCAGATAATGAGAGTGAAAAGAAACTGCTCAGAAGAAATAAACTATATTGAACAATCTAAAATTTTAACTGAGAGGTTTGAAGCAAGAGGATACAATCCTGATAAATTGAAGAAAATTGTAGAGGAAGTAAAACTGATACCAAGGCCTACAATTTTGAAAGAAAAGAGCAATGAGGTCACTCCCACAAACAAACAAAATTTAGAATGGTCATTTATATCAGGTTTTCATGCCCAATATCAAGAAGTCGAACAGATTTTCAAAAAACATTGGCACATTTTGCTTTTAGACAAAAAATTGATGACATCCTTACCTCCCGTACCCCAGTTTATTTACAGAAAAGCGCCCAATTTTGGAGACAAAGTGGTGAAGAAAGTGATCGACCCTCCAAAAAAAACACCCACATTTTGGGATCAAAATGTTTTTTTTGCATGTAGGAAATGTAAGGCCTGTCGGGAACTGGCGAGACCAGTTAGAGCATTGGAAAATTTCACGTCCACGGTTAATAACAATACCTTTGCAATCAAACAATTTATTACTTGCAATAGTATGTACGTGGTTTATGCTCTAAAATGCCCGTGCAGATTAATGTATATAGGCCGCATTAAGAGACTACTACGAGTTCGCATAGCCGAACACATACACAATATAAAGATCACAACGTTTCATTGCATTTTAAACTTAAACATAACATGGACCCCAAAGGATTACAGTTCTGGGGTATAGAACAAGTACAACCCCATTGGAGAGGTATGCACATGGTTCGTGAACTTTCAAAACGTGAAACCCAATGGATATATTTGGTTGATGTACTTACCCCAAAAGGACTAAACATTGAGCTTGACATAAATTGCTTTATAAGCGACACTTAGGCTTCATAATCACAGTATCTTGCACAGCATTATTACCCAGCCCCTACACTAACAAGATCTGTCTTAGGTTGATGTCGGCTCATTTATGTCAGTATGGATGCTAATGATATTTGTACACATGTTTAAAGGAACATGAATATAAAATAGTATGAACAAAAAAGGAGGTGACAGCCCAAACTAGGACTGCCCACTTGCCCTACAATAATTTTTGGTTAATTGGATTTCTCTCTTGTCCAACATATTTTATATTTTATTATATATTTTATTATGCATTTCCTATACTATTTTATCTTATTTTATTTTTAATAAACAGATACAAATTTTAGCACCATTAATATATCCTTTTTATTACCATATTCATACACTATTTATATATATATATATATACAATTTTAGATACTGCCCCCTTTCCGGTATTTTATATCCAGTCTATGGTATATGGTTTTAATATCGACATCTAATAATGTATCTTTTAATCATCCTTGTCCACTTCTAATATTTACTATTAATTTTATATTTTTAGCTTGATATTTTTTTGATTAATTTCCTGCTAAAATTAATTATTCTCATTTCACACATCTATAATACAGTGTATATGAATACACGGCACACGACAAGTTATATATATATATATATATATATATATATATATATATATTATATATATATATATATATATATATATATATAAATGCTCTATATTCATGTTCCTTGATAATTGAATTTATTTTATATACTGTGGAATTTGTAGATAACCATCAGATGTTTTGTGGATCAAACCATCCCCATACATTTAAGTGAATTATTATATAACTTTAAACCATTCTATATCACTGCACTAGAATATGCAGTTTTGAAAGATATTTAAATTTAATATTCTTATCACCTTTATTTAATACTAATCAGTATAATTTTATTGTCCTAATCAGCATATTATGTCATTTACATTGAAAAATGTTGCATCTCTGAGATATTTACACTATTCAGTGAATGACATCTGAGGGTTATCTGTATACCCCACATAAATGAAGAATTTGTGCCACATGCGTTTTATTATTAATTTTATTATCAATGTTTATTGTACCATTGTAAGTCTGCATATCCGTTTGCGGTTAAACTGTCATTTCGGTTTTTTAAATGCACTACATAAACTCATATATCAATCATTGTTGTAATGTGCTGAGGGGTAGCGCTGTTTCTCCTCAGGAGTGTCTGCATTAGACCTCTATCTTCCAGGGGATTGATATGTGTTGTTATCGCCCATTAGGGTGATTGCGATCTCTCCCATTGGACGGCCGCTCTGTCCCTCAGTGTATAAATACATCACTTCCTGCCTGATGACCTACGCCCTCGAGAAGAAGTCGGAAATGACGAAACGCGTCAGTACATAGGTCAACAGGAAGTGACGTCACGACGTATGCGGTTCACTGTGTGCGCTCCAGAGACCCCGGACAGGAAGGACGCCGCTGTTCCACACAGCGGAACTAAAGACACCATATCCGGTCCAGAGCAGGCACAGTACACACTATACGTTTACCCAATGCTATTTATAAAGTGATTTCTGGTACGCTGAACTTACTGAGGGGAATTTTATGTTATAAAGGGATTTTTCAAATAAATAAATTTTATGCAGTATTACACTATGTGGCCCAACATTTGTTTTCATACATGATTAATGACCGTGCTGGTGGAGATTTGATCTGGTGAGGCTGGAGGAGAAGGCTGATACACTGATTTGTGACCGCGCTGGTGGAAATTTGTCTGGTGATGTTGGAGGAGAAGGCTCATATTGATATTTACTACAGGCTTGCATAAATTATATTTCTGGTGAGTGCACCCCCAAAAGGGGACGATCCTCTCACGCGGTGAAGTCGGTGGTGGATGGTTTAAATTGCTCACAAAATATCGGCATAGAACTGTACTTTACATCAATATAGAACTATCACAACTGGAATATTGCCGATTCATCCCATTTCAGTGCATTTCTATACACGTGGACTTTTATTTAATCTTAGGACACGGATTGCAATTCATTTATGGATTAATCATTTATTCATTTATTTATTTATTTATTCATATTTATATTCACTCTCACTTTATTTATTCATTTATTTATTGGTACATTTATTTATTTATATGTTCACTACAAATCTATATTTTAAGTGAGTTTTTATAATACTATATTTTCACATTTATTTGAGAAATTTTAATAGCGCTGCTACAAATTTCCGGTGGACAATGCCCTAGAGCACTCATTTGTTTTGCCATTTATTTGTATTTTTTCAACTCCCAAATATTATATATGTTTTTTTTTTAGCAAAGACCCTAGAGAATACAATGGCGGTCGTTGCAACTTTTTATCTCACACGGTATTTGCGCAGCAATTTTTTGAAAACATTTTCATGCTTTAAAAAAAAAAAAAACATTAAAGTTAGCCCAATTTTTTTGCATAATGTGAAAGATGAAGTTACGCTTCAAAATTACAAACTTCGGTACGTAAAAATCCCCATAGGCGACAGTTTAATTTTTTTTACTGGTTACATGTTTTGAGTTACAAAGGAGGTCTAGGTCTAGAATTATTGCTCTCGCGCTAACATTTGCGGCGACATGTGTGGTTTGTACACTGTTTTCACATGTGGGCTGGATTTACATATGTGTTTGCTTCTGCGTGCAAGCACACGGGGCATGATCAGTCCTCTTTACAGTGAGATATGGGGTCAATAAGACCCCCCATCTCACCTCTAGGTTGGGAAGCCTGAAATGCCCCCAAAAAATGTACGATCTTGGCTTCCCAGCCGAGGCACCGCCATTTGTTTAAATGCAGAGACTGGGCGTGACATCATAACATCGCGCCCGGCCTACGAACGGTCATAGAGATTTCGGTGACCATATGGTCGGATGGATCAGATCGGCAGATCTTGTCTCCAACTCACCGATGGCAGCGGTGAGTCTGTAAAAGCACCGGAGGGCGGCTGGTCCCCTCTCGCCGCCCGTAAGAACGATCAAGCGGCGGAACAGCCGCTATGATCATTCTTGTGGTGTAGGGAATCGTAGGCACTAAAAGACGATATCTAAATGATGTCTAGCTGCAGGCATCATTCAGATATACCCCCGCAAAGTCAAGGATGTCCCTGGACGTACCTTGGGTGGGAAGTCTCTTCTAAAGGTGATGCACAAGAAAGCCTGCAAACAGTTTGCTGAAGACAAGTAGACTAAGGGCATGGATTACTGGAACCATGTCCTGTGGTCTGATGAGACGAAGATAAACTTATTTGGTTCAGATGGTGTCAAGGGTGTGTGGCGGCAACCAAGTGAGGAGTACAAAGACAAGTGTGTCTTGCCTACAGTCAAGCATGGTGGTGCGAGTGTCATGGTCTGGGGCTGCATGAGTGCTGCCAGCCCTGGGGAGCTACAGTTCATTGAGGGAACCATGAATGCCAACATGTATTGAGTGAAAAACAGAGGCTTCATCTCTGAAAATGGTAATTGTTTGGCCTTCCCTGACAATAGTACTTTCTGAGAACAAACTCGCTTCAGGTAAAGTCAAGCTAGTCGAGCGGAATGCAGCCTGGTTGGTCTGCACCCAAATGGAAGGCTTTCAGGAAGGATGGCTTGTCCCTGCACTTTCCCTACTTCTCCTGACCCTTTCCCTGACACTAAGCACTGTCCCTTGCAGACGGTCGACCTGTCCCTACTCTAGCCACTCACAAAATGCTCACCAAACCTGGGAGTCAGGTTCCTAAATAGGCTTTGCCTGATCCAAGATGGCCATGAATGTCACATGAAGTGCAAGTAACCAATTGGTAAGCTGTCTCTCTGTGACCGAGGAAACCATAGAGGAACCAGGTTCTTCTCTACTTCCTCCTCCACCTGCACTGCCGCTGTGAACAAGCGCTACCTGCAGTGGAGAAAATAGACTGCACCTGCCTACATGTTCCTGTGAAATTACCTCTATACACTGGCACAGAGCTGTGGCCACTGTTAGCCTGTTATTCCTTTGTACAGGCTTCCCAGCTTCTGCTGTCTGCACGCACACGTGGGCTCTCAGCCTCAGTTTTACATAAGATACTTGCGGCACCATGGCCAGTTTGGTAGTGTGAATGAGGCCCAAAACTCAACTCAAGAATACTAAAAAATTAGCCTTGAGTGCTTACCTTATTCTTCGCTCCCCTAACAGTTGCCACTCTCCGATGCCCCCAGGATGTTGGCGGGCATTTAATGTCCTCCCTTACAATGCAGGACTACTGGTCCAAGATGTACAAGATGTACACATGTACAGATGTAGATGTACTTGTACAAGATGACATTGGAGGGCTATTGACCGGAGGATCAGATTTGGGGGACAGGTCCTGTAGAAAAAAGCTTGTAGGAGCAAGCAAAAAGGTTTGTATTATTGCCCATTCCCTAAATAATAATTGAACCCTTGTAGAATTTCCCCTCGAGGTGATAATCTGTATTTACCGCTATACAGCCTAATTCCTGAATATTTTGTGGGATGGTAGAAATGATTGCTATGAGTAGGACATGTGTAGTGCAGTACATTGTGTGCAGGTTGATGGCTGTTAGTTGATGGCTGCCTTCTTTCTTTGCAGACTTTCCGTTGGCCGATTGCCAGTAACATAGACGGGAATGAAATGCTGGAAATACAAGTGTCTAACTACAGCAAAGTCTTCACAAACAGGTCAGTGCTCCGTGTCCTCATACCATGGCCTGTGTGTGCCCGGGTGATGCCATTAAGGTCATTGTCACACTGCAGGAGAGGAAACCTGCTATTACTGCATAAGATGTATAACATTAGAAGGAATGTAATACACAGCTGAGCTGATTAACCTATTCTAAATATTTCTATTAATCAAACTAAAGTCTTCCTATCCTGCCTTCTAAATCCATTCTTTCATTGCTTATCTCTGATCTACCTCCCTCCTGCCTCCCTTTTCTTCTTCCCCATCCTTCTCTTTCTCTTTTCTTTTTTTTTCTTTTTACTTGTTTCCCTCTTTCCTTCTCTCTCTCTCCCTCCCGCCTTCCTTTCTCATTTCTCCCTTATTTCTTTCCTTCCCTTTCCCTCCTTTCTTTACTTCTCTCTTCCTTCTCTTATCACCATTCTCTCTCTCTCTTTCTTACCTTTCATTTCCCTCTCCCTCCTTTATCTTCTCTCTCTCCCTTTCTCATTCCCTTTTACTTCTTCTCTCCTCCTTTCTTCCCCTATATCTCCTTCCCTCCTATCCTTTGCAACCCCTCCCTCCTTTCTTGCTTACACTTTCCTGTTTTTCTTCTCATTCCTTCACTCCCCGCCCATCCTTTCTTTCCTTCTTTTTACTTCCTTTCTTCCTTGTATATCTCCCCATGTCCTTTTCTCCATTCCCATTCCCCTTATCCCTTCTCTTCTCCCTCATTTCTTGCCTTCACCTTCCTGCCTCCTTTTTCTTGCCTTTATACGTACCGTATTCCTACTCTTCTCTCCCCCTCCTTCCTTCTTCCCCTTCTCCCTCTCCTTCCTGGCCTCTGCTCTCTTCCTCCTTCCTTTTTTTTTTCTTCTTTCCATCTCCTTCCTTGTTAACCCTCTCTTTGCTTCCATCGTTCCCTTCTCTCTTGCTCCTTGCTTCTTTTCCTTATATCCCCCATTTCTTATATTCTCGCTCCTTCTTTTCTATTTTTACTTTCTCTATATCTCGTTCACTCCTTCCTTCATTCCTTCATTCCTTCCTTCCTTCCTTCCCTTCTCTCTTTCCCTTTTTCCTCCTATACTTTCTCCATTAAATTTTCTCCCCACCTTCTTCTTTATTTGTTGCTTTGCTTCATTTTATCCTTCTTTCCCATCCTCCCTAATTTCTTCCCTTCCCTTTCCTTTCTTCCCTTCCTTTCCTTTCTTCCCTTCCCTTTCATTTCTTCCCTTCCCTTTCCTTTCTCCCCTTCCCTCTCATTTCTTCCTCAGTACTTCCTTCCTCTCCCCACCAGTGGCTAACACAGTAGTTAATACATCACAGAGGTTCCAACCCTTCACCACTCTATTAAAATATATCACTGGCTGTGTCTGCAAATCCTTATTATCTCTAAAGGTGACCACACATCTCACTGACTGTGCAGACTGTAAAGCCGGCCATACACAGTGCAAATTTCTTTCCTGAAACCACAGGTTGCAGGAAAGAAAGTTGCTTGATTCCTCCATCAACACAGATAGTGTTGACAGGGGAATCCCTCCTGCTGAGCCATTGTCTGCTCCCGACGGGGGATTGGGGTGGTGGGGGTAGCCATCCCTGCTGGGAGAAGACAGTTATTTTTGCTACCAGCTATACCTGCTGCTAGCAATAATCGCTAGTAAAATCCAGCAGGCTGGTTGTACCCAATTTAATCGATCAACTTGGTACATTCAGCCTGCCCATATACGGCTTGAATCAAGAATCGAACCGTCTATGACCGGCATTACATTTAGACGGGTTTGTACATAATTACTATGTACTGTATGTGGTTTCACATAGAACCTAAACATAATTCATAAATATTGGAAGAGGTTGTATGAAATGGTGATTATACATTACATCTATCATTAAAATCTCATCAGTGAACAGGACACACGTTTGCATTAATAAATCTTTTATTATTCTAAGTTAAAAAACGAGATGGCAAGGGGGTAGCTTCACCATCAGAGAAGGGGAGCATTATAACCCTAGACTAAATGAGCATTAGATACTTAGACGTTATGACAACTTGATGGCAAGGTGGTAACTGCACAATCCGAGAAGGGGAGCATTATAACCTTAGACTAAATGAGCATTAGATACTTAGCATGCAGGAAGGGGGATGGAGGAGTTTACCAAAATGTAATATTTATAAGCTGACCGATCAGCTGTAAAGTAGAACTGATGGCAATTTTTTCAGTAAGTAAGGGAGGGTTTTTTTGTTGTTTTTTTTTTGTCATATGTGTCCAATTAGGGGAGGGGGATTTCCTTTGACTTCCTGTCCCATCGCCACAGCTGAAGGAAGTTGTCACTAGGGTCACCAGACTTAGGGCTCTTTCACACGGACGGATGAAAAACGGACATGTATCCCTATGGGATAGCGGGTGTCAGCTGTGTCAGCTGTGAGCATCCGCTGACACCCGATCTCGTCCGTGTCCGCTATGCTCCGTTTCTGCAGACGGAGGAAAACCCTATTTTTTCATCCGTCTGCAGAGCGGATCGGATGACGACGGACTCTACGGTCCGTCGTCACCCGATCTCCCATAGGGGAGAGCGGCGCTCTGACAGGTCCGTCCCTGCGCTGTGTGCAGAGATGGACCTGTCATCTTCCTGGTCAGCGGAGATCGCTCCGGCGATCCCCGCTGAGCAGCGGATATCCACGGGGCGGATCTGCACTGATCCGCCCCGTGTGAAAGAGCCCTTAGAGTCCCTATTGGAAGATTTCCCCTTTATTCCTATACTGGTGATTACTCAAAATCTGGGATTTCCTTTCCCTTTCAAGTTCAGGGATAAAATTAACCAGTTTTACCTTCAATTATACTTTAAGTCAGAACTCTGGCAATTCTTTATGCACCCCACTCTGCAATGTAGTCGAGGTACATACCTTGTATTGCTAGATATTGGACAGAGAGTATTTGTTTGAGCCTGCTAAGCTCCAGGAGGCCCCTACCATCTTGGTCTTTCGCAGGAAACTGAAGACTTGGCTCTTCACACAAGCCTTTCCTGCGTAGCTTCTATTGTTCCATCTCTCATGCTGCTTCCACCTGATTCTGTCTCCTCCTAGTCCCTGTTTTTTTTCCAGGGACTCCGCTAATCGCGGCGGGATCCTACGGGGTAAATGACCGCGCTATATCAAGATGCCACTCAACTCAGCCCCAACTTAGAGCCATGTCAGGATTGTCATACTACACAAATTACAGGTTTGGGTGTAACACATTTAGAGATATATATTTTGAGACAGGTTCCCTTTAATAGAAGTCATTTAAAATACATTTAATTTTTTTTTTTTTTTCCATAAATAACAAAGCGAGAGGTCCAATATTAATAAAATAAATGAATATAGAAACCAACTTCCTGGACAGCTCCTGCCTTTTACTCCAGAAAAGAATGGGCTTTGACTAAAGCGTCTGATTCAACAAAGAAGCGTTGTGACAACGGAGGCTTGTGATGAATAATGGACACCGTTCGGCAGAGAAATAATAGACATCTGATAGTGGTCCGAGTGATACAGAGCGGGGATGAATAATTAAATAATAAAGATAAGAACAAGACCAACACTGGTGTCACCTCTGAGCTGACTAATGTTCCTTCCCGTCACTCGTCGCATGGCTAATCACCGGAGAATCTGATCTCTGCTGATGACTGGAACTGAGCCAAAGGCTGATGAACACTCATAATTAAAGTGCACCTGTCACGTGTTTCCAATGGGAGGAACCAATAGCCTCTCTGTCACTCAGAACTAGTCGTCACTCTCTGAGAGTGTCCTTGTTTGGAGTGCCTTTTTGGTGCTGAGTTATGTAGGATACAGCCTTTAAGAATGCCCTAAATGTGGCTACTCACATAAAAAAAGATATTGCGCCAAAAAAAGATATAGAAAAATAATGTATGTTATTGTCGTCATATACCTGGTGGAGAGGTAAAATAACAAAGGCAACTTGTCTTTCTATTCCATCCCAAACTCCCCATATGAGGTAATTTGTAATGTTGGAGCAATAGAGGGTTATGAGTGCCCACAGAGTAGTCAAGGATAGGCTTGAGCCTGTAGAGTAGAAACTGGACTTGTGCCACTGAAGATTGATGAGCAGATTCATTCATGCAGACATGCACAGAAACAGTACCAGGAACAAACTGGGTTTGGCAAAAGTCAAGTAAAGCAGATCCAGAATCGACAAATGGATGTAGGGTCAGGCCAGGCCAATTTCTGGCTTGCAACTTGCTATTGAAACACAAGGCAAAACTAGGGTCAGAAATAACGCCTACTTCAATAATGAATAATTGGAGAATTAGGCAGGCAAGAAGAGTTCAAAAGCAGAGCCCAGCTTCTGGAGAGACTGGGGTTTCAGTAGCATGTTTGCTGGCAAGACCATTGCATGCTGGTTAAATGATTGCACTCCTGTACAACAACATTCACCCAACAATGGAAGGCAATGCTTGGGTACATTTTCAGGATCCAGTACCAGTTATCTAGTGAGACTTTTGTTTGACAAATATCCAAAACCATACAACTTTCGGTGGAGTGCAGCGTGGTGTGGCGGCAGTAACACACACAGTCCAAGTGCGATGAAAGAAATTGTATTGAAATAATGCAAAGCCCGTTCACAATCAAACCAGTGGAAAAACAGCCCAACTGGTAACACGCACAGATCCAGCATCGGTTGGAGAGCAAGTCTCTGCCAAACTGACAGCGGCTGTTGAGAGGGGCAGAATGGACCCAAGCAGGAAGATGTCCAGGGAAGTTTCAAGCCCTGGGCTTTCCCTCCTTGTCAGTAACCTTTCACTGCCGCTAGACCTGTCCCTACCAGGTGGGGTACCTGTCCCTACTCTACCCACTCGCAGAATGTGAGTCAAGCCTGGGAGCCAGGGCCTTAAATAGGCTCTGCCCGGCCCAAGATGACTGCCCTCCAGTTGCATAGCTTCCCCAGTGACCCATGTTATGCTGCTAAATTGGGATCTCAGTTCCCACACCGGAAGATCATTGCTAGTAGTTGAGGCTAAAGTTATTTAGATATTTAAAAGTCAATAGTTTGACTCTGAAAAAGATTTACTATTTTATGGGCAACCAATGGCAGATAAGTGAGTTGCTGACGTCGGAGCATAAGGGGGTTAGTTGGTTGATATCCTAGCTGCTGTATTTGCGCTACAGTAATTGTAGCTTCTTTAGGTCATGGGATTACAACAATGCAGCCACAAGATAGTGGGCTGGGGGATGTACTGGAGATGCTGAATGTTAAAACAATGACCATGCTGCAAATGCAGTAATCAACATCAGCCAATCACAATTGTTTACTGTAGTAAAATCAGAAAAGGGTGAGATCCAATTATTTAACATGGGTTACCGTACTTTGCATATAGTCTTTGCGCCTTACACTACCTAATAAAATAAGTGTAGTTCCCTCCTAGGTAGGTGCTAGGATTAGCGTATAAAAGTTTTTGGTTACTCTGCTTAACAGAGAGACAGTTAGGTAAAGTTAACTGCGGTGATCTGCTAGTGTAGTCTTCTCAGTGTGCTCTGGTGTTGCTCCTGCTGCCTTGAAGTTTCACTGTATCCTAGCAACTAAGGAAAGTTATGGATAATAGGCAGAAACCATGCAATTGGGGAGCAATATTCATACAGCCCTGGCCAATTACAAGGGGAGGTGCCCCTATGCCTGCTGGGTGCCTGTAGTTATGTTCTAGGAGCTCATGGGCTCTTGGTCTTTTTCCTGCAGAGGAGAGGTCTAGTTGGGGAGGGGGGCCTGTTGTCTCTCCCAAGCACAGGCTGCCATGTGGCCTCAGTTGGGCAACCTGAGGGCCTGAATGCTGACACCTGGGGTTTTCCTGAGAGCTTACTGATGAAGAATGTCCATGGATCCTGTCTGGTATCATGGAGGAAGGTCACCTGCGACCAGGGCCTTATGAGAACAGATGCTCTAAAGATGTCCTAGAAGCTGCCACTGCTGAATCCCCCCTCTGCGTGTTAGAAGTCAGCTGCTGGGTGTAAGCTGGAGGGGACCCCGTCTGGTCAGGGAAGAGCAGGGTCTACCCAATTCCTACCAGTTACAAGGGACTTTGCTCAGTCTTGTATAGTCTGTTTCACAGTTGTGCCTGGCTGCGGAGTAAAAGTGAAAAAGACCCGGGCAAAATACCAGCAGCTCCTGCGGGGGGCAGCGCTACATAAGTCATAAGAAAGCAGCTATTTGTTGTCAAAGGGCCGTGTAATTGGGAAGTCCTGGTTTGGAGTCCCCTCACATCTTCCAGAACTTTCATTTTCCTGGGGAATTTTACTGACATGTCAATAATTCCTTTAAACCTCATTCTCCACATTGTATCCCCTCCGCTGTGAAAAGCGATTCTCTTGACTTGTATTGCTTTCATTTAGCTGAAGGAACAGTTGTTTTTTCTCCAGAACTTCTTTATTCTTCCAGCCTCTGACTGTGCGAAATCCATTTGTCGACAAGTTTTTGCGTTGGCTGAGTAATTATACAGCCTGTGGTGTGATCGCTAGTCTACAAAACAATCTGTTTCTTTTAAGTGAGTTCATTTTAGAGGGTATTTAGGTAAATTCACAAGGCTTTGTTTCTTCTTTTTACATTTTGAATAGAGAAAGAAAGGCTTAGAAGTTCTGTGAGGTTTTACAGCTATCTTTCATTTCACTTCCTGTTCTGATGACACAATTGAATGTGATGGAACATCTTCTTAGCTGGGGCACAAACCATAGGGAGGAAAGTGCCAGCCCAGTGGGATAAAGTCCAGAAGTGATTTTATTATGAATTATTACATAAAAACCAACATGTTCTGGGTCTCAAAAGTTCCTCTTCATCAGGTTGTTAGGTAAAGTACTCTGAATTTAGTAAACCAGAGAAATCCTGAGTTCGGACAGGAGGCAGGCCAGCAGGCAGAGTCATGGTCAGGAAGTAGGCTGGGGTCACATTATGAAGACAGGCAGAGGCAAGATGGAGTCAGGAACTAGCTGGGTCAGCAACAGGTAGGTAGGACAGAGCAGGTCAAGATGAGCCAAGTCAGCAATGGGTAGACCGAATCCAAAGGCAAGTTGCAGCAGGCAGAAAGAGCAGAGGCAGGTGAAGACAAGCTGGGTCAGCAACAGGTAGGTAGAATAGAAACAGGTCTAAGAATCAGAGTCAGCAACAGGCAAGCAAACAGAACCAGGTTTCTCAAGTCACAAGGTAAATAGCTGCATGCAGTAATATCTTACTTCAGCACTGAATCTTAAAAAGGCCTTCTGGTGCTAATGCTGAAATTGGGCATGAGCTCTTTACATGCTCATGTATACAGTTTGTGCAAGCACATGCAAGGAGCTGGTTTTGACTCTAGGCTTTAGACCATATGTCTGAACATGCACATACACATGGCATCCTATGACGCTGTCCTGACAAGACTACTGATAGTCAATGTACTATGTGTAGGGGGGGCCCTAACTGCAGCCCCTAACATCACTTAGGCCTGGTTCACACCTATGAATTTTTTAGTGCGTTTTCAGTTTTGCAGAAACACACTACAGTCCATTTAACATGGATGTATGGATGTAGTTTACATCTGTGCATTTTATGGAAAGGGAAGGGACTTTTTTCTTGGTTTTTGGTTCCATAGACTTCAATGGATCAAAAATGTGTATTGAAAAATGCAAGATGCACCTGGAATAGGCAAACTACAACCTGCATAAGTGTGAATCAGTCCTAAGAGGTCATGCATAAAATCAGCATATGTAATTCTTTAGCCTGTCAGAGACTGCAGACATTACTGGCAATGGTCAGTGACTGCAGACATGCTACAAGTGCTCTAGAAGACAGGAGACACGCTGCAGGAGACAGCAACTGTAGACATGTCACATAAGACTGCTAGAATTTACTACCATCAGAGCATTATTACAAATCCATGCTCCCAATTAGGCTGGTTTCACACCGGAGCGGTGCGGGCGGGCGGCGGCGGTAAAGCAGCGCTATATTTAGCGCTGCTTTACCGACGTTTTAGCCGCGGTATGCGGCCGCTAGCGGGGTGGCTAGCGGCCGAAAAAGGGTTAAACCCCCCGCAAAGCGCCGCTGCAGCAGCGATTTCCTGGCGGTATTACCGCGGTATCCCCGCGGTGTCCCATTGATTTCAATGGGTAGGAGCGGGGAATACATTCCCCGCTCTTTCACCGCTCCAAAGATGCTGCTAGCAGGACTTTTTTTACCGTCCTGCTAGCGCACCGCTCCAGTGTGAAAGCCCTCAGGGCTTTCACACTGGAGACACAGCAGCAGCTGTTTCAGGTTGGTTTGCAGGCGCTATTTTTAGCGCAATAGTGCCTGCAAACCGCCCCAGTGTGAAACCAGCCTTATTGACTGCCTGGGACAAGAGCCACGTACCAAAGGGTTGCATGTGACCATCGGGCTAGTACTATAGTACAGGGAATGTACTAAACGAACAATCCAATTTAAAAACAATTGTAACACATTGGGAAAATAAAAAGTAAGGAGCTAGCACACAACTACAGTCTACATAGGCGCAATATGTGAACTACAATCCAATATTCGTGAAACATTCAAATAAAAAACAAATAACAAAAAAACTGCACAGTCCATAAAACAAAAATAGTCCTTACTGTAAAACTCCAACCACCATGCTTTCTGGTGCTAAAGTGCTTAAAGTACTCCTTTGATTAGTGCTCCACCAGTGTGTACGAATTGCACACCTACCAACCACCTCTATGAAATAAGCCTTTGGTAACTTACCACCATTTTTCTAGTTGTATTCATGATGTTACACATTTAAAATGCTTAATAGGAATATGCCAGCCGCTGTCCTCTCAGATGGTCATCCTCACACCCCAGTAGCCGAGACCCAGAAAAAATATAATGGTCCAGGATAGTGTAATACTGTTTATTATAAAGGCCAAAACATAGATAAAATATACATTTTACACTTATGCCCCGTACACGCGGTCGTGAATTCCGACCACAAAATCCGTCAGATTTTTTCCGACGTATTTTGTCCGAAACTGGTGTTGCATTCATACAATCGGACAAAGTTGTCGGAAAATCCAATCGGTCGGAACGTGGTGACGTTTGTTGCGTACGACGGAACTATGTAGAGGCTAGTAGCCAATAGCTTTGGTCTCGTAATTTGATCTGAGCATGCGTGGCACTTTGTCCGTCAGAATTCTCTACACACGATCGGAAAAAGTCCGATCTGATTTTGTTGTCGGAAAATTTTAGATCGCTCTCAAATTTTTTAAGTCGGAAATTCGGACAGAAAAAGTCCGCTAGGGCCCACACACGATCAGATTTTCCGACAACATAATCCAATCAGACTTTTTCCATCGGAATATCCGACCGTGTGTACGGGGCATTACATTTACAGGCACTAACACAAACAGCTTGGTATTACTTGTCCTGCCAGCCGCTCTATCTGAACCGGTGTGCGTTTCAAACGACCGAATGAGCTAACCAGATCCAACAGGAAGTGACGTCATGTATGGCGGACGCACAGCCTCAATGCATTTTGCTTATCAGTGTCATCAGCAAGCACACCATGGCACGTATAGAGGGGCTGGAAGGACAACTAATATCAGGCTGTTTGTGTTGGTGTTGGTGCTGACCATAGCACCTGTAAGTGTGAAATTTAGTGTAAGTGTAAAGTGTAAAATTCAGCTTTACATATTTAACGGCTTCAGCCCTGAAAGGATTTACCCCCTTCCTGACCAGAGCACTTTTTGCGATTCGGCACTGCATCGCTTTAACTGACAATTGCGCAGTCGTGCGACAATGTATCCGAACAAAATTGATGTCTTTTTTTTTTTCCCACAAGTAGAGCTTTCTTTTGGTGGTATTTGATCCCCTCTGTGTTTTTTATTTTTGCGCTATAAACAAAAAAAGAGCGACACATTTGAAAAAAACACATTATTTTTTTACTTTTTGCTATAATAAATACCCCCCCAAAATATATAAAAAAAATATGTTTTTTCCTCAGTTTAGGCCGATATGTATTCTTCTACATATTTTTGGTAAAAAAAAAATCGCAATAAGCGTATATTGATTGGTTTGCGCAAAAATTATAGCGTCTACAAAATATGGGATAGTTTTATGGGATTTTTTTATCTAGACTGCGACATTATGGTAGACACATCGGACATTTTTTACACTATTTCGGGACCATTGTCATTTATACAGCGATCAGTGCTATAAAAATGCATTGATTACTGTGTAAATGACACTGGCAGTCAAGGGGTTAACCACTAGGGGGGCGATGAATGGGTTACGTGTGTCCTAGGGAGTGATTCTAACTGTGGGGGGAGGGGCTACAACACACATGACAGTGGTCACTGCTCTCAATGACAGAGAGCAGTGATCTCTGTCCTGTCACTAGGCAGAACGGGGAAATGCTTTGTTTACAAAAGCATCTCCCCGTTCTACCTCTCCGTGACACGATCGTGGGCACCCGGGGGACATCGAGTCCGTGGGACCCGCGGTCACGGTCACGGAGAATGCGGCAGGCACACACGCATCGCCATCTTCTTAAAGGGGACGTAACTGTATGCCCGTTTGCCCACCAGTGCCATTCTGCCGACGTATATTGGCGTGCGCTGGTCGGGAAGTAGTTAATATAGACTTGTAATTCGGGTTGGCGCCAAATTTTACTACCATAATTTTCAATTGTAACACATTACTCCCTACACATTGTAGAGATGGCTCTGTAACTCTGTACTTCTCTCCTTCCCAGAATGCACCTCTTCATCCTACATGTAACAAAAAGGAAATATATTACAAAATATGTTTAAAAGACAGTCATATCAGTCTTTATTGTATCACAAAAGAATATATATCTACAGTATCTCACAAAAGTCAGTGCATCCCTCACATTTCTGTAAATATTTTATTATATCTTTTCATGTGACAACACTGAATAAATGTCACTTTGCTGCAATGTAAAGTAGTGAGTGTACAGCTTGTATAACAGTGTAAATTTGCTGTCCCCTCAAAATAACTCAACACACAGAGATAAATGTTTAAATCGCTAGCAACAAAAGTGAGTACACCCTTAAGGGAAAATGTCCAAATTTGGCCCAAGTAGCCATTTTCCCTCCCGATGTCATGTGACTCGTTAGTGTTACAAGGTCTCAGGTGTGAATGGGGAGCAGGTGTGTTAAATTTGATGTTATCGCTCTCACTCTCTCATACTGATCACTGGAAGTTCAACATGGCACCTCATGGCAAAGAACCCTCTGAGGATCTGAAAAAAGATTTGTTGTTCCACATAAAGATGGCCTTGGCTATAAGAAGATTGCCAAGACCCTGAAACTGAGCTGCAGCAAGGTGGCAAATACCATACAAGACAGGTTCCACTCAGAACAGGCCTCACCATGGTCAACCAAAGAAGTTGAGTGCATGTGCTCAGCGTCATATGCAGAGGTTGTCTTTGGGAAATAGATATATGAGTGCTGTCAGCATTGCTGCAGAGGTTGAAGGGGTGGGTGGTCAGCCTGTCAGTGCTCAGACCATACACCGCACACTCTTGTAAAGATGATGCACAAGAAAGCCCGCAAACAGTTTGTTGAAGACAACCAGACTAAGGACCTGGATTACTGGAACCATGTCCTGTGGTCTGATGAGACCAAGATAAACTTATTTGGTTCAGATGGTGTCAAGCGTTGTGGTGGCAATCAGGTGAGGAACCAGGCTGCGTGAGTGCTGCTGGCACTGGGGAGCTACAGTTCATTGAGGGAACCATGAATGCCAACATGTACTGTGACATACTGAAGCAGAGCATGATCCCCTCCCTCCGGAGACTGGGCCGCAGGGCAGTATTCCAACATAACGACCCCAAACACACCTCCAAGATGACCACTGCCTTGCTAAAAAAGCTGAGGGTAAAGGTGATGGACTGGCCAAGCATGTCTCCAGACCTAAACCCTATGAACATCTGTGGAGCGGAAGGTTGGAGGAGCGCAAGGTCTCTAACATCCACCAGCTCCGTGATGTCATCATGGAGGAGGGGAAGAGGACACCAGTGGCAACCTGTGAAGCTCTGGTGAACTCCATACCCAAGAGGGTTAAGACAGTACTGGAAAATAATGGTGGCCACACAAAATATTGACACTTTGGGTAGGGCTGGGAAAAAAATTGATTTAAATCTTGAATCGAGTTGAGAGGTCAAATCGATTCAAAATTTAAGCAAATAGATATTTTTTTGATTTTTTTTTTTTCACCAGGACCAGCGCTGACACCACGTCGGGCCTAAGGTGCTGCGGGCAGGAGTTTTTTAGGACCGGCGCGGTGTCAGCGTCGGTCCTGGGGAGCTACAAGGCCGAACCCGCGGCCTCGCCTAAAAACTCTTCAGGACCGGCGCGGTGTCCATCAAAAAAAAAAAAAAAACTCGATTTGAATCGTGAATCGAGTTTCTTTTTAAAAAACTTGCAGATTTTTTATTTTTTTTTGTAGAAAATCTCCCAGGTCTAACTTTGGGACAAATTTGAACATTTTCACTTAGGTGTGTACTCACTTTTGTTTCCAGCGGGTTAGACATTAAAGTGGTGTTTCCACCCCAAAAAAAAAAAAAAATTGCTTAAAATTCCTAAAAAAATTTAAAATAAAATAATTGGAAAAATAAAAAATGTTTACTCACCTCTAAATGCCTGTTGCTAGGGGGCCCCTCGTAGTCTGCCTCCTTCAGTGCCCGGGGCACTGACATCACTTCCCCTCAGTCATCTGGGACACGTGACAGGTCCCAGATGACTGCTCGGCGTATCACGGCACGCGGCGCCGCTCACGCATGCGTAGTGGGTGCCCGGCTGTGAAGCCACAGCCGGATGCCCACAGTAAGTATGTTTGATTAATCGATTTTTTTTTTAATTGATTAATCTACTAATTTCGATTAATTATAACGCACATACAGATCCAACTACTTTTAGCTGATTTCCTTGCATTGCAACTCTGCATTAGTCAGTCGTAAATGTGGTTTACACTATATACAATCACCCGACACTAGCTGGTTTCCACAATCCCTGACTTAACTTCACAGTTCACACAAATACGTTTTAAATTCAAACTGTAGCCCTGACGTAAGTAGTTTTTTTTCCACAGTAGTGTGACAATCCCTCCACCTCCGGTCTAACTAATCACTCTCACCTTATGGCATGGACCCCTGTGCAAACAGGTGGTCATGCAAGCGGGTATCAAAAGGGTTAACGTGGACCATAAACTTCTCTCACGTCTCCTTAGATCTCAGCAAGGACACCAGGTCATGGGTAGAAAGAAAAGATCTAAGTGCTTGCTGCTTAAGCATAAGATTTAATTTTTGTGTTCAAACACAAACTACTCACATAAAGATGATAAAAACACAGCATGTAAAGCCGACAATCATGTTAGTTCTGTATGGCAACAGGGGACTCCTCCCCCCTTCCCTTCGTTAGCAGACGGAGGCACTTGGGGAAGGGGGGGAGGAGTCCAGTGACGTCGATGTCTGTGACGTCACCGGATCTCCGACGGAACTCCCTGAAGACCCGGAAGTACCGATCAAAATAATTTTAATCGATCAAAAAAAATAACGATTAATTGAGGAATTAATCTTTAATTTTCACAGCCCTAAATAAAATATTTACAAAAATGTTCTCCGCAATTGGGTTATGCAGCAGGACAATGATCCGAAACACTCCAGCAAGTCCACCATTGAATGGCTCGAAAAAAACAAATTTTAGGTTTTGGAGGGGCCTAGTCAAAGTCCAGACTTAAATTCGATTAGGATGCTGTGACATGACCTTGCTTGGAAACCCTCCAATGTGGCTGAATTTAAATAATTCTGCAAAGAAGAGTGATCCAAAATTCCTCCACAGCGATGTGAAAGACTCATTGCCAGTTATCGCAAATGCTTGATTGCAGCCGCCATGGGTGGAACAACCAGTTATTAGGTTTAGGGGGCAATTACTTTTTTACATAGGGCCAGGCAAGTTTGGACAGCTTTTTTCCCTTAATAAATTAAATCTTCATTTCAAAACTACATTTTGTATTTACTCAGGTTATCTTTGTGTAATATCAAATATTGTTTGATGATCTAAATCATTTAAGTGTGACAAATATGCAAAAAAATAACAAATCAGGAAGAGAGTAAATACTTTTTCACAGCACTGTATATATTGTAATGCGCTGTATATGTACAAAGAACCAGCCGTGTTATTTTGTGATACAATAAAGACTGACATGATTGTCTTTTAAACATATTTTGTGATATATTGCCCTAAAAATGGTGAATTTAGATTGTTGACAATATCAGAGCAATCCTTAGAATTTTGACTCCATCCTACATGTATAGTTTATGGATGCAGCCTGTGAGGATTGGGAAGTGTGCTGTGAATTATGAATGATCTGAAAGTAAAATAGTGTATAGAGAGCAGATTAATATTTTATTGCGAAGACGAGGGAAGATCACAGGAGGAAACACCTGACACAACACTTTTCTCAATTATTAACCGCTCCACTCTGAAAAGTATTCCTTACTGCAATTTGCAAACCATGGCATACAGGGATCATAAAATGGGTTATATTTAAAAGGAAAAACAGATTGCAGTTTTCTTTTTTCGTCTTTCTTTATTGTGTTCAAGGCTAAAAATACATTTAAAAAAAAAAATAAAGATTAAAAAGAATAAGCAGCTAATTGTGAAATATTGCATAATAAATGTTTTGTGGAAAAACAAACTGCTATTTACAGAGCTCAATAGCTGAAGCTGAATTTTAAAGACATAGGCCATATGTTTACCTCCATATGGCTTTCTCCAAGATTTAAATGGACGAATGAGCGACTGAAAGGAAAAAACTTCTACTGTGCCCTTTCTTTAGAAAACCCATGGTGCTCTAATAATCCTTTGTCATATATTAAATGGTTATTTTTCAAAAAGTGTATGCATACAATAAAAAAACAAAAAAAACAATTGAAATTAAATTCACCCCAAACCATTGTAGATTCTATTAGGCTAACAGCATTCAAACATTCTAAAAACACATTCAAATTATTTTATCATTAAATAGGTTGGCAGGTGTTTATACCGTGTACACCAAGCCTAATGATTGCAAGGACAATATGGCAATCATTAGGCTTGGTGTACACTTGCGGTTTTGTAGCAGTAAAAACAGGTGATCAAGCTGCATTTCCCCACCTTACACCCCCCCCCCCTCGCCCCACTAGGCAACAAAGGCAGTTGTATGGGGTATACACATGCCATATTGCGGCAAACATTATCCCTGTTGTCACATTCAGCAAGCAATACCACCCACGGAATACTACCCGATCATTGACCATGGCGCAATGCAGTGCAGGTTTTACACATTAAACTAGGCAGTGGCAAGGCAACATAACATCTCCTCATGGCCTGTAAATGCCCTCTAAAAAGTGATCCACTGTGGATCACTTTTCAGAGGGTGATGCTTGAGTAAATGAGCCCTTTAGTCATGAATTTAAAGTGGTTCTAAAGGCTGGACATTTTTTACTCTAATTCATTAAGTTAAAAACAAAATCCCTGTATTTGTATCGCCCCTCACCCACCGGTATATTTACCTGAGGCCGATCTCCATCCAGCACTGTGCCGGTCTGCAGCGGCTCTCTCTCTGTGCCCACAGAGGCAGCAGTAGGAGCCATTGGCTCCTACTGTCAATCAGAACTATGTGAGCAGAGAGCGGGGGGAGGGGCAGAGCTGCACTCTGTGTGTCAATAGACACACGTAGCCCAGCTCTGCGGCGAGCCCACAGGTGCAGCTTCCTATGTTGGCACACCAAGAAGAGGAGAGGGAGTTTGAAGCAGCTCTGTGCAATACCATTGCACAGAGCAGATAAGTATAATGTTTTTTATTTTATTTAAAAAAAAATAAGCTTTTCAATCACTTTAGGTGTATGTATAGCCTATTTTTTTTTTTTAATTAGGAAAGGGTTAAAACTCCTCCTAGTTTTTTTTTTTTTTTTTCTGCCCTTAACCTGCTGGGGAGATTCCTCTGCACTTCACATCCATTCCCTGATGTCCTCTGTAGAGTGTGAACCTGGAGGTGCTCAGCTCTGATTATTAGCAGACTCAGAGCTGTCAAAATCCAGCTGAAAATCCAGGTAAACAGCAGATTTAGGGCTCTTTCACACAGGGCGGATCAGAGCTGATCCGCCCTGTGGATATCCGCTTGCTCAGCGGGGATCGCCGGAGCAATCTCCGCTGACCAGGAAGATGACAGGTTCGTCTCTGCACACAGCGCAGGGACGGACCTGTCAGAGCGCCGCTCTCCCCTATGGGAGATTGGGTGACGACAGACCGTAGAGTCCGTCGTCATCCGATCCGCTCTGCAGACGGATGAAAAAATAGGGTTTTCCTCCGTCTGCAGAAACGGAGCATAGCGGACACGGAGGAGATCGGGTGTCAGCGGATGCTCATCCGCTGACACCCGCTATCCCATAGGGATACATGTATGTCCGTTTTCCATCCGAAAACGGAAGGATGAAAAACGGACATATGGTCCGTCCGTGTGAAAGAGCCCTAAGGATAGTCTGAATTATATCGGGTGTAACAGGGGGCAAGAGAGATGTTAGGGGTCTAATAGACCCCTAATATCTCCATAAAGGCAAACTGTCACCCACCCACTGCCATCACATAGGGCGCAAGTTAGCTCCCTTGTAATAACAATAAAGTTAAGTGAAAAAAACACATAAAAATGTTAAAACATTTAAAATATTATAAAAGATAAGAATTATTACCATAGGTATCACGGTACATTCAGGAGTGAGAGAATTCATTCTAGGTCTTTCATTTACAGTTGACTCAAAACCGGTAAACTGCAAAGCCATTTAAAGCATTGCCTATTGGTGATTTTGGGTATTGTAATTTTTCACAGTTTTGAGGCTTGACATATTTGGTATCTATTTACTCCATACGCCCATATCTCTTATTTTGTATTAAACATTGGGGATTATATGGTGTGTGTACTGAATTCAATTTTTGCATAAATTTCGCTGAAAATACAAATTTTATAAGCAGTTGTGCAAATAAGCAACATAAAAAAATTTCAGCTACCATCTTGTTATTTTTTAGGGTCTTTGCGTTCAGAAAATCTATATTTTTCTGGCGGTTTTAAGTAAATGTATAGCTAAAAATGCAGATGTGTGTGAAAAATGAAAAAAAAATTGCTCCAGAGACTAAATGGTTAATGTGAGATGGGGGCTGCTTTTAATGCAGTACTGGCATTCACTTTATTCAAAAGCCATCAAATCATTGTTAGTCCTGATTACATAAAATGACAATTTGAAAGACACCAGCTAAAAGCCTGTATCAGGCTTTGGTCATCTCATTACAGGTGGTGATGAGCATTTGCCCGCAAACATGGAGTCTGCTGAAATGAAAAGCGCAAAAAGTGTTGGTCATCCTCATTATACAGGTCCTCTTTAAAGTCCACTTCATCAGACTGTTTTTATGTCATATGAATACTTGGCATAAACCTCTGACTGCATTATATCCCTACAGACTCATTGGAACATTCCGCATGGTCCTCCAGAAAGTGGTGGAAGAGGCTCAACTGGAAGTGACGGACACTCTCATCGATGACAATAATTCAGCAATCAGAGTATGTATCTAAAATGGAGTTTAAAGAGCAATTTGCTGTAATACTAAATAATTCCGTCAACTACTAAAATTTTGCAGAAAATAACAGTCGAACAAACCCTTATGCCCCGTACACACTAGTGGAAATTCCGCCAGCATAAGTCCGATGAGAGCTTTTGGTCCAAAAATGCGACCGTGTGTATGCTCCATCAGACTTTTGCTGGCGGATTTCCAGGCAGCAAAAGACTGAGAGCACCGGGTGGTCGGATCCAATTCCAATTCCAAATCGTCTGTACCAATTTCGACGCGCAAAATTCCTATGCATGCTCAGAAACAATTCGATGCATGCTCAGAAGCATTGAACTTAATTTTCTCGGCTCGTAGTGTTGTACGTCACCACGTTCTTGACGGTCGAAAGTTCAGTGAAATTTTGTATGACTGTGTATATGCAAGCCAAGCTTGAGCGGAATTCCGTCTGAAAAAACATCCAAAATTTTTCAGACGGAAATTCCGCTTGTGTGTACGCGGCATTAGATTACGTTTAAGACAATTTCTACTAGCCTAACACCTAGTGTTATATAGTGTTATATAGAAGAGATTGTGGTAGCTGTCTGTTCAGCCAGTCTTGTGATTCAGGCACCTCTGCTAGACAACATACACTATATTACCAAAAGTATTGGGTCACCTGCCTTTACACGCACATGAATTTTAATGGCATCCCAGTCTTAGTCCGTAGGGTTCAATATTGAGTTGTCCCACCCTTTGCAGCTATAACACAGCTTCAACTCTTCTGGGAAGGTTGTTCACAAGGTTTAGGGGTGTGTCTATGGGAGTGTTTGACCATTCTTCCAGAAGCACATTTGTGAGGTCAGGCACTGATGTTGGACAAGAAGGTGTGGATCACAGTCTTCCACATTCTTACTGCTCTTACCACAAAGAACCCTCTATGCAGTTTCCAGTTAAATTGCTTTTCTTCTAATTTTAGTGAATGGCCACTAATCTTTTTAAATGCCCTTTCACGGAAAAGTTTTATCCCTATTGTGGGGTCACCAGTATGGTATTTGTACATTGAAATCATATCCCCTCTCAAGCGTCTCTTCTCTAGAGAGAATAAGTTCAGTGCTCCTAACCTTTCCTCATAACTAATATCCTCCAGACCCTTTATTTGCTTTGTTGCCCTTCTTTGTACTCGCTCCATTTCCAGTACATCCTTCCTAAGGACTGGTGCCCAGAACTGGACAGCATACTCTAGGTGCGGCCGGACCAGAGTCTTGTAGAGTGGGAGAATTATCGTTTTATCTCTGGAGTTAATTCTCTTTTTATTGTATGCCAATATTCTGTTTGCTTTGTTAGCAGCAGCTTGGCATTGCATGCCATTGCTGAGCCTATCATCTACTAGGACCCCCAGGTCCTTTTCCATCCTAGATTCCCCCAGAGGTTCTCCCCCAGTGAGTAGATTGCATTCATGTTTTTGCCACCCAAATGCATTATTTTACATTTTTATACATTAAACCTCATTTGCCATGTAGTTGCCCACCCCATTACTTTGTTCAGATCTTGTTGCAAGGTTTCCACATCCTGCGGAGAAGTTATTGCTCTGCTTAGCTTAGTATTGTCTGCAAATACTGAGATTGAGCTGTTTATCCCATCTTCCAGATCATTTATGAATACATTAAATAGGATTGGTCCATTAACGTCCCTGGCGTTAATCCCGAATGTGGCTCGGGGTGAATTATCATTACCAAAACCCGTAACCCCGAGCCACACTTGGGATTACATCGCAGGATCCATGTACAGCATACTTACCTTGTCCCCGGGATACTGCGATGTCCCCCCACTGTGTACTCCGCTGGATCATCTGCCCGATGTATTATTGTTCCGGGCTCCGCTCCCTGCGAGCGTTACGACGCACAGGGGCGGAGCCGGTGGCAAATTCAAAAAGTGAAAAATGCATAACACATATAGTACACTGTAATCTTACAGATTACATTACTGTATGAAATCATTTCACACCCCTTTTGTCCCTAGTGCTTTGTCCGGTGCCCTGCCTGCATTTTTTATTATATATACAGTACTTTCTGCCTGGAAACTTGAGATTGTCCATGGCAACCAAAAAGCGTCCCTTTACGTCAAAAGCGGTTTTAGACCAGCTAGAAAACAGCAATAATGTATTGGAATGGAAAGGAAGAAAGGTAACAGAGCTCTCTGCAGGGACAACTCAATCCATACACCAGGTCCATTTACAGGTGCCGAGACTCAATGTGTCCCAACACACTCCAATGCAACAGTAGTAAGAAGAGCCGGCAGAACTGTAATCCTTGAAGTGTCGTTTATTGGTACATCAGAGTGACAATAAAACAATAAAGTTGACGCGTTTCTGCAATAGCCTCAGTCGTAGCTGAGCTGCGAATAAGGCCATTGCCGAAACACGTCAACTTTATTGTTTTATTGTCACTCTGATGTATCAATAAACAACACTTCAAGGATTACAGTTCTGCCGGCTCTTCTTACTACCAGTGAATTAGAATCACTTGCAGAATTGAGCGATAGTAATTTGTGGGGAAGTTCGTCATCAGACACTGGAAGTAACGACAGCTACAATTCTGCAACTGAGCAAATTTCAGTGTTTTTGATTTGATTACATTATTAAATAAAATGTGTCATGAATTTAAAGTGGTTCTAAAGGCTGGACATTTTTTACTCTAATGCATTAAGGTAAAAACAAAATCCCTGTATTTGTATCGCCCCTCACCCACCGGTATATTTACCTGAGGCCGATCTTCATCCAGCACTGTGCCGGTCTGCAGCGGCTCTCTCTCTGTGCCCACAGAGGCAGCAGTAGGAGCCATTGGCTCCTACTGTCAATCAGAACTATGTGAGCAAAGAGCGGGGGGAGGGGCAGAGCTGCACTATGTGTGTCAATAGACACACATAGCCCAGCTCTGGGGTGAGCCCACAGGTGCAGCTTCCTATGTTGGCACACCAAGAAGAGGAGGAGCCCAAAGTTCCAGCGGGTGACTCGAGAAGAGGGAGTTTGAAGCAGCTCTGTGCAATACCATTGCACAGAGCAGATAAGTATAATGTTTATTATTTTATTTAAAAAAAAAAAAAGCTTTTCAATCACTTTAGGTGTATGTATAGCCTTTTTTTTTTTTTTTAATTAGGAAAGGGTTAAAACTCCTCCTAGTTTATTTTTCCTTAACCTGCTGGGGAGATTCCTCTTCACTTCACATTCATTCCCTGATGTCCTCTGCAGAGTGTGAACCTGGAGGTGCTCAGCTCTGATCATGAGCGGGTTCAGAGCTGTCAAAATCCAGCTGAAAATCCAGGTAAACAGCAGATCAAGCACAATCTGAATTATATTGGGTGTAATAGGGGACAAGGGAGATGTTAGGGGTCTAATGGACCCCTAATGTCTCCATAAAGTCACCCACCCACTGCCATCACATAGGGAGCAAGTTAGCTCCCTTGTAATAACAATAAAGTTAAGTGAAAAAAAAACATAAAAATGTTAAAACATTTAAAATATTATAAAAGATAAGAATTATTACCGTAGGTATCACGGCGCATTCAGGAGTGAGAGAATTAATTCTAGGTCTTTCATTTACAGTTGACTCAAAACCGGTGAACTACAAAGCCATTTAAAGCATTGCCTATTGGTGATTTTGGGATATTTTAATTTTTCACAGTTTTGAGGCTTGACATATTTGGTATCTACAGTGGTGTGAAAAAGATTTTGCCCCCTTCCTCATTTCCTGTTCCTTTGCATGTTTGTCACACTTAAGTGTTTCGGAACATCAAACCAATTTAAACAATAGTCAAGGACAACACAAGTAAACACAAAATGCAATTTGTAAATGAAGGTGTTTATTATTAAAGGTGAAAAAAAATCCAAACCATCATGGCCCTGTGTGAAAAAGTGATTGCCCCCCTTGTTAAAACATACTATAACTGTGGTTGTCCACACCTGAGTTCAATTTCTCTAGCCACACCCAGGCCTGATTATTGCCACACCTGTTCACAATCAAGGCATCACTTAAATAGGAGCTGCTTGATACAGTAAGGTCCACCAGAAGATCCTTAAAAGCTACACATCATGCCGAGACCCAAAGAAATTCAGGAACAATTGAGAAAGAAAGTAATTGAGATCTATCAGTCTGGAAAGGGTTATAAAGCCATTTCCAAAGCTTTGGGAATCCAGCAAACCACAGTGAGAGCCATTATCCACAAATGGCGAAGACATGGAACAGTGGTGAACCTTCCCAGGAGTGGCCGGCCGCCCAAAATTACCCCAAGAGCGCAGCGACGACTCATCCAAGAGGTCACAAAAGACCCCACAACAACGTCCAAGGAACTGCAGGCCTCACTTGCCTCAGTTAAGGTCAGCGTTCATGCCTCCACCATCAGGAAAAGACTGGGCAAAAATGGCCTGCATGGCAGAGTTCCAAGGAGAAAACCACTGCTGAGCAAAAAGAACATCAAAGCTCGTCTCAATTTCTCCACAACACATCTTGATGATCCCCAAGACTTTTGGACAACATTCTGTGGACCGATGAGACAAAAGTGGAACTCTTTGGAAGGTGTGTGTCCAAGTATATCTGGCGTAGAAGGAACACTGCATTTCAGAAAAAGAACATTATACCAACAGTAAAATATGGTGGTGGTAGTGTGATGGTCTGGGGCTGTTTTGCTGCTTCAGGACCTGGAAGACTTGCCGTGATAAAAGGAACTATGAATTCTGCTGTCTACCAAGAGATCCTGAAGGAGAATGTCCGACCATCTGTTCGTGTACTCAAGCTGAAACGAACTTGGGTTCTGCAGCAGGACAATGATCCTAAACACACCAGCAAGTCCACCACCGAATGGCTGAAGAAAAACAAAATGAAGACTTTGGAGTGGCCTAGCCAAAGTCCTGACCTGAATCCTATTGAGATGTTGTGGTATGACCTTAAAAAGGCCGTTCATGCTCGAAAACCCTCTAATGTAACTGAATTAGGACAATTCTGCAAAGATGAGTGGGCCAAAATTCCTCCAGGACGCTGTAAATGCCTCATTGCACGTTATCGCAAACGCTTGGTTGCAGTTTTTGCTGCTAAGGGTGGCCCAACCAGTTATTAGGTTTAGGGGGCAATCACTTTTTCACACAGGGCCATGATGGTTTGGATTTTTTTTCACCTTTAATAATAAACACCTTCATTTACAAATTGCATTTTTTGTTTACTTGTGTTGTCCTTGACTATTGTTTAAATTGGTTTGATGTTCCGAAACACTTAAGTGTGACAAACATGCAAAGGAACAGGAAATGAGGAAGGGGGCAAACACTTTTTCACACCACTGTATTTACTCCATACGCCCATATCTCTTATTTTGTATTAAACCTTGGGGATTATATGGTGTGTGTACTGAATTCAATTTTAGCATAAAGTTCTCTGAAAATAAAGATTTTATAAGCAGTTGTGCAAATAAGCAACATAAAAAATTCCAGCTACCATCTTGTTATTTTTTAGGGTCTTTGCGTTCAGAAAATCTATAATGTTCTGGCGGTTTTAAGTAAATGTATAGCCAAAAATGCAGATGTGTGTGAAAAATGAAAAAAGAAAATTGCTCCAGAGACGAAATAGTTAATGTGAGATGGGGGCTGCTTTTAATGCAGTATTGCCGTTCACTTTATTCAAAAGCCATCAAATCATTTTTAGTCCTGATTACATAAAATGACAATTTGAAAGACACCAGCTAAAAGCCGGTATCTGGCTTTGGTCATCTCATTACAGGTGGTGATGGGCATTTGCCTGTAAACATGGAGTCTGCTGAAATGAAAAGCGCAAAAAGTGTTCGTCATCCTCATTATACAGGTCCTCTTTAAAGTCCACTTCATCAGACTGTTTTTATGTCATATGAATACTTGGCATAAACCTCTGACTGCATTATATCCCTACAGACTCATTGGAACATTCCGCATGGTCCTCCAGAAAGTGGTGGAAGAGGCTCAACTGGAAGTGACGGACACTCTCATCGATGACAATAATTCAGCAATCAGAGTATGTATCTAAAATGGAGTTTAAAGAGCAATTTGCTGTAATACTAAATAATTCCGTCAACTACTAAAATGTTGCAGAAAATAACAGTCGAACAAACCCTTATGCCCCGTACACACTAGTGGAAATTCCACCAGCATAAGTCCGATGAGAGCTTTTGGTCCAAAAATGCGACCGTGTGTATGCTCCATCAGACTTTTGCTGGCGGCAGGCAGCAAAAGATTGAGAGCACCGGGTGGTCGGATCCAATTCCAATTCCAAATCGTGTGTACCAATTCCGATGCGCAAAATTCCTATGCATGCTCAGAAACAATTCGACGCATGCTCAGAAGCATTGAACTTCATTTTCTCAGCTCGTCGTAGTCTTGTACGTCACCACGTTCTTGACGGTCGAAAGTTCAGTGAAATTTTGTATGACTGTGTGTATGCAAGCCAAGCTTGAGCGGAATTCCATCTGAAAAAACATCCAACGGAAATTCCGCTTGTGTGTACGCGGCATTAGATTACGTTTAAGACAATTTCTACTAGCCTAACACCTAGTGTTATATAGTGTTATATAGAAGAGATTGTGGCAGCTGTCTGTTCAGCCAGTCTTGTGATTCAGGCACCTCTGCTAGACAACATACACTATATTACCAAAAGTATTGGGTCACCTGCCTTTACACACACATGAATTTTAATGGCATCCCAGTCTTAGTCTGTAGGGTTCAATATTGAGTTGTCCCACCCTTTGCATCTATAACATCCTCAACTCATCTGGGAAGGTTGTTCACAAGGTTTAGGGGTGTGTCTATGGAAGTGTTTGACCATTCTTCCAGAAGCACATTTGTGAGGTCAGGTACTGATGTTGGAGAGAGAGCCTGGCTCGAAGTCTTCACTCTAATTCACTTCAAAGGTGTTCTATAGGGTTGAGGTCAGGACAGTAAAGTTCTTCCACCCCAAACTTGCTCATCCATGTCTTTATGGACCTCAAGTCGACAGAACACCTTTGGGATGAATTAGAGCGAAGACTGCGATCCAGACCTTCTTGTCCAACATCAGTGCCTGACCTTACAAATGCACTTCTGGAAGAATGGTCAAACATTCCCATAGACACACTTCTAAACCTTGTGGACAGCCTTCCCAGAGGAGTTGAAGCTGCAAAGGGTGGGACAACTCAATATTGAACCCTGTGGACTAAGACTGGGATGCCATTACATAGTTACATAATTACATAGTTGGTAAGGTTAGAAAAAAGTTCAGTCCAACCTGTGTGTGTGTGTGCGCTTTTATACCAATTTTACATTGTTTATCCCTGTATGTTATGGTCGTTTAGGTGCCTATCTAATAGTTTTTTGAAATTATCGATGCTCCCCGCTGAAACCACTGCTTGTAGAAGAGAATTCCACATTCTTACTGCTCTTACCACAAAGAACCCTCTATGCAGTTTCCAGTTAAATTGCTTTTCTTCTAATTTTAGTGAATGGCCACTAATCTTTTTAAATGCCCTTTCACGGAAAAGTTTCATCCCTATTGTGGGGTCACCAATACGGTATTTGTACATTGAAATCATATCCCCTCTCAAGCGTCTCTTCTCCAGAGAGAATAAGTTCAGTGCTCCTAACCTTTCCTCATAACTTATGTCCTCCAGTCCCTTTATTAGCTTTGTTGCCCTTCTTTGTACTCGCTCTATTTCCAGTACATCCTTCCTGAGGACTGGTGCCCAGAACTGGACAGCATACTCTAGGTGTCTCTGGAGTTAATTCTCTTTTTATTGTATGCCAATATTCTGTTTGCTTTGTTAGCAGCAGCTTGGCATTGCATGCCATTGCTGAGCCTATCATCTACTAGGACCCCCAGGTCCTTTTCCATCCTAGATTCCCCCAGAGGTTCTCCCCCAGTGAGTAGATTGCATTCATGTTTTTGCCACCCAAATCCATTATTTTACATTTTTATACATTAAACCTCATTTGCCATGTAGTTGCCCACCACATTACTTTGTTCAGATCTTGTTGCAAGGTTTCCACATCCTGCGGAGAAGTTATTGCTCTGCTTAGCTTAGTATTGTCCGCAAATACTGAGATTGAGCTGTTTATCCCATCTTCCAGATCATTTATGAATACATTAAATATGATTGGTCCATTAACGTCCCTGGCGGTAATCCCGAGTGTGGCTCAGGGTGAATTATCATTACCAAAACCCGTAACCCCGAGCCACAGGATTACATCGCAGGATCCATGTACAGCATACTTACCTTGTCCCCGGGATCCTGCGATGTCCCCCCACTGTGTACTCCGCTGGATCATCTGCCCGATGTATTACTGTTCCGGGCTCCGCTCCCTGCGAGTATAGTACACTGTAATCTTACAGATTACATTACTGTATGAAATCATTTCACATCCCTTTTGTCCCTAGTGCTTTGTCTGGTGCCCTGCCTGCATTTTTTATTATATATACAGTTCTTTCTGCCTGGAAACTTGAGATTGTCCATGGCAACCAAAAAGCGCCCCTTTACGGCAAAAGCAGTTTTAGACCAGCTAGAAAACAGCAATAATGTATTATAATGGAAAGGAAGAAAGGTAACAGAGCTCTCTGCAGGGACAACTCAATCCATACACCAGGTCCACTCACAGGTGCCAAGACTCAATGTGTCCCAACACACTCCAATGCAACAATAGTAAGAAAAGCCGGCAGAACTGTAATCCTTGAAGTGTCGTTTATTGGTACATCAGAGTGACAATAAAACAATAAAGTTGACGCGTTTCGGCAATAGCCTCAGTCGTAGCTGAGCTGCGAATAAGGCCATTGCCGAAACGCGTCAACTTTATTGTTTTATTGTCACTCTGATGTATCAATAAACAACACTTCAAGGATTACAGTTCTGCTGGCTCTTCTTACTACCAGTGAATTAGAATCACTTGCAGAATTGAGCGATAGTAATTCGTGGGGAAATTCGTCATCAGACACTGGAAGTAACGACAGCTACAATTCTGCAACTGAGCAAATTTCAGTGTTTTTGATTTGATTACATTATTGAATAAAATGTATTATTATTATTTGTTATAATTATTTATAGTTATTTATTATATTATAATTTATGATTTAGTGTTTCAAACTTTATAATACCCGGGATGTCTACTAGACTCTTGTTTGGACATATTTAAGTGAGTTATTCCTAAGAATTACAGGCCTACAAAATAAAATGCCAAATTTCTATGCAAAACAATGTACCGCTTTGAGCTTAAAAAAACTGACATAATCATACCGCCAGGAAGGTTAAAGTTCATCTGCGAGTAAAGCCCGGCGTTCCAATACGTTTGGTAATATAGGGTATCTCTTGAAGGGTGATCTTGGATGGTTGATTCTAATTATTGCCAGGGACACAATCAACCACTTCCCTTAATGGGTGTCACTTCCTCAGTGACATTTTGCTGGTCCAGGAATTGAAGGACCAGGCTGGCAGGTTGCCACCAGTGACAGCACCCTTAAAGATGATCTTCATTGTGGCCCCCATTCCTCAAACTCTGCATTTAAGGACCTGGAAAGGCTGGTTGGAAAAACACCATGTCCTGCTCTACAGAAAAGTACAGGTGGCTGACATTAACCACTTGCCGCCCGTCCATTGTCAAATGACGTCGGCAAAGTGGTTGTAAAATCCTGACAGGACGTCATATGAAGTCCTCAGGATTTTGAGCCGCTGCGCGCCCCCGGGGGCGCGCATCGCGGCTATCGTTGTGGGGGGGTGTCAGTCTGACACCCCGCAACTACGATCTTGGTAAAGAGTCTCCGACGGAGACTCTTTACCACGTGATCAGCCGTGTCCAATCACGGCTGATCACAGTGTAAATAGGAAAAGCCGGTAATCGGCTTTTCCTCACTCGCGTCTGTTAGACGCGAGTAGAGGAGAGCCGATCGGCTGCTCCTCTGACAGGGGGGGTCTGTGCTGATCGATTATCAGCGCAGCCCCCCCGAGGATGCCCGCACTGGACCACCAGGGACGCCACCAGACCACCAGGGATGCCCATCAAAAGGTATGCCACCAGACCACCAGGGATGACACACAGTACCCCCAATGGATGCTAATCAGTGCCCCCAATGGATGCCAATCAGTGCCCACAATGGGCATCACTGATTGGCATGCATTATTGTTTGGCACTGATTGGCATCCATCAGTAAAAAAACAATGCCGCCTATCAGTGCCTATCCGTGCCACCTATCAGTGCCTATCCGTGCCGCCTATCAGTGCCCATCCATGCCGCCTATCAGTGCCCATCCATGCCGCCTATCAGTGCCCATCCGTGCCGCCTATCAGTGCCCATCCGTGCCGCCTATCCGTGCCCATCCATCCCGCCTATCCATGCCAATCCGTGCCGCCTATCCATGCCAATCTGTGGCAGCTATCAGTGCCAATTTGTGCCACCCATCAGTGCCCATCCGTGTCGCCCATCAGTGCCGCCTATCAGTGGCCATCAATGCCACCTCAGTGCCACTTCATTGGTGCCACCTCATCGGTGCCCATCAGTGCCGCCTTATCAGTGCCCATCAGTGCAGACCTATCAGTGCCCATCAGTGAAGGAGAAAACGTACTTATTTACAAAGTTTTGAAACTGAAACAAAAAAAAACATTTTTTTTTTTTCAAAATTTTCGGTCTTTTTTTATTTGTTTAGCAAAAAATAAAAACCGCAGAGGTGATCAAATACCACCAAAAGAAAGCTCTATTTGTGGGAAAAAAATGATAAAAATTTTGGGTACAGTGTTGCATGACCGCGCAATTGTCATTCAAAGTGTGAGAGCGCTGAAAGCTCAAAATTGGTCTGGGCAGGAAGGTGTTTAAGTGCCCTGTATTGAAGTGGTTAAGAAATAATTTTTTTCTTTTGCCTGCAAAATTTTTTTTGGGGGGGTTTCATAATCCAGATCTATTATATCAGCAACAATAGCGTTCTCAAGGATTTGAGATGGTCTGCTCTAGAGATAAATATTTTATATATTGGAAGCTAACATTTTCTGGGGCAGAAAACTGACAAGTTTAATTTCTTCCCCGTATTTCTATATAGTTCTAAATATAATATTTTCTAGTTGCCATAACAACTGGCAAAGAATTTATCACTGTCCAAAAATGTATGTTCTGCAGCGGTAGCAGCCAAAACTACATTAAAAGAAAAAGTAAGTCTACTGCGGCGTACACACGAAGGGACAATCCCGCGGGATTATCCTCTGGACTCAAGTCCAGCGGACAATCCCCTCGTGTGTGGGCGCCGGCGGACTTTTTGGCGCCAAAGTCCGGCGGACCAAAGTTTTAAGTTTGGTTTTAAAATGCCAAGTCCAGCGGACAATCCCGCCGTTAGTAGGCTAGTCCGCGGGACTTTAGAAAATGAACGGACTTGCCGCTCATCGGCAAGTCCGTTCATTTAGCATGTGACTTCAGGTTACGTAGCTAGCGTAGGCAGTAAATGCCGCCACGCTAGCTCCGTAAGCTGGCATGGATTTAAAGGGACTCCCCACGCCGAAAAACGGCGTGGGGGTTCCCCCCAAATCCATGTCAGACCCTTATCCGAGCACGCAGCCTGGCAGGCCAGGAAAGGGGTGGGGACGAACGAGCGCCCCCCCCCCCTCCTGAGCCGTACCAGGCCGCGTGCCCTCAACATGGGGGGTGCCCTGGGGAAAGGGGGGCCGTGCGGCCCCCCCACCCCAAAGCACCTTGTCCCCATGTTGATGAGGACAAGGGCCTCTTCCCGACAACCCTGGCCGTTGGTTGTCGGGGTCTGCCGGCGGGGGCTTATCGGAATCTGGGAGCCCCCTTTAATAAGGGGGCCCCCAGATACCGGCCCCCCACCCTATGTGAATGAGCATGGGGTACGATGTACCCCTACCCATTCACCTAAGGTGTAAAATGTAAAGTACAAAAACACACACAGTTTTGAAAAAATATTTTATTGCACTGCTCCGAGGGTCTTCTTCCGTCTTGGGGGTCTTCTCGCCGGACTCCTCCGCCATTTACCAAGCTCTTTTACCGAGCGGAGAAGTCCGGCTACCTTCTTCGTCATCGCCGCCGTCGTCTGGGGGTCTCGATCCGCCTTCGGGAGTCTTCCGGGGTCTCTTCTGTTCTTGCGGCGGTCGTCGTCTTCCGCGCCGCCGGCGCCTTCTTCTTCTTGTTCTTCTTCTTGTTCTTCTTCTTCTTCCGATGTTGACCCGTCGCTGTCTCTGCCCGGAATGCCAGAGCCGCGCTGTGCTGGGACTGTAACATCGCAAGGGGGGGGGTCACCATGTGACATGAGCAGGTGACCCTGTCCCCATGTCCCTATATAAGTCCCAGCACAGCGCGGCTCTGGCATTCCGGGCAGAGACAGCGACGGGTCAACATCGGAAGAAGAAGAAGAACAAGAAGAAGAACAAGAAGAAGAAGGCACCGGCAGCGCGGAAGACGACGACCGCCGCAAGAACAGAACAGAATATTTTTTCAAAAGTGTGTGTGTTTTTTTGTACTTTACATTTTACACCTTAGGTGAATGGGTAGGGGTACATCGTACCCCATACTCATTCACATAGGGTGGGGGGCCGGTATCTGGGGGCCCCCTTATTAAAGGGGGCTCCCAGATTCCGATAAGCCCCGCCCGCAGACCCCGACAACCAACGGCCAGGGTTGTCGGGAAGAGGCCCTTGTCCTCATCAACATGGGGACAAGGTGCTTTGGGGTGGGGGGGGCCGCACGGCCCCCCTTTCCCCAGGGCACCCCCCATGTTGAGGGCACGCGGCCTGGTACGGCTCAGGGGGGGGGGCGCTCGTTCGTCCCCACCCCTTTCCTGGCCTGCCAGGCTGCATGCTCGGATAAGGGTCTGACATGGATTTGGGGGGAACCCCCACGTCGTTTTTCGGCGTGAGGAGTCCCTTTAAATCCATGCCAGCTTACGGAGCTAGCGCGGCGGCATTTACTGCCTACGCTAGCTACGTAACCTGAAGTTACGTTCTAAATGAACGGACTGCTCCGTGTGTGGGCAAGTCCGTTCATTTTCAAAAGTCCCGTGGACTTTGGCCAGCGGATAGTCCGCCGGAGAAGTCCGCGCGTGTGTGGTCAAGTCACACGCTCGGAAAGTCTGGCGAAGAACCGCTGGAAAGTCCGGCGGATTGTCCGCTGGACTAGGTCCGCCGGCAAAAGTCTGCACGTGTGTACGCGGCATACCTCTTGTTCTCTACAAGTTGTATCTTCGCTTCAACTATCACTGAGCCAAGGTGACTGGAGTCAATGGTGCACCTTACCGGGACGGGCAGTGGAGGCAGCTCAGACAAATGTGTATACTGTGCCACAGGTGTTCCTATATACTGTATGTGGTTCCTTGTGGTGTTACCCTTGCTGCTCTACACACTTTCCTGTGTGGATTACACAGTACTGACAAATGATATACAACTCCAGGTGAGCGCTAGGTGCTAAAAAAAAAAAAAAAAAAAACTTTGTTCATAACTGATAAATTCACAATTAAAATAAGTCTTCACAAGATAAGCTGCGTGTAAGCCTTTGCAAAGTGCAAACAACAACGTGATCCCACGTGATGTTGATACTTTGTCAGAAGGGCATCTATTGATGAGTCCTTGGGACTCTGCTGACCACAGATCGGGGTAAAGGGCCAATCACAGCGGCCCTTTACCACAGCTGTGTTCAAAGACAGCTTATCACGGATGTAAACACAAGCCGGTTATCGTTTTTTCTTTCTTCATGCTGACAGCGTGAGGAGAGGAGAGCCGATAACCAGCTTGTGTTAAAGGGACATTGGCACTGATAACTAGGGCGCTGATTATCAGTGCAGTCCCAACAGTGCCCACCAGTGCTGCCAATCAGTGCCTACCAGTGCTGCCAATCAGTGATCATCAGTGCTGCCCATCAGTGTCGCCTATAAATTTGTTTTTACTTTTTGCTATAATACATATCCCCAAAAAATATATAAAAAAACTAATTTATTCATCAGTTTAGGCCGATATATTTTCTTCTACATATTTTGCGCAACAGGCGTATATTGATTGGTTTGCGCAAAAGTTATCACATCTACAAACTACGGGATAGATTTAGGGACTTTTATTTTTTTTTTACTGGAAATGGCGGCAATCTGCTATTTTTAGCGGGACTGCGATATTGTGGCAGACAAATCTGACCCCAAATTACACTTTGGGGACCAGTGACATTATTACATTGATCAGTGCTAAAAAAAATACACTGCTCAATATAAAAATGACACTGCCAGGGAAGGGGTTAACACTAGGGGGCGATCAAGGGGTTAACTGAGTTCCCTGGGTGTGTTCTAACTGTAGGGGTGGTGGGCTTACTGAAACATGACAGAGATCACTGTTCCCAATGACAGGGAACAGAAGATCTCTGTCATGTTACTAGGCAGAACAGGGAAATGCCTTGTTTACACAGCACAGCGCTTGGACTATGTAATATGCCCACCTCTAAACTGTAAAAAAACTCTAAAAAAAAAAAACCTTAATCTACCACTGTATGCCCTCTCTAAACAGACCATGATAACCAGGGCAGCTCCGCCCTCATCACCGTGGTCAAAGTGCCTCCCTCTGTAATAAGCTATGTAAAAAAGGAAAACTGCGCCAGGTCAAAACTAAAATAACAATAACAAAAAAATGATGCACATGTATGACCCGTGTACCGATTGGAAGTATTGTAAATACTGGTAACCTGAAGAATAGGGTCTGCACACAGATTGAAAAGAGTATAGACAGGCAATGACAGTGTACTCTCAGGTTAATAAAATATAAATGGCAAATAATCGACTACAATCGTTGTGAACAATGGTATGTAATATTTGTCAAAGTCTCTATGTGGGATGGATAACCAATAATAATGGGTCAGAGTCCTCTTATGCAGAAGGTTCCACTACACCACTGTGCTCCACTTCTAGTTAAAGTGCCACCACCAGTAAGTAGGCTCCTTACCAGATGAAAGTAAAACACACGCACTCAGATATGAGCTTAAATACGAAATTCCAAAGACCAGGATGTGGTTGCCCCTCAAACAGTGTCCTCCAAGATGGATCGGAACTCCAAGACCGGAGGGAGGAAGAAACACACTTCCAAACGCCAAAATGGACAGATACGGCACTCGGAGGTGCGTTCACAGATCCCCATGTAAATAACAAAGGCAGACCATAGTGTAATATTGTAAAGGACTAAAAAGTATTTATTAAAAAACGGATATTTACTCACATTCTATTGAACAGAATAGGCAGTATGTAATCCAAATGTTGATTTTTAAAAAGAGCGCCGGCCGGCATACAAAAAGCACCCTTTCTCCTTGTGATACGAACGTGGTGACGTCACTGCGCGTCCTCCCATACGCGTTTCGTCATCAACAGACGTTTTCAATTCTTCCCCATTGAAAACGTCTGTTGATGACGAAACGCGTATGGGAGGACGCGCAGTGACGTCACCACGTTCGTATCACAAGGAGAAAGGGTGCTTTTTGTATGCCGGCCGGCGCTCTTTTTAAAAATCAACATTTGGATTACATACTGCCTATTCTGTTCAATAGAATGTGAGTAAATATCCGTTTTTTAATAAATACTTTTTAGTCCTTTACAATATTACACTATGGTCTGCCTTTGTTATTTACATGGGGATCTGTGAACGCACCTCCGAGTGCCGTATCTGTCCATTTTGGCGTTTGGAAGTGTGTTTCTTCCTCCCTCCGGTCTTGGAGTTCCGATCCATCTTGGAGGACACTGTTTGAGGGGCAACCACATCCTGGTCTTTGGAATTTCGTATTTAAGCTCATATCTGAGTGCGTGTGTTTTACTTTCATCTGGTAAGGAGCCTACTTACTGGTGGTGGCACTTTAACTAGAAGTGGAGCACAGTGGTGTAGTGGAACCTTCTGCATAAGAGGACTCTGACCCATTATTATTGGTTATCCATCCCACATAGAGACTTTGACAAATATTACATACCATTGTTCACAACGATTGTAGTCGATTATTTGCCATTTATATTTTATTAACCTGAGAGTACACTGTCATTGCCTGTCTATACTCTTTTCAATCTGTGTGCAGACCCTATTCTTCAGGTTACCAGTATTTACAATACTTCCAATCGGTACACGGGTCATACATGTGCATCATTTTTTTGTTATTGTTATTTTAGTTTTGACCTGGCGCAGTTTTCCTTTTTTACATATCTTATGCGTGTTTATCCCACCATTCTGCAGCCGGTTTAGGTAACATTGTTTGATTCATTCATTCGTTTATTTACTTACTCTTTTTTTCCTATTCTACTGTATGATCCTTTGTGTATGTCAGGGTAGCGCGGTCTTTTTGCTCTCTCTGTAATAAGCTGCCTGCTCTCCTCCCCCCCCCCCCCCTCCCTGTCACTGCCCTCTCTGTCTGTCTCCGGCCCGCTATCAGAGGCTGGCATAGCACACTGTGTATGTTTTATTTAAAAACGAGGGCTGTAAATACTGAATACCAGCTGTCTTCAGGCCGGTCACATGACTCACGGCCGCTTTACAGCTCTGATGGGTGTCTTCTGCGGAGGAGACGAGCGGCCACGTGATCTCCCTCTGATGTCAGAGGAAGATCACGGCCTCTCCCACAGAAGACATCAATCAGGGCTGGAAAGCAGCCGCGAATGATGAGACCGGTCCGTAGACAGTAGCTGATATTCAGTATTTACAGTGCTCGTTTTTAAATAAAACATACACAGTGTGCTATGCTAGCCTCTAATAGAGGGGCTGGCATAGACATATATATGCCTTAACAAACACTTTAAGTAGAAAAAAACTGTGAGCAGGCAGCTTTTTTTTTTACAGTAAAGACATGTAGTGACTCTTATGCAATATCAAAAACGTACTTGCCTGCTTGCAGTCTTCTACTGAATGTACAATGAGCTGCGCCAGAATGACTGACTCCCATTAGCATGCGTGGGAGGATGTCATTCCTCCACCGGCCAATCAAGAGGCCAAAACTCTGGCACCAGAAGTAGCCAGGGAGAAGATGATAGCAGCTGGCAAAGGATGTAAATATAGGGGAAATACCGCACCAGGGGAGCAAGAAAAGCCAATTCCGTAACTGATCAATTATAGCAGGTGCTGACTCGGCTCGCCACTGTAGTAAACCAAGAAGATAGAAGGAAATAGCTGCACACCACAACAGGATACTGAATAATGCCGCATACACACGAGTGGAATTTCCGTCCGAAAAATCTTAAATGGTTTTTCCGACGGAATTCTGCTCAAGCTTGGCTTGCATACACACGGTCACACAAAAGTTCTCTGAACTTTCGACCGTCAAGAACGCGGTGCAGTACAACACTACGACAAGCCGAGAAAATTAAGTTCAATGCTTCCGAGCATGCGTCGAATTGTTTCCGAGCATGCGTAGGAATTTTGTGCGTCGGAATTGCATACAGACGAACGCATTTTCGGATAGATAGGAACTTTTTCCGACCGAAAAATAGAGAACCTGCTCTTAATCTTTTGACACCAGCAAATGTCCGATGGAGCATACACACGGTCGCATTTTCCAACCAAAAGCTCTCATCAGTCTTTTGCTGGCCGAATTTCCGATCGTGTGTACGGGGCATTATGCTTCTTTAATCCAAAATATGACAGTTAATACAGCACAGGGTTCCAAGGATGCTAACACGTTTCACACAAGGCTTAATTGTAAGCTCTATGTTGTGTGAAACACGTTGGAACCCTGTGGTGTATTATCTGTCATCTTTTTGGAATAAGTAAGCATTGTTCAGTATCCTGTTGTGATATGTGGCTATCTCCTTCTGTATTCTTGGCTAAGGATTCAAAAAATATATAAGTAGCGCTAAAATGTTAGGTAATACTTACAAAACACCATGATCACGAAGGTGGTCCTTTGCACTCCGGCTGTACTGACCCCTGCGATTTCCTCAAGTGCAGGAAACTCGACTGCATAAAAAAAAAAAAGTGTTAGGTTAGTTGACATAACCAAACTATTACCATTAAAATGTGAAAAATAATTAAATAAATGCTATAAATCTATATATCAGGATTATTAATAAAATGATATCCCAAAGTTGTATCAAAAAAAAAATCACAAAATATCACACGTGTAGTGAATACCATATGAATTGGTGAAAATAATAAAACAGGTGAAAAAAACGTAAGTAAATATGTCCGTGAAATTTTTTTATATAACGTCCACAGTGTATCTTAAAAAGGTTGAAGATCATAAAACACTGCGTTGGCATCCAACATGGTACCGAATAGTTTGAACTCAAAAGAACGTACGTTCCATGAGTCAAACAGACTTGTATTGTCAACCGACAACCAGAGTGGAGTCTTGGGGGTCCTCTGTGACTGAAACTTAGGGGTCCCAAAAATCATAAAAGGTCCATCTCCATATGGGGGTGATTGCACATCAGGTGGTATCAGATATTCATCAATGGGGTAGGATAAATAGAAAAAGAGGGCCACATAGCGTAATTCCGTACAACTATTAAAATGTTATTAAAAGTAAAACACTTACATTTAAGAAGTGGAGTCCTTCCCGACGTGCTTCGTCTCATTAGACTTCGTCTGGAGTGAGGCTAAGGATGTAACTGCCAAATCACTGGAAGGTGGAGGTGAGTGTTTCTGGGGGTTTAGTTCCACTTCAAATTTTTATGTGTTTCGTGGTGAGTCCTGTTTTTACTGTCTTGAAGAGTTACAGGCAGTGCAGCTAGTATTATTATTATTACCGTATTATTTGTAGCACTATCCCCAGAGGAGCCACTAGTTTGTTTGGGTCTTTCTGCCCTGTACTAGGGATGATCCGCCCTGTATCTGGAACCAAATGATACATAGAAACAGTTTAAATGGGCTTAATTTACAGCAAAAGGCTTGGAAAGAAAGAATGAGTTAGACAATTTGTATAAAAGCATTGTGTATACAGTTTGACTTGTGATACAGGGGTTGATTGACTAAAATTAGTACAAAATCTGGTGCAACTCTGCATAGAAACCAATATCCAGGTTTTATTATCAAAGCCTAATTGAACAAGCTGAAGTAGAAGCTGATTGGCTATCATGCACAGCTGCACCAGATTTTTCACTCTCGAGTTTTAGTAAATCAACCCCACAGATTGCTACGATAGCAGTTTGTTCCCCACAACCACCTGTGAAGTAACC
Source organism: Lithobates sylvaticus (assembly GCA_028564925.1). Taxonomy (NCBI): domain Eukaryota; kingdom Metazoa; phylum Chordata; class Amphibia; order Anura; family Ranidae; genus Lithobates; species Lithobates sylvaticus. Next base: position 509,550,415 of record CM053028.1, on the reverse strand, counting down.
GGTCCAGAAAATACACTAGGCCAGCATAAGGGAACGACGCAGACACAATAAGCAGAAATTACTTTCCTCACCATTGTAAAACAGTATACGAGTAAGGTCACTGACGGCAATAGATACACTTTCGGCAATAGTAATACCATTTATCTAGACCCTACTTAGCCACTTTCCTGTTGAATACTATCTAATTTCTGACAGCTTTGAGGCCCTTGTTTACTTGTAGTGAAGTGCTCTCTCCACAAATAAGGAGATTTGAGTAATAGCATAGTCCCCTCGTGGCAGAATGCCCCTGTGGACAGCAACACTGGCAACAACAATCAACTGAACACTTTAAAATGGCGAACAGGCCTCACACCACTGCAGTAGTAGTAGTAGTGGAGTTCTCCTGAAGACAGTCAAGGCCTGGATGGCACAGTCCTATGCTCAGATTGTTATGTATAGAAACAAATTTAGCTCTTAAGTGAAGTCAGGTGAAAGAAAGACCATTGGGCCTTAGGCCTGCCTCTTCAGCCTGAACCCACTGCCCTTCTCACAGTCCTCTCTTCTGGTTCTGCACCCATCTTAACTGCAATCTCCCAGTTCTCTCAGGCGTGCCTCCCCAGTCTTTCCGACTGTGCTCACTCACCAGCCCTCCCAGCTGTGACCAGTAGTCCTCCCTGGAGACTCTTAGAAGTGTTCTCTCCAGCTGTCCTCTACCTGCTCTCTCATGTGCCTTTCTTTCAGGATCTCGTCTCTCCTCCTGGATGCACCCAAGCCTCAGCCCAGGGTCAGCCCCCCCCAGACTGGAGAGCTCCCTGTGGGCCCCGACAGCCTCCACACCCTCTCACTCCAGCTCTTCCACCCGACAACTCCTCCCCAGCTGGGCTGACCCCAGGTATTTAAGGAGGCCTGCCCCCTGCCAATCCAAGTTGGGGGTTGTTCAAGGCCCCTTAAGATACCCTTAGGCAGCCCCACCTCTCCTTCTAGGACTTTCTAGAAGGAAGAGGGAGGTGAAAGTGAAGTGATGTGGCCTGTGAGTCACCAGCTGCTACCCTAAACCACTCCCAGCAAATTCACCTACTCTGCCAACAAAAATGCTAACTCTAGCAGCTACCTAACTAGAGGGTGCTATACTACCTTCATGGCTTTAGTGTACAGGAAGAACCAGGGTTCCTGAAGAACATGCAACCTAAATTGACCTGAGTTAGCAGAAGTGGTGCCCACTAAGCCACTGGGTTTCCCCTGCTCTCCAACACTCCTATGGGCATGGCATAGCACAACTCTACTGGGCACTGTGGCACCATGTGTACTTTGCAGTGATTCAGCAGCCGGTGGGAGGAACCACAGTGCCCAGAGGGGGACACGCTATCCCATATGCTTGGGAGTGTTGACGTGCAGAGGAAGCTATATCTTTCCAAGACAGTGAAGTGTGGACTCACCAGCAGCATGACAGTAAAGTTTGAGTTCTTTTACATGGTATCTCTGTTTGGAATATGCTAGACTAATGACAGGGTCACTTTCAGTAACTTTGAATTCCCTAAGCAAATCGCTTAAGAATCAACTTTCTTCAAATAAAATATTTAATTGTGCTGTCTTCAGATTTTTTTTAACAAAAGTGTCTTGTAAAGAGTTTAGATAACACTCTATGGAATATAATTGTCCTATTCCTTCATATGCTTCAACTGTCTGTGTAGACATTCTCTTTGTAAAATGTTGACGTTCCAGACCATTTGATTTGCCTGATCTTGTATTATCCACTTATATTCTCCACTTGAAATTGAGACAGTTTTCTAAGTGTACAAAAAGTGTTTAAAAATAGCATGTCGTTAAATCGATGTCAGAAGAGTTCAGAACTTAGACAAAACTCCAAACTTGTCATTGTCAAAGTAAATTGTCTGAAGAAGATGAACTTTGCCAATATCAAGTTCTTTCAGTATGGCAGTATAAAGTTGTGAGAGTCTGTTAAAGGGTATGTGAAGGCCTTTATTACTGTTGGAGCATCATGGTTGGGTAACCCATCAACGCCTACAGACTTTCAAATGTCAAAACCTATTATATGTCCACATAGCTCATCTTCTACAGCGAAACCTCAGTTATACAACACCCACCCCCATGTTAGTGATGCTGGCTCCTTAATTACCGTTCAATAATCATTTACAGCTGATGTGGGATACTGGGAGCTCCCCCCTGATTTCACCAGTCTCAATACAGTTACACAAAATCTATCATAGGGAGTGAAATAGAGAGCTTGCTGCACTTAAAAAGACTTAACAAACTTCTTGTCATGTACGAACCAAATTGTAGCATTATTATTGTTGCATTATCTTCATCCCAAGAGGCCCTCTCTGTGTGGATGAGGCCTTATGAAGTTTGTGCCCCTTTCTTATTTTCAAAATCAGTAGAAAAACTTTTAAAAAAAGTTTTAGATAGATTAGGGAACGGTTATACCCCTCAGCATGCTTTTATTTCTGTCTGTATCCCTGCAAGTGAGATGTTCCCTACTTGTCCTGGTGACCATTATCACCATGACTGAAAGTAAGGGTAAATCCAAAGAATTTGAGCTGTCATGAAGCAGTAGGTGAAATCCTTGAATGTTGGCACCTGTTCCTGTGACAGCTCTCTAAAGCTGGCCATAGTTGGTTTGAATCTCAGCCGGTTCAGCAGGGACCAGCCGAGATTGAATCCATCTATGGACAGGCTAATTGTACCCAAGTCAAATCCATCAATCGACTTGCGTACAACCAGCATGTCGGATTTCTTGCATGCGATTATTGTCAGCGGCTATAGCTGCTAGCGATAGTCATTGTGTTCTCCCGGTAGGGAGGGCTCCTCATGCCCCTCCACCTAGAGGACACAATAGCTCCATGGGAGGGATTCCCCCAGCAACACTGAATGTGTTGATGGGGGAATTAAGGGATTTTCTTTCCTGCCACCCAGGAAAGAAAATTGCATAATGTACGGCCTGCCTAAGATGGGAATTTTGATTAGTTTTGAGACATTACCTATTATTTCCTGTTGTGTCTTTAGGATGGTAAGTGAAGGGAAATCTCAGCAGAACATAGAGAGTAAAAATACATTTATAGGGGTTTTAACACTTCCCTACTCTACTTCCATTCCTAACCAAAAAAAAAGAAAAGGTTGGCTTTACATACACTTTGAAGAAGGTGAGAAGTTCAGACATTGAAGATTTGTTTGGCCTGTTTTTCTATCATCTAAAGATGATATTTGAGCTGTAGGTGGACACTGGTGGGCTGAGTCAGTCCCTGGTTTCTTGTAGAACTCGCCAATTCCAAAAGTTATAGCTTCCATAATTGCTGACTGTTCCTGTCCACTTGTTAGCTTCCATAATTGCTGACTGTTCCTGTCCACTTGTTAGCTTCCATAATTGCTGACTGTTCCTGTCCACTTGGGAGTTTTGGGCGTTCCCGTCCACTTTTGTGTGTTCATGCTCCTCCTGTTACACTCCCCATAATATAAAATAAAGAAAATAATGCAGTAGTGATGGTGGGACCTGACCACAACCAACCTCTTATGCCCTGTACACACGATAGGATTTTCCGACAACAAAATCCATGGGATTTTTTCTGACGAATATTGGCTCAAACTTGTCTTGCATACACATGGTCACACAAAGTTGGTCGGAAATTTCGAACGTCAAGAATACGGTAACATACAACACGTTTGACGAGCCGAAAAAAATGAAGTTCAATAGCCAGTGCTGCTCTTCTGCTTGATTCCGAGCATGCATGGCACTTTGTGCGTCGGAATTGTGTACACACAATCAGAATTTCCGACAACGGATTTTGTTGTCGAAAAATTTGAGAACCAGATTTTGTGTGACGGAAATTCCTATGGAAAATGTGTGATGGAGCCTACACACGGTCGGAATTTCCGACAAAGAGGTCCTATCACACATTTCCATCGGAAAATCCTATCGTGGGCATTATTCTTCACTTTTGTGATGGCATCAAAGTTTTCTTCTTATTCTCTTCAATTATAATATTATTCCCTGGTGATCCTAGCAGTTTTTTGACTTTCAGTGCTAGGGTGGCAAACCTTCCTAATCTTCTAAAGGAGCAGCTTTGTCACCCTAGGATAAGCAGTACATATGGCGTGGGTTCAGAAAGCCAAAACAGCTGAAGGAAGCAGATTGGACAGACACACTGCATTGACTTTTCAAGCAAATAAGGTAAGTATTATAGAACCATGCATGCTAGGGAATTCTCTAATAGGATAGGGAATTTTTTATGTTGGGGTTTTTATTATTCATTATTTTTCTCTTAAACCCATCATGAACCAGCAAATGTGCATGCTCCTAGTTCTGAGACCACAAAGGCCAATCAGCGCTGGTTCTCACATATGTGATCACTGTGATAGCCAATCTTTTTAGTTTGTTTACACGCCAGCCTGCAGAGAACACTGGGCCTATCCCTTTGAGCTTAGAGAATGAGTTACAGTGTTAGAAAGCATTACAGAATGTATAAACTATTTTTGTATGTTTTTTTTTTTTTGCCTATTGTATTTGTTTTATTAATGTGAGAAATAATATCTAATATTTAGTCAGCAAATTAGAGTTATTTTCAAGCTTATGGATGAAGGTGCTAAATTTGGTTTGAGCATCTAGGATTCAATGACCTTTGGTCAGATAGGATTTAACAGGCCTATGTCACTAAGTGTGGATTGACAAACCCTTCACTTTACTACTAAGTGTAAAAAGTAGTGCTGAACCAAGCTTAAGGGGCTTTAAGCTCCTAAAGATAAATTGTTTGCCAACATCCCTGAGTAAATATTTGGAAAATGGAACCTCTAATAATAGAGGACCACTAGTACCCTCCGGTACAATTGGGACTTTTCAGGCGAAACATAACAAAAAAAAAATTGTTGATAATACAATAGAAGAGGGGGGCGTGGCCTAACTCCGGACCGTGATGGACGCCTAATCCGTGCTCTCTGGCACATAGGAGCAGCTAACTTGCAGCACAGGCTGAATCGCTCGCCATCCGAACATGGGAAAGGGAGACAAGCCCTCCACAACACCCAGGGAGCCTCCAGAGGTAAACCCCAACAATTTAAATAACATCCCAGCGATGTTCCGGACATCGCTGGGTGAAGGCCCAAAAGCCGCGGCCTCGCCTAAAACATGCGGCCCGCTCGGCGGCTCCAGCGGCGCGCCGGACGGCGCGATCGGCCCCTACAGCCACACAGGGGGGGAATTTACCCCTAAGCAACCATCACAGACCCTGTGCCTATCAGATTTACAGGCAGTGGCACTAGACATTAAGGCAACCCTGTCGGCCGCCATCACAGACCTCAAGGCAGATATACAAGGGGTAGCAGCAAGGCTGGGTTCAGTGGAGCAGACAACAGCAAGGCAAGCTGATGCAATCAGACAGGTGCAAAAAACCTCAGACATGCATCTCTCCCATATTGTGGAAATACAGCGCCATTTAGAAGACCTCGATAACCGAGGAAGACGCCATAATATTAGGGTCAGAGGGGTCCCAGAACTAGCTGACCAGAACCCGCTTGAACAAACAGTGGCGACAATTTTCAATGACTTGCTGGAAAGACCACCAGACTCCCCCATAGACTTTGAGAGAATTCATCGTGCACTTAGGCCGAGAGGAAGAGACACAGACCCACCCAGAGACATAATCTGTTGCTTGGTAAACTTCCCTCTCAAAGAAGCCATTTTAAAAAAAGCAAGAGAAAAAGGCAGGGTGCACTTTAATGGGACGGAGATCAAACTGTTCCAAGATCTTTCTAACATTACCTTGCAACAACGCAGAGCATTACGCCCGATCACAGACCTATTACGCACGAGAGGGATACCCTATAGATGGAAGTTCCCATTCTGTCTCTCAGCAACATGGAGGGGTCAAACAGCACTACTTCGCACACCAGAGGATCTCCGAGCCTTCTTCGAAACACTCAATATCCCGCCAATCGAGGTCCCGGACTGGTACAACTCCTACATGCTGAATGAAACCTGGATCGAGGTGACCAACAACTACACTCCCAGAACTCAGAGGAACAGAGATCGACGCAGACGATCACCATCGGCCCAACAGTGCAGGAGAGGCCTAAACCAAGGAAGCCCTGGTTTCTCACCACCGCGACGCAGAGACCGCATGGAGCGCAATGACCAGATGGACACCTAATCACAAACCGCCTCCTGAAGTTCCAGTATGCCCTCTTCAATCAAGCAGGGTATGATTACAGACCTACACTTCATCCAAGCATACACAAGATCAACGATAGACAAGCTAAGAATCTCCTTCTGCAAACCAGCGACGTACTTTTACCGCCCCCTAGACTGGAGGATCATTTCAGCTCAGCTTTCTGTCTCTTTCCCTTTCACCCTCCCCCCTTTTCATTACAGGAAACTCACACACATGGATCACAGCGAACTCACCTTCAACAAGCAAGCTGACATAACTCCGACGATCAAAAGCGGAAACAACGAACCCAAAGACACGAATGACAGATAGATATGCACGAGCCTGTTATGACCGTACGTGAGTAATCTGTCTGAAACTATCTTTCTCCATACACCCAAGAAAGGTATGACTCGAGACCTATATACCAAAATACAGTTGTTTTTCCTTGAAGTATAACCTCACAACACAGCTTCAAAGAGGAATACACTATTCAAAATACTCCTAGGCCCCATATGTCATATCAATCTGTATGGTACACAAATTTAAGGGGAAATAATCTTACGTGGGCTGGACTGACAACTTGAACTCTCGATATTTCCACCCACAACTGAACATTTGCTTTTTTTTTATGTTTTTCTTTTTCCGCCTTTTTTGCGGTCGTTTATGTTTTCTGTTTGCATGCCTGACCTCTATGCTATATAGTCTAGATCTAGGATAAAGCAAAATAATATGGCAGTTACAGTTACGTTATGTATGAAGCTATAAAATGATGAGAAATAGAAGGATTTACCACTACATGGCAAAAGTCTACACTCAATGTTTTGTTTAGATCAACTTATTAAGGTAATGAGGCAATATGGTGGATCTCTGTGAATATCACGATAGAACCAAATTATAATCTACAAATTATATTTAGTACCCCCCCCCGCTTCAAACAAATGTCCCTCTTGCTAGAAGTGACACAACTTGTCGATACCTCCACTGATTATGTGGCTCCCATGCCACTAGTCAACTGGGCCATGTTATGAATACATAATACTCTCTGACCGCCACATTGCCTCACGAACAATCCAGTTTTTTTGGTAATAGACAGGTTGTGCTAACAATACGTGCTAATAAATGTCGGTAAGGTGGTTTAAGAGCCCAGACAGTTATATGTAGCATGACCTAAATAGGTTACATTCAACAGCTCTTTGCCCCATACGCTCTCCCTCATTATTTAATAGTTAATAAAAAATCTGGACTTCCCAATACATTAGCCCCATCTTGTGGCCAAAAAACAGAATTACAGAAGAGATCATTACGAATACCATACCTGCTCAAATTAACAACACAGGCTTTATGGCCTAGCTTAACTACAATAAGAGATACGCTAAAAAATGTACACACATAATTCCAACACTCATTAACCCAATAAACACAATGCGATAGATGTATACCCACTTATTGCCCAACATCCCTGATTCCCAGAAATTAGAATACCCCATTTAGCCTGTAACATTAAGTATAACATTCAGCTAGCTGCTCCAGAGTGCCCGCTAGAAAGCAACTAACAGTAGTTTACTCAATAGTTCAAGATATCATCCGGTCCTGATCAGACCTCGTTTCCGCACAAAGAGCAGCCTGCCTGCTCTTTGACCTTACCGGACCTTTAAAATAGGTTGGACCAGCTGGTCCCAACCTATCTCCGGATAGTCCCCCTAACCCCTCGACCCTCCCTCCCGCCACCCTCCCCCCCCCCCCCCCAATCTTACTTCTCACTGTTTTCTTTCTATTTTTTATTATTTAGTATATAACCTTTATTTTATTTTTCTTCACCCTTTTTTTTTTTTTTTTTTTTTTTTTTTTTTTTTCCTTGGCATCCCGTTCTCTCCCACCTGCTGTGTGATATACAATATTTGCATATTCAATAGGATCTTTCCTCATACATACACCCAAATTATTATTCCAAATATCAGAGCATATTCTCAACATCTCTGAGACAATCAGTCCTGTGACCTTACGGAATAAACTCAAGATGTCATTCTACAAGCATCAAACCGTTCAAACCTCGATAAAATTGATCTCAATAAACGCAAAAGGGCTTAACATCCCAGAAAAAAGAACTAAACTCCTTAACGAATTTCATAAGCAAAAAGCAAATATTGTATGCATACAGGAAACACACTTTAAAGCAGATAAAACTCCCAAATTACAGGACAAAAGATTTCCAACAGTGTTCCATGCCACCAACCCGGAAGGGAAAACCAAAGGGGTCTCAATATTGCTCTCAAAACAGACACCCTTCCAAATTCATGACAAACTGGCAGACCCTGGGGGTAGATATCTCTTCCTGAAAGGGAAAATAGGCCCCCATCCTATCACGATAGCAAACATCTATGCCCCCAACTGTAAACAGGTACCGTTCTTTCGCAAAATCAAAGAACTTCTGACAACCTTCTCCACAGGTATCCTAATCTTAGGGGGAGACTTTAACGCCCCCCTAGATCCCCTCATTGATACATCAAACGGTACATCGAGCCTTCCCTACAGAGCACTGAAACAAATAAAAACCCAACTACAAGAACTCGCACTGCACGACACCTGGAGAACTCTGAACCCACAAACTAAAGATTATACTTATTTTTCACCAATACACCAAAAATATTCCAGAATTGATTATTTCTTCCTTTCTCAGACAGATCTCAAACTTCTAGTAATGACTTCTATTGAATCCATGACCATTTCCGATCACCACCCGATTACTATGACACTAACTTTCCCAGAAAAGAATACCTCTACTAAGACCTGGAGACTCAACACCACAGTATTGAAAGACCCCATAGACTTATTACACTTCCAAAACACTCTAAAAGAGTACTTTGCACAAAACGAAAATGACGAGACCTCTTTACTTACGCAATGGGAAGCGCATAAGTGCGTCATAAGAGGGGAATTCATCAAAAGATTAGCCAAAATTAAAAAAGACCACCAAGCCAAAATAAGTTCTCTACTAGACCAAATTCACAACCTAGAGACAACACATAAACGAACCCTGGCGATCTCAACATTTGACGAGCTGACTAGAGTAAGGACGCAACTATCTGAAGAACTCAACATGAAAACCAAACGACAATATATACTGAGACACAAAATCTATTATGAACAGGGAAACAAAAGCGGGAGACTTTTAGCGAGAGCAGTCCAGAGTAAAAAAGCTGCTACAACAGTACACCACATAAGTGACAGCCAAGGAATAATTCACTCGTCGAATGATGAGATTGCCAAACAGTTCGAATTATACTACCAGAACTTATATAATATTCCATCTAATCCCAAGTGCCCCCTTAATTCAACCAAGAGGGTAAATCTAATTCAGAACTTCCTTCAGAAATACAGCCCACCACATATACCAGTGAACACAGCACTAGAACTTGAAGCACCCATATCAGGCCCAGAGTTTGATAAAGCGATGAAGGACATGAAATTAGGGAAAGCCCCAGGTCCAGATGGACTTCCATTACAATATTACAAATCATTCACAAATATTCTTAAACCAAGATTTCTGAAAACCTACCAATCACTTCACCTAGATCAAAACCCCCCAAAACAAATGCTTGAGGCCCATATAACAGTCATACCCAAAGATAACAAGGACAAATCCCAAGTTACGAATTACAGACCAATATCTTTAATTAATGTCGACGTTAAAATATACGCAAAAATACTCGCCAACAGACTGCTTCCACTACTAACCTCCCTTATATCACTTGACCAAGTTGGTTTCATCCCAGGCAGAGAGGGACGAGACAATACTATCAAAGCTTTAAATATAAACCACTGGCTAACATCCAAAAAGAAACTAGGTTTTTTCCTATCCCTAGACGCAGAGAAGGCGTTCGACAGAGTGGCCTGGGACTATATGGATGAAGTACTAAAGCACGTAGGTATTTTACCACAAATGAGAGCATATATTAGAGCACTATACTCTAACCCAACAGCTAGAGTCCGGGTCAACGGCCACCTGTCGAACGCCTTCAACCTCCGAAATGGGACCAGACAAGGCTGTCCCCTCTCTCCATTATTATTCGTACTCACACTAGAACCCCTACTAAACAAAATAAGATCTAACCCAGACATTAAGGGAATAGAAATCCAAAACAAAACATATAAAGTCGCAGCCTTTGCGGACGACATGCTCCTCTTCCTCTCGGAACCCCATGTGTCCTTGCCCAACTTAATTCAAGACCTAGAGCACTTCCAACTACTCTCCAATTTAAAGATCAACCATGCAAAATCCAACGCTCTCAACATCACTCTACCCCAAAACTCTGTAGACCTATGCAAACAAAATTTCCCCTTTACATGGGCTAAACAAAAAATAACGTACCTAGGAATAGAGATCCCCACAAACTTAGAAGAACTTTTCCAAATTAATTTCCTCCCCATTTTGAAGGAAACCCACGAAGACCTAAAAAGATGGAACGTCCTCAATGTCTCCTGGTTCGGTAGAGCATCCCTAATAAAGATGACAATACTACCTAGATTTTTATATACTATGCAAACTATCCCCATCCGCCTACCCTCATCATTCTTTACATCCTTCCGCAAAGCATGCTCGACTTTTATTTGGAGAGGTAAACCGCCTAGAGTTAAATTTACCAAACTGAACTTACCCAAAAATAAAGGGGGCATAGCCCTGCCTGACCTTAAAAAATATCATCAGGCAGCCCTCCTAGCCAGAATAGTGGATTGGAACATCCATCAGACTGTTAAAGATTGGGTAACTCTTGAACAAAATCAATTCTCCGAACAGATTAAAGTACTACCATGGTTAAACCCAAAGCACCACTCTAAGACTCTCAAAGCACACCCACTCATAGGACCTACCTTAGAAAACTTCCAAAATACCTTCAAACATACTCGTCCCTTCCCATGGCTTAGCTCCCTCACTCCGATCAGAGGTAATCCTGACTTTCCCCCTGGTCTAGATCGTTACTACCTGATCAATGACTGGCCTCATGAAGACATACAAGTAAAACATTTCTTTAAAAGAGGTAATCTCGTAACCAGAGAAGAAATTAAAACGGAAATAGATCCAAATATGATATCTCAGTGGAACTACATGCAAATCCGACACTTCCTGACAAAAAGTGAGACCGCCCAATACTGGACGAGACTACCCACAACGCTAGAAACCCTATGTACAAAAAAATCCCTGCAAAGACATATTATATCGGCCCTATACTATTCATTATTTGGTGACAATACGGAGTTCTCCAGTGTGTCGTGCCAGGCGTGGGAAAAAGACCTTGAAACAAACATATCAGAAGAGGAATGGGAAAAAATTCACACTTTTGCACACAAAGGATCGTTAAACGTAGCCACTCAAGAGTGTGGATTCAAAATAATCACAAGGTGGTATAGAACCCCCACGCTTCTTCACAAATTTTATCCCCAGATATCTGATAGATGTTGGAGATGCAAAGATGGGGAAGGCTCGATGATACATATATGGTGGTCCTGCTCTGCAATCCAGGACTTCTGGAGGGTGGTGCATGACGCCATATCATCAATCACTTCAGAAGACCTGAGGTACTCGCCTGCGCAATACCTACTACACCACAACTCTTTACCCAAACAAAGATATTTGAAATCATTATCCATGATCATGATAAATGCAGCAAGACACTGTATTCCCTGCCACTGGCGCACGAATATAGTCCCTACAAAAAAAGAATGGTTCAGGAGAATAAACTGTATAGAAAAAATAGAAGAACTCATCAGTATCTCCCAAGAGAAAATAACTAATTTCACATCTGTATGGTACAACTGGCTGGAGTTTAAAAGCACGCAAGAATATAAAGATATTATCAACTAAGAAAGATATATACTGACCAGATAGGAAAATCCCATGATTATCCGTGAAAATAATGAAACAATAATGTCTCACGTTAATGCATACTCCTTTATCTCCTCCTCCCCCCCTCCCCACCCATCTATTTATTTATTTATATTCATTCTTTTTTTTTTTTTTTTTTTTTTTTTTTTTTTTTTTTTCCTTTCCTCTCCTCCCCCCCCTCTCTGTACCTCCCCCTTCCCCCCCTCTCATTCCCATGATACAGTGTGGTAAGTCCACACCTGGAAAAAAAAAATATATATATATTTATAAGAAAATATAGGTGAACCACTTTCTATATGGAAGAATTTATTTGCCTTTGAATTTTACTTATCCAGACGTTTGTTAATAACTCATTGTTAATACATTTTGAGATTGTTGTAACTCACCCCTAAGTACCATAAAATGTAATCTGCTCACGTTTTTCTATTGACATGGCATTGTATGATCTGTTTATACTTTTTCAATAAAAAATTTTGAAACAAAAAAAAAAAAAAAAAGAAGAGAAGAGATGGATAAGAATGTATTTTAAATTATTTATTAAAAAAAAAAAAATAAATATAAATAAATAAATATCAGAAAAAACAAAAGTAAACAATGAAAAGATATATATGTACATGCAAAATTGTTAAAAACAATTGTGATACAACCTTTTAGTTTACAAATGTTACATATGGATATGACATATACAAATGGAAAAAGAAAAAGAAAACATCCCTCAACTGCCTAACATGTTTCGGGAAACTCAGGCGATCCCTTCTTCAGAGGCATTTAGGTGGAGATTGGATGTGGGAAGGGAAGTCTGGGAAAAAACGAAAAACAAAAGCAACAAACATAAGCATTGGAAGGGAAACTGAGGGGGAGAGAAAAAGCCATTCCACAGACACTTAGACAAATGCATCCATACATACCAATATCCAGGGGGATAAAAGATTAATGCAACGAAAGCCAAGGTAAATTTCTTCATGAGATGAAATTTGCAAAGGACAAAGAGCTATTGCAGGAGGCTCTAGGACCATGTAAAACAGGTTTTTCGCCTCTCAAAAAAAAAAAAAAAAAAGGGGGAAGGGGTTAAAGAAAAGGAAGGATTATAGGCCCTCAAAATGGTGGTCTCCAGGGGTAAAGCTTACACAAGGATCAACCTGATGACCCGTCTCCACAGGGTGGAAGAAAGTGAGCCCAGTAATTAAGATGTCTGAAAATATAAAGAAAACAAAATATATATGAAATGGGCAAAAATGTGTTTAGTCTAATGTTAATCAACCAAAAAGAGAGACGTTTGTTGCCAATTTGCAAAAATACAATAAGATTTATAAATATGTTTAATCTAATATTAGACAGCAAAAAGCTGTTTGTTACATTATGGATGGATCCACATTAATGAATCACATACTATGTTTTGATAAACCATCACAAATCAAAGAAGTATATGTAAGAAAAGTTTTTTTTTTTCCTTTGCAACAAAAGTTATAATGATTGAAAAGGCAAAGATTATACATGAACTAAGCGAGCTGGACTTACAATGTTGGTGGAAACCCCAAGAATACTGCAATAAAAAAACGCCTGTTTCATCTCAGCAGGAGCAATCGCTGCTGACATGTTGTGAGGTCAGGATATTTATAAGGCATGAAAAGTCCACTGCGCATATGCGTGCAAGATGAATGAGATGGAAAACAGCTGAGGCCGGGGCGTCCCGCCTGGGGCGCATCACGGCCTCATAATGCCAAAGGCAAGATCTATAGCCAATGGGCGGACGGGGGCAGGACTAACAAGGAGAAACGTCGCCTGTGCGTCAGGTCCATTGAGTCTATTGAGACTCAATGGGAAAGGCCAGCGTCCAAACAGAGCAGGAACGTCACGCATTACATTGCGTTCCAAATGGGCGAAAGACGGCGCATGCGCCAGAGATGAAGTTTGGCGCATGCGCGGGACGAAAAATCCAACACACGCAGGGCAGAGGACAGACCAAGGGCGGAGCGCAGAAAGTAGGTGGGGTTTAGAATTGGCTTGTTGTAATAAAAATATGGGGAAGCTTGGAGGGAGACAGGAGAAGAGGAAAATGTGATCCCCAGAGCTAAAACCGCACGGCACCCCGTCAGACCAGGGAAACATGATGCTCCAAGCTGGTGGGGCGTCATGCGGTAAAAGCTCACTGACGCGGGAGGGCATTAGATCCAAAACGGGCAACCCCTGTCAAGGGGGGTTGACAGCGATGAGTCACAGCCGAAAAATTAGAGGGGGCATCTCCATCTCCCTGACGGGACAGGAGGTGGTACCCCTCTTACCCGCGCCAGGCGAGGCCAAAACCCAGGAGACCAAGAACCAAAAGATGAGGGCAAATTAAAATGTTTACAAAATATAACAATGTGTATAAATTCAAATGACAGTGTATTGAAAATAGTACTACATCATCTGGCTAAGAAATGGCAGTCTATGGACAAAGGTCAATGCAATGGCAAGTTCTCTCCGTACTGAGGTTCCCAAAACCCTATAGGTTATATATTAATGTGAAAGTGTATTGAAATTGAGGAAAATACACATGGGAACTTTTACTTTATAGAAAGACACAAAGGGTGATGGAAATTAATAAAGATATTAATAAAAAATAATGAATGAAACAACAAAATAGAAAGAAAATAAATATAAAAATAAAAATAAAAAGACAAATATTTTTTTTTTTTTATTGCAGTATTCTTGGGGTTTCCACCAACATTGTAAGTCCAGCTCGCTTAGTTCATGTATAATCTTTGCCTTTTCAATCATTATAACTTTTGTTGCAAAGGAAAAAAAACTTTTCTTACATATACTTCTTTGATTTGTGATGGTTTATCAAAACATAGTATGTGATTCATTAATGTGGATCCATCCATAATGTAACAAACAGCTTTTTGCTGTCTAATATTAGATTAAACATATTTATAAATCTTATTGTATTTTTGCAAATTGGCAACAAACGTCTCTCTTTTTGGTTGATTAACATTAGACTAAACACATTTTTGCCCATTTCATATATATTTTGTTTTCTTTATATTTTCAGACATCTTAATTACTGGGCTCACTTTCTTCCACCCTGTGGAGACGGGTCATCAGGTTGATCCTTGTGTAAGCTTTACCCCTGGAGACCACCATTTTGAGGGCCTATAATCCTTCCTTTTCTTTAACCCCTTCCCCCTTTTTTTTTTTTTTTTTGAGAGGCGAAAAACCTGTTTTACATGGTCCTAGAGCCTCCTGCAATAGCTCTTTGTCCTTTGCAAATTTCATCTCATGAAGAAATTTACCTTGGCTTTCGTTGCATTAATCTTTTATCCCCCTGGATATTGGTATGTATGGATGCATTTGTCTAAGTGTCTGTGGAATGGCTTTTTCTCTCCCCCTCAGTTTCCCTTCCAATGCTTATGTTTGTTGCTTTTGTTTTTCGTTTTTTCCCAGACTTCCCTTCCCACATCCAATCTCCACCTAAATGCCTCTGAAGAAGGGATCGCCTGAGTTTCCCGAAACATGTTAGGCAGTTGAGGGATGTTTTCTTTTTCTTTTTCCATTTGTATATGTCATATCCATATGTAACATTTGTAAACTAAAAGGTTGTATCACAATTGTTTTTAACAATTTTGCATGTACATATATATCTTTTCATTGTTTACTTTTGTTTTCACTTTACTACTAAGGTCTGAAGTCTAACCAGATGGATACCTAGCCGGTAATGTTGCTTTATCTTAAAGTGGTTGTAAACCTGATTCATGAAATCTGACCTGGGCACATATATCTGTAGTGTTTACTTATCTCTCTCCAAAGCACTAAGTTCTGTGTCTTTCTGCTGCTCCGTTCCTCAGTTATCAGCATGTCAGTCCACTGACAGGAGATAAAAGCAGCTGGAAATTTGTGTTGGGGAGGGTGCTATAAATAGATTAGCAGAGAGCTGGTCTACTCACACTGCAGCTCTGCTAGTTTCTTCATTCCTCTGTGTGTCTTTCCTCCAATCAGCTCCCACACAGTGTATGCCCAGACTCCATTGCCACTGCTGAAACAGGAAGAAAGACTTCTAACACGATGTGCACATTCTAAAGAATGCAGAAAGCTGAAGACAGCAGATATACATGTAAAATGTATGTAGGGAGATTTGTTTCATCTCTGTGTATCATCTGAGGCTGTTCACTTCACTAGGTATAGGAGAGGGTTTACATCCACTTTAATATTTCATTGTCTTTGTTACTTTTCAGACCAGTGTCAGTATCGAGCTCAGGTATCAGACCATGGACGGCTCTGTGGGCGCTTGGAACGATGGCGAGTTTTTGGGCAACAGAAACCTACAGTCTGAACTGGACATTAACTACCACTTAGAGACGGACAGCTTGCTTTCTGGGCATAGCCAAAATTCTGCCACGTCACCAGGCCGGTCACACCAAAGTCTACACTCTGGGGAGAGGGCGTTCCGAAGGTAACAATTATTCTTCTCCCACTATTGTTCCTGACTTACTTTTAAGGACAGTTTCTATGGATGGTATTGCACGCCTTGTTGAAACTTACCTTCTTGTCTTAAATCAGAACTCATGGTAGGCTATAACCTACCCATGTATCTATGTTCAACCTTGTCTTGTTGGAGAACAGTCCACTAACATACTGTAGCCGGCAACTCAATAATTCTGAAACAACTGTAATGGCTTTAAAATGTTAGGCTGTGTCTGGGCTATAAATGCGTGGTTCTATATGTGATGTGCCACTGGAGATTTATGGAATGCTCTTCATAGTTCCTGCCGCAGTCTTCAAATATAGACCAAACTTCTTGTTTATTTGCATTCGTGATTAGTAGAGCTCATACGGGTGGTTTTTCCTCAGTGTGTTAAAAGAAAAAAGGAAAGATTTTTTGCTTTGATTCTTTTGTGACTTTTTTTACAAGTGTTGTGGCTATACTAGTGACTATATTTATCTCCGGATTTCTACTAAACCATCTAATGATGACAGGCAGTGCCCAACTACTGCTCAGATTGCTGGATTCATTGTTATTACCTGTATACAGGCTCAGCAAATGAAGCTCATCATGTTGACAATTTAAATCAAATCAAATGATATAGCAATTATTTTGTTTATTAAGTGTTTATTGGAAAATTGGCAAAAGTAAAGTAAAGTACATCCTCATCTGGGGAGGTGCAGCCAGATGCAGTACCAGAACTGTATTGTGATTAAAGTCCAAACAAGCACAATTACCCAGTGGGAAGACAACCGGTCCGGGTGCACTCACAGAGTGTTGTAGAGAACAGTGTACAGCAAGTCGCAGATGTTCCGACAGCATCTAGGATGTAGCCTGGCTGGTCTGTGCCCAAATGGGGATGCTTCCAGAAAGGTTATCGCGTCTGTGCTCTTTCCCTACTCATCTGGTACCACTAATATTGTCCCAGTTAGACAGATGCCTTGTCCCTACACTACCCACATGCAAAATGCGTGCCAAGCCTAGGAGCCAGAGTCTTAAATAGACTCTGCCTGTCCCAAGATGGCCGCCAGAGTCACCTGGGGCGGCAGCATCCAATCGGATAGCTCCCCCAGTGACCCGGGAAACCATAGAGGAACCATGTTCCTCTCAACATCCTCTCCCTTTGCACTGCTGCTGTGGTTGAGCGCAACCTGTTGTGGAGAAAGTAGACTGCACTTACCTACACTCATGCCAAAATAAGAAACTAACTAAGGCCCCTTTCACACTGAGGCGTTTTTCAAGCGCTACAGCGCTAAAAATAGTGCCTGTATAGCGCCTGAAAAAAAACGGCCCCATTCAGGGGAGCTTTCACACTGGAGTGGTGTGCTAGCAGGGCGGTCAAAAAAGTCCTGCTAGCAGCATCTTTGGAGCGGTAAAGGAGCGGTGAATACACCGCTCCTTCACCGTTGAAATGAATGGGGCAGCGCGGCTATACCAGCTTTGCGGGCGGTTTTAACCCTTTTTCGGCTGCTAGTGGGGGTTAAAACCGCACCGCTAGTGGACGAATACAGCCGCTAAAACGACGGTAAAGCGGCGCTAAAAATAGCGCCGATTTACCGCCGACGCCGCTCCCGTCCCAGTGTGAAAGGGGCCTTAGAGTGAATAGTTACGTTAGTATACAATAAATAGTACTTTTGTAGATATGTATACAATGATGTCAAAGTACTACGACACGCATAGGCTATCTATCAAAGACGTGTGGGTGTACTTTATAAATGAATTAGATAGTAGAAGAGTATGAAAAGAAAAGGAAGAGGAGAGTTGAGGATAGGGAATTTTGGGGAGCATTGTTTCTTACTACTGCATACCGGCATCAGATGGATTACCACGTTTGTACATTTGTTCTCGGGGATGGAGTCAGGAGCACCTAAAAAAACAATCATGGAGCTTGCCGATTGGCTAAAATGTTTATTGATTAAGGAAAGCTAATGAGTTTCAAGGGACAAACCTTGCCCTTCTTCAGTGCTAAACATGTAGGGAACAATAAAGACGGCATTATTAACATAAAACCCCTATGAATTTTTTATGTTTATATTGTGTAACATTTTATATGATTGTATATTTTATAGAGCTAGGTGTTATGTGAAAATGCATATTAAGACTATTAATCAGATGATTTATAGTTTATACTATTTTTATGAATATATAATAGCTATACTAAATTTAAAAAAAATATCTGTAGATGGTATACAGTTTCATTTAGCACTATTTATTAACTACCATATTTCATGGATGTATGTTTTCAATTGTCTTCTATATTGTTTTCTGTATGTTTAGCCCTGAAGAAAGGGGGGGGGGGGTGCTCCCTAATGGAACATAAAAAAACAGAGTTTTTAACCATTTTTTACTTTCTGAAAAAAAAACGGCCTTAGATATAGATTATTTTGACACAACTGTGATAATGGAAATTGCAAGTCGTGCATTTTCTCTTGCGCTGAACAGAACATTCTTCATTGCAGTCTAGTTTTCTGTCTTTGAACTTATAGAAAATCAGAACAAATTTATATTTCCAAACCACATTAAAGGGGTTGTAAACCTCAGACATGAAATATGAACAAAGCATATCCCTATATAGTGTGTACTTGTCTCAATCCAGAGTACTAAGTGTCATTTCTGTCTGCTGCTTCGTTCCTTTGCTATCAGCATGAGTCTCTTCTGACAAGTTTTCTTGACACCAAGAGAAAACAGGTAACAAGCAAGGGATCCACCACACAGCCTGTGATTGACAGCCTCAGCTCTGTTCCTGTGTGCTGTGTGAAGAGGGGTGTGTCCCTTCCCTCCCATCAGCTCTTAGAGCTCTCCTCACTAAACTCTGCAGAGCGTAATTTCATCTTTTCGCCGCCTGTTTTTGAAAACAGCTTTTCCTAGGCATCCAATCCAGTGTCAAAACCCACTTCCTGATTGTCGGGAGGAGGATCAGTTTTACAACAGCGAATATTCAGAGCGCACTCTGCGACCTGAGCCCACCCTATATTGAAGCCTATTAGAGCCTTTGGCTCTAATTAGTACTTCTAAAAGAAACCCCCCCTCCCACATTGGAATCCATGTTGCGGTGTCCTGAATGGGGTCGGACGCATAGATAGGGGAGGCGGGGATGGATGGGGGGGCAGCGCCTGTGCGCCCTTAATGGACGGGCCGCCCCTGGTTGGTCCCATGTAAATTTTTTACAATCATGGGGGCATCCCATATACCCTTACCCCATCCAAGTTAATTCCCCTCAATAAAAATACAAAACAAAGTGCATGGACTGTTTTCTGTCTAAGAGTGAATGAAAATCGTGTGGCTGGCTGTGTGGGGTGACAAGTGGACTACAACACTCAGCAGCTCTCATGAGGGTACCGCTACATAAAGTCAATTTTTTTTTTCCTAAAAAATAACAATTCACAACAGAATTCTGTAATTCTGGCCCCTTCCTCCTGTGCAGTGCCCCCACAGCAAGCAGCTTGCTATGGAGTCACTCAAGCGGAGTCACAACTCCCTGTGTCCATTCAGAAACGGACCCCTGGCCCTGCCCCTTTCTCCCCTGATTGGTTAACTGACTTTCATTGACAGCAGCGGGAGCCAATGGGGGCTGCTGTGTATCAGTCAATCAGGAAGGAGAATCTGGATGGCTGAGACACTCATGGACATTGCTGGACAGAGAAGGACATCAGGTAAGTGTTAGGGGGGCTGAGGGAGGCTGCTGTACACAGACGTTTTTTTTTATCTTAATGCATTAAGATGAAAAAAAAAAAAGCCTTCTGCCTTTACAACTCCTTTAAAAGAGAAGCACAGCCAAAGCTCGTTTGGCTGTACTTGTCCTGTGGATCATAGGACTGCAGTTCATTCTGCACTCCTGTGACCCATTTTCATCAGAGAGCGCGCTGAAGTCCGCTCTTTGCTGAGATCACAGAGTTGGTCCCAGATCCCTGGCCGTCCCCCGGCTCCGCCTCTGAGCGAGTCACTGAGAGCCTAAGACGGCCACTCCCATCCCCTCCACAGCTCAGCGCTCCAGTGAGAAAGGAGGGGGCAGAGCAGAGAGCTTCTGACTGACAGTTGTGAGACCTGAGCGTTTGGCATTGTTTGATCACTCGGTTCTCAGTGTTATGCCACGTACACATGAGCGAAATATCTGTCGGAAAAAAATATTGGATGGTTTTCCCGACGGAATTCCGCTCAAGCTTGGCTTGCATACACACGGTCACGCAAAAGTTTGCTGAACTTTCGACCGTCAAGAACGCGGCAACTTTCGACCGTCAAAAAAAAAAAAAAAAATGACGTACAACACTACGACAATAGATAGATTCATGCATTGCATGAATCTATCTATTGAAGTGTCAATGCTTCCGAGCATGCGTCAAATTGTTTCCGAGCATTGCGTAGGAATTTTGCGCATCGCAATGCTTTTGGACATTAGCAATCAGGGGCACAATGGCAGCACTTAAGGGGCACAGTGGCAGAACTTGGGGCGATCTGAAGGCTTTTTCCATCCGAAAAATTGAGAACCTGCTCTCAATCTTTTGCTGGTGGGAATTCCCGCCAGCAAAAGAGGACAGCACAATTACAGTACAATACAGAAGGGACAGGAGGGCCCTGCACGTAGAGCTTACATTCTAAAGGGAGGGGGTGGTGGTACAAAAGGTAATATATATATATATATATATATATATATATATATATATATATATAAAGGGAGGGGGTGGTGGTACAAAAGGTTATATATATATATATATATATATATATATATATATATAAAGGGAGGGGGTGGTGGTACAAAAGGTAATATATATATATATAAAGGGAGGGGGTGGTGGTACAAAAGGTAATATATATATATAAAGGGAGGGGGTGGTGGTACAAAAGGTAATATATATATATATATATATATATATATATATATATAATATATATATATATATATATATATATAAAATGCCTTTAGTTTTATATATATATATATATATATGTAAAAAGTGCTGTCTTACTTGTGGTAGATTACTGCTTGTAATAAGCTGGGCCTTTTCTTGTTCAGGCTTTGTATGGTGATGAGTTTCAGGAAGTGATTCCCAGAAGTGTTGGGATATAAGCGATCGCTGATATGATATGCTGTAGACAGGAAATCCCAGTGTCTAATCCATGTCAATAACACATTCTGTTTACCCAACATAAATCCACTTAGTCAGTGAGTCATACAGTCATAGTCTGGGAAAATGGCACACATTTTATTGGAAAAAAGGTATTTTCCTGCATATAAACACAAATGCGAGATTTTTCACACGCTGCAACTACAAATGGTCAGAGTGGAGTGACACGTGGGGGTTATTTACTAAAACTGGAGCGTGCAAAATCTGGTGCAACTCCCCATAGAAACCAATTGGCTTTCAGGTTTTGCTGTCAAAGCTTAATTGAACAAGCTGCAGTCAGAAGCTAATTGGCGACCATGCACAGCTGCACCAGATTCTGGATGCTCCAGTTTTTGTAAATCTACCCCATGGGGTCTGAACTGACATGAATAATTCAGTTGTTTACAGTGCCTTGAAAAAGTATTCATACCCCTTGAAATTTTCCACATTTTGTCATGTTACAACCAAAAATGTAAACATATTTTATTGGGATTGTATGTGATAGACCAACACAAAGTGGCACATAACTGTGAATTGGAAGGAAAATGATAAATGGTTTTCAATTTTTTTTTACAAATAAATATGTAAAAAGTGTGGCGTGTATTTGTATTCAGCCCCCCCTGAGTCAATACTTTGTATAACTGCCTTTTGCTGCAATTACAGCTGCAAGTATTTTTGGGGATGTCTCTACCAGCTTTGCACATCTAGAGAGTGAAAATTTTGCCCATTCTTCTATGCAAAATAGCTCAAGCTCTGTCAGATTGGATGGAGAGCATTTGTGAACAGCAATTTTCAAGTCTTACCACAGATTCTCAATTGGATTTAGGTCTGGACTTTGACTGGGCCATTCTAACACATGAATATGCTTTGATCTAAACCATTCCATTGTAGCTCTGGCTGTATGTTTAGGGTCGTTGTCCTGCTGGAAGGTGAACCTCCGCCACAGGTTTTCTTCTAAGATTTCCCTGTATTTGGCTCCACCCATCTTCCCATCAACTCTGACCAGCTTCCCTGTCCCTGCTGAGGAAAAGCATCCCCACAACATGATACTGCCACCACCGTGTTTCATGGTGGGGATGGTGTGTTCAGGGTGATGTGCAGTGTTAGTTTCCACCTCACAAAGCATTTTCTTTTTAGGCCAAAAAGTAAAATTTTGGTCCTATCTGACCAAAACACCTTCTTCCACATGTTTGCTGTGTCCCCCACATCTCTTCTTGCAAATCACAAATTGGACTTCTTGTGGCTTTCTTTCAACAATGGCTTTCTTCTTATTTCTTCTATAATGGCCAGATTTGTGGCGTGCACAACTAATAGTTGTTCTATGGAAAAGCTCTGCCACCTGAGCTGTGGATCTCTGCAGCTCCTCCAGAGTTACCATGGGCCTCTTGGCTGCTTCTCTGATTAATGCTCTCCTTGCCCCGCCTGTCAGTTTAGGTGGACGGCCATATCTTGGTAAGTTTGCAGTTGTGCCATACTCTTTCCATTTCGGATGATGGATTGAACAGAGCTCTGTGAGATGTTCAAAGCTTGGGATATTTTTTTATAAACTAACCCTGCTTTAAACTTCTCCACAAATTTATCCCTGACCTGTCTGATGTGCTCCTTGGCCTTCATGATGATGTTTGTTCACTAAGGTTCTCTAACAAACCTCTGAGGGCTTCACAGAACAGCTGTATTTATACTGAGATTCAATTACACACTGGTAGACTCTATTTACTAATTAGGTGACTTCTGAAGGCAATTGGTTGCACTAGATTTTAGTTAGGGGTACCAGAGTAAAGGGGGCTGAATACAAATGCATGCCACACTTTTCAGATATTTATTTGTAAAACATTTTGAAAACCATTTATCATTTTCCTGCCACTACACAATTATGTGCCACTTTGTGTTGGTCTATCACATAAAATCTGAATAAAATAAATTTACGTTTTTGGTTATAACATGACAAAATGTGGAAAATGTCAAGGCCAAACGTTTGTGGACAACTAACCATTACATCTACCTATATGGCCAAAATGATTAAGTTCTAAGGTTTCCAGTGGAGGGTACTATTATTGCTGCAGCAATAGAAAGACAGATTGGACAATTATACTTCCAACCTTCTGGTGACAGTTTTGAGAAGGTCTTTCTCTGTTCCAGCATGACTGTGCCCCAAGTGTAGCGAAGCCCAGAAAGAGCTGCTGGCTTTGAATGGTCCCATATACCCACTTAGTGCTCACTTAGCGGGGCACACAGTATTTTCACAGTCTAGGGGTATTTTTTGTATGTATTGCTGAGTAAGACTTGGTTAAGTATGGAATGGAGGAGGCATGGAATACCCCAAAGAAACTGAAGTAACTGTGGACTCTTCTAACTATACTGGCAGGGAATATCCATAAAGTCATTACTTGCTTGGAGAAATGCTTTAGATTTGCCTCTGTGTAGTAGCTGCATACATTCTCCGAGGCACAGGACTTAGGTCAGTACTCACAGGGTTTAAGATCATCATCTGTCATCTTATGACATCCAATGGGCACTTCTTAGTGAGGGAGATGCAAACTCACAATAACACCAACAACTGGACCCTCTTCTGTCCAGCCTCCACCAGGTATCCTCCAGAGTGCTTCTCAAGACCATATAAGAGAAACCCCAGATTTTAGGGAATAGGCCCCAGCCTAAACTATGGCTGGGACCTTGATGATCTCCACACAGCGTCTCAGCAGACTTCCCAGAGAAGCAGAGCCTCGCAGACGGGGGACTTCTCTGCCAGGGCTAACCCAAGGACCCTCTGCTCTGGGGCTTCAGACCATTTATGGGATCTCCAACCACTTTCTTGACACTTCCTTTTTTTTTTTAACTGGCTGTGTGTACGGGGCATTACACTGAGCAGACTAGAACAATGAACCCCTGCTCCACTGATTACAGAGGAACTAAACTAAATGTACCTAGCAACCTGTACTAGCTAGGAGGGTGGTACACCAGACAGCTTCATAAAGACATGGTTTGATGAGCTTGGTGTGAAGGAACTCAAGTGACCTGCACAGACCCCTGACCTCAACCCTACTGAACACCTTAGGAATAAATTGGAATGCCAACTGTGGACCATTTCTCATCCAACATCAATACCTGACCTCAACAATGCTCTTTTGGCCAAAGGGGTACCAATTCCCACAGACATGCTCCAAAATCATGTGGAATACTTTCCCAGAAGACTGGAGTCTGTTATAGCTGCAAAAGAAGGCAATTGCATTCATTATTCACAGCAGGTTATGGTTCCATTGTGAATGGATGTGAGAAATTTCACCAGTACATATATGGTCGCCCGGTAGTTGTGGAAACAGACCACAAGCCATTGGAGTACATCCTACAGAAACCACTAGCTTCTACACCTCCACGTAGTAGGTGTGATTGTAAAGTGTCTACCAACTTTTGGCCATGTAATGTATCTAGCTGCAGAAGAATACTGTGTCCGGTTCTGGAGACCTTACTCTTTGTTTGTTACTGTGTTTTTCGGCCTCTTGAACCTCTCATTTCCCCCCCCCCCCCCCCCCTCACTTACATTTAATTGGAACAAACAGTGCACATTAGTTGCTGTCATGTGCACTGCTCACAAATCACATAGTCCAAAGTTCCAAGGCTTTCTTGGGAGTGAGTAAGAGATGGAAGGCTACATTCCTACATACAGTGGGAACATGGAGGACAAACATAGCCACCCTATTAAAGGAAGTCAGATCACAATAGCAAAAATAAGACATTTGGAGATTTGGAAGAGGCCAAGAGCAATAGAAGGGGCTTTTCTAAATCAAGAATACATACTTGAATATAATTTTATTTTTTAAACTGGAGTTTTGCGTCACTTTATACTTAAAATTGGCAGCATTATGAAGATACAGTGTGAACCTCTAATTCTTCTGTGTGATGGGGAATTAATTACTTATGGGCATGGACTTGCATCTGGGGACAGAGGTTGGAATGGTGAACCTGATTATTGTTTGGGCCAGGTTGGACCTTTCTCTGAGCTTCCAGGGGTGAAGTTTTTTTTGCTGAGACTCTGGGGGAGCCCATGCAAAAGAACTCCAGAGTGCTACAACAGTAATGCAGAAGGTAAAGAGGTAACGTGCCTGCACATGTTTCTGTTTGCAACACCCTCAATTTTGTTCCTAGTGAGTGACATATGTGGTCACTACAACTAGAAGAGTGAACAGACACACTGACCGCAATAAAAACCTGACAGGTGTTGCAACCCACCACTGCTCTAAATCTAAAAAATCTAAATCTAAAAAAAAAAAGTATTGCCTTTAGTTATACTTTTTAGGCAAGCTCCCCCCATGTCTGTTTGTTTCATGACAGGTTCTCTTTAGGTTGGCCTGCCCTCACTGAGTTAATATCTGCAGTCAGCCTTTAATTGTCTATCTTTCACCAACTTGTTATCTCAAAGGCAAATGTCTCCAGGACCACTGTTCATTCTTGTTTAATTAATTGCGCTTCTGTCTGTGACTGATACATATGAACCTCCTTCCAGCCCTCAGCCAGCTGGCGCAGTGAGATCGTTCCTTTGCTCGGGTTGTCCCGCGCTCGTTACTTGTGACAGCTCTGCGAAGATTCTCTGTGTTAACGAGAAAAATCCTTCCAAATCCTGACAGATGAACTCACCGCTGACCAGTGCGGAATACAAATCAAACAAGCTGCTTTTCCTTTCTGATCATCCCTTGCATTATTATTAGAGCTTCTGTTGGGGTTCTACGACGAACCAGAGGACGGACGCAGTGGGGGCACACCAGATGTTGTGTTTTAAGTTGGGAACAGACTGAAAAATTTACCAGTAATTACTAATTATTTTATTGCCGTCTTTACAAAGTGGATGGGCAAAGCTGCTTAAACAAGAATCATTAAAACTTTAGATGGCAATGACTGACAAAGCATTAGACCAGTTTGGATGTGCCAGAATATTTGCTTGCAGCTCTTGCTGATATTTATATAATCCATAGTCCTGGTGGTCATGATTCCTTAAAGCTGAAAGTAGAACTATATGCAAATTTTTCACTTTGGATAGCGTAAGGGAAGATTATATCCCGCGTCAGTTTCTTTTTTTTCTTCCATCTTTGTCCTTTTGGGGAGGTTTCCCTTCACTTTCTGTCCCATCGCCATAACAGAAAGGGAGAGGAAATCTCTCCAAAGTTAGGAAATCCCTGGTTGTCAACAGAGCTAGTGTCCCCATAGGGGAGCTCTTCATTTACTTTCTGTCCCATCGCCATAACAGAAAGGAAAAGGAAATCCTTCCAAAGTGAGGAAATCCCTGGCTGTCAACTGAGCTAGTGTCCCCATTGGGGAGCTCTTCCTTTACTTTATGTCCCATAGCCAAAACAGAAAGGAAGAGGAAATCCTTTCAAAGTGAGTAAATCCCTGGTTGTCAACAGAGCTAGTGTCCCCATTGGTGAGCTCTTCCTTTACTTTCTGTCCCATAGCCACAACAAGAAGGGAGAGGAAATCTTTCCAAAGCGAGGAAATCCCTGGTTGTCAACCGAGCTAGTGTCCCCATTGGGGAGCTCTTCCTTTACTTTCTGTCCCATAGCCACAACAGAAAGGGAGAGGAAATCCTTCCAAAGTGAGTAAATCCCTGATTGTCCACAGAGCTAGCGTCCCCATTGGGCAGCTCTTCCTTTACTTTCTGTCCCATAGCCACAACAGGAAGGGAGAGGAAATCCTTCCAAAGTGAGTAAATCCCTGGTTGTCAACAGAGCTAGTGCCCCCATTGGGGAGCTCTTCCTTTACTTTCTGTTCCATAGCCACAACAAGAAGGGAGAGGAAATCTTTCCAAAGCGAGGAAATCCCTGGTTGTCAACCGAGCTAGTGTCCCCATTGGGGAGCTCTTCCTTTACGTTCTGTCCCATAGGCACAACAGAAAGGGAGAGGATATCCTTCCAAAGTGAGTAAATCCCTGGTTGTCAACAGAGCTAGCGTCCCCATTGGGGAGCTCTTACTTCACTTTCTGTCCCATAGCCACAACAGAAAGGGAGAGGAAATCATTCCAAAGCGAGGCAATCCCTGGCTGTCACCAGAACTAGTGTCCTCATTGGAAGAGTTCCCCTCGATTCCTGCTTTGGTAACACTTTTTCACTTTTTTCACTCACAGATTTAGCGGTAAACAGGACAAATAGAGAGGATGACTCTCTCTAACGGAGGCATAGACAGCAATAAAACCTGACAGGTGTTCTAATCCCTCCCCACTCTGTCCGAAACGAATAGAAAAGTTTTGCCTTTAGTTACACTAGAACACCATCCTTCCTTACACTTTAAAGCTGGGTATACACGCAGAGGTTTTTTTTTTTTTTTGTTCAACCAGTGGGTTGATCAAATGAAAACGCACAGATCCCTGCATCCACATCCTCATCTCCCCTGCTATGCTATTGTATTCTGACAGCGGCCCCCACTCCTGCCAAAATACATAGATCAGTGGTGTAGCCACTGGCTGCATGTGCTAATTGAATGCTGGTTTTCCAGCAGTACTGTTTAACAGAAGCTGGTTGTTTGAAATGGCTTATCAGTGATTCTAGTGATTGGGTTTAAGTCTACGAAGGGCTGATATTTTTATGATGGGTTGCTGCTAAGCTAAGTTGAATTAAATCTAAACTCCGGGGAAATTTCTAAATCTACCCTTGCACCAGGGGTAAAAAGCAGTTTTATTTACCTTATCCCTCGCTCCTCTGGCAGCCGGTACTCTCCAACGCTTTGGGGGTGCGGGCGCCGGGCAGGCCATCGCTATACTTACAATGGAGGACTGCTTGTCCTGCATTGTACTTGAAGATGTCAGAGAGCACCTGATGGTGTGCCAAAGAGAAGCAGCTTTGGGGGGCCTGAGCCTGAGAGGAGGAAGCATGTGAGAGCAAGGGGTATCCGTACCCTAGACAAAAATTTGCATTTATCCATTAAAGTGTGGGGAGCACAACTGCAAGGGTAGTTTTGAGTTTTCCCTAGAGCTCAATGAAAAACACTTAGGGTCACCACACATCTGACTGTACAATCTTTGTACAATCAACATTACATTTAACAAAAGGCCTACATAAACGATGCAATCAGCCCATATGTAGATTGGCAGACACTTGATCTAAATACATATTGGTAGATCTAAAGCTGGCTATACACTTAAAATTCTGATTGTACAATTTCCTTTAGATCTACCAACAATTGTGTAGTGCACAGGCCTTCCGGACACAAATTGATTGGATAGATGAGGTCGTTTTGGTAAAATTGATTGTACAGGGACAATAAATAAATGGTACAGGGATTTTAAATAAATGGTCTTTCAATCCACCAAAATTACCTGAAATGTGGAAGTTTTGTAACGCAATGCACCACAGTGCACTATCATGTGTTGCAGCATGCTGGTGGGTTGAGGTGCCATTCAGAATGTACAACACAACAAAGTAGCAATGCAAGTAACATGCTTTTCAGTGTGCTGCGGGAACCTCAACTCAATTTAATGGGCCCAAAATAAAAAGTGTTTATACTGACCAGAGGCAGCAGAGGGTGCTGAGCCACCAGTGGGTATATATATGCGGGGGGGAGTTCTGTTGAGGACAATCCAGGTAATGTCCACACAAAACTAGAGGAGAGAGAATTGCGCTGCGTGAGCAGAGGATATCTTCCCTCAACTCTTCTTCTTTTCTAATTATAAGCCGTGTTCATCCGATGCCGAAGAGCCAGAAGAGATAAGCCAAGAGATCCCGGCAGGATTCAGCTGTAAAGCAATATAAACAACTCGCAGACTTTATATCAACAGAAACTGGCCTTATTGGCCAAATGTCTGCAGAATACGCACAGAAAGAAGGTCAGTCCACCCAAAATTATTTCTGCACACTACGGAGTATTTGGTTAGAGAAAACTGATACTATGAAGATGACTAAATAGTAAATACCACAACGTTGGCTAGCTCTCAAACCTAACACTTAATACAATACAAAGGAAAAAGGAACTATATAGGTGAGCTGTTGTGATCCCCAAAAAAATTTTTTTTTATAAAAAATAGCAGAATTGACTGTGTCTCCCGATCAAAAGAGGTTAAATTACAGTCAACATTGTCGGAAAAACCAAAGGGTCAAAAACAAGCCCCATGCACGGTATTATCTCCACCATGGCAATAAAGTGCACATTCTTTTTTCCAAATGTCTTGATGGTTCAATTGCTGGCCACAATCCTGTGACAGCTCAGATCTTCCTGCAGACAAATAATCCATGGGTATACATACCCTGTGTGTAATGAACCTAGCTACAAGTATGTGGGTGGGGTCATCTGCGCCCGTGCATGTGGGGATACCTCCCGCATGGAGCACGCTCATCAATGGCCGGGACTAGGCAGAGACTGTGGTCATGTGAAGAATCAACTATTAAGACAGTTCCCAGGCTTAGAAATTCGCTTTACTGTGTGTAGCAAACAAAATATAGGGTTCCTCTGAAAAGCGACTTGTCCCACGTTACTACACACTGTAACTTATATGTTTGCATTAGGATGGACTTGCTAAACCTCCACCCACTCAGCCAGTCCAGCATACCTCTGTTACCTAACTACCTGTAACACAGTGGGGTCCCCCTGTGCACTTAGCATGGACTTCATGCATACTCTCACTTAGATCTTTCCTTCCCGTACCTCATGACCAGGCCCAAAATCTCCATAACATAAATTCGGATCCAGTTGCTATTGGATACCGACCGCTAGGGGAATAGTCAGAACACCGACCCCTCAGTACTGGAGGACCTGTCACCTTACCAGGTACCACACCTAACGACTAGTTGCTGTAGCTTATTGCTCCACTTGGTTACCCATAGCAGCTACACTCCTCTTCTTGTTCTACCAAGTTAACCTGTGTTTGTAACTGTTACTTCATACCATATATGTAATTTACAGCCCCAGGTTCTTTGGAATATGTCAGAACAGCCCCAGGTTCTTTGGAATATGTCAGAACCAACATGGACAACTTTGAATAGCTTCAGACCAGTCTCACAATGGTTAATGTAACGTTACTGTAAAAACACAACATGACAGTACAAAGTCAACAACGTCCTTTCCCCCGTAAGAGCCGCTGGTGAATAGGAATCCCCCACCCTGCACAGCCAAGCACACCGACTTTCCACAGGAACACTTGAGACAGGAAACAGTCCAGCAACTTTGTTTTTGTGTTTTATTTAGGGGTTAATAAACTTGGATGGGGGTGGGATGATTATGGCATGCCCACTTGACTGGAACAAAACTTCTTCAGGGACACTTCAACTATATACACAGTCTATATACTCTCCTTTTCTTCCTCCTACACAATCTTGCTTGCAGATCCACTGTGGTGTCACCCTAAGAAATAGTGTCCCATAGCATAGTGTCCCAGGCATACCTCCATGCGGCTAGAGTCCATTATGGCAATGTCCATGGTTGGATTGCTGTCTGTGATCCTCAGTTTCTTCAGCGCCATTCTTGCACCCGCCGGTTAGTCTATGATACACCTATACCCAAGTTCCCGTTCTCTCAAGGCCCATGGATCTCAGCTGTCCCCCTTTTTAGAGCACAGGTGGACACGCCAGAACCAGAAGCCTGGGAACGAAGCTGAAAATGTTTAACTCTTTCCCCAGCCTCAGTCGGCTGCTGGACAACTAACTACACACATACATCTTCAACCTGCATACAACTCGTGCAGTGGTGGTTGGCACTATGGTCCCAGATGAGTATAGCTCTTCATGCATTCAACAAGTTTAACAATTATATTGCATTTGGTATGTTCTTGTCTACTTTGGCATGCAACATTTTTGCTAAATATTATTCAAATATACCTATGTCATATTAGGCTGTAGCTGTACTATTCACTAGCAGTTCTTGCTGTACAGTTGGCCATTGGGGCAAAAAGGTATGACTGCCATGGCTTTGCACACTATACTAAAATGAGGAATGTTCCTTTTGTTTTTGGTATATGTGATCTACTGAGACATGGAAATACTTTCTGCAAGGCTAGGTTTACACTGGCAGCTGCAACTGGTAAAAACATGCAGTCGAGCCACATTTTTTTTTTTACCACCCTCCAACCCATCCCCTGTAAGCTGCAAAGGCAGCAGACAGGGGTGTACATATGCTGTGGTGCTTTGCATCTAGGTGTAGCAAAAATTATCCCCTTGTTTCACATACCTTTAAATCCCTGTTCTTGTATTGTAGATGCACTGCAGTTCCTAATTTCACCAAAAGGCAGTGCTGTTGATACACAGTACATAGAGGAGGTTCACAACAATTTACCTGGAAATTCACTTTTAACCTCCCTAAAACCCAAATTACAAGCTACATTTAGATATGTTTGTCTTAAATTTGTACAAGGTGCCATGCTTGCTCACACATTCAGATTTAGGAATGGTATTTGTTCAGTGTTAAGTATTGAACTTATACTTAGCTCTGAAGTTATTTAAAGCCCTTTCTTCTGATACAGAAGGAAAATAAGCTGGGCAAAGCTACTGGTTAGCAGTCAGCAGACCATACGTGCCAAAACACCAGTGTATGAGTATGGTGACCACTTATTTGGTAGCAGTCATGTGGGGAAACCCAGATA
This sequence comes from Lithobates sylvaticus, assembly GCA_028564925.1. Taxonomy (NCBI): domain Eukaryota; kingdom Metazoa; phylum Chordata; class Amphibia; order Anura; family Ranidae; genus Lithobates; species Lithobates sylvaticus. The sequence goes on along the minus strand of CM053028.1, from coordinate 509,518,281 downwards.
GCATTCTGACTATACAATCCTGGCAGAGGCATCATTTCTCTTGAAAGAAATTGTTAATAGGACCTTTAATATCTTATACAGCAGTAGTTAATGGATTAGTTCAGTTTTTGACTGTCTTGTTTCATTTTTTTTTTATTTATTTATAAAACTGGAATAAAAATTCTAAATTCGAGAGCAGCCATTCTCAACCAGGGTTCCTCCAGAGGTTTCTAGTGGTTCCATGAGAAGAGGCTATTTGATCTCTCATCTGCCAGGACATGCATAGTTCCAGGGCCAACACTACTTGGCAGAACCAACAACTTGACACTAGTGATTCTTCACACTGCCCCCCTCCAAATTAATTACACTGACCTGCAATGTAAGGGGCACTTACTACCACAGAATATAGATGTAAGAAGTCACCTTTCTCACTGAACATAATGGGTCTCTTCTCCCCTGACCACCAATTAGACATGTGCAATTCGTTTCTTTTTTTTTTCGTTTTTCGTTTTTTTTTTCGTTATATTCGTTCATTCGTTATCGTACGAATGAACGAACGATTCGCTAAAAATTTTAACGATCGTTCGAATCGAACGAATACAAAAACAACGAAAATCCGAAATAACCAATATAGAAACAACGAAACTACGAAAGAAGAAAATCCGAAAAACGAAAACAGGAACAACGAAAATCAAAATGAACGAAAAAATTCGTACATTCGTAACTTTTTTTTTTTTGTTGAATTGGTAATTTTCCGTGTCCCTTACAATGGTGCTGCTTAACGTGCCTTGAATGGATTAAACGAAAAAATTCGTACATTCGTAACTTTTTTTTTTTTTTTCATTCGTAATTTTCCGTGTCTCTTACAATGGCGCTGCTTAACGTGCTTTGATAGATTGAACGAAAAAATTCGTACATTCGTAACTTTTTTTTTCGATTCGTAATTTTCCGTGTCTCTTAAAATGTAATAATAGCATACACATTACATAAAATTATGAATTATGCTCCGATTACGAATCTACGAAAACAATGTTACGAAAGTACGAATAAATCAATCTAACGAAAGTACGAATGTAACTAAATCTACGAAAAATACGAATGCGTCCGAATTTAGAATAAATGAAAATTAAACTAACAAAAACGAATCAACGAAAAAATAACTCTTACGAAAATACGAATCGTTACGAATACGAACACCGACGACTTACGAATTTACGAATCGTTACGAATCAACGGAAACGAAAAAAACGAAACGAAAATAAAAACATTTTTTTGTTGTGCACATGTCTACCACCAATATAAAGGCATCCTTCACTAAAGACCAATAAAAGTAGCATTTCTTCCCTGACTACCAATGTAAGGGCACCCTTCACTGGACACCAACGTGAGGAGCATTTCTCCCCTGAGCACCAATGTAAAGGGACTCTCTACTATACACCAACGTAAAGAGCATTTCTCCCCTGATCACCAATGTAAGGGCACCCTTCACTGGACACCAACGTGAGGAGCATTTCTCCCCTGAGCACCAATGTAAAGGGACTCTCTACTATACACCAACGTAAAGAGCATTTCTCCCCTGATCACCAATGTAAGGGGACCCCTCACGGAAGTCAACACTGATGTAAGAAGGCATTTTGCCACTGACCACTAATCTAAGGGGAACTGTCACTGAATGTCAATGTAAGAAAGATTTTCTCCCCTGACCAGTAAAGTAAGGAGACCCTTCAATGAACATCAGTGTAAGCAGTATTCCTTTCCTTACCACCAATGTAGGGAGGCATTCTTCCTACTGCCCTCTAATGAAGTGTTTTTTTTTTTTTTTTTTATATTGACTGACTTCCAACCTAAGGGGTATTCTTCCTCTTACATAATATATATGTAAGAAGACACCTCACGGAAAATAATGAAAAGGGGTCTATTTTCTACTGGCCACCAACGTAAGGGGGACCTTAACTGACCATCGATAAAAAGGGGCATTTCTCCCCTGACCACTAATGTAGGGGGACTCTTCAATTAATACCTATGTAAGAAGGCATTTCTCCACTGACCACCAAAGCAGGGGGACCCTTCTTGGCTGGACACCAATGTAAGAAGTAGGGTTGCAATTTAGGTATACTAAATAGGCAATTTTGAAAAAAAAAACAATATTTTTAACTTTTTACTATAATAAATATCCCACATTTTTTTTATCAAAAAATTTTTTTTTTTTTCTCAGTTTAGGCTGATATGTATTCTTCTACATATTTTGGGAATTGTATACTCTTTGGGAAGGCCTTCCACAAGATTGTGGAGTGTGTCTGTGGAAACTTGTGCCCATTCAGTTGAAAGAGATATTTTAAAATAGGAGTTCCAATTCATCCCAAGGGTGTTCAGTAGGGTTGAGGGCAGGGCTCTGTGCAGGCAGTTCCTCCACGCCAAATACATCAGAGGCACAAAAACCATCCCCAAACTGTTACCATGAAGTCAGAAGCCCACAATTGTGTAAAATGCCTGCAGGATTATACTCTGCACTGAAAATGCCTAAACTCAATCAATTGGAGGGATATTCATGCAGTTTTGGCAACGTAGTATACCTAAAGGCAACACTTTTTTAGTTTTTGATAGTGAAGAGAGAGTAGAACACCTGTCAACTTTTTATTTTTGTCTGTACTTCTGTTAGATTCACCCTTTCTATTTCTCCTGTGTACCATTATCTTCAAAAGTAAAAGTAAAAGAAAATGTAAAATTTTGGATTGTCACCCGAACAGGAATACAGGGGAAATTCTAATGGGATTTTCCCTCAGCATATGTCCTCTCACTTCCTAGTTTGGCTATGGCACAGGAAGTAAAGGGAAATCTCCCCAGTGGGACACAAATGCCAAAAAAAGACACCAGCAAGGGTTAGAACGCTCCCTTATGCTGCGTACACATGATCGGAAATTCCGCCAGCAAAAGTCTGATGAGAGCTTTTGGTCGGAAAATGCGACCGTGTGTATGCTCCATCTGACTTTTGCTGGCGGAATTCCAGCCAGCAAAAGATTGAGAGCAGGTTCTCAATTTTTCAGTCGGAAAAAGTTTTGATCGGAAATTCCAATCGTCTGTACCAATTCCGACACGCAAAATTCCTACGCATGCTCAAACAATTCTACGCATGCTCGGAAGCATTGAACTTAATTTTCTCGGCTCGTCGTAGTGTTGTATGTCATCGCGTTCTTGGCGGTCGAAAGTTCAGCGAACTTTTGTGTGACCGTGTGTATGCAAGCCAAGCTTGAGCGGAATTCCGTCGGAAAAACCATGACCAGTGTAGTTAAGACAACTTGTCCTATCCGCCATTTTTCAACCATACCTTACCCCCAACCACTTTCCTTTACCCCACCAATGATAAGACCACACATGAGTTTGGAGTTTAAATGGCCATAGCAGCCTTTTATTAACCAAAACTTAAATAATTTTCCAAATAACATTTTGTAACGGCAACTTTTTTAACATACAGCTTGTTGGTCTTTGACAGCATTCCCACTTAACATTTTCCACCAATACACTACCGGACCTATAAACCATACCAGGCCATATTACAGCTCGGAGACAACCCCTTTCCCGCAGTACAGCCATAACCGTATTCACTGGAATACCACAGAGGGGCCCATACCACCGATGAGACCCCCACCACTTACATCACATATGTTATCTGCCACCATCAAAGACCAAGGACACCGCAGCTACAGGGCTGCTATGACGCCCTGAATCCATTGACCTGAAATAAAAGAAAACAAACAAACAACACACAAAGACAAAAAAAACAGGGAGGGTGGGTGGGAAAACTGCCTCCTTCTGTTTCTCTCACTGAACTGATCCCGGAAAGACGCGGCCTCCCTTTTATACAGCTCCTCCTCCACCCCCCAAACCTTTTTCACATCCTGTCCCCTCCCTTACACCGCTCCTCTCACTTAACCCCTTGTTGCCTCACTTTCCACCTTGTCATGCCCAGCCCTGCACTACTTGTTTCTTTGTTCTTTCCGTTCCGGGCCTCACTTCCAGGATTTTTCCGACGGAAAATCCGCTCGTGTGTATGTGGCATTACTCTATATAGGATTGAAAAAAGTTTTGCTTTTAGTTCTACTTTTAGGTCATATAGGGTAACCAATTGCTATATATTATTATTAATATTGTATGACTGTGTTTGAGTAAATACAGTGTCATCTCCTGGGGTTATAAATTAATGTGAATGGTACAGTGTTTCATAATTCAGTAATTCTGTGCAGTATCTTTTCAAAATCCGACACCTTTGCTAGACATCACTGCCAGAAGTGTGACACTATGTTCTCTTAAATCCCAACCATGTAAGATATGAAAATGTCACCTAGCAGTCGGGCTGCACCCACACTATAAAGCCCCATACACATGGTAGGATTTTCCGATGGATTCTGTCCTATCAGACAATGTTGTCGGAAAATCAGACCGTGTGTAGGCACCATCGGACAGTTTCCATTGGATTGTCTGACGGACAAAGTCCTATCTCCTGCTGGATAGATTTTTTGACAACAAAGTCCGATCACACCAAATCCGATCGTGTGTAGCGAATTCCGACCGGACAAAGTGCTACGCATGCTCAGATCACATTACAAGACCCAAGCTATTGGCTACTAGCCTCTACGTAGTCCCGTCGTAGGCAACAAACGTCACCACGTTCAGAATGATCGGATTTTCCGACAACTTTGTCCGACCGTGTGTACGCAAAACCAACATCAGACAAAGTATGACGGACATGGTCTGACGGACCTGGTCCTCGGATAATCCGCGCGTGTGTATGGGGCCTAAGGGTTAACTGCTAGTTTAGGGAGAGTAAAAGCACTTTTACTTACCCGATCCTCCACTCCCCCAGCAGACGTCGCTTCCCTATGCTTCAGAGCTGGAATGTCCTTCAACGTCATCATGTCCAATGCAGGACCCAAGGCCGCTGGAGCATTAGGGATAAGATGCTGAGGGGTACGGTCTAGCATCACTTCTATTCTATGCCCCCCTAGACCTAAACAAGTAATTAAACCTTGCAGTGCAGGCACAGCCCCACTGCAGTGGAGAATTTTCAAGTTTACCAGAATTGGGCTTTGAGGAATACAGTGGTGTCACCAACTTGCCTACTGGTTGGACAGTGAAGGAGTACAAACACCCTGATAAATCATCAACTCTGTTTATTCTGCTCTGCTGCAGAATATGTTACTGTTATGGAGTCAGTGATGGCTGGTAGTACGCTCTTCCAAGTTTGGGGTGAATTCTCCTGATCCATCTTCTGATACAAAATGGCTCATGTGCCAAAGGGAAAGCTTTAAATACAATTTATTTGTCAGACACCCATTAACATGTCTGCAGATGCCTATAATAATAGCCTGGTATGTGACAATTTTTACCACAGACTTTAGATGTTTGTAATTTATGGTGTTAGTGCTCGGCTTAAAAATATCTTCTTGCCGAGAGTAACGACGGTTGACATCTCTGCATCGTCTAATGGTGTGGAAATTGACAGCGCGCTCGTTGCTCCGGCGTGCTTTGTCATTGATGCATGATTGCAGTCCTTGTAGACAATTTTCAGATCAATGCCGTGTAAACTTGGATTTTCTCATTTATAAATACCAGTCAGTTTCTATTATATAGCTATGAGGAAGAACAACACCCAGAAAATTGTGCAGCAAATAATTAATGTACTGCAAATAGAGGAATGACCAGGGCCAATTAAACGCTAAGTGCAGACTGTGTAAGTGCACTGGGGCCATCTGGTGTCATTTATATTAGATGTGGAGAGAAGACTGCTTCCTTATTCTCTAGGCCTGGACACTGCTCACTTCTAGGGCAGGTTAGAAGCAGGAGGCATTCTTTATGATGACCTAAATTAGCTCCTAGTTTGTTCTACCAGCCAGTGACCCTTTCCTTCACGGCCTAATTGACCAATTGACCAGTACAGAGACCCCCAGAAGGCCTCTCCCAATTGCTCTTGAAACCACTTGGACTGAGGCTTGGATCACACCAACTGTATGGCTAAAAACTCATTGCATGTGCACCAAAATGGTGCAGTACCCTTTTTTTGGTCCGTACTGAAATCGGATCGCATGGGTGTTCATACCTATGTGATTCGATTCCTGCAACATTTGACAGTTTACACTGCGATCTGCAAACCGATCTGGGGTGTCATTAACTTTACATTGACATCTCCAGCGGTTCGCAAGTATGGGGGTAACTATTGCGCTCAACCAAAAGCTATGGTGAAAATAAAAGGAAAGCAGCCGACATATAAGTGATCTCACACTGCAAGAAGGTAAATATAATGGGGGGTATGTGGCGCTATACCCCCCATTATATTTTCCAGTGGTTCGCAGATGTCAGTGTGAACTAGTGTGCGATTCAGGTGCAATGCGGGAACCAGCACTTAATCGCAGGGTTTCCAGCATAGTACCAGTGTGAACCCAGCCTGAAAGTGAAGTGGTTTTCACTGTCTGATCTCAGTTGTATACTATTCACCATACACTTGTCAGGATATTGCTTAGACAACTCCTCAGTTCTATGTATGTTCATCTATCTATCTATCTATCTATAGTATTCAAAAACATAGGGGCCCTTTGGCGCTTTTTGTTCCCCAAAATGAGGAACAGGGTAATACCGGAGATGCAAGGAAGAGAGGGAGAAAGGACTGGGATGAGGAACAAGAGGAGCAGCTATGAGGCAGCAGGGTACAAGGTACAGGTAAAAAGACAGGGGCAGGAATCAGGTTCTGAATTTAACAGCAAACTGATGTCTGGCTAGCGGGTCAAAACACTGAAGCACAAGGAAAATGTAGAGGAGGAACTAAATGCAGCCCCAGAAGCTTCTGGGGGACACCGGTATTACAAACTTCCATTCTGAGAACTACAGTGCCACCAGCAGATGATACACCGGTACTACAACCTTCCATTCTGAGAACCACAGTGCCACCAGCAGATGATCCAAGTCTTCTACAGGAGTATTATGATTTCTGACATTCCTGGGGGTGAGGTGGAACCTCCCCTTGTAAAGACCCAGTACACGGTGCTCAAGCCCAGAGATTGTACCATTTATGGCCTCAAATGGGGTGATAACGAGTGCTGCTCTTGTAACATTTAAGCTCAGTCTGACCTTCAAGGGGATGATAACAGAGATGCACTTTATTGCAAAGGGAAATTTCTTGGAAAAATATCCCTGTGAACTCTTCCCATCATTTATTTTATTGTGGAGCAGAGAAAAAAAACATAGTTAAAACTGTTTATGCACCACTGGCTGTGACTTAAAGTGGATTTAAACCCATCACTCACCCAGTATAAACTAATGGCACAGTATTAATGTATATATACATGCAAGTCTCCTGCATGTATCCCTATCTTGCAAATGATGTCAACCCCTTCAGCAGTAGGAGCCCAGCAAAACTCTGGAATCGATGGGTGGGTCTCTTTGCCGGAGCTCCATGGGCGGAGTCGTGATGTCACAAGGCTCCCCGCCCACCTCTACACTCTCCTATTCCTGAGATTTGAGTAACATCCAGTCAAAAATCAGGAAAGGCACCACATGACTTCAGCATGCCCAATCATGCTAAGTTGTGGAGCAGCCAATCCTGGGAGAGCTGGGGAAGAAAGGAGGAGGGATGTGAAGCTGGAAGCATAACACTCTCTCTGCTCCCATGCATGAGATAAAAAAATCAGATCTCAGTCAAAGCAGTGGGGAATGTGGCGACACAAACTTATCTGTGTGTCATTTTTGATCTTACTTAAAAAAGACAAGAGGATTGCTCAGAGCAGGATAAACTCTTCATGCTAAGAATGGGCACAGATGACTTGACACCCTCTACTGTACCAGGAAGAGGTCTTCATTAAAAAAAAATGTCAGGTTTACATCCACTTTAAGGCCCCACAAATGGCTTGAGATTCTATTGAATTAGCCAAAATCACGTACCTGTACGTGGCCCTTAAATGGCTGTTCCCGGTCATCGGGACCAGCGGACCCGATTGCCGCTGGTGTCCCGCAATCAGGTCACAGAGCTGAAGAACGGGGAGAGGTTTGTGTAAACAAACACCTCCCCTCCCCCTAGTGGTTAACTCTTTCACTACCCCTGTCATTTATACAGGAATACAACTGTCATTTATACATTGATTGCTGTATAAATGACAATCCCAAAAATGTGTCAAAAATGTCCGATTGTCCGCCATAATGTCGCAGTCACAATAAAAATCGCTGATCACCGCCATTACTAAAAAAAAAAAAAATATTAATAAAAATGCATAAAACTATCCTCTATTTTGTAAACGCTATAACTTTTGCGCTAACCAATCAATAATCGCTAATTGCGATTTTCTTTACCAAAAATATGTAGCTGAATACGTATCGGCCTAAACTGAGGATTTTTTTATATATTTTTTGAGCATATTTATTATAGCAAAAAGCAAAAAAAATGTTTTCAAAATTGTCGCTCTATTGTTGTTTATAGCGCAAAAAATAAAAACCGTAGGGGCGATCAAATACCACCAAAAGAAATCTCTATTTGCGGGAAAAAAAGGACGCCAATTTTGTTTGGGAGCCACGCCGCACGACCGCGCAATTGTCAGTTAAATCGACGCAGTTCCGAATCGCAAAAAGGGGCTGGTCCTTTGGCTGCCAATTGGTCTGGGGCTGAAGTGGTTAAGGCCCCACAAATGGCGTGAGATTCTTTTGAATTAGCCAAAATTCAAACAAGCATTACCCAGCTCGAAAATTTATTTAAAAAATCAATAAAATTTTCCAGGTGGAAAATTAGTCACTTCTTGGCAATACCGGCTACCACACAAACTATAGCCTGCTGAATACACAGGGGATTTCCATTTACACTGTTAGCATAGATGGGGGAATTGAGTGAGTTTCTCCCTGTCCCTTATTAGTTGAACAGGCGAAAACTCAAAACTTCCATGCCCAGCTAGAGTTTTTCCCAACCCCTGTCACTGACTCTTAAAGTGTTACTAAACCCACAACAGTAAAATCAGTCTGTATATGCAGTAAAGCATGCTTGTTATGCTCACTGTGGAACCTAAGGGGTTAATCCTCCGCATTGTGTAAAAAGGCTGTTTGATCCTGGCTTCTCTGATCCTCCCCTCCTTCCACTGTCCCCTGATAATTTCCCAATAACACAGAGTCTATGGAGTCAGGCTGCACATGCTTAGTTTGGTGTGTATTGCTAGAGAGGTTTTTTTTTTTTTTTTGTGGGAGGGTGCATGTGATCAGCACTGTCCAGACAGAGGGTAAGGGGTCTTGCGGTCTCATAGGATAGTCAGAAAACTCCTCCTACAAACTTTAACCAGTACTTCGCTGGACACTGAGAGAAGTCACAATACTGCTACATACTGCTGTTGAGAAAAGGTATTCAGCAGTTTAAAATTACTATAATAATTGCATTTCCATGTTCTGTGTACTGTGGGAGACCAGATATAGTGAATGCAGGGTCCTGGGTTAAGTAACACTTTAACCCACAGTAGACATGTACCAAATATCAGACGGCCTCAGCCAATTCAATAAAAACTGTCTGACATTCGGCCAGTGCGGCAGCCGGTAGGACATAAACCGGACAAACGTCTGGCTTCTGTCAAAGGGGCATGCCCGAAAAAGGTCGGCCAATGGCTGAGAGCGCTGGCTGGTGTGTTTTGGCCTGGGGCAGTCCCCCCGTCAGAACACAATAGCTCAGCGGGGAGATTGTCGTACTAACATTGGATTGTGATTTTTTTTGGGGGAAAAAATACTGATGGCACGTACCAGGCTTTAGAACTGACCTTTTACCTTTAGTGATCTCTTGTACAAGATAATGTTTATAAATTAAGATTAAACCTATAGGATAACCCCCCCCCCCCTTTTGAGTAATGCTCTTCTCCATGGGTCTCCGATCTGATGATATGATATCAGGAGTCCTCTTCCTCTAGCGGTGTCAAGGTCCTTAATTCTGCAAATTGCAATGCCGCGTACACACAAACGGAATTTCGGCCAGCAAAAGACCGATGAGAGCTCTTCATCAGAAAATGCGACCGTGTGTAGGCTCCATCGGAATTTTGCTGGCCGAATTCCCACCAGCAAACAATTGAGAGCATGTTCTCAATTTTTCAGACGGAAAAGGTTTCTATCGGAAATTCCGATCGTCTGTAGCAATTCCGACGCGCAAAATTCCTACGCTCAGAAACAAAATCGACGCATGCTCGGAAGCATTGAACTTAATTTTTTCTTGGCTCGTCATAGTGTTGTACGTCACCGCGTTCTTGATGGTCGGAATTTGGTGTGACCGCGTGTAGGCAAGACAGTTTGAGCAGAATTCCGTCAGGAAAACCATCTGAGCTTTTTCCGACGAGCATTCCGATCGTGTGTACGCGGAATTACACTATACATTGAAATGGTACTGCTCTCTGCAGTATTCTTCTGTGAAATCAGAACGGTTTAATGTCATAACCCCCAGGGGCGGTCCCCTGACACCCTGGTCTTACACCAAGTGGGTTGAATTCAACTAGGAAGAGGACCAGTGCAGATTCATGAATTTGCGGGAGAGGGAGGGAGTGCCTGAGCGATGCAGAAAACATTGCTGGTTTCCTATTATAACTGATCCTGGGGAATTATTTTTACATTTTTTATTTGAACTAGAGTTGTACTTTAAACCAATTAAAGCAAATTAGCAATATTGTATGTTAGAGTCTATTATTATTTCAGGTATGATTTGTATGTGCAGCAACCACGCAAGTTGATGTAACTCTTTGCCTCCATCAATCACGATCCGAGTGAATGCATAATTGCATCCACTTCTCCCTATTAGATCTCCATGGATAATGCATCTTGCAGCCCATTCTCACCTCAACCCCTCCCATCACCTCTGCTGGCATCGGCAAATTATTGAGCAGTAAAACACTTTCTATAATAGACTGTAAATGTGTTTTAAGTAGCAGTTTGGCAGGGGGACGATGCTCATAAAATATACTGTTAAGCGGCTAATTACTGCTAAGTGCATCTTGTAATAAGAAAAGCAGGTTTTAAGGTCTAGTATGTAGTAAATTCCAGAATCTCTATTGCTATTCAGCCCGGAGTGGTGAGAGACAAAAAATGTTCATTTGTTTATTCAATCACCAATGCACTTCTTCAATCACCATGTTTTGGGTGCTTAAAGTGAAACTGTGCTTTTGCCCATAGAGCAGGGGTCTCCAAACTGCAGCCTGAGGGCCAGATGTGGCCCTTTGCTAGCCTTTATCTGGCTTTTGGGGCTCTATTCCTTCAACAGATTTGAGGCACTATTCCTCCCACTGACACCAAGGGGGCATTATTTCTTCCAGTGATATCAATGATGGGATACTATTCCTATTACTAATAGGGGCACTACTACTCCTCCTACTGACCTTCGACCTTAAGGCCATATTTATTCTCACCGATGCTGGGCCCAGGACATTTTCTGCCCCTAAGCTGGCCACAATCCGGCCTTCCTAAAGTCTGAAGGACAATAAACTGGCCCTTGGTTTGAAAAGTTTGGAGACCCCTGCCATAGAGGATGGCAACAGGTTCACTTAAAGCCTAATGCTGCGTACACACGGAATTCTCGTCGGAAAAAGCTCTGATGGTTTTCCCGTCGGAATTCCGACGGAATTTCGCTCAAACTGTCTTGCCTACACACGGTCACACCAAATTCCGACGGTCAGTAACACAGCGGCATAAAACACGTTTGACAGCACTATAAAAGGAAAGTTTAATGCTTCCGGGCATGCGTCGAATTGTTTCCGAGCAGGCGTCGGAATTTTGCGTGTCGGAATTGCATACACACGATCGGAAAATCCGATAGAAAGGTTTTCCGTCGGAAAAATTTGAGAACAGATTCTCAATCCAAAGTCCGTCGGAAATTCCGACAGAAAAAGACCGATGGGCATACACACGGTCGGAAAATCCATTGAAAAGCTCCCATCGGACTGTTTCCATTGGAAATTCCAACCGTGTGTACGCGGCATAACTCTATTAGACCCCAGATGTCTCCTCTGACCCATAAAAAGCATCTGATCACACCAAGATCAGTGTGATCAGATACTATCCAAATTTAAACATGGAGCTGTTTACTTCCAGGGGAAACTGAAAGTGACAATAATGCCGGGTACACGCGATCAGATATTCCCAACGGGAAATGTTGGATGTGAGCTTGTTGGCTGAAAGTCCGACCGTGTGTATGCTCCATCGAACATTTGTTGGCGGACTTTCCGCCAACAAATGTTGGCTAGCAGGTTCTCAAATTTTCTGCCAACAAAACTTTGTTGTCGGACTTTCCGATCGTGTGTACACAAGTCCGTCGCACAAAAGTCCACGCATGTGGAAGCGCTCGGTCTTGTAAAACTAGCGTTCGTAATGGAGAAATCACGTACGTCTTGTACGTCACTACGTTCGTAATTGTTGGCCAACATTTGTGTGACCGTGTGTATGCAAGACAAGTTGGAGCCAACATCCTTCAAACAAAAATCCACGGTTTTGTTGTCGGAAAGTCCGATCGTGTGTACGGGGCATAATACTTGTTGCTTCAGGATTCCTATACATGTTATAGAGCTCATTGGGGGACTTCTGGGTCCTCGCAAGCTCTATGGCAAGCCAGCAAAACCACCAGCTTCATTCTGGTCTCAACGGTAGAACCCTACCACACCCACCACCTGTAAAAGCCATCCAGTGGCTAATTAGCCACTAGGATGGCTTTTACATAAAAGGTGATCGCTTCCTGAAAAAAAAAAAAAAAAAACGGGATGATGTCTGTAGTTCCAGGCATCAACTCGGTATAACCACTTGAAACCAATCACGTACATGTACGTGATTTGGCAGCATATGTAAACCTGATTAGTAAAATTGCATATTTTTTTAAAGTAATTTTCAATCTATTTATATCTGCAGCTTTCATTAAAATAATAAATGGTGATCCTGCCATGAATGTCCTTGTTCAAGCACTTCCTGTGATAGGTTGACAACGCTCTATCCCTATCTATCCGTTGTGCTCCGGCATTGGCACCCTGTCACATGCACCCTTGGTGTAGGTGTAGACAAGCCCTTGCTCTATTCTGCTGCTAGGAGCAAACATAAATACCTGGTACTTGTAAGAATGAAGGCTCACTCCACTTCCTCCCATGTGACAGCGTTGGTGCTTAGTAATTGGCTGCCTAAGCACCTAGTACTGTCACATGGATGCAAAGAGAAGGTTCTCAACTCAATGTTAGCTTGGATGGCACCTGAGGAACCCCGTAAGCCCTGAAGCTCTACTAGGCAGTTATTGGCCACAAAAAGGAAGGAGGGTGACTTTTCTAAGTGCTGTTTACCATTTGCACCGTACTGATGTAAGAGAACAATATGTTATCCAAGTTGTACATGGACAGTTCGAAAAAAATGGGGACTTTTAAGGTGCAAATAAAGACATAATAATTATGGTATACCGTATATACTTGAGTATAAGCTGACCTGAATATAAGCCAAGGCACCTAATTTTACCACAAAAAAATGGGAAAACATATTGACTCGAGTATAAGCCTAGGGTGAGAAATGCGCAGCTACTGTAAGTGGAAAAGAGGGTCAACAATGCCCATTTGCAGCCTCACTGTGCCCATTTGCATGCCTCACTGTGCCCATTTGCAGCCATAGGTCCCCCGAACTCAAACTTGGTAGTTACGGGTAGTTATGGGTTCCTAGGTGCCCCCTGGCTGCAGCCAAAATTTGGGGTCTCTGGACTCACATTGCTGCCGATGGACACAGTTGACCACTTGGTGATAGGAACCCCAAATTTGGTGTACAAACCCAGTGGAACTTTCACGACAATATATCCAAAGATGGGGTTCCTATCACCAAGTGGCCCCGAGATATGGGGCCCCAAAGTCGGTTCAGAAAATGTCAAGCACTTTTTAAGCACTTTTCTGCAGCAGATAATGGATATGTTGTAGTGCTAGGTCCACTGGGTTTGCACACCAAATTTGGGGTTCCTAGCTCCAAGTGGCCCCGAGATACGAGGCCCCAAAGTCGGGTCGGAAAAAATGTCATTCTCTGCTGCAGAAAAGTGCTTGACTCGAGTATAAGCCGAGGGGGGCATTTTCAGCACAAAAAATGTGCTGAAAAACTCGACTTATACTCGAGTATATGCGGTATATATATATATATATATATTTTTTTTTATAATTTTAATATTAGTATAAATATTAAATAATAAATAAATAATAATATATATTTTTTATTATATTTTTATTCATTATATTATTTATTTATTTATTATGATTATTTAGACATTTACAATTATTGGTATGTGATGCCAAAATATTACTTTGTTTAGGAGTTAATAGTAGTATGTTATCCAAGTTGTCCAGACTTTTTCAATGTTCTCTATACTATATCGCCGCATAGTTCAGCTCATGATTTCCCCAATGTTACTTCTTTCTTCTTATACAACTTTTATTGACAGCTTGTTTCTTTTCTACATTCCAGCAATGTAAACCTGCCAGACAATCTCATTGTGTCCTCTAAATGTAATGTAACCACTTATTACAGCAATCTTTTAATAACAGTACACTGAAACTGACGTTGATATAGTATTACTCAATTAACCTTTCCTGTTTTTAAAGCTGAACTCCAGCCAGATATAACAATTCCTAATTAAAGGTTATGTAAGATGCTGGATAGTATTACTAAAGCTGATCTCGAGCCTTCCCTTCAGTCTTGCACAGTTGTACAGGCTCCTCTATTGAAATAGCTTTCTCTGATTTAATTGCACACTGTGAGCTTCTGGCAATGTGCATTAGAAGCTGCAGCAAGTCCATTAGAGCCCACCCCATTTTCTGGCTTAAAGAGGAGTTTCCATTGGAAAAAAAAAATTAAAAGTCAGCAGTTACAAATACTGCGGCTGCTGACTTTTAATAATAGGACACTTACCTGTCCCAGGGTCCAGCGTTGTGGGGGGTCGAAGCACAGCCGGGCACCCACTGCGCATGCGCGATTGGCTCCGCGCGCCGTGATTGGCCGCGCAGTCATCTTGGACCTGTCACCTGTCCCAGATGACTGACAGGAGGGAGGGGGCAGAGCTGAGCCCTTCCTGCGCCAAGGGGAAGTGATGTCACCAGCCCAGGCACTGAAGGAGGCAGACTACAAGGGACCACCTAGCGACAGGCATTTAGAGGTAAGTTGAAAAAAACATTTTTTCCAAATGTTTTATTTATTTATTTATTTTTAGGAATTTTGATAATTTTTTATTTTTTGGGGGGAAACACCACTTTAAGGATGTCTGATTCCTCCCCAGCCTGACTGTCCTTAGCCCACCTCTTGCATTCATTGGATTTCAATTTTTTTAATCATGAAGGCTCACATTGCATTGCATCGCATTGCCGCCGTAAAGGGCTGTCTGCATGAAAATAAAACCTGCCTAGGAATGCCCACTCCTCCAGACTGACTTACTTCCAAGGTACAGTATTTTGATATTTGCAGAAATTCTTCAAGAGCCAGCTCACTGCTTGTAGGGATGAGGGCACTTGAGAGGAGTACTCTTGCGCTGCTTCTTGCTCTCCCAGTCTGAGTGCTGCTGTACAGGTACAGGGGCTGATACTAGGCTATATTCAGGGACTTATAGGAGTGCACCAATACCGGTATTGATGCCGATACTGGGTATTTTCACAAGTACTTGCACTCGTGAAAAATGCTCCGATACCCAAAACCGATACTTCACTGTGTGATTTGCGCCCATACAAAATTAATGGGCTCAAATCGCACTGCATAGAATCCCATGCAATTTGAACAGGAATGTGGTGTGATTGCTGTCTGAAAAAAATGCGGTTTCCTGCACTGCGTATGTGTGAACCCAGGCTGAAATCACTAAGACAAGCCTTGGTTCACAAAAGAGCGGTGGGGAAACTGCATGCAATTTGGGCAGGAACTGTATTCCTGTTCAAATTGCATGCAAATCTTTGAAGTGTGATTTGAGCCCATTCATTTTGTATGAGCTCAAATCGCACTGCAAAGTATCGGTACTAGAATCGGTATCAGCGAGTACTTGATCGAAACTATCAGTAATCGTACTTGCCGATAAAAAAAAGGGTATCGGTGCAGCCCTAGGTATTTTCACTGCTTGGAAGAAAATACTGGACAGCCGCACTCTGTTGATACCTTTATTGAAGACGGTATAAAAATTCTTCTGCTACAGAGACATCAGAGGCACAGGCTCAATGAAAAGCTGACATGTTTCACACCACTATGGGGTGCTTAGTCATAGGCTATGACTCCTGTGTGATGTCTTTGTACCAGAAGAATTTTTAAACCGTCTTCAATAAAGGTGTCAACAGAGTGCGGCTGTCCAGTCTTTTCTTCGATTCATTCCTACATGCAGAGCCAGCACCTGTTCCCATTAGCAGGTGGGATGCACTATGAGATGTCTGCCTAGAGCGGTGTTCTTTTGTTGTACTTTCACTGCTTGTATTAAAACAAAAATACCATTAGGGACAATTCACACCAGGTTTGGTAGGACTGTGTTATGCTGGCCATACACTATACAAAAAATCGGCCAAACGATTCGCCAAACGAGCGCAAACGATAGTGCCATCATGTAATGACCGATAAATCGTTCAGTGGACATAAATAAATACATTTTATGTTCGTTTTTTTACATATACCTAGTGCAGACAGGTCGGACGGGAAACACATTAACCTTTCAATTTATCGTTCGTTCGGCAGAAAATTTCCAAACTTGTCCTTCGTTTTTTCGGCTCGATTTTGTGCCCATTAACTGGCCGGAAAAACGAACGAACTGTCTAATGACCGAATTTCGGACGATTTTTTGTATAGTGTATGGCCAGCATTAGGCAGCTATGCCAGCTCAGTCCAATCACAACACAAGGCAAAATGCCTCTTCTACTACTTGGCTGGTTCACATCACCACAATGCGGTGGTGTGCACTAAAAAAAAGTTCATGACTAGGGTAGTTCAGATAACACCTGCTACCATATAACTCAAACCTGTACCCTACCATCCCCTTTATCTTCAATAATGACACCGACACTGCGTTGTAGTTAAATGGCCGGTTCAGACTTTTATTAAACCAAAAAACATAATTGAACATAAAATATTTGTAAATATTCCAGCTCAAAGAGGAAGAAAGGGTTGCGGATCCTTGAGGACAACATCGCCCACAACTTTGGAATCTGTGATGCTGTTAAGTTAGGTTCTGTCCCAAGCCGCCAAACACCACCTCGAGGACTACCCTAACTGACCACAGACCCCTACCACCTTAACTACCCGGTCAGTCTAGACCAGTGATGGCAAACCTTGGCACCCCAGATGTTTTGGAACTTCCTTTCCCATGATGTTCATGCACTCTGCAATGTAGTTGAGCATTATGAGAAATGTAGTTCCAAAACATCTGGGGTGCCAAGGTTTGCCATCACTGGTCTAGACTGAACAAGACCAAACGGAGGACTCCACACCTGAGATGGGTCCCACCGTTTCATCAATATACCTCATGTTTTATACCCTCGTCAAAGACCCCAACGGCCAGCGACCATCCTCTTCAGGAACATTCAACAGACACCTTCACCAGGGCGGGAGAGACGTTCCTCCTACAAATTCCAGTCTGCAATTGACACCCCTTCGCTCCTCCCCTCAACTACTATCCATCCAGCTCCTCCTCATCACCCCGTAGCTTATCCAATCAGGCAAGAGCCCCTGACTTTTATATCTGCCCCTTAAATATAACCTACTACAGCCTGATAGTTACTTCCAATCTGTCATGTATTTCCTTTGCTGATCATTTTATTTAAGCTTCGTACACGTCTGAAGCTATATTTTTTTATTTTTTTCCAACATAACGCAATGCAAGGCAATCCACTGCCTCACACCATGCAGCGGTATTAGAACTTAATGAAATGTCATTGTGTGACATTTCATTAAAATTCATTAAAAAGAAAGTGGAGCAATTGACGCAGCAGCACTGCTGTGATCCCATTGTATACCACCACACACCAGATGCTGCGCTGTAATGCTGCGGCTGGTGTTAGTAGACTTTGAATGATGTATAAAGTATAACTAAAGGCAGAACTCTTTTTTTTTATTTATTTTTTGGATAGAGTGGAGAGGGATTAGAAACCCTGTCAGGTTTTATTGCTGTCTGTGCCCCCCGCTAGAGGGATCCATCCTCTCTATTTGTCCTGTTTACCATTATCATTAAAAGGGAAAGTAAAAGAAAATCCCAAATTTTGGGTTGTCTCCAGAAAAGTAATGAAGGGGAAATCTTCCAATGTGGACACTAGTTGTGGTGACCTGTGGATCTCTTAATTTGCAGGGGTTTCTTCTCACTTCCTGTCCCATAGACAAACAGGAAGTGAGAAGAAACCCCTGCAAATTAAGGGATCCACAGGTCACCACAACTAGTGTAGGAAAATCTCCCCAATGGAACACAGATGGCAAAAAAAAAAAAAAAAAACGGATATAAGTTATAACCTACTCTATCCAAAATGAAAAAAAAAAAAAGTTTGCCTTTATTTCTAATTTGATGAATTTTGGGACTTCATTAATTTGTGTCTTTTATATCTGCTGGGAGTTCAGGTTCAAGTCAGATAAAATAACCGTAAAGGAAATGCTATTCATAGAGACAGTAGCTTATTACTGAAATTTTCAGGATGGTTGCTTTCCAAGCAAGAGATTCTACGCTTTGCTTATAACGCATACAAATCTTTCAGAAGAAGCGGAGTTCTCTGTGTGATACGATCATTATATTCTTGTAGCTTCCTCACTAGCTGAGCCGCGATCTCCTGATCATCAGAAGAGCAGCCGTGAGCTCTGCCCTGGGCTGCCATGCGTGCTGCATTGTGGTTTTGTACATGGGGTGTGCATTATTCATCTCTGTGTTTTATTTACCTCCAGGAATGAAGAAGATGGGGATGGATTTAACAGTGAGGATGATGGGGGAGAGGGAGATAATAACAGCCAGTGCTCCTTACTCTCTAGGTATATGGTGTGCCGTTATTCCTGCATGGTGTGCTGCCTTGCTGTGACTTCATCTGTGTGCTGTGACTTCCAACTTTATACAAGATATCCAGCAAGATTCAATGCTGAAATGGTATACAGTAGATCAGCCTTTATCAACCATGGAACCCTGGGGTTCCTCCAGAGGTTTCCAGGGGTTCCTTGAGCAATGGGCAGTTCCTGCTACTCAGAAATGTAACCACTGATCTTGTAAAGGGATTCCCAATTATTATTATGCAGGATTTATATAGCGCCAACAGTTTACACAGCACTTTACAATATAAAAAGGAGACAATAAAGTTATAATACAATAAAATACAAGAGGATTAACCACTTCAGCCCCGGACCAATTGGCAGCCAAAGGACCAGGCCCCTTTTTGCAATTCGGCACTGCGTCGCTTTAACTAACAATTGCGCGGTCATGCGACGTGGCTCCAAAACAAAATTGGCGTCCTTTTTTTCCCACAAATAGAGCTTTCTTTTGGTGGTATTTGATCGCCCCTGCGGTTTTTATTTTTTGCGCTATAAACAAAAATAGAGCGACAATTTTGAAAAAAAATGCAATATTTTTTTACTTTTTGCTATAATAAATATCCCCAAAAAATATATAAAAAAACATTTTTTTTTCCTCAGTTTAGGCCGATACGTATTCTTCTACATATTTTTGGTAAAAAAAATCGCAATTAGCGATTATTGATTAGTTTGCGCAAAAGTTATAGCGTTTACAAAATAGGGGATAGTTTTATAGCATTTTTATTAATATTTTTTTTTTATTAGTAATGGCGGCGATCAGCGATTTTTATTGTGACTGCGACATTTTGGCGGACACATCGGACATTTTTGACACATTTTTGGGACATTTGTCATTTATACAGAAATCAGTGCTATTTAAATAGCACTGATTCCTATGTAAATGACAGTTGTAGTTAGGGGGTTAACCACAAGGGGGCGGGGAGGAGTCAGTGTGACGTGTTGTGTTGTGGTTACTGTAGGGGGGCGTGGCTGTACGTCTGACGTCATTGATCGGCGTTCCCGATGACAGGGAACCGCCGATCACTGACAGTCAGTGTAGGAAGCGCGGGGAGAGGTTTGTTTACATAGACCTCTCCCCGTTCTTCCGCTCCGTAACCCGATCGCGGGATACCAGCGGCGATCGGGTCCGCTGGTCCCGCGGCCGTGGTCACGGAGCTCCCGACCGGGTCGTGCGCGCGCCGCTGGCGGCGCGCGCGCGCCCCCCCGGGCAGGCAAATTAAAGGGGACATACAGGTACGTCCTTTTGCCTGCCCGTGCCATTCTGTTGACGTATATCTACAGGAGGCGGTCGGGAAGCGGTTAATAGGGCCCTGCTCAGAAGAGCTTACAATCTAATAGGGTGGGGCAGATGATACAAAAGGTTGTAACTGTGGGGAATGAGCTGATGGAAGTGGTAGAAGATTAGTTGGAGATGTGATAGGCTTTCCTGAAGAGATGAGTTTTCAGGGATCGCCTGAAGGAAGCAAGAGTAGGAAATAGTCGGACCGGTGGACGTAGTAAGTTCCAGAGGATGGGAGAGGCTCTGGAGAAATCCTGGAGATGAGCATGGGAGGAGGAGACGAGAGAGCTTGAGAGTAGGGGGTCTTGAGCAGAGCAGACAATTTGGGTGATATTTGGAGACAAGATTGGTGATGTAGCCCGGGGCAGAGTTGTGAATGGCTTTGTACAGTGGTGTGAAAAAGTGTTTGCCCCCTTCCTCATTTCCTGTTCCTTTGCATGTTTGTCACACTTAAGTGTTTCGGAACATCAAACCAATTTAAACAATAGTCAAGGACAACACAAGTAAACACAAAATGCAATTTGTAAATGAAGGTGTTTATTATTAAAGGTGAAAAAAAATCCAAACCATCATGGCCCTGTGTGAAAAAGTGATTGCCCCCTAAACCTAATAACTGGTTGGGCCACCCTTAGCAGCAACAACTGCAACCAAGCGTTTGCGATAACGTGCAATGAGGCTTTTACAGCGTCCTGGAGGAATTTTGGCCCACTCATCTTTGCAGAATTGTCCTAATTCAGTTACATTAGAGGGTTTTCGAGCATGAACGGCCTTTTTAAGGTCATACCACAACATCTCAATAGGATTCAGGTCAGGACTTTGGCTAGGCCACTCCAAAGTCTTCATTTTGTTTTTCTTCAGCCATTCGGTGGTGGACTTGCTGGTGTGTTTAGGATCATTGTCCTGCTGCAGAACCCAAGTTCGTTTCAGCTTGAGTACACGAACAGATGGTCGGACATTCTCCTTCAGGATCTCTTGGTAGACAGCAGAATTCATAGTTCCTTTTATCACGGCAAGTCTTCCAGGTCCTGAAGCAGCAAAACAGCCCCAGACCATCCCACTACCACCACCATATTTTACTGTTGGTATAATGTTCTTTTTCTGAAATGCAGTGTTCCTTCTACGCCAGATATACTTGGACACACACCTTCCAAAGAGTTCCACTTTTGTCTCATCGGTCCACAGAATGTTGTCCCAAAAGTCTTGGGGATCATCAAGATGTGTTGTGGAGAAATTGAGACGAGCTTTGATGTTCTTTTTGCTCAGCACTGGTTTTCTCCTTGGAACTCTGCCATGCAGGCCATTTTTGCCCAGTCTTTTCCTGATGGTGGAGGCATGAACGCTGACCTTAACTGAGGCAAGTGAGGCCTGCAGTTCCTTGGACGTTGTTGTGGGGTCTTTTGTGACCTCTTGGATGAGTCGTCGCTGCGCTCTTGGGGTAATTTTGGGCGGCCGGCCACTCCTGGGAAGGTTCACCACTGTTCCATGTCTTCGCCATTTGTGGATAATGGCTCTCACTGTGGTTCGCTGGATTCCCAAAGCTTTGGAAATGGCTTTATAACCCTTTCCAGACTGATAGATCTCAATTACTTTCTTTCTCAATTGTTCCTGAATTTCTTTGGGTCTTGGCATGATGTGTAGCTTTTAAGGATCTTCTGGTGGACCTTACTGTGTCAAGCAGCTCCTATTTAAGTGATGCCTTGATTGTGAACAGGTGTGGCAATAATCAGGCCTGGGTGTGGCTAGAGAAATTGAACTCAGGTGTGGACAACCACAGTTATAGTATGTTTTAACAAGGGGGGCAATCACTTTTTCACACAGGGCCATGATGGTTTGGATTTTTTTTCACCTTTAATAATAAACACCTTCATTTACAAATTGCATTTTGTGTTTACTTGTGTTGTCCTTGACTATTGTTTAAATTGGTTTGATGTTCCGAAACACTTAAGTGTGACAAACATGCAAAGGAACAGGAAATGAGGAAGGGGGCAAACACTTTTTCACACCACTGTATGTTGTGGTTAGTATTTTGAATTTAATTTGCTGGGTGATTGGGAGCCAGTGTAGGGATTGGAGGAGAGGGTTGGCAGACACTGAGCGGTTGGTAAGGTGGATAAGTCTGGCAGCAGCATTCATGATAGACTGAAGAGGGGATAGCCTATGGAGAGGCAGGCCAATGAGAAGAGAGTTGCAATAGTCAAGGCGAGAGATAACGAGGGAGCGAATAAGGAGCTTGGTGGTTTCATTTGTTAAAAAGGGGCAGGTTTTAGAGATGTAAAATTCCACAACGACCACAAATGTAAGGAGCATTCTTCAAAGTGACCATCATGTTAATGTACTGCTTGCTGTAGATATAGTAATTTTCAGTCGGAACTCCCTGAGCCTGGAAAGTTATTTCAAGGGTTCCTCCAGGTTAAAAACATTGAGAAAGGCTACAGTAGATAATGATACACCATACCATTTCAGAAGATCACAAATCAATTTGTGTGTGAAATTTTCTATTTTAATCAAAAGGGAAAGTCATAAATATATACTAGTGTGTGGCAGTGTTGTACCTTGTCATGGTGTCAGAAGGGTTAACATTTCACTTGTACAGATTGAGGGGCTCCGGATTTCTGTTCTAAGTGGAGAAAACGGCTTTTTGCTGTTTTCTCCAGGATTGATAAAGCCTGAGTTTGGTTCTGGAGTCAGGAGACTTTGTAGGGACTTTCAAGGGATGAAGCTACTAACCCACATTTTACTGGAAACCAGTCACCTAACTGTGCATATATATATATATATATTCATCATTAATAGTTTTAATAGGGTATTCTGTTTTAGACTGTCCTTGTATAATATAAAGACATTTGTTAGGTTTAACCTTTGAAGCAATGGGTCAGGGTCCAAAGGAGGATTTGAAAAATTTGAGGTTTATGATTAAAATATTAGAAAAAATGATCAGTCATTTTCCGATATTGAAAGAACTCTTACTGTCTTAAATTATGGGGACTGGCCACTTTAAAATATCAGTTTTCCTGAATCACAAAGGGGCAGTTTCATGAGCTAATTTTATAAAAGCAGCTATGAGGCCCCTTTGTAATCGTTACATTTAGTTAAAAATAAAACATGTCCGTCGAGTTCGACCAAAAGACAAAAATAATAATCGTGAGAACCCTCAGAACCTTAAATCTGCAGTTGACTCAGAAGAAAGCAACCACTTCTGTATAACGGGTGGTCCAGTTTGGTCTGATGGAAATAGTTTCTACCTGATTACCAACAACAATACTGTATACTGTACTGTATATGTGTAATATACATATATATGGTGTTTGGAGTAAAGCATTCCGATACTCCACTCCTTGACTTGTATTATATACATGTACAGGATTATTTCATAAGTAGTAAATTAAATGGTAGAACTTTTAGCAATGATGTATACACAGCACTTAAGTATAACATAATGTAGGGTTATCCAGCACCGTTGGCACTCTTTTCCATCTCAGTAGGACACGGTCGCTCTAGCTGATCATTATAAGGCAGTGGATTCCAACACTTGGCT
The DNA here is from genome assembly GCA_028564925.1 of Lithobates sylvaticus. Classification (NCBI taxonomy): domain Eukaryota; kingdom Metazoa; phylum Chordata; class Amphibia; order Anura; family Ranidae; genus Lithobates; species Lithobates sylvaticus. Next base: position 509,494,483 of record CM053028.1, on the reverse strand, counting down.
TGAAAAAGGCGCAGTTACGCTCCCAAACATGTAGCCACACTCCCCAAATGTGTACCCCCAGGTGTGACGTCACTTCCAGTCAACACCAACCAAATGCCTTGATAAAAAAATGACACTACCACGCTTAGTCATAAGGCCTTAAACTATAAGCCATACATTCAGTAGCGGGAAAGGCGCCAAGGCATTTGGTTGTTGCTGTTTGAATTTAAGTGTTCCTGTACTCCACTCCTCTCATGGACCCTACATCTTAAACTGTCAAAAAGCTACAAAGAAGCGGAAAAAAGCCACATGCATCATGCAAATCATCCGCGGCAGGATCGCTAAAGACACCGCCTCCCTGTCCCTATGGAGCTGCTTACTCTGTAAGCAAGATACTGTGAAATGTCGCTCTGTCGCTGGCCTGAACACCGCTGAACCTTGATCGCTAGCAATGGGAGCAAAATTTGCTCTAGCAAAATAAAGAGCAATTCCATAAAGACAAACAGCTTACCTCTTAGTGGTCCTACCAACAAAGTGCCAACAACGGGTTATCCAGCGGCAGAGTCACCCGTCTGAATTCAGCATAAGAGCAACGTTTTATGTCAGTGAAGCAATTGCAAGGAACAATCACTCTGCATTCACCTCTATGGCTGAGCTACAAATTGCTGAAAGAGAATGATTTGTAGCAAAGCACACCAACCCAATTCTGGAGCAATAGTTTAACTTGTGACAGCAAAAAATCGCTTCTTACTGACAAATGCCCAGCCAATCCAGTGTTTAAATCACTAGCTACAAATGACTGTTAGGCATGCCATATATTTTTTCCTTTTTTCTTTTCCTTGCTCAATTCCCCTATCAAAACAGTCAGTGTTGATGTAGGAATGCCCCCGCTACTGTATTCTGACAGCGGGAGGTTTCTCAGCAGTCAGAATACAATGATTGAACACAGTGGTGGCTGGTGCTCAAAATTTTTGGGGGGGCACAAACAAACTGAAAAAATACTGGAAAAAAAAACATCAACTGCAGCCACTGTGCCCATCAAATACAGCCACTGTGTCCATCAAACACAGCCACTGTGCCATCAATTGCAGCCACTGTGCCATCAATTGCAGCCACTGTACCCATCAAATGCAGCCACTGTGCCCATCAAACACAGCCACTGTGCCATCAATTGCAGCCACTATGCCATCAATTGCAGCCACTGTACCCATCAAATGCAGCCACTGTGCCCATCAAATGAAGCCACTGTGCCATCAAATGCAGCCACTGTACCCATCAAATGAAGCCACTGTGCCATCAAATGCAGCCACTGTGCCCATCAAATGAAGCCACTGTGCCATCAAAGCAGCCACTGTGCCCATCACATGCCACTGTGCCCATCAAGCAGCCACTGTGCCCATCAATTGCAGACACTGTGCCATCAAATGCAGCCACTGTGCCCATCAAATGCAGCCACTGTGCCCATCAAATGAAGCCACTGTGCCATCAAATGCAGCCACTGTGCCCATCAAATGCAGCCACTGTGCCCATCAATTGCAGCCGCTGTGCCCATCAATTGCAGACACTGTGTCATCAAATGCAGCCACTGTGCCCGTCAAATGCAGCCACTGTACCATCAAATGCAGCCACTGTGCCCATCAAATTCAGCCACTGTGACCCCTCACCCGCCCGCTCGCTGTCTGACAGGCACTTACCCCATCTTGGTGGTGGGTCAGGCGGCGGTGACGGCGGCAAGCTGTGGGACGGGCAGAGGGTCAGGAATCGGTGAGCTGTGTCCTCCATGTGTCTCTTCTTTCTTCCTGCTAGGTGTCCAATAGGGGCCTGTCCTTTCAGCCAATCAGTTGACGGGTATTAGACCTGTGCTTCCTAATTGGCGGAGAGGCGGTTCAGTGTTAGAAAAGCAAATATTCATTTGCTTTTCTATCACACCTGGGTGGGCTCAGAGCGCAATGCTTTGCGATCTGAGTCCACCCTATTAGAGCCTATGGCTCTAATCAGGTCTTCAAAAAAAAACACCCCGCCATTGTAATTCAGGCACCCGGCGTCCGAAAAGGGGCCGGACGCCTGAATAGAGGGTGGCCGTGGCAGCCATGGATAGATTCATGCTATGCATGAATCTATCCATGATACATCTAGGGGGGTGGCATGATAGAGGGCTTGTGCGCTTGTGCGCTCTTAATGGACGGGCCGCCACTGATTGAACAAAAAAAAACCCTGACAGACAGGTTGTACTTTAGTACAACCATCCTGCTAATAGATGGATCAAAATTTGTCCGGTCCCTGCTGAAATTAGCGATTAATTGCTCCTACAAAATTGCCGGTCTATTATGGCCCTAAGGCTCCATTCACACTTGTGCGACTTGTCATACAACTTTGGACATCAAAGTTGCATGACAAGTTGTTCCCCATGTTTTCCAATGAGAACCATTCATATATGCGTAACTTAAAGTTGCAGCAACTTCAAAGTAGTTCATGAACTACTTTGGTCTGACTTTCATGCAAATTGAGGGCCATAGACTTCAATGTTAGCCCTCAGAAGGTGCATGAAAGTCGTGCAACTTGTGTGCAACAGTTGTCTACGATCACTGGTCAAAGCCGAAGTAGTTTCCAAGTTACACCCATCCAAAGTTGCACCAACGTTGCACTCCAAATTCTGCACAAGTGTGAATGGAGCCTAAATGTTCAAATGTGAAATGAGTGTACCTGGAGACAATAGATTGCTGCACTGAACTTCTTACCTCACTAGATGGCGATAGAGATGAAGTACAGGTGAGGCTACACCTGCACAGTGACAGATATGACTTGTTCAGTGTAGGATGATCGCTGTATCTCCAGTTCATATTTACAATGCTAGAAATAAAGCACAAACACGGCCTAATTAACTACTGCTGTTCTTGTCTTATTGCATCCTGATCTATCCTCACAGTCTGCTGTCAGCTGACCCATTTAGCATTTAATGGCAGAGCATACCCACCTCCTTATTTTACCAATCCCCCCTCTCCTGGAACAAAAATAACCACAAACTGTGTTAGTTAGCCAAAGAGTTACACGTTTCCAGAGGGGGTGAGTACAACAACTTCAAGTTGATTCATTTTTAGGCAGTTTGTTTTTCTTTTTTGGCTCAGCCTAGAGTTGGGCTTCAAGGGCAATAACTAATAAATATTAAAAACCTACTACTGTGCAGCCAAACTCCAGTTGAGAAAGACATTTTTATTCTGAGGAGTGAACTTGGTGTTCAGTTATTCACTTTAAGGTCATCACAGAGGACGGGGGACGGCGGACTCTTTACGTCTGGAGGAAAAAGATTTAATCTCCAAATACAGAAAGGTTTCTTTACAGTAAGAGCTGTGAAAATGTGGAATAGACGCCCTCATGAGTTGGTTCCGGCCATCTCAGTAGATTGCTTTAACCACTTATGCCCCGAACCATTTGGCTGGCCAAAGACTTTTTGCGATTCGGCACTGCGTCACTTTAACTGACAATTGCACGTAGGACGTGGCTCCCAAACAAAATTTACTTCCTTTTTTTTTTTCCCACAAAAATAGCTCTTTTGGTGGTATTTGATCACCTCCTGCGGTTTTTATTTTTTGCGCTATAAACCAAAAAATAGCGACAATTTTGAAAAAAACTGATTATATTTAACTTTTTGCTATAATAAATATCCCCCCCCCCCCCCCCAAAAAACTGACTTTTTTTCCAGCCACAGGAGCCAATAATTTGAAAGAACAGATAGTCCAACCCACTCACTATAAAATTGAGGGTTCACAGCAGCCTCATTGTCTGTGTGTGTTGGAACTTTAGGGGAAGATGCAGTTTATTTATTTTAATTTTGCCAGTACTTGGCTTCCATGCCATTTGTTTGATAATAGCTTGCCTATTAGCCCTGCAAATAGCCGGTGTCCTGTCAGATTGTGTCCCCCATCGGATACTGTCCGCTGTGTACTGCGCATGTGCAGTACACAGGACAAGCAGATTCTGAAAAGAGCCGAAGATGAACAGCGCCTGCGCTGTGAGTCCAGGTTCAAGCCCCACCATCCAAGTGGACATAGAGTTAGAATAAAAAAGAGCCGAGCGCAGCGAGGCTGTGCCCGAAGCATGGCGAGCAAAGCGAGCCCGCAAGGGGCTCTCTAACTTTGTGCAGCCCTATGTCCACTTGGATGGTGGGGCTTGCACCTTGACTCACGGCGCAGGCGCCGTTCATCTTCAGAGATTTTCCGAATCTACTTGTCCTCCGTACTGCGCAAGCGCTGCGCAGTACGGCCCGGGCACTATACGATAGCTGGACACTATCCGACAGAACACCAGAACTAAATAACAAGCTACTTCCTCCCCACCCCCTGTGGACTTCAATGGGCTTCCCCAAAAAGTTTTCGAACTACAAGCAAAATTCATAAAACTGTTTGTGAACCAAACCTAGGCAGATTCGCTCACCTACTGCATAGCTCCCAACTGTCCCTGATTTCAAGGGACTGTCCCTGATTTGGAGCAATGTCCCTCATTCCTCCTCATTTGTCCCTCATTTTGGTCTGATCTATAAAGTTGTATATAAAATGCACTTTTTATCTTTGAAAAAGTATTTCCCAGTGCTAAACCTTTCATCTGATTTCTAAATTGCTGCATTTCTAAATTCTAAAAGCCAAAAGGAATAGTAGTGGTAAAAAAAAGCACTCGTGGGTTTAACCAATCTTGTTTTTTTTGCACAATTCTCCTTTAAAGGGGCGTGGCAAGGGGTGTGTCCTATGCCTGCATACTTTTGCTGATAGGTGTCCCTCATTCCCATCTCAAAAAGTTGGGAGGTGTGCCTACTGCACCCCCATACATACTGTTTAAATCCATGCAAACAGATACCTGGACAATTGAAATATATTCATACTCAAATTTTGGCTCGCCAATGCAGTCTACACTGCAGATTAACAATGCAGCCTGGTCCAGAACCCATTCTAGTTTGTGATTGGATAATAGAGGAGGAGCAGCAGCATATAAAGTGGTTACCCTTATGCTCTCTCCTCCTGTATGCATGTTCAGAGACAGCATTGAGCAAGGCAAGGGGGCCACCTTTTCTAGTGGAAGACAATAGTTTCACTGCAGAGAGGCTGCTGCTTCTTCACAGAGGGTATGAGTCAGGGTATGTATCAGTTGCAGTATGACAGAGACTTGCAAGCTATTTTATTTTGGCTGTGGCTACTTTACCACCATAAACAAACAGAAAGTTAGGTTTAGACCCGTGTCTAAACTGCCACTCCTCTTAAAAGTGATCTGCATTCAAATAGCCTTATGCCGCGTCGGAATAAACTCTGAAGATTTTTCCGACGGAGTTCCGCTGAAACTGTCTTGCATACACACGATCACACCAAAATCCGACCGCCAAGAACGCAATGACGTACAGCACGTACGACGGGACTAGAAAAAGGAAGTTCAATAGCCAGTAGCCAATAGCTGCCGTCTCCTCGCACTTGCTTCAGAGCATGCGTCATTTTTGGTCCGTCGGAACAGCATACAGACGAGCGGTTTTCCCGATAGGAATGGGTTCCGTCGGAAATATTTAGAACATGTTCTATTTCTAGGTCCGTCAGAATTTTCGAAAAAAAAAGTCCGATGAGGCCCACACACGATCGGAATATCCGATGAAAAGATTCCGTCTGACTTTTTCTGTCGGAGATTCTGTTCGTGTGTACGCGGCATTTGCATGGCTTGCTGTGTGAAATGTTGGATCATTTTTGATGCATCAAATGCTTGGCATGTGAACACCCGTGACCGATGCCATTGCACCCGGGGGGGGGGGTATTTTTAATGTGTTTTTAATTGCCCCCCCCCCCAACTGCAAGTCTACAAAAGCCCCAAGACCACTGTTCTTCTGCACCTGCGATCTGCCCCCAAAAGTTAGGCTTTAAATGCCATTTGATACTCTTTGTAAAGAAGAGGTCTTTCTCTTCGGTGGAGTGAGGGATTTTTGGAGTACTATAACACACAAGTTGGGACTCAATACGCGAAGCGGCGCTTGATAATGTACTGACATTTTCAAACAGCTGGCTTCTTCTGATTCTTAATTGGATTTCCCTTTGCTGATAGTGTAGATTTGCATACTAATTTAAAAAGGGGGATCCAGCAGAAACCCCCTAATATTGGGCACAGCAGATCTACAGAGCCAGGAACTCCGCATAGAGATCTCAGCAGAAGAAACCCTGAGAGATATATATAAAACCATCAGGTATAAAGCAGTATTAACCACAAAAGCAATCATTTATTATATTGCAGATTACCAGTTCTTAGATGTGATGATGACTGCATTCGTTTTTATTTGTTTGTTTGTTTTAGGCTTTCTTTTTTTTCTTTTCACCTGGTGATCAAGTAAGTCTGTTGTTTCTCAACAGAGCAAGCTTTCCTGCAGATGTAACAGTAAAGCCCCATACACACGGTAGGATTTTCGCATGGATTCTGTCCGATCGGACAATGTTGTTGAAAAATCCGACCGTGTGTATGCACCATCGGACAGTGTACGTCGGATTGTCCGACGGACAAAGTCCTATCTCCTGCTGGATAGATTTTTTGACAACACGGTCCGATCACACCAAATCCGATCGTGTGTAGCATTGTCCGACGGACAAAGTGCTACGCATGCTCAGATCACATTACAAGACCAAAGCTATTGGCTACTAGCCTCTACGTAGTCCCGTCGTAGGCAACAAACGTCACCACGTTCAGAATGATCGGATTTTCCAACAACTTTGTCCGACCGTGTGTATGCAACACCAACATCGGACAAAGTATGAAGGACAGGATCCGACGGACCTGGTCCTTGGATAATCCGCGCGTGTGTATGGGGCTTAAGAAGGATGAGACAAACCATTTACCACTGACAGGGGTAAACAGTGACAATGATCAGCTTTTAATTATTTTTATAAAACCTTTACCCCCTCCCCAAAAAAAAAACTGTTTGCTGTAACTGCTTATAAAGTGTTAGCTGGAGTTTGGCTTCAGCTTGTTAGTGTATCTAAATCTGCTAGTACATCTAATGCTGTGTACACAGAAGCAGAATTTCCGACAGAAATTCTTGAAATTCTCTGAAAAGCTCCCGTCGGACCTTTTCATTGTGTATTCCAATCGTGTGTATGCCCCATCGGACTTTTTACGTTGAAAATTCTGACGGACCTAGAAAGACAATGTTCTAAATTTTTGGAACCAATTCTTATCGGGAAAACCGCTCGTCTGTATGCTGTTCCGACGTACCAAAAACGATGCATACTCTGAAGCAAGTACGAGGCGGAAGCTATTGGCTACTGGCTTCCCTTTTCTAGTCCCGTCGTACCTGTTGTACGTCACCGCATTCTAGACAGTCGGACTTGTGTAGGCAAGACCGCTTGAGCGGACTTCCGTTGGAGAAACCTTCAGAGTTTATTGCAACGGCAAAACCGCTCGTGTGTACATGGCATAACAGTTCCCTTCACCACAGACTGATAATGCTGCTGTATTCTGTGCCCCCTGTGCTCCTTCATTCAGAGTGGAGGTACTCTAATACAGGGGGTGTGTTACTGGCCAGATCTCCAGGTGAAAACAGAGGAAAAAGGCCTTAAAAAATGAAAACTAATGAAGCCACAACATCTAATGCTTGCTAAGCTGCAATATTATACATTTCTGGTTTTGGGTTCCATACCTTTTTAACTGTCCAACATCTACCAGGCATGGCAATTATAATTTTGGGTGGACTGACCCTTTAAAGGATTCCACCCACCTTGCCAAATGCTCACAGTACCCTTCATCCCTACCTTGGTCCATAGTCAACATTTGTTTTGCATGCTACTTTGCAAAGCTACAAAAAGGATTTGCTCCCATCTATAGCTGGCTATCACAGTAGAAGAAGCATTGGAAGGCTAGCAACAACAGGTACAGACAAGGCCAAGGATAAATCCAAGGGAAAAACCAAGCTTAAAGTGGTGTTGCCACCAAAAAAATAAAATTGTCTTAAAAATCATAAAAAAAAATTAAAAAATAATAATTGGAAAAAAAAATTGTTTTACTCACCTCTAAATGCCTGTTGCTAGGGGGTCCCTCGTAGTCTGCCACCTTCAGTGCCCGGGTACTGACATCACTTCCCCTAGGCACCGCACAGTCATCTGGGACCTGTCACGTGTCCCAGATGAGTGAGCGTCGAATCATGACGCCGCTCGCGCATGCGCAGTGGGTGCCCACAATAAGAATGCCGGCGCCGCGAGCAGAGCGGGGAACGAGGGGGGGCCTCGTTGCCCTGCATCGCTGGACCCTGGGACAGGTAAGTGTCCGATTATTAAAAGTCAGCAGCTGCAGTATTTTTAGCTGCTGACTTTTACTTTTTTTTTTGTGGGCCCTCCTCTTTAACTTACTGACCAGCCCGCAGACAACCAAATAACCTGTCTAACAGTATGCGTTAAAACAGGGGTATAGTCTGCACACATTTGCAAATGCATGCGTCAGCCACAGAGCCTCGTCAAGGCACCCTGGTATCTGTGGGCTGGTTGGTAAGTTAAGCTTGGTTTTTCCCTTGGATTTATCCTTGGCCTTGTTTGTACTTTGCAAAGCTCATTAGATCAGCTTCTCATGAACAGCCCTATTGATCATTACTTTATCTTTAAGGAAAAGGAAACTGCTGAGAAATTTTTGGATATACTACTCTCCAATTAGAGTTATTGCTGCTTGCTGTCAATACAGATGGGCCAATAGGTCATTGTGCCTCCCTCTGTGATTTCACCAATTATCCTTATCTGTCTCCCCCTGTGGTTTTGGAGCCAAATACCCATTGGATTTTAAAAGCAAAATACTTATCACCATTCTGATCATATATGCAGTCCCTGATAAAAGTTCTCCTGAAGATCTGCCATCGTTTGGCGAAACATGTAGAGATTAGAATCAGCTGTATCTGTTTCATGTATTGTATGGTCATTTACTGTATGACAACAACATGTTGATTTTTAGATGTTTCTAAATAAAATTTTGATATATATTATTTGTTGATGTGTTTTGGCACCTTAAAAATCCCATATTCTGTTCTCTTGTTATGTATTTATCAATCAAGGGATGTGGTGCTGGTGACTCTCAGACATTCAGCAATTCTCTTTTTCAATCCATCTATGGTCAGCTACGGCCACTAGTTCTGCCAAAAATTGTCTTGTCCCTGTAAAAACCACCAAATAACTTTGATACCTCCAGCATTCCTCGTAGTGCCAGTACTCTACTGTACTTCATTTCATGCATTTTCAGCTTCTCATCCCTGAAACATACCCAGAGACATAGCGCAGCTCCTCGGCATTTCAAGCCTCTGACACCTGTCAGCGGGTGAACATTATATTAAACTGTAATCATTGTACATTTGCCGGGAGCAGAAATCACAGATGTCAGACACAAAACTCTTCATTATGCCTGTGAAAACCCCCCTTGGTGGAATTAGAAGAACTCCGCTCCTTGGGACCTGCACACAATTCAATTTCCTCTACTCCAATCTCATGCCACTAACAAGATTTGTCGCTTAGAATGCAGCTCAGTCGTTTAGGGCAGCGAATTGCTGCAGAGCATCGTGAAACATTGGCTTCAGTATTTCCTTTTGAGTTTTTATTACCGATATTGCAAGGCAAGGACAAAGGAAACACAAAGACATTTCTTGTTGCATCATGGTTAGGGTTGAGCGAACCCGAACTGTAAAGTTCGGGTCCGTACCGGACTTTAGGGTGTTCGGGTCCCGGACCCGAACCCGAACAATTGACTGTATGTTCGGGTTCGGGTCCGGTGTTCGGGGATTTAATGTTGCTTTTAAAAATGTCTTTTAAAAGCACTCGCGGCTATATGAATTGATATTCATATAGCCGCGAGTGCTTTTAATACAGAGAACAGTCATTGAAGTCATTTATTTTTAAAAAGTTAGTCATAAAAAGTGTTTGGGGACCTGGGTCCTGCCCCAGGGGACATGTATCAATGCAAAAAAAACTTTTAAAAACGGCCGTTTTTTCGGGAGCAGTGATTTTAATAATGATTAAATTGAAACAATAAAAGTGTAATATTCCTTTAAATTTCGTACCTGGGGGGTGTCTATAGTATGCATGTAAAGGGGCGCATGTTTCCCGTGTTTAGAACTGTCTCTGCAAAAAGTGTCATTTTTGCAGAAAAGAAAGCTATTTAAAATCACTCGCGGCTAATGTTAATTGTCGGCTCCCGTAATACAGAGAACAGTCATTCATTGAAAGTCATTCATAAAAAAAAAAAGTCATTGATAAAAAAAAAAAAAAAAAAAAAAAAAAAAAGCGTAGGGGTCCCCCCAAATTCAATAACCAGGCCCTTCAGGTCTGGGATGGATATTAAGGGGGATTCCAGCCAAAAAAAAATGGCGTAGGGTCCCCCTCAAAATCCATACCAGACCCTTGAGGTCTGGGATGGATTTTAGGGGAAACCCAGCCAAAAAAAATGGCGTGAGGTCCCCCTCAAAATCCATACCAGACCCTTATCCGAGCACGCACCTGGCAGGCCGCAGGAAAAGAGGGGGGAACGAGAGCGGCCCCCCCTCCCGCCTGAAACCGTACCAGGCCACATGCCCTCAACATTGGGAGGAGGCTTTGGGGGTCTAAGACCCCCAAAGCCTCTTGTCCCCATGTTGATGAGGACAAGGGCCTCATCCCCACAACCGTGCCCGGTGGTTGTGGGGGTCTGCGGACGGGGGGCTTATCGGAATCTGGAAGCCCCCTTTAACAAGGGGACCCCCAGATCCCGCCCCCCCCCCCTGTGTGAAATGGTAAGGGGGTACAAAAGTACCCCTACCATTTCACCAAAAAAGTGTCAAAAATTGTAAAAATGACAGGAGACGGTCTTTGACAATTCCTTTATTAAAATCTTCTTTCTTCTGGTCTTCCTTTCTTCATCTTCTCCTTCCGGCATCTTCTTCTTCCATCTTCTTCTTCCTCCGATCCGCTTCTTCTTGGCCTTCTCGCCCAGCATCGGTGTCTCTTCTGGGCCGCTCCGCGCAATGGGAGGCTCGCGCTGGGTGAGGCTTCTCTTCTGTATCTTCCACGGCGTCGGTCTCTGAGGCTTCTCTCCGGTATCTTCTTCCAGGGCGTCGGTCTGTTCTTGGGCCACTCCTCGCAATGGGAGGCTCCCGGTGTGTGAGGCTTCGCTTGGGCTGACAGTTCTTTTATAACGGAGGGCGGGGCCACCTGGTAACCCCGCCCCCCTATGACGCATGGGAACGTCATGGGACTTCCCTATGGCTTTCCCCGTGACGTCCCCATGCGTCAGAGGGGGGCGGGGTTACCAGGTGGCCCCGCCCTCCGTTATAAAAGAACTGTCAGCCCAAGCGAAGCCTCACACACCGGGAGCCTCCCATTGCGAGGAGTGGCCCAAGAAGAGACCGACGCCCTGGAAGAAGATACCGGAGAGAAGCCTCAGAGACCGACGCCGTGGAAGAAGATACCAAAGAGAAGCCTCACCCAGCGGGAGCCTCCCATTGCGCGGAGCGGCCCAGAAGAGACACCGATGCTGGACGAGAAGGCCAAGAAGAAGCGGATCGGAGGAAGAAGAAGATGGAAGAAGAAGATGCCGGAAGGAGAAGATGAAGAAAGGAAGACAGAAGAAAGAAGATTTTAATAAAGGAATTGTCAAAGACCGTCTCCTGTCATTTTTACAATTTTTGACACTTTTTTGGTGAAATGGTAGGGGTACTTTTGTACCCCCTATACCATTTCACACAGGGGGGGGCCGGGGAATATGGGGGTCCCCTTGTTAAAGGGGGCTTCCAGATTCCGATAAGCCCCCCGCCCGCAGACCCCCACAACCACCGGGCACGGTTGTGGGGATGAGGCCCTTGTCCTCATCAACATGGGGACAAGAAGCTTTGGGGGTCTTAGACCCCCAAAGCCTCCTCCCAATGTTGAGGGCATGTGGCCTGGTACGGTTCAGGCAGGAGGGGGGCCGCTCTCGTCCCCCCCTCTTTTCCTGCGGCCTGCCAGGTTGCGTGCTCGGATAAGGGTCTGGTATGAATTTTGAGGGGGACCTCACGCCATTTTTTTTTGGCTGGGTTTCCCCTTAAAATCCATCCCAGACCTCAAGGGTCTGGTATGGATTTTGAGGGTGACCCTACGCCATTTTTTTTTTTGGCTGGGATCCCCCTTAATATCCATCCCAGACCTGAAGGGCCTGGTTATTGAATTTGGGGGGACCCCTACGCTTTTTTTTTTTGTTTTTTTTATTTTTTATCAATGACTTTTTTTTTATGAATGGCTTTCAATGAATGACTGTTCTCTGTATTACGGGAGCCGACAATTCATTTAGCCGCGAGTGATTTTAAATAGCTTTCTTTTCTGCAAAAATGACACTTTTTGCAGAGACAGTTCTAAACACTGGAAACATGCGCCCCTTTACATGCATACTATAGACACCCCCCAGGTACGAAATTTAAAGGAATATTACACTTTTATTGTTTCAATTTAATCATTATTAAAATCACTGCTCCCGAAAAAACGGCCGTTTTTAAAAGTTTTTTTTGCATTGATACATGTCCCCTGGGGCAGGACCCAGGTCCCCAAACACTTTTTATGACTAACTTTTTAAAAATAAATGACTTCAATGACTGTTCTCTGTATTAAGGGGGACGGGAGCCGACACTTTATTATAGCCGTTCGGGTCCCCATTGACTTCAATGGGGTTCGGTGTTCGGGGTCATGTTCGGGACAAGTTCGGTCCCGAACTTTTTTCTGAAGTTCGGCCGAACTTGCCGAACCCGAACATCCAGGTGTCCGCTCAACTCTAATCATGGGTACTAAGATTTTTTTTTTCACTCTTGATCAGACCTAGAGGTGAGAAACAGAACCTTAAAAGAAACATTTGGGTTTCACCAAAAAAATTCAATATTGTCACCTAGGTGGATGCAGCATCAGATTGATGCCCCCTGCCTCCTCTACACTGAGAACTGAGCGATCAAACACTGACTGTCAGTCTCCGGCTCTCTGCTCTGCCCATCTAGTGCTCACTGAAGGGGACAGGAATGGCACGCTGAGAGGCTGAGCCAGCTGGCAGTCCTGGCTGCTGACTGTAAAGATCCAGCACCTGGACTGGCTGAGTGACTTCAGCCAACAGAAAAGTTAAAATGGGTCACAGGAGTGCACCCCTGTGATTTATAGGAGAGGTAGGGCAAAAAAAAAAAATCATTGGCCATACTTCTCCTTTAAAGTAGAGCTGTACTCTGGAAGCTGTTCCCAAAAAGTGCAGGCAGAAGACAAAGGACTAGTCAACAGTATTGCCTGTGGTCTCCCTGTAGCTGATCCTTTCCCCATTATTCATGGACCATACCTTGTTCTGCACTGTTTTTGCCGTGGAGACAGCCATCTTTGTAAAAGCAGGGCTTTTCTTCCTCTTGTCAGAGCTGCCTCCCTGATAACTGGCAGAAAGAATTTTCAAGCAGCAGGAGGGGTAATGATGTAAGCATATACAGTGGTGTGAAAAAGTGTTTGCCCCCTTCCTCATTTCCTGTTCCTTTGCATGTTTGTCACACTTAAGTGTTTCGGAAACATCAAACCAATTTAAACAATAGTCAAGGACAACACAAGTAAACACAAAAGCAATTTGTAAATGAAAAAAAATCCAAACCATCATGGCCCTGTGTGAAAAAGTGATGCCCCCCTTGTTAAAACATACTATAACTGTGGTTGTCCACACCTGAGTTCAATTTCTCTAGCCACACCCAGGCCTGATTATTGCCACACCTGTTCACAATCAAGGCATACTTAAATAGGAGCTGCTTGACACAGTAAGGTCCACCAGAAGATCCTTAAAAGCTACACATCATGCCGAGACCCAAAGAAATTCAGGAACAATTGAGAAAGAAAGTAATTGAGATCAGTCTGGAAAGGGTTATAATGCCATTTCCAAAGCTGTGGGAATCCAGCGAACCACAGTGAGAGCCATTATCCACATGGCGAAGACATGGAACAGTGGTGAACCTTCCCAGGAGTGGCCGGCCTCATCCAAGAGGTCACAAAAGACCCCACAACAACGTCCAAGGAACTGCAGGCCTCACTTGCCTCAGTTAAGGCAGCGTTCATGCCTCCACCATCAGGAAAAGACAAAAATGGCCTGCATGGCAGTTCCAAGGAGAAAACCACTGAGCAAAAAGAACATCAAAGCTCGTCTCAACAACACATCTTGATGATCCCCAAGACTTTTGGGACAACATTCTGTGGACCGATGAGAAAAAGTGGAACTCTTTGGAAGGTGTGTGTCCAAGTATCTGGCGTAGAAGGAACACTGCATTTCAGAAAAAGAACATTATACCAACAGAAAATATGGTGGTGGTAGTGTGATGGTCTGGGGCTGTTTTGCAGCTTCAGGACCTGGAAGACTTGCCGTGATAAAAGGAACTATGAATTCTGCTGTCTACCAAGATCCTGAAGGAGAATGTGCGACCATCTGTTCGTGTACTCAAGCTGAAACGAACTTGGGTTCTGCAGCAGGACAATGATCCTAAACACACCAGCAAGTCCACCACCGAATGGCTGAAGAAAAACATGAAGACTTTGGAGTGGCCTAGCCAAAGTCCTACCTGAATCCTATTGAGATGTTGGGGTATGACCTTAAAAAGGCCGTTTATGCTCGAAAACCCTCTAATGTAACACAATTCTGCAAAGATGAGTGGGCCATTCCTCCAGGACGCTGTAAAAGCCTCATTGCACGTTATCGCAAACGCTTGGTTCAGTTGTTGCTGCTAAGGGTGGCCCAACCAGTTATTAGGTTTAGGGGGCAATCACTTTTTACACAGGGCCATGATGGTTTGGATTTTTTTTCACCTTTAATAATAAACACCTTCATTTACAGATTTTGTGTTTACTTGTGTTGCCTTGACTATTGTTTAAATTGGTTTGATGTTCCGAAACACTTAACAAACATGCAAAGGAACAGGAAATAGGAAGGGGGCAAACACTTTTTCACACCACTGTATACATAATGAAGAGAACATATACAAGGAGATGCATGGCTGTGGGTCTTCAGGTACAGCTTCCTCTCCAGCAAGGAGAAAAGTGAGCAACAAAGTAGGGGCATCACCAAATGTCACTCCAAATTTACTGAGACTAGTAGTCAGAGGCAGCAGTACGGTGTATGATCACAAACGGCACTTATACAGCTATCAGGTTACAGAACAGGATTGCCTATGCACAGCAATTGCACTATTATTGTTCAGGAGGAGTTCAAGAAAAAGTTATATCTTTCAGAGTACTGCCTTAGCACAATTAACATCTAGATGTCCCTTATAACAAAACAGATCTTCAGTTTTTAATTCAGATACTCTTTAATTCTGGGTGATGGGGCCCCATAACAAAACCATAAAGCGGCCCCCTGCTTTTCTAACCTCTATCTCAAAAGCAAGTCCTCTATTGATACAGAATATGGCCTTGAGATCACTGTACGGAAGTTTCTAAACCATATAGACATTGATTCTTTTCTCAATGTACCAGAATTTGCCTAACACTATTGCTACCTGCACAATGTACTATGTTGCTAGACCCTGCTGGGCCCTCTGTACAGTAGAATAGTTAGCTATGGCCCTTTGTGAAAAGATAATTGCACCTTCCTAGGACAAAGAGTCCTATAGATCTCTGCTGGGATTAATATTTGTGTGTTGGGTGCTCAAAGTTTCTTTTGCCCTTTTTTTGCATGTTTGGGGTGTTGCTTGCATTTTGTTTGTTTCCAGATGTGTACAAAATGGTGACTGAATGGAATACATTGTGTATCAGGATGAGGGTACACAGCAGAGGTGCAGACAAAAATAAGAAAATAATGTAATTTATTCTACTCTCCTGATACACATGGTGGAGGGCATGTCTACTAAATGGTGCAGTAAATGACCTGGTCTCTGTACTCGCCAGTCATATTGTAGATTAAATTATCGCCCCAAGTTTGTGTATCTTTGCTCCAAGTTCCTCCCACAGTCCAAATATATCTTGGTAGGCTAACCAGATGGCATCTGCAATCTTACAATTAACATTGATGATTTGAGAAACATAATTACATTTTTAGGTAAAAACTAGGAATGTACACCCTTGCACAATTGTATTTCTCCCACCCTGCTGTCAAATTACAGCTGTCAGGTCTCTGCTGTCAATCAAAAGCTGATCAGCGGGGTTCCTGATTATGTGATCACCATGACAGCCGTAATGTTAGTCCCATGCAGGATATAGGCACATTCACAAAATAAACATTTTCAGCCCGCAGATGCCACGGCAGCCTGAAGGTGGCAGTATGACTGTGTTTCATACTGTGATTGTCAGATGCATTTTGAGTATTAAAAAAAACAATAATTAAAAAAAATGAATTAAAAAAAATTAAAATATAAACTTTTCCCCACATTTTTTCCCTTTTTTTAAGCCTAGGTAGGAAATCAGAGTTATTGTTTAATTAACCAATGCATTCTGGTGCTACTAAATCTAATCTGCTGGGCAGCTAGGCTTCAATGACCTCTGGTCACAAAGAAATGAATACACATCAAACTTAACTATTCTTTAAATTAATTTCCTGAGCACAGGACAGGACTAGCAATCTAGCCCAAAGGACCCAAACCAAGCAAATCAGCAAACGGCTGCACATCAGAAGGTTCTACACACAGATTTAGCAGCTGAAACACAAAGTGCTAAATCTGTGATTCCCCTGATTCAGTCACCCCTAATAAGCTCAGCTGTCACCAGACTAGAAAGACAGATTATAACACCTGTCTTTTAAATACTATCACCATTTAGTAGACATGAACCAAAACCCTTACACTTTGTATTCAAATCATTTTAGCCACGATGAAGATCGCCAGGAAGATAATAGACGTCTGGTTGGGTAATTATGCCTGTTTATTTCATTGTAAAACAAAATCACCTAATTTGTTGCTTGCAAGTTAATTAGGAATTACAATGAAACAAAATAACAGTTCAAAGCGGCAGTTTGATATTAAAAGAAATGTAGAAGTTTAATTATTTGTAGAATTGTATTTGAATGCTTTCTCTAAGAAAGAGGTTACAACCACAGACCCATTCAGCAAAGCAGTGCATAGACAAAACGTGATGTGGAAAGTGTAGTACTAAGGCCGGCCATACACGGTTCGAATTTCGAAAGAATTTTCTTTCGAAAATCGTATATAAGAATTTTCGTATGAATTTCTCACCGTTAGTGGGCTGCAGTAACAGCCGATTTTCGTTCGGAAATCAAATTTGAGGAATCGGACATGTTGGAAATTTTTTTAAAAACTACCGATTTTCTAATCAATGATGGGATAATCATGCGAGAAATGTAATAAGAAAAGAAAATATACGGAGAGAAAAGAAGATTCCCAGGAAAGAAAATTCTTTTCTGTAGCAACATGAGGTGAAATTAAATACTCGGTCGGCCGAATTTCGAAAATCAAATGGTGGCACCATCGGATCACAAAAAAAACGAACTTTCTGATTTTGAAAAGAAAATTTGTTCAAAATTCGACCATGTATGACCTGCATAACCCATAGCAACTGGGTTTAAGTTATCTGAAGTGAAGATACTAAAAGGGTCAGTCCACCCAGTGCCGATCCTGACCTCCCTGGGGCCCTAAGCAAAATTCTGCTGAGGGGCCCTCTACCTGACCCGTGATGCCGTGAGCTATGGAAACCATTTGCCATTGCCACACAGTCACACCTGACACTTCAGCGCTCCCAATACAATCCTCCCTCCTTTAAACAAAACAGTCAAAGAATAAGTACAACAAAATAGAACAGACATGTATACAATATATATATCTTTACATATCTGAGTGTGGATCCCCCACTTACATCAGGGTCCCCAGAGAGCCACCCCTTACATCAGGATCCCCAGAGAGCCCCCCCTTACACCAGGGTCCCCAGAGAGCCTCCCCTTACACCAGGGTCCTCAGAGAGCCCCCCCCCCCCTTACACCAGGGTCCCCCCCTTACACCAGGGTCCCCAGAGAGCCTCCCCCTTACAGCAGGGTCCCCAGAGAGCACCCCCCTTACATCAGGGTCCCCAGAGAGCACCCCCTTACATTAGGGTCCCCAGAGAGCACCCCCCTTACATCAGGGTCCCCAGAGAGCCCCCCCTTACACCAGGGTCCCCAGAGAGCCTCCCCTTACACCAGGGTCCTCAGAGAGCCCCCCCCCTTACACCAGGGTCCCCCCCTTACACCAGGGTCCCCAGAGAGCCTCCCCCTTACACCAGGGTCCCCAGAGAGCACCCCCCTTACATCAGGGTCCCCAGAGAGCACCCCCTTACATTAGGGTCCCCAGAGAGCACCCCCCGTACATCAGGGTCCCCAGAGAGCCTCCCGTTACACCAGGGTCCCCAGAGAGCCTCCCCCTGACACCAGGGTCCCCAGAGAGCCTCCCCTTACACCAGGGTCCCCAGAGAGCCTCCCCCTTACACCAGGGTCCCCAGAGAGCCTCCCCCTTACACCAGGGTCCCCAGAGAGCCTCCCCCTTACATCAGGGTCCCCAGAGAGCACCCCCCTTACATCAGGGTCCCCAGAGAGCACCCCCTTACATCAGGGTCCCCAGAGAGCACCCCCTTACAACAGGGTCCCCAGAGAGCACCCCCCTTACATCAGGGTCCCCAGAGAGCACCCCCTTACATTAGGGTCCCCAGAGAGCACCCCCTTACATCAGGGTCCCCAGAGAGCATCCCTATAAAGCCCCTCCTTACATCGGGGTCATTGCCCTTTACATCAGAGTTCCCCCTTGCACTGTAAGGTGGAATCCTGAATACTATGATGTAAAGGGGAACTCTGGGACTGTGGGGAGGACTCTGGTGACCAGAGAAAGAAAACACTAAGATAAGGGGGGTTACTGATAAGGGGGAAACCTTTATATCAGTGCCCCCTTACAATATTGTATTGACCCCCCCTAGACTGGCCTGGCGGTGCTGTCACTGACCTCCTCTCAGGTGCATCATGCAGGGCTCAGTCAGTCGGCTCCAGCTTGGTGGCTCTGGTTTTATCCCATAGTTTCCTTTCCACAGTCCATACATGTCTGACTTCTCCCATGACCCCCATCCTGGCTGTGCTCCCTCTCTTGACTCAGGGGAGGTCAGAGGCTGCGGATGGGACAGGGGAGGTCAGAGGCTGTGGGGGGAGGGCAACAGGAGAGGTCAGAGGCTGCGGGGGAGGGCAACAGGAGAGGTCAGAGGCTGCGGGGGGGGCAACAGGAGAGGTCAGAGGCTGCGGGGGGGGGGGGGCAACAGGAGAGGTCAGAGGCTGTGGGAGGCTGTGGGGGGCAACAGGAGAGGTCAGAGGCTGCGAAGGGGGGGGGGCAGGAGGTCAGAGGCTGCGAAGGGGGGGGGGCAGGAGGTCAGAGGCTGCGAAGGGGGGGACAGGAGGTCAAAGGCTGCGAAGGGGGGGGACAGGAGGTCAGAGGCTGCAAGGGGGGGACTGGAGGTCAGACGCTGCAAGGGGGGGACTGGAGGTCAGACGCTGCAAGGGGGGGGACAGGAGGTCAGAGGCTGCAAGGGGGGGACAGGAGGTCAGAGGCTGCAAGGGGGGGACAGGAGGTCAGAGGCTGCAAGGGGGGGGACAGGAGGTCAGAGGCTGCAAGGGGGGGGGACAGGAGGTCCGAGGCTGCGAGGGGGGGGACAGGAGGTCAGAGGCTGCGAAGGGGGGGGGACAGGAGGTCAGAGGCTGCAGGGGGGACAGGAGGTCCGAGGCTGCGAAGGGGGGGGACAGGAGGTCAGAGGCTGCGAAGGGGGGGGACAGGAGGTCAGAGGCTGCAGTGGGGGGGACAGGAGGTCCGAGGCTGCGAGGGGGGGGACAGGAGGTCAGAGGCTGCAGGGGGGGGACAGGAGGTCAGAGGCTGCGAGGGGGGGGCAGGAGGTCAGAGGCTGCGAGGGGGGCAGGAGGTCAGAGGCTGCGAAGGGGGGGCAGGAGGTCAGAGGCTGAGGAAGGGGGGGCAGGAGGTCAGAGGGTGAGGAAGGGGGGGGCAGGAGGTCAGAGGCTTTGAGGGGGGGGGGGACAGGAGGTCAGACTCTGCGAGTTGGAGGGGGCCCAGGAGGTAAGAGGCTGCAAGGGGGAGGGGGCCCAGGAGGTAAGAGGCTTCGGAGGGGACGTTTTATTTTTAAAAATGGCGCCACTTGGCGCCATCGTGTCACTGGTGCCGCTGCCGCCACTGTGAGGGCAGCGGCGCCTGAAAAAAAGATCGCCGCGGGGCCGACATGCAACTGCGCATGCGCCCGCCTTTCCGAAAATTGCCGAGCAGCAGCAACAGAGCTGGCGCATGCGCAGTTGCATGTCGGGCTACTGCGCATGCGCCAGCGCTGTTGCCGCTGCTCGGCAATTTTCGGAAAGGCGGGCGCATGCGCAGTTGCATGTCGACCCCGCGGCCATCTTTTTTCAGGCGCCGCTGCCCTCACAGTGGCGGCAGCGGCCCCAGGGGCCCCCGAGCAGAGCCGATCCGCCGCGGGGCCCTACGCAGCTTGCGTAGTCCGCGTATAGGGCGGATCGGCTCTGAGTCCACCCAAAATTGATCACTTTGCCCATTTGCTCTTCTTCTACTACTGAATTATGTAGTGGGCTTATAATATAACAGATTGAACCATTTTGGGTAGAATTTTTCTTAAACAATGATTTGCAAAGCATTACATTAATGCAGCTCTAGAAAGGATATGCAATTTGGTCAACTGTTTGTGGCCATCATACCTATATGAGCTTAATGGACATCTTTTTCCAAAACCATGGGTTTTATTATGGAGCTTTGCAGAAGGCTTTCCATAAGATTTTGAAATGTATCTGTGGGAATTTTCAAAAAGAGCATTTGTGAGGTCAGATACATTAACGTTGTTTGATGAGAAGACCTCATTTCTAGTTTATTCCAAAGGCGTTCAGTAAGGTTGAGGTTAGAAATCTGTGTAGGCCACTCAAGTTCCTCCACAGCAAGCATATCAGTGCTCAGCAGGGTTGAGGTAGATAGATGGCAAGCACAGAAGAACAAACCCACTCCTGTCACAGCCAACAGCTCCAGTAGAGGGGGGAGGGGGCAAGCAGGGGTGGACACAATTCATTACCAAGGTGTTGTTAAGTAGGGTTGAGGTCGGGTCTCTGTGCAGGGTGCTCAAGCTCCTGCACACCAAAGTCATCATTGCTCAGTAGGGTTGAGGTCAGGGCTGTGTGCAGGCTACTCAAGATCCTCCACACCCAACTCATCAAACCATGTCTTTCTGGAGCTGTTAACACAAGGTTGGAAGTGCACACTTGTATAAAATGTCTTTGTATGCTGTAACATTAACAGTACCCTTTGCTGAAAATGCTTAAAATGAACCATTCAGAGGGGTCAGTTTACAGATATTATCTTTATTTTAAGTCATAGAGAACTTTATTAGACAATGAAAAATTTCCAGAGCAGTCAATATTTCGGCAGATATTATTATATTAAGATCATATATATTTGCATCCAGCTGCAGTTCATCCACCCACCCCTGGGTTACCGAATAGCAGTAATAATATTCCAATAGCCGCACTTCAATTTACAAACATATACTCTTCAGATTTAGCACTCAAAGGTCAAACCTGAAGGTCTATAAATGCTTGAGTTACAGCCTCCTGATCATTGGTTCTCCGGGTACAACAGGAACCGTCTAATGCTGTACCTTCTCCTAGCTTACATAAATAAAGTAAAAACAATGCCAGCTCCAGCATGGCTAAGACGTTTTGACTTCATCCTAAATGGAGAACCTGGGGGCTTATTGATTACTAGGCCATAACACATCTTTTATAGACCTTTGCATTTATAGCTCTTCAGAATTGTGGGTCTGACATTTCCAGTGAGTGTTGAATCTGATGAGTATATATTTGTAATTGAAAGAACTGCTACTAGAAAATTATTATTGCCATTTGAAAGGGTGTCCATATACTTTTGGCCATATAGATAGGTTTGATGGTCAGGTGGCATGCTTTTGGCAATATGGTGTATCTCTTCTTTCCTCCAGATTATTACATTTGTGTTTCTCTTTTCCTGCATATCAGCAAGGTTTCTGACATTCATAACAAGGTGAATGATGGGTATAAGCCAGTAACAAGGCAAGTAATGTGTGCAGCGGTTGGTTTGCTCCTATCATCTCTTGCATGGTTTTCTAATTGTTTTGCAGTGAAATATAATATATTTAACCAGAGTGTGCCTAGGTTGATTGACACCTGAGGCGGTTGTTTTTGACCAACCCCCCGAAACATTTAGAAGCCAGTAAGATCTCCAGCAGGCATCCTTCTTGCCATGTCAACCCACCCAAAATACACCAAACAGGAAGCAGAAACATTCAAAAGCTGGTACAACTTTTAGGCAGGCATCCCCTTGACAACCCACCCACAATCTACCAAACATTGTTTCTGTTGCTTGTCTGGTGGATTGTTGGTGGGTTGTCACAGTAATGGGGAATCCCACTGGAGATCATACAAGCTCCCAGTGTCCTTCATTCCTAGAAGGCTGGCAACTGGGCTGCACAGCATCATTGGTTGCTAGTATGCAGGAGGCCAGGCAGTAAAGAAATCATTGGTTGTTACGACGGTACCACCTGCAGATCTACCAGCTTTCTAGCAACCACCACAGTAACGCTGTCCTGTGTATACAGGGCAATTTTATTGAGCTGCAGTGAAGACAGAGTGTATGCTATGGACACTCTTGACTTATAGTTGCCCTCCACTAAATGTTGCCTGAGGAGGTCACTTAACTTTGCTTTGGTGGGTATCTCCATTAGGAAGGCAACCCACCAACAATCCACCAACCAGAAACATTTAAAACATTTAAAACCTGATACAATCTCCAGCAGGAGTTCCTGTTACTATGGCAACCCACCCACAATCCACCAAAGAAGAAGCAAAAACATTGTCTAAAGCCTCATTCACATGAGCATACTACAGCATACGTTTGTGCGTGGGCCAGTTTCCGCACAGAGGGATGCACAGGTGTTCCGTGCTTCCCTGTGCAGGCAGTCCCATTTATGTCAATTGGAATGAACTGGCTGCACGGACACAGAAGCATGCTCCTATTCAGGTGCATGGCCTGAATGCAGATGGCGTGTCATATTATGCCTATGTGAATGAGACCAACAGGGATCCTTGTTGGTGATCATGCCGACATTTGAGTGTTTTCTGCTTTACTGTGCCCCACCACTTTTGATTGCTAGAA
Source organism: Lithobates sylvaticus (assembly GCA_028564925.1). NCBI lineage: Eukaryota > Metazoa > Chordata > Amphibia > Anura > Ranidae > Lithobates > Lithobates sylvaticus. The sequence continues at coordinate 509,471,373 of CM053028.1, read as the reverse complement.
TGCTGGCACAGAGTCAATAATGCTGTAGCCCAGTCGCTGTGTTGCTGTGTGTCATTGAAGGCTATGACTCTGACAGCTGGTCCATACCATTTTTGGTTGCTAGGATGCAGGAGGCTGAGCATACAGCATCACTGGTTGTTATGGTGTAGACACTGTACTGCCCAGCCAACAGCTTCCTAGCAACCACTGGTATGGACACGCTGGCCTCAGAGTCACCCCCACTGAGTGCTGATTGAGGCAGTCACCTCACTTTGCCTCATTGGCAACATACTCCTGCATATAATATCTCTTGTGCAGAACAAACTAGGCAACCTGTCCTCAACCACATTTATTGCAGATATTAAGGTCTAACTCCAGCCATACATGTTTTTGTTGTTTGGGCACAGCAGGGAAGGTTTACAATCTTTGTCAGGTTTGTATTGTTCTCTGTCTACAGAGATTTACCCTCACTTCCTATCATAGTGACATGATATCTATAGGACATGAAGTGATGTAATATCTTTCTAATATCTTTCTAATTGGGACTAAGACAGCAACAAAAGCCACATAAAATGGTTGCTGACATCCTCACCATCTTTAAGGGGTTAGTTTACCTTTACCAAAAAAAAAAAAACTGCTTATCTAAGCAAGGATTGCCTGTAAGTAAAAACAAACTGTACAGCCCAGACCAAAGTTGAATAATTCTTGGTGTAGGCCATTTACGTACCTCCCAAAGCCTAGCCAAAAATACTCCCCATCTTGTCTTGCCTTGTTGCTAGGGCATTGCTAAGATGCTCCAAGCCATTTCAGCTGACCCTCACCATCACAGGAGCAAGCTCAAACCCCCTTCCTTGCTCAAAGTGAACCACGTATGTGTGAGCTTTAATCCCTCGTGTGTCTGATTATCTCTCCAGCCTAGGAACTGGCTGCGAGTGGGCGGTCAGTAAACCCTGAAACATATAGATTGTCAAAACAAAATTGAATCAAACGTCAACTGCATGGTGCCGTGTAAAATCACACTTCAGCATTGTCAAGTATGATGTAGTGGATAAACAGCACACGATGGGATAAGTACGGCGTCTGCTGACAATTGGATTGTACACTGTAATCAGCTCTGCACCCCATTCACACATTGTTATCTGGATTTGTTTTGTTCAGAAGGCGAGGAGTTTATTCCACATAAAAGTAATACACTGAATGGGATTAGCTAATTACAGCCATTTGTGCATAAAGAAACGTGGTGCTGTTTTTTTGCAAAATCAGCAATGGTCTGTAGAAGAAAAACAGTGGTACAGGTGATAGAACTGGGCGCAAATAAAAAGATCCTTGGCATTTAATGGTCAGCCTGCTCAAAACGAAAGCTGGACATACATGTGCTGATTTGGCCGATATCTTTGAACCATGTATGTATGGTCAGGTTTTGGTAGATCCCTCAAGGATCATTCACTGTATTATGGTGCGTCAACACATGCCCTTTGACATGCGTTATGCCTTGTGTCAATGTGCATTGCATTAAGGCAACCCATTTCAATATTTGAAAGAACGGGGTGCTGTACCCCTGACATGCTCGCACCAATGCGCATGTGCAGCCTGCACAATTGTGAACCTGTTCTTACTCTTTGTAAAAAACAAAATGTGTTGCCGTGTGATCAAGTAATTAATGACAAGGACCAGTCATATTTACATTTGTTTTTTTTTTTTATTCAGAGAGGAGCTGGATGAGCTCAGGTATTTGCATGGTGTTTTCTTTTGATTTTTTTCATTTGTTTGCTGATTGATTGTCTTTCCTCCTTTCTGAGTTTTTCCTTAACTTTCCTTCCAAATGCTTTAGACTCAGATTAGATCAAATTCGATCAACTGAGTTATTGTCGGTCGTCTTGTCAGCACTGAGATACTTTCTTCATGAATCCAATCATATTTTAGGAGCTCAGATAATGAGATTACATGGTGGAAACAGAGAATTTAGTATCATAAGTTACAATCGTATCTTAACTATCAATCTAAATCCTTTTCCCTGTGTGTGACATATGGATAAAATGGGATGTTGACCATAGATTAATTATTCCTAAAGAAAGAGGTCGATCAAAAAATAAATTGATAATTTATCGAAGTGTTTATGGCCACCATAAGACTTTCATGATATTGCAGCATCATCAGAAATGAAAATGAGACAAGAATTCCTATTGGTTACCATATCTATCAAGAAATATTTCCACGCTTTCCACCCATGTGTTTGCAGTGTACTGTGATTGGCCTTGATATCTCCAAGGTCGAAGAAATGAATCAAGCTCCCATTTCACAACCTTGATTTGTAGAATGTCTTCATCAGTGGAGAGAACCATGGGCATCTCAGACCTCTTCTTCGGCATAGTGTGCTGTTGATGTCTAGCATGGAGTACTGTATATCTATAAACAATTAGATGGGCAATTTGCCCAACATTCACCCAATGTATATATCTATAAACAATTAGATGGGCAATTTGCCCAACATTCACCCAATGTATAAAGCAAAATTTGTAGACATTCACCCAAAATTTTCCTAATGAATCATGACATTTCCTTAACATTTGAAGAAATTAGAGTAAACGTGCTGGGGCCCTAGGATTATCCTTTTGATATAGAGGATTAATATGGTAGTTTTGTTGAGGTATTGGGATTGTGGGAAGGCTGCCTCTCCACACCAGGGGATCTCCACTGACCCCCCAGCCTGCGTCTTAAAAAAAGTCAATATTCCCACACCAAAAAAATTGCATTTCCAGATACAGCTTTATTTAAAAATCAAAGGAATGGTCACCAAGCCATCACTTTTTGGGGATAAAACAATGCCCTGTCCATCAGGACTGAAAAGGGTATTTCCACTTTTGTAGTCAAATTTGAGAAAACCCCCACTATATATTTGTTATGTGTTCCCATTCACACAGCATACCTAAAAAAACATTTCTTACCATTTTAGAAGTTTCTAAGGAGAAGGTGTCATGGCTGGCTAAGAATTTCTTTTGGGTTTAACACCACTTTAAGTTGTGCTTTGTTAATGGGAACATGTACCAAAATAGGTGTTAGCACAATGTGGCTGCAAAAGTGGAAATATACTTTACAAATTATGAAAATTAAGCTCTAGACTAAAACTGCCATTGTTGTGAATGTAAGGTGTCAGAAGTTGGTTTAAGTGACCATTCAAACCTACTGCTCGCATACTGTGTATTCCAATAATAAACCAGTGTATAGAATTCCAGGGATGAGTCCAGGATGGGATGTATGTGTTCGCTTTGTTTAGGTTGTGTCCCTTTACGCGCAGGTAATTCTCTCCTATGCAGGGTGAGGTGTTCTGGGATGATCCGGTAAAAGGGAAAAATTGCAATTTTCCCAGGATTTTGGGTGGGAAAGAGCCTCCAACCCTGACTATGGGTACTGTGGTCCAGAGAGCGTCAACCCGTCTGTGAGAAAGGCCTGAAAAGGGACAGGAAGCAGTCAGCAGGTGTCTGTGAGTTTTAGTGTGGAGCAGCACACAGTTGTGAGAGGACTAGAGGCTGTTGATTGGCTGAGACCCTGCTGGGCTCTTGCAACCTTGCTGAAACTGGCATGGACTTTAAACCCCTGTTAAGGGACAAGTGTTACTGGTGGTAAACCATAGTTTTGTTTTTATATACCAGAAGCTATGGACTGTTTTGTGTTGCTCATGCTGGCAAGAAGCTATTGTATTTTGTCTCTTTGTTGAAAATAAAGACAGCTTTGCTTTTACAAAGTATTACGTACCTGGTGCTGGAGGCCAATAGAGAGAGGGCTTCCCTTGCGGCTAAGCTCCAGACTCCCCTGAAGGTGGAACAGGACTCAAAGAAGCACGGGTTGCCTGCTGGAATTGCTTGCAGGGATGTTCTGAGTGGAGTGCTGTCAGATAAGATATCCAGGTACTCAGATGAGACACCATAAAAGTGTCTGCAGACAGGTGGTGCCCATGGGAAGTAGCAGGACTCAGGCAGAGCAGGAGTCAGGAGAGAAGCCAGTTTAAAGCCAGAGTCAGGTACCAGGTGTGGGCAAGAGCGAGTGTGATCAGGAGGGTAGCCAAGGTCATACACAGGAGAGCAGGATCAGACAGTCCATGTAACAAGCCATGGCCAGATCAGGATGCAAGCAGAAGTCAGGTCCAGGGGCAAGCAAAGTCAGTAACAGGTATCCACAGATGCAAGGATTTCATAGGAACAAATGCACTGGAGAGCCGAAGATCAACCAGCAATCACAGAAAGAAACATTTGTGCGCCGGGCTTGTGGCAGCATGCATTGGTGCATGCAAGGGTGCACATTTGTGCGCCAGCACGCATTTGTGCACTCCGGCATACATTTGTATGCCCATGTAAGATACTGGCAGGAATGCCAGGTCTCTGTGTGCTTCTGCTGCAGATAGTGTCCTAACACAAAGTCTGTTGGCTGGAGTTCTTGGGCTCCCCCCATATCACCCCAGTTACTACTCACCTTAAATTCGCAACAATAGCAGTTTCCAGTCGAGTACTAAGTTTTAATATTTTTTAAGCCATGATGAAGGGGGCATTGTCTTGACCCCCGAAAACGCATTGGAATGATGACCATTCTTTTTTTCTGGTTTTGGAATAAAGTTGATCCTGATGTTCAGACAACATAGCCTAACAAAATAAATTCTATTGGGTTTAAGAAAATAGATTCAGATAGATTGAAAAATAATTTAATTATTTTTTTTCTAATGGAGATATGAGTATATTTTTTAGCCCCCATAAGCTGGGACTGATGGGACATTTTTAACTGTTGATAAATAGAAGATAGTACATTCTTTTTCAGGCAGATAATCTCAGGGCAAGCCCATAATTATTGTCACCATTACATGGCAATGGACATCCCCGGCATCCTCAGCTAAATTACATTTAACTAAGCCGCAGTCAGTCCTCTCCCAATGATTAACTAGACATCATCTACATTCATGTGCAACGTGGCTCAGCTTAGCCTGAAATGTGGAGAATTGATCCATTTCTTATTCCATATCTGCCATAGTTTGCGCCGTCTCACATCTAACTGCTTCTTGTGGTTTCAGAGCAAAAGGGAAGGAGAAAAAGACAGGAATCTTCAGGTACAAATTATACTAACAAAGTAACTCTGTCTATGGATTTTCTTTATGCATCATGTTCAGGGCTAAAAAAGATCAACTTTAGGAATATGTTTCATATTTTTAATCTGCCCCGGTCTGGTCATATTGTCACATACCTGGTCAAGGTTGAGTTGACGATAGGACTTCCCTTACATCTCCTGTTCCGTTTCCCTTGCAGTTGATGACAGGGTATAACAGGGCACAGAGTGGCTGTTGGAAAAATAATACAGTGGGAAGGAGGACCCCCTGAAAAAGAAGTCACGGGCAGACCAAGCTGCTTATATCAGGGAAACTATTTATTGCACAATGAAAAAATAATACAAAGCTATACAAAAACGACGCACCCACCACCAACATGGTCATATTGTCACATACCTGGTCAGGGTGGGGTTGACGAGAGGGCTTCCCTTACATCTCTTGTCCAGTTTCCCTTGGGGTTTGATGACAGGGTATAACAGGGCACAGAGTGGCACAGGTGACTGTAGAAGATCCTAGCCAGAAGACTGTAGCAGGTGCAAAGCAGAAGCAGGCAGGTAGAAGTTGGCAACAACCAGGCAGCAGAAGTTCAGAATCAGGAAGCAGAGACAGAGCCAGACCAATGTTGGTATCGGCAGAGAAAGCACCACAACAATAGGCAGTAGGTAGACATGGTCAGGTCACAAGCCAAAGTCTGCAACAGGATTTTAGGAGCAAGTAGAGTCTACCAAGCTCAGAACAATCATGGGATCAGGTCAGAGGAAATAGGTGAGGATCACTCAGCAATGTTCAGCAACTTGAAATAGTCCCATAGGCGTGTGCAGAGGGTGCACCCTAATCACTATGTGCAGTGCTGATTCCCCCTACTGCCTGGACTTACTCCTGAATTTGTCCCCCCGCCCTGCAGTGCTGCTCCCCCCAGTTGCTGTGGGGGATGTTTCAGGATGGAGAGTAGAGAAAGGGGATAGTAATTGTCATTTACCAGCGCCTTCCTTTTCTAAATGAACACAGTGAACACACTCACTCACTGTGTTCATTCATAACTAAAGCATAGTAAACTGTTTTACAGTTTGTGAATGAACAAGAAGCCACTCAGCACTGAGCACTTCCCATTCATTCACTGTCCACTGCAGCTGAGGCTGTAGAGAAAGGTATGTGTGTTTGAGCTTTGGGGTGCAAACCTATGAATAGGCCATTGGGCACCAAAGTCAGTTCTTACGTGCATGTTCATTCTCAACAGGCAGATGTGCGCACTGCCCTGATTCTATGTACAGGTCTATGGATAGTACCATGCGCATGCACAGTTCTTTGGGCATGGGCATACACTCGATTTTCCTAGCACACATGATCCTGCAGCTCCCCTGTGTCAGTAAGCAGCTGCTGCAGGGAAGTGAAGGGACAGCTGGGCCATGGGAGCCTATAGGTAATGTCATGGCTCCCAGAATTCAGAGCCATTATTGAGTTCTCCCTTATACGGATCATGTGAATGGACTGGAGCGGGTTAAGAAAGGTAAGTATCCAGATCTTTTTTATACAGGTTAGGCAGGATAGGTAGGAGGAGGCCCGGAGGGAACATTTTTAAGAATTGATACTGTATAGTTAGTTTTTCTTCCACTTTAAGTTGACCTGGCAAGCACATGCCCAGCAGCTTAGGCTTAGACTGGAATTACACCAGTGGCGGCCGGTCCATAAGGGGCGCAGGGGTGCCGTCCCCTTAGTCTCTATGCGCCGGCCCCTAATCTCCATGCGGGGCGCCTGGCACATAGATTTCTACAAGGTTTTTTTTTTTTTTGAAGCACATGATAAGAGCCTGAGGCTCTAATTGGCTTCAAAAAGGGTGTGCACTGCTCCCTGAGCGCACTCACTTGTGACATTAGCGAATCAACATTCGCTATTGTCTTCCTGCTTCTCCTCCTGGCTAATCAGGACAGGAGGCGGGTCCTAAGGCCGGATTGGCCGGGAGGAGAATCGACCGAATTGGCCGGGAGGAGAAGCCGGGGAAGCCGCCCGTGATCCCATCTGGGGAGTTGTTGGGTGGAAGAACTGAGGATGGAGTACTAGGCTGTCGGGGGCCTTTGAGGGAGCTCCCCAGTCTAGGGGGGGGGGGGGTGACCTTGGGCCTGGGACTCGGGTGCAGGATGGAGTCCTTCAAGAACTCATGAAGGATTCGAACAGGAGGCACAGAGAGGAGCCAGAAAGGACAGCAGGAGCTAGTACTGCCGGGCAAGTCTTCAGGAGGGAACCACCGGTTGTAGCCAGGAGAGCTGGTGAGGGACATGTGCTATCAGGAGGTCCCTAGCAATTTTGCTATTATTCTACTAGGCATCTCAGATTTCCCATACCCCTTCCAAGTTAAATTCCCTCAATTAAACAACAAAACAAAGCCAACGGACTGTTCATTGTTTTGGAGTGTCTGGGAGGTAAAAGCCGGGCCAGGCAGGCTGATAGGTGGGCCACATCACTTTGCAGCCCCTACGGGGGGGGGGGGGGGGTACTGCTACTGAGAAGTATATCAAAAAGCTAGGGAGACCCCAAATTGACACTATGGCAATGTTTGCTGCACTGTATGTATAGAGAAGCAGCATCGTTACCCTAGGACAGGTAAGTTAGAACTACAGAACATCATTGCACAGAGATGAGGTGTTCTTTACTACTCAGAAGATAGCTAGGAAAGCTGATTGCGTTATTTGAAATATTAGTTTAGTGCACAGGAAATTACAAGGACACTGGATTTTTGGCAGGATCAGCAGGTTTTTTTCTGTACTTGCTGAAATTGCTCTTAGCCGGAAATCAAAGAAAATCAATGCAGCCACCAGATCCAAGGAACGATAGGCTGCATTATATGAAGTTTTTGTTCTTGGGTTTAGATACCCTTTAAGGGTTTGTGTACATGGGCTTTTGAGATGGATCGCAGACATATTTGCCATGTGCTTAGGTTTGCTCTAAGGACTGTGTGACAGGTGACAAAGTATATGGCCCAGAGCAACAAAAAAAAAATGAGAGAGATTAGAAATGGTCTGATTCTGCATTTTTTAACACAGAAGCACATCAGACACCATCCATATCTACACCCCTTGCCTGCCCCTTGAGAGTTCTCTATCCAGTCCTCAGTGTTGGTGGGATTCTGCCAAGATCATCAACATCCTCCAGCAGATGGCGCTGTGACACTGCCGGCAAACCTCTTGACCTGGAGCAACGTTAGACCGCTTGCCCTCAATGATGGGCAGCTCAGCCCGGTGTGCCCATCTTCCCATCCACAGGTGCTTTTACTGCAAATGTACCCCCATACACCACAGTAATGAGGCTATGTGAGAACATTTTTTCCATTTATCATTCCCTAACCTGTGACCGTCTGCTGTTAACCCCCCTGCTGTGTAATCCTGTTTCTTTTTTTTTTTACTTTTAACTTTTTTTTCAGTCACGTCCACAGATATCTAAGTGATCCAAAATAGATAAAAAAAAAATGTTAAACAGTCCAACAAAACTTACCAGCCCCTTGCAGTCCCTCTACAGCAGAACTCAAACTGGAGAAGGTAGAAAACAGCAGAAGGAGGCAATAAATTGTGCTACAGTGCAATTTACATACTGATAGGAGGAGAGGGTGGGGTGGGGGTCCACTGCATGCAAAACATTTAGGGCTGTTACTGATTAAAATTTTCGTGTTTGATTAATCAATTTTTTTTTTATCCATTAATCGACTAATTTAGATTAATTATAACGCACATACAGATCCAACTACTTTTAGCTGATCTCCTTGCATTGCAACTCTGCATTAGTCAGTGGTAAATGTGGTATACACTATATACAATCACCCGACACTAGTTAGTTCCCACAATCCATGACTTAACTTCACAGTTCACACAAATACAATTTAAATTCAAACTGTAGCACTGACGTAAGTAATTTTTTTTTCCCCACAGTAGCGTGACAATCCCTCCACCTCCGGTCTAACTAATCACTCTCACCTTATGGCATGGACCCCTGTGCAAACAGGTGGTCATGCAAGCGGGTATCAAAAGTGTTAACACAGACCATAAACTTCTCTCACGTCTCCTTAGATCTCAGCAAGGACGCCAGGTCATGGGTAGAAAGAAAAGATCTAAGTGCTCACCGCTTAAAGCGGAAGTAAACCCATCGATTTAACAGCTTCAAAAAAAAGGCATGCCGTAGAATGCTAGCTGTCACATTGGTTGTGCTCTCAATCAAACTGTCGAACCATCCAATGGCTGGTGTCATAACTAATCACATGTGCAGCATCATGCAGTTGAAGATTAGACAGAGACCAAGATGGCAGCTTCCTTGGCTGAAAATGATAGGAGGGTTTACTTCCGCTTTAAGTATAAGATTAAATTCAAACACAAACTACTCACATAAAGATGACAAAAACACATCATGTAAAGCCGACAATCCTGTTAGTTCCGTAGGGCAGCAGTGGGTGATGTCATGCGTAACTCCTCCCCCGTACGCGTTACGTTTAATCAGAACTTCAACGTCACCAGACTCCTCCCCCCTTCAATTTGTTAGCAGACGGAGGCACTTGTGGAAAGGGGGAGGAGTCCGGTGACGTCACCGGATCTCCGACGGAACTCCCTGAAGACCCGGAAAGCAGCGGAGAGGCGAGTACTGATCAAAAGAATTTTGATCGATCAAAAAATTTAACAATTAATCGAGGAATTAATCTTTAATTTTCACAGCCCTAAAAAATTTAAAGCAGCCCCTAGTTGGGCTTTAAATCCTCAGGCAAAAAAAAAGATCATATAACCACAGCCACAAATAAACTCAATCTAAATATTTCCAAGTCGCAGACCGCCAATTAATGGATCTGTCCCTCGTTCGCCATAGGAAGCGTTCTCAGTTCTAATATGTTTTTTTTTTTTCTACTAATTTGGCTGACGGATCCTTTTTAATGAAGCCCCTTTGGCTGCAGGCTGAGCGGTGGGGAATGGCGTAGAAACTCTAAATAAAATCAGACGTAGAATCGCCGTGCCGAATCCTCCCACACAATCATCTGACTACTCTCCTACACTGTTCAGTGATTCCCAGCCACCTCATTTCATTATCATCACAACAAACCCAATTAAATTTCATTAGAGCGTCACTTTGGTGCCACAAATTAATCCTCTTTTTCTCAATGAGCAGAAAAAAAAATAATGGAATGAAGCGGTCTTAACAGCAACTGTCATCTTAGCACAACTAAAGAGTAGAATTTCACGTTATTAACAGGGAATAACACTGGGCATTAGACAAAGGAGGTGATTCATTGGATAGTTAAAGCTAAACTCAATGCAAATAGCTACAATACACAAAATACAAGATGAAATGTATATACGGGAGCCAAAAGATTAGTATTTCTGTCCACCCAGTGCACCGCATTACACAGCTCTGCCACACAGCACAGGGGACCTGGTTGTCTTCTGCTGTAGTTCAGTAAAGACCCATACACACGATCGGACTTTTTGACAACAAACATGCAAATTAGCTGTTTTAAAGCAACATCCGACCGCGTGTACGCTCCATCGGACAAACTTTTTCGGTTTTCATTGGACTTTTGTTGGCTGTGCGAACGGACAAACTTTTTGGCAACAAAAGTCCGATGGAGCAAAGTCTGATCGTGTGTACACAAAACCATCAGACTTTTGTACAAAGTACAAACACGCATGCTCAGAACCAATGCAAAAGATCAGACAACAATACAGAAGTTGACCAAAAGGTGGCGCCGGAGTAAGTGAACGTCCTCTTTTGAAGTGTCGTCAGTACGTTGAAACGTCACTACGTTCGTGTTTGTTGCCTAAAAAGTCAGAACGTGTGTATGCAATACAGGTTTACGGGCAACGCCCTTTGTACAAAAATCCACGGGAAAGTTTGTACAAAGTCCGATCGTGTGTATGAGGCGTAACACTTACAGGTCTTTACCCTCCTTACCCTGTGACTGGACAGTGAAAGGACAAGCAGTAGATATTTTAACTCCTCTCTCTGTCACTCTGCTGTCTTCTTCTATCAGCAGGCTTCTTGTTAGCACATGAACATTGATTGCACTGATTGGCTCCTTGTGCTGCTTCTCCCTTTCCCACTCTGGGCTCTTCTGTACAGGGAACTGCAATAGGCTGATACCAGGTAGCAATCAGATACTTAACATTGCTTGGATTTAAAAATACATTTAGGGTTATCAGCTTTAAAATTCAACTCAGGGGAAAACAAAAAAAAAAAAATATTCCCTTTTGCAGTGGGGCTGCACCTGCACTGTAAGAGTTAAAAGATTATTTATGACTAAAGTACCAAGAAAAAGGACACGCATGCATCCCATACTAGCACATTATGATAGACTTACAGTGGAACCTTGGATTACAAGCATAATCCGTTCCAGGAGAATGCTTGTAATCCAAAGCACTCGCATATCAAAGCGAGTTTCCCCATAGAAGTCAATGGAAACAAACATAATTGACTTCTATTACATGCAATACCGCATGTGGCCAGAGGTGGGGGGGCGCCGGAGAGCCTCAGAATTACTTGGGGACAGCTCGGCTGAACTCAGAAAGCCTCGGGAAAACTCGGGAACGGAGTATTTCCGAGTCATTCCGTGTATTTCCGAACCGCTCTGAACCATTCCGAGTGTTCCCGGCGCCCCCGCACCTCTGGCCAAATGCAGTACTGCACCGCCCATTAGCTTGAATTCTGCTTATTTTGCGAGACAACACTCGCAAACCAAGTCAGAATTTATTTTAAAAAGTTGCTCGTCTTTCAAAACGCTCGTTAACGCTCTGGCTGTGATTGACAGCAGCAGAAGCCAATAGCTTCTGCTGCTGCCTCTCTGTCCAATTAGGAGACTGAGAGCTGTTGCTCTCTTGTACATCGCTGGATCAAGAACTAAAAGGCAGGACTTGGGGGGAACCGCTTGCAGAAGGGTTTTTTTATTTTTTTTTATTTAATCTAATACATAGAATGCTTTAAGGTAAAAGACCTTAAACCTTTAGATCAAGCTGTTCATGTGAAGCTAATCGGCTTCACATATATAGCTAAAGCCATGCAGAGGACTGGAGTTTCCTTTTAATTCCCTTAGTCTTGCCTTCAAAAAGTCATCTTGTTCCTACTTAAAATGACCGCCTTTGTTCTGTATCCAAACAGGTCCTCTTCAGAAGATATAGAGCACGACTGTATGCCATCTCCAAGAATGTATTGATTCATTCTAAATCTATACCACATATACATTATTAGAATATGACTTTCGATTCTGTTTTAATTGAATCATATATATCCATTAAGATAAAATTCTATAACCCCCTCCGCAGAGGATGAAAAAAAATTGATATTTATGAAGGAGGCATTTCCCGGTCAGCGGTTTATGATTGAAACTGTATTGATCAGGTGGGTGCAGGAGATACAAAATAGGAGGCAAGAGGGGTTATTATTGAGAAAATCATAATGACTCAGGTATGCTGATTAGATAAAACACATCAGAATAATTAATACAAATGAAGCACAGGGCAGCCGGTTCAGCTGCTTCGCTGCCAGCAGACAGTATGTGCGGGAGATCGGCGGCTGCAAAGGGTTCTACAACAAGAACAGCTTCCATCAGTCTTGTCTTCTGTTCCTCCATCATTTCACAAACATACTGCTGAGTGCGGCTTATTCACAACATACACATTGATGGTGCCAGATGAAAACAACATGTTCTATCATTTCCCTTTGGGATTAATGAAATACTCTGAATCTGAATTATCTTAAAGTGATTGTAAAGGCAGAAGTTTTTTTTTATCTTGCTTGCATTTTATGCATTAAGATAAAAAGCCTTCTGCCCCCTTCAGCCCCCCCCCCCCCCCCCCAATACTTACCTGAGGTCCCTCTAGATCAAGGGTCTCAAACTGGTTGCCCTCCAGCTGTTGCAGAACTACAAGTCCCATGAGGCATGGCAGGGCTGACAGTTACAAACATGACTTCCACAGGCAGAGGCATAATGGGACTTGTAGTTCTGCAACAGCTGGAGGGCCGCCAGTTTGAGACCCCTGCTCTAGATCCAGCAATGTTGCAGGAATGTCTAAGCTACCCGTGACTCCCATCCTCAATAGCTAAGACAGCAGCCTGACGCCATTTGCTCCTGCTGCTGTCAATCAAGTCAGTCAGCCAATGAGGAGAGAAAGGGGGTGGGGCCGGGCCGCGGCACTGTTTCTGAATGGAAACAGGGAGCTGTGTCTCAGCTTGGGTGCCCCCATAACAAGCTGCTTGCTGTGGGGGCACTCAACAGGAGGGAGGAGCCAGGAGCACTGAAGAGGGACCCGAGAGGAGGAGGATCTGGGCTGCAACAGAGCAGGTAAGTATAACATGTTTGTTATTTTTAACTAAAAAAAAAAAAATCAAAGACTTTACAATCACTTTAAAGTCTACTTAAACCCAAACAATAAACTTCTCCTTGCTCCCTTTCGGCCTGTTAAATATATGATTGGAAAAGTTTTATTACACCTGTTCAATAAGTGCAAAGAAATACCTGTCAATCATACCAGAAATCTTGCGAGTTGAAAAGATTTCTGTGCTCTCCACGTAAGCTAACTGTTATTGGTTACATTGTACCCAGTTTTCTCTATGGACTACTTAATGCCTCCATCCTATGTTATAGAAATGAAGAGGTGGGTGCTCTGTAGTCCTAAAACTCTCCCTATCTTAGGGTGACAACGCTTATACTCAATATATACAGTACAGTGAATGTTGTCATCTTAGGACAGGAAGTGTGTTACCAGCAGGATCAAAGTAAAAAAAAGTCTGAAATCAAAGAGTAACTACCACATCTAAGGACAAGCTATAATATATTACGTTTCTTGGGTTTAGATATGCTTTAAAAAGAATCTTTGGCTATATGCCCTGCCTAAAGCAGAAATCACAGTATTCTTGGGGGTTACATTTGTCAGCAAATCTATGTGCCTTTCTAAAACTGGCTGCACTGGCTTTGGCCAGATCATTAACTTCTTGTGCTGTAGCAGAGCTTAGTGAAGGGAACCCTCCTAGCCCATTGGTTGAGCAGTAAAGGAGCAGCAGCACAATGACCCTAACAGCATGTGCATATGTGTACTGCAGAAGAGTCTGATTGGCTGCTACTGTTCCTCCTTCCACTCCCAGTCTGAGCACTCCTGGGCAGGAAGAGACTATAAAAAAATTCAGAGACTTATACAACTTGCAGTTGGCATTTTTAATATTTGCTTGATGCTTAGAGTTTAGGTTAACCTTTACTTTACCCGTAAAGATGTTGTCATCATTTTTTGCTGTGGTAGTCATCTTGTAATACATTTTGATTGTTGCAGTTTTCTATATTTTCTCAATATCCCTGATTCTGAACTTATCAAAATGCCTTTGAAAGAAAAGTTACATTTATTTTTACATAAAAAATCACTCAAAAATATCTCGTTTGAAGTTGGGAAAGAATTCCGATTTTAGCACAGATCCAAACTTACATGGAAAACATTTGCAATTCACTAATTGTTTTAGGTGGCTTCCTGGAGTTCATCCTTAGTTGTATTATTTATCGATATTGAATTTTTAATGCTCTTTCCATGTTTTTTACATCCTATCTACATTCCTTTAACAGTAAGAGTAAAGACAAGAACAAGGCTAAGGATGGCAAAGAGAAGTACGTATTGTGTGTGTTCAGTAGGTCCAGTAGATGAACGTCAGTGTTGGACTGGCATTCGAAACTGCCAGAAAATTCTTCACTTGTTTATGACCAAAACCAAAATGGGCATTAACGGAGAACTTACCAGTTGAGTCCAACCCTACTATAGTATTTTAAGAAGATTCTGATCCAACCATAGATCCCAGATTGGCCCAGGGAACCCACCAGTAAATTAAAACCTCAACCAAGGTCTCATCTAGTGGGCTCTAACCTTACCAGGGATCCTCTCCTTTACCAGTAGATACTGACTCTACCAAAGATTCCTTCAATATACCCTTGGAGAAATCCCAAATGGGTTGTGACTACCAGAGAATCTTTGTCATCCATGAGCCTACAAAAGAGAACTTCCCCATGATACCTAGGGTTGTGACTTGAAGTCCTACCAGAGAACTATAATAGGCTGTGGCCCTTACAGAGAGACAGCTAGTGGGTCCCAAGCCTGGCAAAATATCCTCCACTAACTCTACCCTGCCTAAGAGTCCCTGAATGGGACCTGATCCTACCAGATAACTCCTCCATGTGAACTATCTCTTTCTGAGAGTCCTCCAGTGGGCTCTTACCCTACCAGTGAATCCTACAGGTGGAGAGCTCCTTAGTGAGCCCTGATCCTTACATACTCCATAGCCCTCATGTGATTTGTCTTCAACTAATAGATGTCACCAGTAAGCTATGGGCTCTTTGATGGTTTATTCATATTTTATCACAGCCATCATCAATGTTCAAGGGTGCCTGGATGATAGGAAAATGTTGGTGTTGATAATAAATCAAAAACTTTCCCCCAAAGAGTCTATAATCGTCTGGTCACATCTGAAGTATAGATAATAGAACCTAGATAGACCCCAGCTTCTGTAAGTATAGCAGAATCACTGCTTTGTAGCTGCAACCAGTTTGAAACCAGCACCAAATATGTTCTTCCTAAAGCAGTTTGTTTCTGTGGCAAGCCTTTCGTACCGTCGTCCAACACTGATATGTAGATTTCTTTAGAGTTACTTAAGGGAATTTGTCATAAAGCAATATAAATGGGTGAGAGATGCTTCCAAGAAGGTTGCAATTCTCTAGCTCATTTGTAGTTTTTGGTGAAGCTGGACCTGTTCGGGTTCACTACAATTGGTGTCAGTGCCAAAAGACAAGCATGAAACATAGGACTTAGTGAACAGAAGCTTCCTTAGGAGGCATCTAACAATTCTAATTTAATTCATTGGCAAAAATAAGTGATCCCACAACTGCATCCACTATGCAAATTTACCTTTACCTGCTGGTTTATGATTTGCAGAGAAGGAAACCCGGTGGATCATCTATCCCTAAATAGGTTCATCTGTAACTATAACTGTTCCCTTTAAGTAACCTGTGTGAGTTTTCTTTTTTGAGTGATAATAGTGCAGTGTTTGTTTTGATGTGACTGGCTCTCACTAACTGGAAGAAAGTTTTTTACTGGTTTGCTGATCTACAAAATCAAAGAAAAGGATATGCCACTTGCATGTCAACTTTACTAACATAAAGAGTGCCTAGAGCAGTGATGGTGAACCTTGGCACCCCAGATGTTTTGGAACTATATTTCCCATGATGCTCATGCACTCTGCTTTGTAGTTGAGCATCGTGGGAAATTTAGTTCCAAAACATCTGGGGTGGCAAGGTGCCATCACTGGCCTAGAGCTACACTCTAAAGTGAGCCTGTTTTACATATCCTGGTGGAAATGTAAAATCTGTTCAAATGCCAACTTATACCCGATTGGCTTTTGGCTTGGTGAGCTGTTCAGCTTGTTGGACGGTATTTCAAAACTCCACCGGTGGGTTGCAGGATTTTCATTTCAGTGTAAACGTGGAAAACATTGGTACATGTGTCATCAAGCCGAGCCATTGAAAAGCTCTTATAAATTGTTCAACAGAGGCTCAACTATTAGTATATCTCTATAGCCATTGAACCGTAGAGTTCCTCCTTAGGTTTCTATGGGTTCCTTGAGCAATGCAAGATTAACCTACTACACCAATTCTCAATGCAAGGAGGCACACCTACACTGACAGCTAATGTTAAGGGAAACACCACCATTTTAACTGTCTATGTTACTTTTCTATTGCTATTATTATTAATTTAATGTCAAGATTATTACTGAGAATGATGTTTTATAGAGCAGGAGGGTACACAAAATCATCTGTTCTGGGTTTCAAATATGGTATGGTTATACTTAAAATGTTCTGCAAAGTGAGCAAACGAATAGACCACAAAAAGAAGTCATTTAGCAGGGGCTCTCGAAGATATGAGAAACATGTCTTTATACACAATACATACCAGCCTTTCTCAACTTTTTTTTTATTGCCAAGAGGAATCTTGGCAATAAAAAAAAAGTTGAGAAAGGCTGGTATGTATTGTGTATAAAGATATGGTAAAGATGAGCTTCAAATGGATAATAAGCCCAACCACTCAACAGTGCGTGCTTTATTGCTTTCTTCCAACAATTCATAATAATTGGATTAACCGCACAGGGGCTTTTCAACATCTTACGGATACAGACAATTCAGCTACCTCACTATTTGATCTCCAACACTGACTGAATTTTCCTCAGACATCGGTCTGGTTTGGGTGTCTGTCTTGTTGGGTCAGACAGGTCTGAACAGACTGCAGGAATCAGTCTTTGCAGCAGGAGGCCAGACTAAGTGGGCAAAACTTGGGCCGATCCACTAGATGGTTGCCTCAGGTGGCACTCATGGAGGCATGATGGGGGTGGCACTGACGCTGGAATGTCTAAACTGGACATTCCATCCTCAGTGCAGCTCAGTAACACTGAGTCTGATAAAATCACAGTCTCAGCATCACTATGCTACCCATCTGGCCACTGCATCTGCACATAGGCAGGAGAGGTGGCCAAGCCACTTAAGAGACACAGAGACAGTAACAATACAGGCTCAGAGTCACTGAGAGCAGGTCTGCTGGCCACTGCACATCACTACAGTATGTGACAGATACAGCGGCCAAGTAGTAGAAAGCTCCTTAGTGAGCCTTGATCCCATCATTGAAACCCCATAGAGGTCTTGTGACATGTCTTCAAATAATAGATGTCACCAGTGTGCTGTGGGCTCTTTGATGGTTTATTTATGTTTCATAATCATTGTCAGTGATCCAGTGTACCACTCAGGGTCCCTTTCTTAAGGTGCAGGTGATTGTGAACATCACGTTGATAATATACCAATAACTTCCCACCAAAAAGATAGATATGGACAGTGGCTAGAGATATACTTTAACGTGAACAAATTTCCCCACATGAGCAGAAACTGTATAGTCCTATCCTGTCGGAAATGGAAAGTCTGCTCATGTGCCAACTTATTTCTGATTGCCTTTTGGCTTGGTAGCTGATCAGCTTCTTTATGACTCAACCCATTTTGGGATTCCAGTTTCCTGAGGCTGAACTGTTTTTCATTGAAGATATCAGAGCAACTCCACACTCCAGATCTGCTTAACGTTATTAGTAAAATGGCCTGTTGGAGACTGTTTCAAAGGGACAGTCCCCCGCCATTGAGTTGCAGGATTTCCACTTCAATCTAAATGAGGAAAGCCTCTAATGCTGAAACCTTGGTGCTTCTGACAAGTAGGCTGAGTAATTGAAAAGCTATTTTACATTGTTCAAAGGAAGCTGAACTAATAGTATATATCAGCCTTTCTCAACCAGAGTTCTGTGGAAACCTAATGTTCCTTTTGAGGTTACCTGAGGTTCCTTGAACTCTGAGCAATGGTAAATTGATCTCCTATCTACACTGACCATCATGCTAAAAATGCCATATTATTTATTCTTATATTTTAAATGTTCTACAGTGAGCAAACTAATAGACCACAAGTGCTAGGTATGTCATATTATGGGGTTGATTTACTAAAAACCGGAGAGTGCAAAATGCGATGCATCTGTGCATGGTAGCCAATCAGCTTCTAACTTTGAGCTTATTCAGTTCATCTTTGACAAAAAAAAAAAAACTGGAAGCTGATTGGTTTCTATGCAGAGCTGCACCAGATTTTGCACTCTGCCAATCAGCTTCTAACTTCTGCTTATTCAATTAAGCTTTGACAAAAAAAAAAAAAAAAAAATGGAGGCTGATTGGTTTCTATGCAGAGCTGCACCAGATTATGCACTCTCCAGTTTTAGTAAATCAACCCCTATGCATTCTTATATTTAAAATGTTCTACAATTTTGTGATCAAACTATTAGACCATGAACTGTAGTCATAATCAATTTTAGCAGGGGCTCCCCAAGATATGAAAAATATGTCAAGTTCCTCTTGAAAAAAGTTTGAGAACGGCTGGTATGTATTGTGTATAAAGGCATACAGATATTGTAAGGATTGGCTTCAAATGGAGAGTTTATAGCAGTGGTTCCTAACCTTTAATTATCTAATGAAAGCTATAGAGCTCCTATGATATGTCTTCATACATTTATGTAAACCTCATTTAATGTTGCCTTTAAAGTTTTGACTACCTATGGGGGTATTTATTTTTTCCTAATATATCTGAGATGCTGGCAACGCATTTATGGTTCTCCGGAGTGAAAAGTCTTCAAGTAAAAGATGTCACCAGTGCACTGTGAGAGGATGCACAGTGCCTCTCACTTCTTGTCAGAGGCACTGAGTTTAAGGGACAGCTTGGAGCCTTGGACCAATGGTAAAGCACCATTGGAACAAGCTGTCCAATAAAAATGCTGCAGTGGAGGCTGTTCTCTCACTGCAGTGTCATAGAAGGGGACATGTGTCTAAAAGACCAATGCTCCCTTCCAGCCCAGCGCTCTTAACTAGAAGGAAAAAGCATGGGTTTATGGGTATAAGATTTACCCATAATCCCATGTTTTTCTCACACAGTTAAGAGGGAGACTCTTCTGCTGCTCAAAAGGTACTGGTTTATTAAGCTAAATAGTATATTATTATGCTATATAACATAATAATTTATTATTTATCTATTTACTGTGAAATTACTGGTTTGAAGTTATAACTTCAAACTTCAGTAATTTGTCCGTTAAGCCACCTGCTTGAGTACAGTTTTTGTAAGTATAGTAAATTATCTTAAAAACAATACATAATAATTAGCATATTACTTAGTTATGGTAATTAACCACTTGCCATCCAGCCCAATTCTGACACTTCTCTCCTACGTGTAAAAATCCTCTTTTTTTTTTTTTGGTAGAAAATTACTCAGGACTCCCAAAAATGATATGTATTTTTTTTAGCAGACACCCTAGGGGATAAAATGGTGGTCGTTGCAAATTTTTATGTTACATGGTATTTGAGCAGCAATTTTTCAAACACGTTTTTTTGGGGATAATATAACCAATAATTTATTGGTTTCATGAATGTTAAAAAAAAAACCACTAAAGTTAGCCCAATTTTTTTGTATAATGTGAAAGATGATGTTACGCTAAGTAAATAGATACCTAACATGTCACGCTTTAAAATTGCGCAAACTCGTGGAATGGCGCCAAACTTCAGTACTTAAAAATCTCCATAGGCGCTGCTTTAAATTTTTGTACAGGTTACATGTTTAGAGTTACAGAGGAGGTCTAGTACTAGAATTGAAAACTATATAAAGCTGCGCCAATTACATTATACTAAATAAACCTAAGTGTCAATGCTGGTATAATTTATGGCCGCGGAGGAGCGCATGAAGAGGTATAAATATAATAACAAGATCTTAAGAGTCCAATGGTGATATTAACTCAGATAGAGTCCCTTATAATGTTAAATTAAATATGCTTGGAAGTGACAGATTCAAATCCAAATCCAAACGTAGCAGAGAAAATACACCGCGGTGACTTCACTTATGAAATATGGTGAAAACGTGAGTGCCCGATCACCAGGTGAATTTTGCGCTTACCAGATGGTCGAGCAAGTTAGGCACATATGATATCCCTCGGCAGCATCCGAACGCCGTGGTGGCGTCACTGCGTGCCTTACCCAGGGTGGGTAAGGCACGCAGTGACGCCACCACGTCGTTCGGAGGAAGGACGGGCTTTCTAAACTGGCCGGCCGGCAGTTTGTTTATACACGATCGTGATAAGACTTATGCTTGTAAGTTTTTTTAATCTTTTTTATACAATAAAAATGCTGTATCCGTATTATGCTATGGGCGGCTTTTTTTTTTATGTTTGAGCACCAGTGGGACTAACTTATTGAAGTGTGTGGAGTTTGGTGATCACTTTGCCGGACGAGTGCCATCCATCCATCCAGGGGACTAGGAGATCCAGGAATTTGAGGCTGCCGAGGGATATCATATGTGCCTAACTTGCTCGACCATCTGGTAAGCACAAAATTCACCTGGTGATCGGGCACTCACGTTTTCACCATATTTCATAAGTGAAGTCACCGCGGTGTATTTTCTCTGCTACGTTTGGATTTGGATTTGAATGCCTACATCTGTCACTTCCAAGCATATTTAATTTAATCTTATAAGGGACTCTATCTACTTGAGTTAATATCACCATTGGACTCTTAAGATCTTGTTATTATATTTATGCCTCTTTATGTGCTTCTCCGCGCCCATAAATTATACCAGCATTGACACTTAGGTTTATTTAGTATAATGTAATTGCCGCAGCTTTATATATTTTTCATTGTCTAATGTGTGTGTATCCCACTTTTAGCAGCTGCCATTTTTATAGACGTTTAATTTATTTTACTCTAAGCGCGGTCTATTTATTTTCATAGTACTAGAATTATTGCTGTGTATCTGGCTCTAAAACTGGCCAGTGCCTCACCAGCCACTGACCTCACCGCACATCCCTGTTTTTCAGTACTTCTTTCACTCATTGCAATGCCTTTTTGATGTGTTTTACTCTGTATTCTCTTCAGAGGAACAGAGATTTTGTTTGTAGTTCTGCTCCTTAACCATTTCAGCCCCGGAAGGATTTACCCCCTTAACCTCTTCAGCACCGGGCCATTTTACACCCTTCCTTACCAGAGCACTTTTTGCGATTCGGCACTGCGTCGCTTTAACTAACAATTGCGCGGTCGTGCGACGTTACACCCAAACAAAATTGACGTCCTTTTTTTCCCACAAATAGAGCTTTCTTTTGGTGGTATTTGATCGCCCCTGCGGTTTTTATTTTTTGCGCTATAAACAAAAGAAGAGCGACAATTTTGAAAAAAAACACAATATTTTTTACTTTTTGCTATAATAAATATCCCATTTTTTTTTTAGAAAAACTATTTTTTTACTCAGTTTAGGCCGATACGTATTCTTCTACATATTTTTGCTAAAAAAAATCGCAATAAGCTTATATTGATCGGTTTGCGCAAAAGTTATAGCGTCTACAAAATAGGGGATAGATTTATTGCATTTTTTTTTTTTACTAGTAATGGCGGCGATCTGCAATTTTTTTTTCGTGACTGCGACATTGCGGCGGACACTTCGGACACTTTTGACACATTTTTGGAACCATTCACATTTACACAGCGATCGTTGCTATAAAATTGCATTGATTACTGTGTAAATGTGACTGGCAGGGAAGGGGTTAACACTAGGGGGCGCTGCAGGGGTTAATGTATTCCCTATAGGAGTGATTCTAACTGTGGGGGGAGGGGACTCAAGGGGAGGAGACCGATCATGTGTTCCTCCGTACTGGGATCACATGATCGGTCTCCTCTCCGCTGACAAGACGTGGAGCTTTGTGTTTACACACACAGCTCCACGGTCCCGCGCGGTCCCGTTGTTTTAACGGGCAATCGCGGGTGCCCGGCGGACATCGTGGCCGCCGGGCACTCGCACCGGGTCCCGAGCGACGCCGGCAGCGCGCGCGCACCCCCCAGGCGGCCGGGAATGGGAGGACGTCATATGACGCCCACCCAGGATGGGAGATCCACCTTGTGGGCATCATATGACTATGGGCGGGTAGGGAAATGGTTAATGACCAGGCCATTTTTTGTGATAAGGCACTGCGTTAATTTAACTAACAATTGCGCAGTCCCAAAAAAAAATTGATGTCCTTGTTTCCCCACAAATAGAGCTTTCTTTTGGTGGTATTGATCACCTCTGTGGTTTTTATTTTTTTGCGCTATAAACAAAATGAGACCAACAGTTTTGAAAAAAAAAAAACAATATTTTAAACTTTTTGCTATAATACATATCCAATGCAAAAAAAAATAAAAAATAAAATGTATCTATCAGTTTAGGCCAATATGTATTCTTCTATATATTATTGGTAAAAAAAAAATCGCAATAAGCGTATATTGATTAGTTTGCGCAAAAGTTATAGCGTCTACAAAATAGGGGATAGATTTATGTCATTTTTAACTTTTTACTAGTAATGGCGGTGTTTAGCGATTTTTAGTGGGACTGCGACATTGCGGCAGACAGATCGGACACCTTTGACACTTTTTTGGGACCAGCAGTGACATTATTACAGTGATCAGAGCTAAAAGTATACACTGATCACTGTATAAATGACACTGGCAGGGAAGGGGTTAACACTAGGGAGGGGGGCAATCAAGGGGTTAAGTGTGTCCTAGGGAGGTGCTTTCTAACTGTGGGGGGAGTGCACTGACTGGGAGTACAGAGAGATCGCTGTTCCTGACCACTAGGAACAGACGATCTCTCTGTACTCCTCTGTCAGAATGATGATCTGCTTTTTTTACATAGTTCTGCCTCTCTGAGGAGCGATCGCGGGTGGCCGGCAGACATCGCGGCTGCTGGACCCATGCATCGGCTCTCCGGCCGCGCAGCGGGTGCTTGCGTGCCTGCAGTGTCTCGTGCACGAAACAACGTACCCGTGCTGCCTCATCAGTGCAGTCTATCAGTGCCCATCAGTGGTGCCCCATCAGTGCCCATTAGTGCAACCTCATCAGCGCACATCAGTGAAGAAGAAAAATTACCTGTTTGCTAAATTTTATAACAAACTATGAAAAAGTAATTTTTTTTAAGTTTTAGATTTGGTGGATTTGTTTATTTACCAAAAAATTAAAAAAAACTGTGGCCTGGGCAGGAAGGGGGTAAAAGTTCCCAGTAGGCAAGTTGGTAAATCACAAGACTTGATGGACAGAAATACAAGTCCTTTGTCAGTTAGAACAGCTCTCATGTATGTATTTTATCTTTAAAACACACCATGCTAAAACAATAAAACATCTTCTTACTAATATAGCGACCAGCGAGAGATCGAGAAAAGCTACCCAGCTTTTCCTGACAAGTTGAAAGTTTTTAAAATGAGGAAAGTGTCCCATGGTAGATGTCATTACACAGCCCGGCTTTCACTGGCAGAAAGATGGCGGAGCACGCCACACGCTACTCGGCTCGGTAAATGCAATCTATATTTATGAATGGAGCCCCAGAGCACCATTGAGTGAGAGTTGCCTCCTCCCTGACACTCATGGCTAGGACGATTACAGCGCTGCATGTCTCCATCTCCCACCAGTGACTATATTAGAACAAACCACTTTAGAGGAGGATTCTGTAGTATTTTGAAAGCCAGTTCTTGACATAGAAATAGATATGCAGTCAGGTATACATTGGACTTTTATTCTATTTTGTCAGTGTCATCTCCACTTTCCTGTTGTAGCACATCTACAGGATGTCTGAATATGACTATGCAGTCCAATAATCACCAAAGTTAGTGCACTCAGTAATCTGCACTCAGAAACAGACCCGGTCAGCCAAAGCCCCCTCCCCTTCCTGCAATACAGGTCTGTGTAAGGACACTTGGGGGTGTGGCTGTTACTCAGCTCTGCCACTACAGGACATTGCACTGTAAGGGCAGGAAGCAGCATTTTTACTGAGAGAAAAAAAATGTGTTTAAAGGCAAATCCAAGCAAGAATAGACCTCAGATCATAATGTGGGGGTACAGGGCAATATAGAGAAAGAAAAAGGTCTGAAACTTTACCTGGGGTTTAAACCCCTGGTGACCATAGGAATGCACACGCTATTCCAGAATAAATTGCAACTACATATACACGGACCTTCAGTCATTTTTTCATCATTCCATCTATTCAATCCTCTGCCCTTGTTTTAACTTTGGATAGTAAAACATTTTTTTTTTCTGCCAGTAAATATCTTATACAGCCCACTTCCTGTTTAACAGGGGCATGTACTTACAATTTTTGATATACAGTAAACCCCCCTCCATCGCTGGGGTTATGTTCCGGACCCACCCGCGAAAAGTGAAAAACCGCGAAATAGAAAGACCCTATTTAAATACACTATGTTAATTTTTTAATAGCATTTAAAGGTCTTTAAACACACTTTTACGCAAAATAAACACATAAAAGATAGAGAGAGAGATCAAGAGGATTTTTAAAACATAAAAATATTGTCTTAACAGTACAGTATACTGTACAGTACAGTAAAAAATAGAGTACATAACTGCAAAATGGCGAAATATTAGTGCAATATCAGAATAGCAGGTCCTAATTAAAGTACCGCGATATACCGGGACCGCAAAAACTGAACCGCGATAGAGCGGGGGTTTACTGTAATATTTTAACGCAGGGCCCATTCCTGCGCCCAACAAGAGTATCTGTGAGGAGTTACAGTGTTGTGACACCACCACCACCCAAGGCCCAATATTATATCAAAAATTGTAATTACATGCCCCTGTTAAACAGGGGCATGTAATTAAAATTTTTGATATAATATTTCCTAGCAGGGCCCATTCCTGCGCCCAACAAGCGTAACTGTGAGGGCTTACAGTGTTGTGGCACCACCACCCAAGGCCTTATTTTTCTGCCCCTGTTTAACAGGGGCATGTAATTCCAAATCTTGATATAATATTTCACAACAGGGCCCGTTCCTGTGCCTAACAAGATTAACTGTGAGGGCTTACAGCGTTCTGGTACCACCAACCACCACCGAAGGCCCAAATTTTCTGCCCCTGTGTAACAGGGGCATGTAATTAAAATTTTTGATATAATATTTCAGGGCCCGTTCCTGTGCCTAACAAGATTAACTGTGAGGGCTTACAGCGTTCTGGTACCACCAACCACCACTGAAGGCCCAAATTTTCTGCCCCTGTTTAACAGGGGCATGTAATTAGAATTTTTGATATATTTCATAGCAGGGCCTGTTCCTGCGCTCACCAAGAGTAACTGTGAGGGGTTACAGTGTTCTGGTACCACCAACACCTAAGGCCCAATTTTCTGCAGAGTATATAGAGCAGGCCGTATAGTATATATATTGCTGTTCAGAGTATATAGTGCCTGGGGGACCCTCACGCCATTTTTTTTTTAAATGGGTGCGGGGTTCCCCTTAATATAATATAATATAATGGACTGGGGGCGGGGGACCCATGCCATTTTTTTTCAATGATTTTCATCTATATTGCCGGGACCCGACAATACAGTACAGCCGCGAGCAGTTTTAAATGACTTTTTTTCCTTTTAGAAATGTAATTTTGCTGTGGTATTGTTCTAAACATGGGAAAACTGCGCCACTTTACAGGCATACTATAGACACCCCCCAGGCACGATATTTAAAGGAATATTTCATTTTTATTGTTTCACTTTAAGCATCACTGCTCCCGAAAAAAACTGCAGTTGTTAAAACTTTTTTTTGCATTGATACATGTCCCCTGGGGCAGGACCCAGTCCCCAAACACTTTTTAGGGCAATAACTTGCATATAAGCCTTTAAAATTAGCACTTTTGATTTTTCATATTCGTGTCCCATAGACTTTAATGGTGTTCGCATGTTCGAAAAAAAATTGCCTGCCGTGAACTGAACCGGGGGGTGTTTGGCTCATCCCTACTGTTAGATTTAAGTGACCATTATTTTTACATTTAGTTGTGGAAATGCTCATCAACCCTTGTGTTTCCCAAATGCAGTTGCACATGCTTACTTACACTTCTCCACATTCCTCCGTCATTCCATTGTTTAGCCACCAGGAATGAAGAGAGTTAGACCTGTATAAGCTTCAAGTTGTGACTTCAAACTTAGTAAAGGCTGTGATCTCTCTCCCCACACCTCATATGAAAGCACTGGGTGCCTAGGTGCTGTCACATGTGAGAAGGGGCTGTAGTTACATGGTTCCCATATAGGAAAGAACTCAATATCTTCCTTCACACTTGCCCATTCTCTGAAAAGCAGTCACTATTGGGTTTTCAAAAGGTGATCTTGCCACCTCCGGGATGCATTTATTTGCACCCTGCCAATATTCAAAGAACTAATTTTCCACAACCGCAAACCAAGCATTTGGCTCACATTTGTGGCACACCCCCATTGACTTGAATGGCCAAGTCTGATGCCCCGAATACACGAGCGGAATTTCCGTCCAAAAAATCTTGGATGGTTTTTCAGACGGAATTCCGCTCAAGCTTGGCTTGCATACACACGGTCACACAAATTTTCTCTGAACTTTCGACCATCAAGAACGCAGTGACGTACAAAACTATGACGAGCCGAGAAAATTAAGTTCAATGCTTCCGAGCATGCGTCGATTTGTTTCCGAGCATCCGTAGGAATTTTACGCGTCGGAATTGCATACAGACTAATGCATTTTCGCATAGGAACCTTTTCCGACCGAAAAATAGAGAACCTGCTCTCAATCTTTTGTTGGCGGGAATTCTGCCAGCAAACGTCCGATAGAGCATACACACGGTCGCATTCTTTGACCAAAAGCTCTCATCGGTCTTTTGCTGGCCGAATTTACGATCGTGTGTACGGGGCATGACAAGTGGTGCTCTCTGTTAACTCAACATACCATGTTAAATTTGCTGCGACAACAACACAAATCATTGTGGCTGAGGCATGAAAACTGCCCTTTCTGGCTGTATTGTAGGCTTAAGGTGGGAGGTCGATGGGCGATACAACCGCAGTGATAGTGGAAGGTATATTGCTCTATTAGTGGTTTCATTGGGAGAAAATTCCCCCCTCGATAGTGTCATTTGAAGGAATAGTGCCCCATTGTTGATATCAGTGGGAGCAATAGGGCCCCATTGTTGATGTCATTGAAAGAATTAGTGCCCCATCGCTGGTATCATTGGAAGGAATAGTGCCCCATTGCTGGTATCATTGGAAGGAATAGTGCCCCATCGCTGGTATCATTGGAAGGAATAGTGCCCCATCGCTGGTATCATTTAAAGAAATAGTGACCCAACTTTGATGTCATTGGAAGGAATAGTGCCCCATTGTTAATGTCATTGGAAGAAATAGTGACCCAACTTTGATGTCATTGGAAGAAATAGTGCCCCATTGTTAATGTCAGTGGGAGGAATAGTGCCCCATCGTTGGTATCATTGAAAGAAATAGTGCCCCATTGATGGTATCATTAGAAGGAATAGTGCCCCATCCTTGATGTCACTGGACGGAATAGTGCCCCATCCTTGATGTCAGTGGAAGGAATAGTGCCCCATTGCTGGTATCATTGGAAGGAATAGTGACACAACTGTGATGTCATTGGAAGGAATACTGCCCCATTGTTAATGTCATTGGAAGAAATAGTGCCACAACTTTGATGTCATTGGAAGGAATAGTGCCCCATTGTTAATGCCATTGGAAGAAATAGTGCCCCATTGTTGATGTCAGTGGGAGGAATAGTGCCCCATTGCTGGTATCATTGGAAGGAATAGTGCCCCATTGCTGGTATCATTAGAAGGAATAGTGCCCCATCCTTGATGTCATTGAACGGAATAGTGTCCCATCCTTGATGTCATTGGACGGAATAGTGCCCCATCCTTGATGTCAGTGGGAGGAATAGTGCCCCATCCTTGATGTCAGTGGAAGGCATAGTGCCTCATTGCTGGTATCATTAGAAGGAATAGTGCCCCATCCTTGATGTCATTGTAAGGAATAGTGCCCCAATTTAAGTTTTTTATACACATGCTTACGTAGGTATCGCATTAATATTACAATTGTGCTTTTATGGTAACATGGGGCGTAACATAGGCAGGCTAATTTGTTATCAGGACTAGAAAGAATGTGAATATGAATACGTAATCAAAACATTATTAATGCCATGTGCACAATGAAAGCATACAACATGGAATACAGTTCTATACAGAGTTTACAATTTCTTTCACAATTGGTGTCAGTTGGAGGAATAGTTTTCCCCAGCATTGGTGTCAGTGGGAGGAGTAGTGAGGCAAGCTAAGGGCCACATCCCAGCAGCAGGCCACAATTTGGAGTCCTTGTATCACACCAACAAGCAAATGAAAGTTTGTGGTTGATTCAGAGTTTTGCAAGTTGTAGACAGATGGTTCTAATCACCAGCTAACGTGGGAAGTGAGTACAATATTGACAGTTCAAAACCAGCAACGTACGTCTGTGAACAACTATTTACATTTATTGTGGGCTAAATTCAGAAAAGCAGAAACAATAAAACAATTAATATGCTGCTCATCTTGAATTTTAAAAGGTGCTGTGTGGGAAAAATGCGTTAGGGTTTACGTAAAAAGTCTGTGTGGTTGTATAAAGAATAGGGATGGGTGATATAGAGAGCTTTATTTTTTCTGCAATTTCATCAGGAGATTCGATTTCTATTAGTTGGAGTAATTCTGGACCTGTTCTAGTCCAAAAATCAACCCCTGGTTAGCCTTATTATTTTGCATTTTTTTTTCACACAAAAAAATTGTGGAAAAAAATACAAAATGTAAAGTGCCTGTACACAAATAATCAAATACACAAA
Source organism: Lithobates sylvaticus (assembly GCA_028564925.1). NCBI lineage: Eukaryota > Metazoa > Chordata > Amphibia > Anura > Ranidae > Lithobates > Lithobates sylvaticus. Next base: position 509,442,080 of record CM053028.1, on the reverse strand, counting down.
AAAGGAACAAAATCACAGATCCCACAAAAAACGAAATTAAATACCCTATACTATTTTACAGAGACGCTGTTGTCAGATTATTCATTTCAAGAGCAATCTTCCAATGATATTATATGTCTATTTAATATACACTATATTGTCAAAAGTATTGGGATACCTGCCTTTACCCGCACATGAACTTTAATGGCATCCCAGTCTTAGTCCGTAGGGTTCAATATTGAGTTGGTCCACCCTTTGCAGCTATAACAGCTTCAACTCTTCTGAAAATGCTGTCCACAAGGTTTAGGAGTGTGTCTATGGGAATGTTTGACCATTTTTCCAGAAGAGCATTTGTGAGGTCAGGCACTGATGTTGGACAAGTAGGCCTGGCTCACAGTCTCCACTCTAATTCATACCAATGGTGTTCTATCAGGTTGAGGGCAGGCCAGTCAAGTTCCTCCACCCCAAACTCGCTCATCCATGTCTTTATGGACCTTGCTTTGTGCACTGGTCCAAATCATTTGGTGGAGAGAGGATGATGGTGTGGGGTTGTTTTTCAGGGGTTGGGCTTGTCCCCTTAGTTCCAGTGAAGGGAACTCTTTAGACGTCAGCATACCAAGACATTTTGGACAATTTCATGCTCCCAACTTTGTGGGAACAGTTTGGGGATGGCCCCTTCCTGTTCCAACATGACTGCACACCAGTGTACAAAGCAACCTGATAGAACACTTTTGGGATGAATTGGAGCAGAGACTGCGAGCCAGGCCTTCTCATCCAATATCAGTGCCTGACCTCACAAATGTGCTTCTGGTAGAATGGTCAAACATTCCCATAGACACACTCCTAAACCTTGTGGACAGCCTTCCCAGAACAGTTGAAGCTGTTATAGCTGCAAAGGGTGGGCCAACTCAATATTGAACCCTACGGACTAAGACTGGGATGCCATTAAAGTTCATGTGCATGTAAAGGCATGTCCCAATACTTTTGACAATAGTGTATTTTATGCTTACTATTTACCTTTATCATTCTTCCTTGTGTAGATATCCACAAACCCTGAGATGGCTGCTAGGTGCCACCATCTTGAATGTGATGTCAGCAGCTCCGGCAGATTCAGAGCTGTCATTCACTGTAGTATTCTCCTTTGCTCCACTATTGGTAGCTACATAAAAGGCCATGTAGGCAGGGGAGGGGAGAAGGAGCTTTTCCAATCCAGCACAGACTGTAAAAACACTCCCAGAACAGGAGAGGGCTTTCATGTGCATGGAGGGACAGGACTGTGCCAGTGGCATAACTATAACCTTCAGGGCCCCGGTGCAAGAAACCATGAAGGCCACCCCTGACTCCGAGCCAGCGCCCTTCCCTCCAAGTTTGGTGCAACCTTTGTCACCCTAGTAGTTGCACCATCTGGTGCCGCCACTAACGGCATGATCGTCGTTAGAAACGGCATGCTCAGTGCGCCTGTGCCCGATGTCTACGGCGCATGTGCCGTAGACATCCTTGCTGCTATTTCTGTAAATATCTCCTAAACCTTTTAGGTCTGGGAGATATTTCTTGCACCTACAGGTAAGCCTTAATCTAGGCTTACCTGTAGGTTAAAGTGGTTGTAATGGTTTACAACCACTTTAAGAGGTCCTGTCATGCTTTTTTTCTATTAAAAGGTAAAATAAATAAGAACTTTTTTTTTTTTTTTTTAAATGCCCCTCGTCCCACGAGCTTGCGTGCAGAAGCAAACACATACGTGAGTAGCGCCCGCACATGAAAACGGTGTTCCAACCACATATGTGAGGTATCGTCGCGATCGATAGAGCGAGAGCAATAATTCTAGCCATAGACCTCCTCTGTAACGCAAAACATGCAACCTGTAGAATTTTTTAAACGTCGCCTATGGAGATTTTTAAGGGTAAAAGTTTGTCGCCATTCCACAAGTGGACGCAATTTTGAAGCGTGACATGTTGGGTGTCAATTTACTCGGCGTAACATTATCTTTCACATTATAAAAAAAAAATGGGCTAACTTTACTGGTGTCTTATTTTTTCATTCAAAAAAAGTGTATTTTTTCCATAAAAATTGCGCTTGTAAGACCGCTGCGCAAATACGGTGTGACAGAAAGTATTGCAACGACCACCATTTTATTCTCTAGGGTGTTAGAAAAAAATGTATAATGTTTGGGGGTTCTAGGTGATTTTCTAGCAAAAAATCCTGTTTTTAAAAAGGGTCTCGGTCCTTAAGTGGTTAAAATACATATATTTTTCTGTGATTTTACCTGCAAATAAGTTGGGTCTCTTACACCTTCTTAGACGCCCTAACCTACACTATCTACTGCTTACTCATCTTGGTTCCAGCAGCACAGCTTTTCCAGTTTTTTTATTAGCTCCATCGAAAATCTCCTCAGCAATGGCCTCGCTTGCATACTGTGCCCCCATAGGCTTGAATAAGTTTTATACTGTACAGAGACTTAGTATATGGATTTATTCAAGCCTATGGGAGGTTAACCCAAAGTAGCCAAGAGTAGAAGGATGGATATATCTAAAGTAACTTACAATCATATCAGACCTTATAGTGTAAATTCTGACATATTTTCCTGCCAGAGAACCCACAGGTGCTGCGTATAGTCACCTAAAGAAGTCAATCCCTGTATGCAGCTATATGCATGTATACACAAGTACCAGTGTAAACATGCCTATGGGCATGGGCATATGACTAGACACAGAAATTAATGTTGTGTTGTACACCCGTATGCATATTTATGCAAATACTTGTGTATATGTGTATTTAGTACATAAAGGTACAGCTGATATTTTTTTATTCATTTACAGTATATACATTTTTTTTATTCATTTACATAAAAAAAAAAAAAAATCATTTATTTATATGCTATTATTTTTTTACGTTAATATATACATTCATTTGTTTTTGCTTTTTATTAAATTCCTGATTTTTTAACTTTAACCTCTGCCTACAACACCTCCTTGCCTGATCGCAGTCTACAGCAAACTTCCTCAACCTTTTAGCAAGGAGGAACTCCCTGAAATAACGTTCAGGTCTCAGGGAACCCTTTCTTATATTTACTATATCTACATCTACATATCTACGGTACATTAGTGTGATGGTCACTGGGAATAATGCTCCCTACACTTGTAGTCATTGAGAAGAATCCTCCTGATACCTAAAAAGGCCATTTACCAATCTGAGAGGGAGAAGTTGCTCAATGCTCAAGAAACCCCTAGCAACCTCTGGAGGGTTCCATGGGACTCTTGTTAAGAAAGGCTGGTCTTCAATATAGACCAGTGGTCTCCAAACTGCAGCCCTTTGCTTGCCTTTATTCAGCCCCCAGGGCACCATTCCTCCCACTGACACCAGTAATGGGGCACTATTCCTCCCAATGACACCAACAATGGGGCACCATTCCTCCCAATGAAGCCAACCATGGGGCTTTATTACTCCCAATGACTATGGATGGGGCACTATTCTTCCCAATGATGGGACACTATTTCCGTTCCTACTGGCCAGAGGTGCTATGTCTTTTTTTTAATACTCCCACTGACCACCAAGTCAGAGGCATGGTTTACTCCCACTGATGCTGGGGCAATTTCTACTCCCAGGGGACCAAAGTCCAACCCCCCTAATGTCTAAAGGACAAAATATTGACCCTTTGTTTAGGAGTTTTGGAGACCCCTGATATAGACAATGCCTTTGCTTACTTATTAGGTCTGCTTATTTCATATCCCTTTTCTGGCCTCCTCTGGACATATGCAACTAAAATCTGCTCAAGGAGGGAGGTGCAGAGGATGGGAGGGGAGTCAGCAGTCTTTGAATTGTTCAAGAAACAGGAAAATATCTCTGCTATTTCTTATTGGTGGTCTGCCATTGTGTATATAAGGCAAACAATATGCTACCTCCAGTAGCACATTCTAGCATTGTTTTTTACTGAAGGGACCACATGATGCATGGGCTGGAGCTTGTATGGAATAGCAGGTACTTCAGGCAGCATGATGTCTAGATATTGCATGGCTTTGGCCATTCACAGATGCTCCTGTTCATCTATGTAGGAAGTGTTTATTTGGAATTGTAGGAATGTGTATTTGCTGTGGAAGGGCAAATAGAACAGAAGAGCCGAAAAGGGAGGTCTACTTTTTTTTTTTTTTCAAGCTCTGCGGTGCACTGTGCACACACAAAACTAACACCGGTGCAGTAAAAAAGTGAGCACACAAAAAAGTGTGCAGAGCATAACACATGGTCCTCCAAAGAGAAAGGACCTTGGCCCTGTGTCGCCTGTAGTCTCCACCTACACTGCAAGGTACACGCACTACAATGTCGTCCCCCTTATGTGATATAAATCAAGATAAGTTAAAACAAAAAGTTAAAAGAATTCAAAAGTACAAAAAATTAATGAAATAAAAATGTTAAAGTCCCCCACCCCCACACATATGCATATATTAATGCAAACACATGCACTTGGGTGTAAAAGTGCAGATTACGCCCCACATATTAGGCATCATAGCACACAGAGTTAGATGAATAATTGTCATTCGTGGTTAAAGCGGAGCTTCACCCTAAAGGGGAAGTTCCACTTTATGCCCTCCTCTTATGTTTTTGGCACTTTTTTGGGGTGTAGGGGGAGTACTTGTCAGGGAGTACGTTGACAGGTATACACTCACACCTCTGACGATCCACCAGTAGTGTTCGTCCCTCCACCCCCACTTGAAACATTCTAGGACATGTCACAGGTCCCAGTAGGCTGTGGACCATTCACAAAGGGCAGTGGGCATGCCGGGACCCAAAGACCGAAGAACAGGTTCGGGTGAGCATGTCGATGGACAACTGGACAGGTGAGTGTCCATTTATTAAAAGTCAGCAGCTAGACTTTCAATTTTTTTTCAAACAAGGCAAAGAACCGCTGATAACCTGTTAAAGTTTTTAAAGCATCTCCTGTTAACAATTTTGGGTACTGTAGTTTGTTGCTGTTTCACATAGGCATGCAATTTTATGCTTGATATGTTTGGGATCTATTTACGCGATTTCATCTTTTATATTGTACCAAAAAATTGGGTATTATATTGTGTTTGTATGTGCTGAAATTAACTTGAGTGTATTTTTTTACTGAAAATTTGGGTTTCATAAACATGTGCGCGGATATCATGTGATGTAAAAAACTGCAGCTACCCCCATCTTATTCTCCAGGGTCTCTGCTTTCAGAAAATATTTATTTCTGGGGGTTTGAACTAATCTTCAGGCCTAAAATGTGAAGATGGTAATGTTACCAGCCTTTGGTATCCCCTTTACCTCCAAGTCGTCTCATTCTACCTAGATATTTATTGTGTGGCCCCTGGGAGCCACAAAACCTCAACACTGAATGTCTAATCCACAGAAGAATCTGCATTGATTACTATGAAAAGTCTGTCTATTATTTGTCTCAGTGGTGGATGGATTTTTCCATAGAAATAAATGAAGTTTCTTCCCCATGTGTGAAGATAAAGAAGCCCAAGTGGGAAATAGTTGATGTATAGGCTTTGCAGCACCCAGCGTACCATACATCTTGGAGGAGAAGGATTTGGTAAGTATAATGCCCCATACACACGGTCGGAATTTCGAACAGAAAATGTCCTATCGGACAAGGTTGTCGGAAAATCCAACCGTGTGTGGACTCCATCGGACTTTTTCCGTCGGAATTTGAGATCCTGCTCTCAAATTTTCCGACAACAAAATCCGATCGGACTTTTTCCAATTGTGTGTAGAGAATTCCGACGGACAAAGTGCCACGCATGCTCAGATCAAATTAGGAGACCAAACCTATTGGCTAATAGCCTCTACGTAGCTCCGTCGTACGCAACATCACGTTCAGAATGATCGGATTTTCCGACAACTTTGTCCGACCATGTGTATCCAACACCAGTGTCGGACAAAATCCGACGTATTTTGTGATCGGAATTTTCGACCGTGTGTACGGGGCATTAGACTTTGGGCTGGTGCACATTGAAATTGTACCTTATTATGCATAAGGTACAACTTCAATGTGCACCAGACCAAATTCTTATATTTACCTAATCCCTCTCCTCCAAGATGCATGCTACGCTGGGTGCTACAGCGTAGAAGACTCATTGAAGAGCCGAAACCCAAAGCCATATTTGTGTGTTATCCTTTGAACAAATAAGACAAATCCACATTTAAGGGCTCTTTCACACCAGCAGTCAGGCTGAATGAACAGCCATGAAAGGATACAGTTCCAATGTGCCGATCCTAGCACATCGCACTGTTTACTTTTTTTCTTTTTTTTTGTAAGAACTTTATTGAAAAGTCACAAGTGACAATTAAGTTCTGTTGGCTTACATTTTAGTGACTGTGTTACACATGCCCAGTGCATCTGATGTAAAAGGACTCTAAAGAAAAAATCCAATAGCTGAACATAAGCTGAAAAGGTTGGTTTTGATTGAGATATAAGGGCACCTCTATTCAGATTCCTGGGGTAACTCTTCTTGTTGTCAGTCATTTAATCCTCCTCCCTTTCGAGGCATGTGCTACAGGTTACCCAGATTGTTCTCCCATCTTATTGCCAAAAATAGGATATCAGTCTCAGGCACATCTGCAACATAAAAGACTCATTGAAGAGCCGAAACCCAAAGCCGTATTTGTGTGTTGTCTGTCGGTAAATATTTAATGTCCTCAGAGTAACCGGATCCAAAACTCATCAGCCTCTATGACACGTAATGAGGGGAAGTTGCCATGGAAACAGGTTCCTACAAACGGGCACTCTAGAGTTTATTGTACCAAAACAGCTGTGTTCAGAGGAACTTAGAAGAATGGTCAACATTAATGGTGTTTTGGATCATGTGACCCAGGACAAGATGGCTGCAGCTGTCATGTCTGTCTTCTCTGTGTCACCTGGTCTAGTTACAGAGCTGTGCCCAGCCTTGTCTCAGGTTCTGTAGGCCTCATCCAATATTCATGTTGGGTATCACCTGACAGCAGCTTCAATCTCTCTCAGACCAGCCCTTCCTCTGTTCCTGGGACACTTTCTGCTTGTTTTATCCCAATATTACTGAAAGGACGAAGGCCAGGGGACAAGGCCATGGGATAATTTGTATTTTATACCTATTGGCCAGCTTAACGAATACAAGGGTGATATCATTGGTGAAAGAACAGTTTCGTTGGTCAAGGAAGTTCGGCTCTTGGTAAGTAGGATGTCAACTGTGTCTTTTTTTAAGAAATGGTCCCTGTTTCCAGGACCACCTCTAATCTTCTTTTTCCTTATTACTGAATCAGGCTAAAGAATGTGACCACGATATGTGTCCTTTAATCAAACTCAAGCATGGTAGAAACATGGTTGAGTTAATTGGTGGATTATGACTATGGTTGGTCAGGAAAGTTTGACTCTTTATGAATAGTCTTCTGTTTGTATCAGCTCCGTCAGAATATGCGCAGAATTGTATTACACTGTCTTTTCATTTTATTCTAAACTTGCGGTACTGAACTAATGTGGATGCTCACTTTCATTGCCTTGCTCTTTATGTATCACCAATAATAACTAGACCACATATGGAGTTAACAAAAATGCATTTTACTTATTGTAGCGGTATTATTTTGCATGAGGTTACAATATGTGGTTTTATAAGATCCAGTCCAGTCATACAAATTTAATGAGGTTGCATGAGACAGCAATTTGATGAGCCTAACATTTTTTTTTACATAAGCTCCATGCAAATTGTATTGTGTGTGATGTGATTATACAAGTAGTCACAATGTTCTCTATGCCAGCTTTTAGGATTGTACGAGCCCATCTGGTGATATTCTATTATTTAGCAATAAACCAGTCTGATATGTCTGTAGTGAGGTAGACAATCGAATTACAGGAATTAAATATACTATATTTCCAAAAGAATATTACTTCTACAAATGATTGAGTTCAGGTGTTTCCAGTGAAGGCTAACCCAACTGGAGGCCAATATATACAACTGTGGTGTTGATACTTGTGAGTGGACCCCTTCAAATAATTGAGTTCAGGTGTTTTAGGTGAAGGGTTGCCCAGCTGGAGGCCAATATATACCAGTGTGGTGTGGATATTTATGAATGGACCCCTATGAAATGATTGAGTTCAGGTATTTCCAGTAACGGGCAACAAAGTAGTGGTTGGATGACCTATAGCTGGGGGCCCATATATACAGTATAGTTGTGGTGCTGAAATATGTGAACTGACCCCTTCAAATGGTTGAGTTCAGGTGTTTTAAGTGATGGGTGTATTGTTATTTCTATAGCATGCAATGACATTTTAGACAATTGTGTTTTTCCAACCTGCTGGGTCAGTTTTGGGAGCCTTTTCAGTTCCAGCATGACTGTGCCCCCGATTATGAAGCCAGCTCCATAAGGACATAGTTTGGTGAGTTTTGTGTGAAAGAACTCAAGTTGCCCACACAGACCCCTGACTTCTGCCCTATTAGTTGTAATGCCAGCTGTGGACCACCATCCCCTGACCTCCTTTGGCTAAATGAGAACAAATTCCCATAGACACACAAAATCTTGTGGAAAGCCTTCCCCGAGGAGAAGATAATGTTATAGCTTCAAAGGCTGGGGCTCTTTATTAACCCTTGTATGACCAGAGTGTTTTGACGCTTATTTGCCAAGACCAAGCTTAGCAGTGTTAATATGTATCAGTTTACTTAAATTAATTAAAAATGACTAATTTGTTTTATAATGAGAACTAGGAACACACACAATTGCACATTCCTAGTTTACACAGCAAGGGGCATTTTTCATTTGGACTTAAAAAGGTGTATTGCAGTCACAAAGGGGTTCTTTGGCCATGGTTTTGGAATGGGATGTCCAACAAGCTCATATGTGATGTGATGGCCAGGTGTCTACCAGCTTTTGACCATATTGTGTCTATAATTCTCTTACAGTAATCTCTAAACGCATTGTATTTATGTGCATTAAGTCACGAATAGATTATCGGACTCAATTTTGTCAGTTTTTTGTTGCATGCTCGTCTCATGTCGAAAGTGAAGAGGATTGATGTCATGTGTTGAATTATTTTGTATGTATTTTTTCGTTTTTGAGCATGTGTAGTCTTGCTCTTATGATTTTTTTCGGACGAAAACTGTACTAAAAAAAAATCGGACGTTGTGTTCACGTACGACAAAAATGTTATAGTCTGCACATAGTTTTTATCGTCTGAAAATTCGTAGTCGGCTGTCGAAAGCACCATACTAATCGGCAGACCGTTCGTCAAACAAAATTTTACTTCCGATTTTCGTATCGTGTGTACGGGCCTTTAGAAGTGAGTGAAGGTGGCTATACATTGGAGAGCAGTTGTCAATGAATGTTCAATGTTAGTCAATGCATTTGGTGATTAGCGGTCTGGCTCAATGTTAGTGTTTTTACTTTGTTAGTAATCAGAGTATCCGTTGAGTTTGTTACTATATGTCTGTAACCAGTTCTATTTTCTATGTGGTGTAGTGTGTGCACGCTATTGTAGTAGTTAGTCTCTCCATCAATGCGTAAACATGCATCTGTTAGTAAGTGCGAATGTTATGTCAGTAATTTATGCACTCAGCTATATGTCAGTAAAGATTTATACTGTGTTAATAATAAAGTGTATCTACTAAGAAGTCATTCATTGTGGCAGTTAGCAGTGATATGAGAAATGGTGGGTTCTGCTGTATGGGTAGATACTATCGCCTTGGTAGATACTATCACCTTATTTGGTCTGGTCAGGTTGCACAGGCATGGTCTCAGTAACTCAGTTCATCAGTGATTTGTGACACCGACATCTATCTTTGAAGTTAACCACTTCAAAACCTATGGACTGGAGCACTTTCTAGTTTTCTGCTATGGGCCTACTCATTCGGCAATAACTTTGTCATTACTTTAAGAAGTATTGGATAAGTAAAAAATAAAAGAGTTCATACTTACTTCCATACTGCATCGTCTGTGTCAGGATACAGCTGTGCCACACTAACTCTAAGACCGAGAATTGAGCAATCACATGACCACTGATCTCTCAGTTCTCAGTATGCTGCAAGTGGAGAGCAGTGACTGTTAGTCACCGCTCTCTGCTCTGTTCCTCCAATGCTCACTGAAGTGCCAGGCCTGGGAGGGAGCCGGAGCAGCTGACTCCAGCTTTCAGCCACACCTTATATGGTGGAGTCATCTGTCAGTAAGACAGTCAAGTGGATCTCGACAATATTGTAAGGATCCTTCCAGAACTCGGCTCAGCTTTTCCCCTGAAATTTACCTAGTGCTGTTGTATTAGAGGTCCATGATCTGTCTGTGTTGTCTAGCTGGTGTGCCTGGATTACACAGAATTACAAATCATTAAAGCAGGGCTAATGATCCTATACACTAAATATAATTTTAATTTGCATTTAGCTGCCTGCCTGGAGTTCAATGTATTTTTTTTTTTTTTTTTTTTTTTTAAATAAAAGTAGTGTAAGCATTTGAATTTGACATGGTATCAGCCTCTTACAGTCCCTGTACAGCAGAGCTCAATCAGGGAGAGGAAGAAGCAGCACAATGAGATAATAAACTGTGCTACAGTACAAGGAGCATGCTAATAGGATTCTGCAGGGGGTGAGGAGGGTAGCTCATTTAAGAGGTTATTCAGGCAGACTGGGGTGAGGCCGGGCACTTGCACTCTTATGCCCCGTACACACGGTTGTTGGCTCAAACTTGTCTTGGATACACACGGTCACACAAAGTTGATCGGAAATTGCGAACGTCAAGAACGCGGTGACGTACAACACGTACGATGAGCCGAGAAAAATGAAGTTCAATAGCCAGTGTGGCTCTTCTGCTTGATTCCGAGCATGTGTGGAACTTTGTGCGTCGGAATTGTGTACACACAATCGAAAATCTCAAATTTTGTGTGCCGGAAATTCCGATGGAAAATGTCCGATGGAGCATACACACGGTCGGAATTTCTGACAAAAAGCTCCCATCAAACTTTTTCCGTCGGAAAATCGGACCGTGTTTACGCGGCATTAGGCCTCACCTTCCCCTGCCATAGCTCCCAAGTGTCTCTGATTTTTAGGGACAGTCCCTGATTTGGGCCAAAATCTCTCTGTCCCTCTTTCCTCCTCATTTGTCCCTCATTTCGGTCTGATCTATATAGTTGTATATAAAATGCACTATTTATATTTCAAAAAGGGTCTCCCAGTGCTAAACCTTTCATCCAATTTCTAAATTGCTGCATTTGTAGATTTCAAAAATCAGTATAAGGGAATAGTAGTGGTAAAAAAAGCACTTGTGGGTTTAACTAAAAAAAGTTTTTGTTGACTTCTACTTCAGGTGGGCGTGGCAGGGGGTGTGTCCTATGGCTACATACTTTTGCTAATAGGTGTCCCTCGTTCCCATCGCAAAAAGTTGGGAGGTATGCCCTGCATAGATCCCTTCTCCCAAAGTGACACATGCCGGAGAAGGTACACCATAACACACATTAACCTCTAAAACACCCCTAGGGAGTATACTGGGATCCCCCATCCTGAACAGCCAGGTAAACCAAATTCCCACAGGCACTCGGAGTCAGAGAACAGTCCATGACTTTGTTTTTGTTATTTTATTGAGGAATAATAACTTGGATAGGAAATTATGGGATGCCCATTCGACTTCCACCAAGGGCGGCAACTTTTCCTATACACAGTATCTATATACAGCTCCTCGTCTTCCTCCAGCCCTCACTTGCTAACAGACCCCAGATGGAACACTATGAATATCCAACAGTCACTTAGTTAGATGAAGAGGTTAGCCCATTACTGGCGGGAACCCAAGGCCCCTTAGTTGTGTAGCAAAATTTCAGTGTCCAGCATACATTACTCCTGTGGCTACTGATCCCAGCAGCACCTCTTCAGGCACTGCCAACCTGCCTGGCTGCAGCTGCCCCTTTCACTAGCCCTCCAGGCTAACTTCTCCACACAGTCCTCCAGAATGACACTCCACCTGGCTGACTCTCAGTAGATCTCCCGGAAATGCTGACCTGCTCCTGCTGTCTTCTCTCCTTGCTCCCGTGCCTCCAGGAAGGGCCTCCTCCATGTGTTTTAGGAGGAATCTTCCAGCACCCAGGCCCCAGGTCACCCCCGCTCCCCAGACTAGGGGGCATCCACAAGGGCCATCAACAGCGTCATCAGCACTCCATCTCCATCTTCCACTCAACTGCCCCTGCTGGCATGGCCCATGTCTATTTTTGAGATGGCCTGCCCCCTTCCAGATCCTTTTTGCCAGGGATTGGTTGAGGTCCTCATAAATATGCATGGAAGCCCCACCTTACTCCCACCCTCCAGCTCTGGAAGATTCTACCAACTTCCAGACCAGTGGGAAGTGTCAGAGAGAGCAGCCAGGTGAGTCATCCAGCCCCTGAGTCAGTAAACGCTAACCCAGATTTACAACCCAAGCCTGCCCCTCAGCCAACCTAAATTTTCCTACACTACTTCTAGCACTCACTAGAGGGTACTACACACCACACATTAACCCATTGTAATACAACACATAAGCACCTGCCCACAGGGTTATCAATTTAGCCTGTTTCGGGACCATAATGTTGGCAAGTATAGATTCCACGCACTTCCTGTGTATGTGTCATCAGGTCAGGAAGTGATAAGAAGTCTCCCCAACAGGGACACAAACAGAAAAACGTAAAAAGAGGTTCTACATTTCCTCACTTTATCCAAAGCTGAAAGAAAAAGGTTTGGATTATATCTGGACTTTTAAAACCAAGTCCTTCCTGGAAAACAATTTCAACTTATTTCATTTCTATTTTATCAGCCTTCCTGTTTGAGTTATGTGCTTCCTCATCTACTGTCAGAGTCTGTTCAGATCTGGAGCACAATGTCGGGATTACAAGCCCCAGCAGGGGGTTTGTCTGGTAGTCTCACTGGGCGCGCAGTGGGGGGAGGTGGGTTGTAGTACTAGCATCTCTCAGCTGTAATGTGAAAGGCCTTATGTTTTCTGTAAGCTCCAGCTAATCCCACAAGCAATGCTTCAATAATGCAAGCATAGACAGGACGACCCTGCCACTTGTGTCTATGAGTGCTGAATGCTGAAAAACCTGCGAGCGCTGATAGTAGATATAAAGTAGTGAAACTGACATTCAGCAAATAATCACTGTAGTGGTCCATATTTTCTCAATGAGAGTTATTGATTAAACCTTCCACCAGAGAAGGTTTAATGAGTCACATTCACTTGGCATGCATAATAGTTTTATACTTGTTTTCATTATTTTATTTTGTATAATTAAGAACAAAAACATAAAATTACTAAAAAATATATTTTTATTTAAGTTAATAAGTATTGAATATGAATATTATGTATTTTCATATGCTGCCTGCAGCTTGAGCTTTATGTCACTTACCAACATGTTTTTCAGGTTCTGTGCATACAGAGTTCAAAAGCTCAAGCTAAAATGTACTTATACAAGTGACTAGAACAGTAACTTCTCCCTCTCCAGAGCAGTGACTGCTCCCCTTACTCTCCTTCTGTTCCTTCTGTCTGTATAGCTGGTTGGAATTTACAATCAGAAAGGAAACAGACACTTTGGTGCACTCTCTTGACATAACCCCCATTGCTCTAGGAATCCTTTGTCATATATCAATGTTTATTTGTAAAACAATGTTTTTTACATATATATTTGGTTCCACATGCAGTTTACCTTTGCTTTTATTATACGATATGGGAGGGGGGTGTTAAGAGGCATTGTGATGCCTGTTCACTGCCTGTTTTAACCCAGGAACGAGCCACAACACATTTGTGGGGCATTTTGTGGCACTTCCCCATTCACTTGAATAGGTTGCATTTAACTATCAGGTAAACATGTCAGGACTGGAGTGATAGTTTTTGCAAAATAAATCATTGCAACTGTGGCATGTGAACACCCAGGTCTGCGCCTTTGCAGCTTAGGGGAGGCAGTTGGGGGGGGGGCACTATAAGCAAGGCTCAGACACATGATTTTAACAACCCCCCCAAAAAATCTAAATGAGCCCTTAAAGTGTTACTAAACCCACAACAGTAAAATCAGTCTGTATATGCAGTAAAGCATGTTTGTTATACTCACTGTGGAACCTAAAGGGTTAATCCTCTGCATTGTGTAAAAAGGTTGTTTGTTATTTTCTTCTCTGATCCTCCCATTCTTCCACTGTCCCCAATCTATCTCCTGATAAGACAGAGCCTTGGGAGGCACTCTGCACATGCTCAGTTTGGTGTGTATTGCTAGAGAGTTTTTTTTTTTCTTAGAAGGGTGCATGTGATCAGCACAGGGCCAATCAGCACTGTCCAGACAGAGGGTCAGGGGTCCTGCAGCCTTATAGGACAGTCAGAGTAGAATGATAACTCCTCCTACAAGCTTTACCGGACACTGAGGTCACAAGGCTGCTATATACTGCTCAATAGAAAGGGTATTTTGCAGTTTATATTTAATAAATGAATTGCATTTCCATGTTCTGTGGGAGACCAGATATAGTGAATGCAGGGTCCTGGGTTTAGTAACACTTTAAAGTCATGACTTGGAACTTACACAGAGCTGAGAAATCTGTGACAGTGCTGGTTGCTTGAGCAATTTCCCATCACCAGTGTTATGTGGCAGGAGGAGGAGTAAGTCAAATGCTCCCTCATACCTCGAAGTACTGGGTGCGTAATCTCTCTTTTCCTGGGAAGATGAGTAAAAGGCAGCTGTGGGGACTGCCACTAAATCACATTGCTTTGCCCTGTAGGAGAAAAGCACCAGCTAATGCTAAACTAATGAGTAATATCCTCATACTTCCTGATACTTACTGGCATAGGTGTGCGCATGGGGTGTGCCGGTTGTGCCTGGGCACACCCTAATCACCCGCGCACCAGTGATTTTTCTTTGTTCAATCATAGTGCAGCAGCAGCGATGCTGGGTCCCAGATCCTAGTAGTCAGTCTCCCCGGTCCTTGGCAGAGTCCCCAAGCACACTAGTAACACATGGCACCTGATCCAGGGACAGTACCCCGCAGCCCTTCACCACCACATCCCCCCACTGACATCCGGGCGGCTCCATCTATGGGAGGACACACAGTCATCCTCAACCCTTCCTACTCTTCCCTCCTTCCGAGAACTGTCATCAGCCGAGAGAGGTGGCAGGAGCAGCCCCAGGGAGAGGAATAGGATAAGGACTGAGATGGGGGATCCTCTGCTAGGACTTTGCTGGGACCGACAGAGGGGATCCTGTGCTGGGACTGAAGAAGGAGATCCTGTGCTGGGACTGACAGAGGGGATACTGTGCTGTGACTGACAGAGGGGATCCTGTGCTGGGACTGACAGAGGGGATCCTGTGCTGGGACTGACAGAGGGGATCCTGTGCTGAGACCTACTGAGGGGATCCTGTGCTGGGACCGACAGAGGAGATCCTGTGCTGGGACTGTGCTAGGACTGACCAAGGAGAACCTGGGTGCACCATCACTATTTTTCTGTCGGAGTGTGCAGGAACTCTGTTCTGGCACCTCCGCTGATGGACACTGGCAGGGGCTCATTCACATGTGCTTTGATTTCTGAAGAGTGATCCGTATTTAGATTGCATTTCAGAGAGCATTTGAGAGGCGGTGAGGAGGTGTTGTATCGCCTCCACACTGCCTGCTTTAACCACTTAGACTCTGCACTGCACGTGGTTGTGGGGTGCATGCAGAGTGCTGCCATTCACTTGAATGGATCATATATATTCTGTATATGAGTTGTGTTTGAGCTATGGGGTGCAAACCCTAATGCAATAGGCTGTGCAGATCAATGCTTACTGATTTGTACCACCAAAGAGAATGGTATTAATTCCCCATTAGACTGTTCATTCTAATGAACAGGACCCTCATACCTCCTGGTCTTTTTTAGACTGCAAGCTCTACACTTTAATGGGCAGGGCCCTTTTCAACCCATTGGCGGCACAGTGGTGTAGTGGTTAGCACTCTCACCTAGCAGTAAGAAGGGTTGCTGGTTCAAATCCCAACCATGACACTACCTGCCTGGAGTTTGCATGTTCTCCCTGTGCCTGCGTGGGTTTCCTCTGGGTACTCCAGTTTCCTCCCACAATCCAAAGACATGCAGGTAGGTTGATTGGCTTCTGTCCAAAAATGGGCCCTAGTATATGAATGGAGACCTTGGATTGTGGGCTCCTTGAGGGTAGGGACCGATGTGAGTGTGCAATGTACAGGGATAGGGACAATTGTAGACACTCCCTCTGGATGGACTGATGTCTTTATTCAACCTTACTAACTATGAAACTATAAAACCTGTTCTCTATTGAATAGTAGGGTACAATGAGAAAAAACATGCCTCCTGTTCCCTCTGTTAGATCTAAGCAGGACCCTCCTACTTCCTGTTCTCTATTAAAGCTGGACCCTCCTACTTCCTGTTCTCTATTAAAGCTCATGCTGTAATGAACTGAACCCTCATACTTCTGGTCCTTTCTTAGAATGTAAGCTGTAATAAACATGACCCTCGTAGCTCCTGTTATTGCTTACATAGTAAGATCAAATGACCCTCATATCTCCTATTCCCTTGGAGACTACAAGAGGTAATGACCAGGATGCTCCCATTTTCTTTTCCCTCGTACACTGTAAGCTCTAAGAGCAAGACCCTCATACATCCTGTTCTCTATTAGATAGTGTATAATGAGCAGAATCCTCATGTCTCCTGTCCCCTCTTAGATATTTAGGTCTAAAGACTGGGACCCTCCTACTTCCTTTTCCCTGTTTGACTGCAAGTTGCAATGAGTAGAACCCTCGTACCTCCTGTCCCCTTTTGGATATAAGCTGTTATGAGCAGAACCCCAATACTTTGGGTCCCTATTAGTCTGTAAGCTCTCAACTACCCATTCCCTATTAGGGCTCTTTCACACTGACGGACCGTATGTCAGTTTTTCATCCTTCCGTTTTAGGATGAAAAACGGACATACATGTATCCCTATGGGATAGCGGGTGTCAGCGGATGAGCATTCGCTGACACTCGCTCTCGTCCGTGCCCGATATGCTCCGTTTCAGCAGACAGAGGAAAACCCCATTTTTTCATCCGTCTGCAGAGTGGATCGGATGACGACGGACTCCACGGTCCGTCGTCACCCGATCCCCCATAGGGGAGAGCGGCGCTGTGACAGGTCCGTCCCTGCACGGAGTGCAGAGACGGACCTGTCATCTTTTCTGCTCAGCGGAGATCGCTCCGGCGATCCCCGCTGAGCAAGCGGCTATCCACGGGGTGGATCTGCACTGATCCGCCCCGTGTGAAAGAGTCCTTAGACTTGCCCCCATATTTAGCTTTAAAGCGGTGTTCCGGCCGAAATTATACTTTTTAAATAATAAATACCCCTATAATACACAAGCCTAATGTATTCTAGTAAAGTTAGTCTGTAAACTAAGGTCCGTTTTGTTAGTTTATAGCAGTAGTTTGTTATTTTACAAACTTACAGCAGACCGTGGCCATCTTAAGTGTGGGCATCTGAAGCCAGACTGTATTTCTTCCTGGATCTCATCCTTGCAGATCTTGCACATGCTCAGTGCAGCACAAGCAGTGTAATAGGTTTCAGGTTAGGTTTCCATAGCAACGGCAGTGTCAGAGGAAGTTGCCGCCCCTTCCCAGGGGGCATTGCAAACAGGACATGATGTAAAGGGCCTCGGCCAGGGAGGAGGAAGTGAAAAATTAATACAGCAGATATACAGTAGGTGCTGAGAAAAAAAATAAAAAAATATCCAATTCGTTTACAGTGCACACTTTGGTGAGGAATGCTGAAGAGTTGTATAAGTGGGTGGAACTCCACTTTAAATTGTCCGAGTCAGACTCTCCCTAGCTTGAGAGTCAGGGATCATACTTGAAGTCTCACAGCTGCTGCTCTAACAATTGATTGATCTCAAATACTGCCTCTCATCGTCTGAGTATGTACAGCCCTGGCCAAAAGTTTTGAGAATGACACAAATAAAAATGTCAGAGTCTGCTGCTTCAGTGTCTTTAGATCTTTTTGTCAGACGTTACTATGGTATACTGAAGAATAATTACAAGCATTTCTGAAGTGCCAAAGGCTTTTATTGACAATTACATTAAGTTTATGCAAACAGTCAGTATTTGCAGTGTTGACCCTTCTTTTTCAAGACCTCTGCAATTCGCCCTGGCATGCAGTCAATCAACGTCTGGGCCACATCCTGACTGATGGCAGACCATTATTGCATTATCATTGCTTGGAGTTTGTCAAAATTTGTGGGATTTTTTTGTTCCCCCACCTCTTGAGGATTGACCACATGTTCTCAATGGGATTAAGGTCTGGGGAGTTTCCTGGCCATGGACCCAAAATTGCAATGTTTTGTTCCCCAAGCCACTCAGTTATCACTTTTTCCTTATGGCAAGGTGCTCCATCGTGCTGGAAAAGACATTGTTGATCACCAAACTGTTCTTGGATGGTTGGGAGAAGTTGCTCTCGGAGGATATTTTTGTACCATTCTTTATTCGTGTTCCTAGGCAACATTTTGAATGAGCCCACTCCCTTGCTTGAGAAGCAACCCCGCACATGAATGGTCCCAGGATGCTTTACTGTTGGCATTACACAGGGCTGACGGTAGCGCTCACCTTTTCTTCTCCGGACAAGGTTTTTTTTACCAGATGCCCCAAACAATCGGAAAGGGGATTCATCAGAGAAAATAATTTTACCACAGGCCTCAGCAGTCCAATCCTTGTACCTTTTGCAGAATATCAGTTTGTCCCTGATGTTTTTCCAGGAGAGAAGTCGCTTCTTTGCTGACCTTCTTGATGCCAGGCCATTCTCCAAAAGTCTCTCCTCACTGTGTGTGTAGATGCACTCACACCTGCCTGCTGCCATTCCTGAGCAAGCTCTGCATGGTTGGTGCACCGATCCTGCAGCTGAATCCACTGTAGGAGATGGTCCTGGCACTTGCTGGACTTTCTTGGGCGCCCTGAAGCCTTCTTCACAACAATTGAACGGCTCTCCTTGAAGTTCTTGATCCGATAAATGGTTGATTTAGGTGCAATCTTATAAGCAGCAATATCCTTGCCTGTGAATCCCTTTTTGTGCAAAGCAATAAAGATACTATGGGGGTTGATTTACTAAAACTGGAGAAATCTGGTGCAGCTCTGCATGGTAGCCTATGAAGTTAGTTAGCATGTCAATACTTTACCTAAAGTCTAGGTTATTCCTAACCAATCTTGAATATGCTCCCTCCCCCTCCTAACACCTCTGCTGACTAACCTGCTAAAGAAAGACATATATACTTACTTATTTTCATGCCGCTTCAGTCTGGTCACATGATTGGCTCCCCTGTGTCAGCCAGTGGCGGCTGCAGGGGAGAGTGGGCAGTGCTGACAACGGATGGGCCAAGGGAGTCTATGGGTGATGCCACCACTCCAAGCTTTACCAGCCATTGTCAAGTGCCCTCCATTGTACTGTTCCCTCCTGCCCCCCTATACTGTTCTCTCCTGGCCCCCCTGTACTGTGCTGTGATCTCCTGCCCCCCCCCAATACTTTTCCCTCCTGGCCCCTGATACTGTTCTCTCCTGGCCCCCCTGTACTGTGATCTCCTGGCCCCCTATACTGTTCTCTTATGGCCCCCCTGTACAATTCCCTCCTGCCCATCCCCTTTACTGTTCCCTCCTGGCCCCCCTATGCTGTGCTGTGCTCTCCTGGCCCCCTATACTGTTCCCTCCTCCCCCCTGTACTGTTCTCTCCTGTCCCCCCTGCACTGTTCTCTCCTGTCCACCCTGTACTGTTCTTTAATGGTCCCCCTGTAATGTTCTCTAATGGCCCCCCTGTACTGTTCTCTCCTGGCCACCCTGTACTGTTCTTTAATGGTCCCCCTGTACTGTTCTCTAATGGCCCCCCTGTACTGTTCTCTCCTGGCCACCCTGTACTGTTCTTTAATGGTCCCCCTGTACTGTTCTCTAATGGCCCCCCTATACTGTTCTCTAATAGCCCCCCCCCCTTCTGTTCCCTCCTGGCCCCTGTACTGTTCTCTAATGGCCCCCTGTAGTGTTCTCTAATGGCCCCCATTTCTGTTCCCTCCTGGCCCCCTGTACTGTTCTCTCCTGCCCCCTGTACTGTTCTCTAATGGCCCCCCTGTATTGTTCTCTAATGGCCCCCTGTACTGTTCTCTCCTGTCCCCTGTACTGTTCTCTAATGGCCCCCCTGTATTGTTCTCTCCTGCCCCCTGTACTGTTCTCTAATGGCCCCCTGTACTGTTCTCTAATGGCCCCCTGTACTGTTCTCTAATGGCCCCCTGTAGTGTTCTCTAACTCCCCCCCCCGTACTGTTCTCTAATGGCCCTCTGTAGTGTTCTCTAATGCCCCTCCCCCTGGACTGTTCTCTCCTGGCCCTCCTGAACTGTTCTCTCCTGGCCCTCCTGAAATGTTCTCTCCTGGCCCCCCTGTAATGTTCTCTAACTCCCCCCCCCCGTACTGTTCTCTAATTCCCCCCTGTAGTGTTCTCTAATGCCCCCCCCCCCCGTACCGTTCCCTCCTGGCCCTCCTGAACTGTTCTCTCCTGACCCCCCCCCTGTACTGTTCTCTCCTGGTCCCCCTGTAATGTTCTCTAACCCTCCCTCCTCCATACTGTTCTCTCCTGGCCCCCCAATATTATGATGTTCCCTCCTGCCCCCCCTGTACTGTGCTGTGCTCTTTTCACCCCCCCCCCCCTTTAATGTTCCCTCCTGGATCTCCTATTCTCTGCCCTGCTGACCTCCTGTACACGGCTTATCTCAATTTGACCCAGAATTGAGCACCTGTGCAAAAAAGCAAGCACACGTTTTATTATTTATTCTATTATTTAATGCTATTTCTAAGAATAATTGTTATATCTACAGCTTGCTGATCGCATTAATGTTCTGTGAGTTGTAGACATGAAAATTATTTCAAGGGTTCCATGAGATCCCAGACCTTTGCCAGGGGTTCCTCGAAGGTAAAAACTGGAGAACACTGCCCCAGAAAGAACACACAGGAGCCAAACTGGAGGCAATTTACAGGACACTAATTTTAGTAGCATAAATATTAATGTGGAATGTATGTTCCTTGCTAAAGAACATTATTTTTATCAAGTTGTTATGGGTAATATTCCACTTTAAGGTCGTTTTAATCCCACGTGATATATGACGACGTTATCAGATGACATTTTCATTTAACATTTTGCACCGTAAAAAAAAAATGGGTCATTTTCATTTTGATTTTGGGCACACAAAGGCTTAGCTTGCGTATTCTCGACAGCTGGAGTAAATTCCACATAGATGCGCCGTAGCCTGTGCACACATGTGCCTCGTAATTCTTACTTGTCCGCACACGATTACCTGCACACGTATCTTTTAGTAAATCAGGTGCATGGTGTAACTAAAACCAATATATAAATAAAAATAATAATACAACTAAAGGAATAAACCAACAATTCGATATAAAATACATACTACAACAATCGAATATGGAAATCAAGTAAAAATATGAGTGTCTTCTCAAAAGGACCTGCATGTCCATGTTACGATAATACCCTACCATACATTTCCCCAATAATTCCAACACCTAATATTAGGGTTTCACCGATACTAGTATCGGTATCAGTGCCGATACCGAGTATTTACACAAGTATCGGTACTCCTGCAAATGCACCGATACCTGAAACCAATACTTTCAGCAGGGCCGATCCTAGGGTCACAGACATCTTACCAACTCCTCCCCTTTACAAATGTTTCTATGACAACGACTTAAACATAGAGCTGTTCCCCTAAGAAGTCTTCGTTACCCTGGGATCCTACCATGATCTTTTACCAATAAAGAAAATACAGGAAGAGCGTACACTAATGAGACCTGGAGGGGAGTCTCTCTGATGAACACAGAGAGGCTTCTGTTAGAGAGTCTATTAGAAAGAGCCCCCAGACATAGTACAGGAGATGGTCAGAGACTGTAGACATGATACTAGAGATGGTCAGAGACTGCAATCATAGTACAGGAGATGGTCAGGCTGCACACATAATACAGGAGATGGTCAGAGACTGCAGACATGTTACAAGAGATGGTAGTAAATAATGGCAGATCGGCCCTCTCACCTGACCCAGCGATACAGCAACAACGGTTCCTCTGATCAGGAGTCAGCTCACTCTGAATTGCCCGTGCGACTCCACTGGGTAGAGCCCAGATCTGTATTCTGCCAATGACTCCATTCCTTTCTCTACCAGGGATGGTGCCAGGCTGTGCAGCTTTCTCTCTCTGATGGTGTTCTCTCAGCACTGCCCTCTCCCTCTGGAGTCCTGGGTGCCCTTCCCTGAAAGCTTTCCTGGGCTCCTGGCTCTCTCTCTCCCATTCAACTGCGCAGACTGCCAGTATTTGGGACCACATGTCCCACAATCCTCTTCTTTGCTCCTTTGTTTTTTCTTCCCTAGCCGATATGAAGGCGGGGGGAGAAACATAGTGCGCCGCTCACTAGTACAGCAGCGCACGAGGAGGAGAGGGAGGGGGGAAATAAGAGCCCGCAGCTGCAGTGGCGTCACTAGGGTTGGTGTCACCAGGTGCAGTAAAACATGGCATCACCCCCTCCACCAACTATAGTCGTCCCTCAGTACAGACCCCACTCCATTAGGTATAGACCCCCCTCCGTCAGTGCAGACCCTTCACTAAGTATAAATACCTCCCTCAGTACAGACCCCCCCATCAGTATAGACACCCAGGACAAAACACCCCCCTTTATCAGTATAGACCCCCCTCAGGACAAACCATTTCCCCCTCCATTAGTACAGAACAGCCCCCCCCCCTCCATTAGTACAAACCCCCCAGAACAAAACACCCCCCCCTCCATTAGTACAGACCCCTCCAGGACAAACCACCCCCCTCCATTAGTACAGACCCCCCCAGGACAAACCACCCCCCTCCATTAGTACAGATCCCCCAGGACAAATCACCCCCCTCCATTAGTATAGACCCCCAGGACAAACCACCCCCCTCCATTAGTATAGACCCCCCCAGGACAAACCACCCCCCCTAAATTAATACAGACCCCCCCTAGGACAAACCACCCCCCTCCATTAGTATAGACCCCACAGGACAAACCCCCCCCCCATTAGTATAGACCCCTGAGACAAACCACCCCCCACATTAGTATAGACCCCCCCTAGTCAAACCCCCCCTACATTAGTATAGACCCCCCAGGACAAACCACCCCCCCTCCATTAGTATAGACCCCCCCAGGACAAACCACCCCCACATTAGTATAGACCCCTGGGACAAACCACCCCCCCCCCCCACATTAGTATAGCCCCCCCCCCCCCCAGGACAAACCCCCCCCCACATTAGTATAGACCCCCCCAGGATGAACCACCCCCCCACATTAGTATAGACCCCCCAGGACAAACCCCCCTACATTAATATAGACCCCCCAGGACAAACCACCCCCCCACATTATTATAGACCCCCCAGGATGAATCACCCCCCCCACATTAGTATAGACCCCCAGGACGAATCACCCCCCCCACATTAGTATAGACCCCCCAGGACGAATCACCCCCCACATTAGTATAGACCCCCCAGGACGAACCCCCCCACATTAGTATAGACCCCCAAGGAGGAAACACCCCCCCACACATTAGTATAGACCCCCCATGACAAACCACCCTCCCCCTCATTAGTATAGACCCCCCCAGGACAAACACCCCCTACATTAGTATAGACCTCCCAGGACGAATCACCCCCCCACATTAGTATAGACCCCCCCAGGACGAATCACCCCCCCACATTAGTATAGACCCCCCAGGACGAACCCCCCCCCCCCCCCACATTAGTATAGACCCCCCAGGAGGAAACACCCCCCAACACATTAGTTTAGACCCCCCAGGACAAACCCCCCCCACATTAGTATAGACCCCCCCATGACAAACCACCCTCCCCCTCATTAGTATAGACCCCCCAGGACAAACCACCCCCCCCCCCACATTAGTATAGACCCCCCCCCCCACATTAGTATAGACCCCTCCCTAGACAAACCACCCCCCATCACCATTAGTCTAATTAGAAACACCCGGGCGGCAGCTGGAGAGGACAGTGTGCAGCCGCGCCGCCCGGATGGAGAACGGAGCGGAGGCTTTTGCTGCTGGCGGGAGTTAAACACAGTCAGGAGGAGTGCTGGAACAAGTCGGGCTCGGGCTCCGGCTTGGCCACGGAGCGCCCCCCTTCCCGTGACGTCACTGCGCGGCCCGCGGCTGGTCTCAGCGGTGACAGTAACAGGCGGAGAGAGCTGCCTACGAACAACGAGAGAAGGAGGAGGAAGAGGAGCACTCGCGCTCCAGCGCCCCCACCTCTGTGGCGCCTGGGTTCACTGCACCCCGTGCACCCCGTGACGGATCGGCCCTGACTTTCAGGCTCGGTTCTTTGAGCTGTCAGTGGGTCTCCCCTGTTGACAGCTGAAGTGTTAAAGAAGTCCGGTAATTGGAGCTGTCAAAAAAAAAAGCAGTCGGCAATGTTTATTAACCACTTCAATACAGGGCACTTATACACCTTCCTGCCCAGACCAATTTTGAGCTTTCAGCGCTGTCGCACTTTGAATGACAATTGCGTGGTCATGCTACGCTGTACCCAAACTAAATTTTTATCATTTTGTTCCCACAAATAGAGCTTTCTTTTGGTGGTATTTGATCACCTCTGTGGTTTTTATTTTTTGCTAAACAAAAATAAATAAATAAAAAATAAAAGTTTTGCTTTTGTTTCTGTTATAAAACTTTGTAAATAAGTAAGTTTTCTTTTTCACTGATGGGCACTGATAAGGCGGCACTGACAAGGCGGCACCAATGAGCGGGCACTGACGGGGACCAACGGTGATAGGCACTTGTAGGCAGCATTGATAGGCGGCACTGATGGGCACTCATGGGTGGCACTGGTGGGCACTGATGGGCACTGATAGGCGACACTGATGGGCACTGACAGGCTGCAAAGATGGGTACTTATGGGTGGCACTGATAGGCGGCACTGCTGGGCACTGATAGGCAGCACTGATGGGCATTGATACATGGCACTGATGGGTACTTATACGTGGCACTGATATGAAGCACTGATAGACATCCCTGGTGGCACTGGCAGTGGTAGGCATTGTGAGTGGGCACTGATTGGCAACTGCCTGGGCATTGATTAGCAGCTGCCTGGGCACAGATTTGTATTTCCCTGGGGGTCAAGGGGGGGCATACCTGGTGGTCCAGTGTGGATGGCCATCCTAGTGGTCCTGGGCGGCATGATGGTGGTCCTGGGCAGGATCCGAGGGGGGGCTGCGCTGATAAACAATCAGCACAGACCCCCCCTGTCAGCAGAGCCACCGATCGGCTCTCCTCTACTCGCGTCTGTCAGACGCGAGTGAGGAAAAGCCGATCACCGGCTCTTCCTGTTTACACGATGCACGCTCCCGGGGGCGCGCAGCTGCTTAATATCCTGAGGACGTCATATGACGCCCAGTCAGGCAATTGAAACCACTTTGCCGCCGTCATTCTGCTATATGGCGGGCGGCAAGTGGTTAACAACATTGCTCAGCTGCTGAGACACTAAAATAAAAAGAAACATTGTTTCTTTTTGAATCTTTCTGTTTCTTCATCTGGGATGAACAAATGTTCCCCTGTTTAACCCCTTATTAAACCTTAATTTACTGTAATCAGCCTTAATTAACTCCCTATTCTCTTCCATTTAATTATTTATTTATTTATTTTTGTTCACATCTATTTTATAAACGATAAACAATTAAAACTTTTTTGTTTGCTTTGCTAGTGAATATTTTACACATATATATTAACATATATTTACACATTTCACACAAAATTAAAAAAAAAAATGTATTTATTTAATTTGTAAATAACTTTTAAATGCTTTGTACCATTGCTGACAGCTGAAGTGAAAACAAAACAGTCGCGGTACGTATCTGTAATTGGTATCGGCGAGTACTAAAAAAAAAAAAGGATCGGTACTCTTTGTCAAAAAAATAGTATCGGTGCATCCCTAGTTCCTATCATTTACAATACCACATCCCGGGAAAAGCCTCACACTTGTCCTGTGACAACAGAGGAGAGCTGGGTGATTCGATTACTTTATTATATGGAGAATGTCGTCGTTCCAACGAGGAGAAAGAAAAGGTAATTATGTAATAAAATCTGGGCAGATTCATTTTACACTTTATTAATTATTCATTAAAACCATAACACTAAGCAATTAAGAAAATCGCTGATCCTATTATCTGCAATTAAGACGGCAAATTTAAATGAGAGATGAACAGGGCTCTGCGAAGTGCGCACCGTTCCCTGGGAAACTCCGACTCCTGCTAACATTCCTTCCGTGGGAAATGGGCGATTTAAAGAGTAATTTCACCTTCGCAGTAAATTTAGATATCGTAGGGCAGGCAGGTTAAAAAAAAGTCCTCTTTAAGTGTATGTAAAGCCATTTTTTTTATTGGATGGAGTATGAGAAAGATTAAAGGGTGTTTTTACTTTTGCAGTCAAATTTGAGAAAAGTCCACTATATATTTGTTGTGTTCCCATTCACACAGCATGAAAACAAATTCTTAAGCTGGGTACATACTACAGTTTTTTTTTTTTGTGCACAAAAAAACCGAACAGCTATGGTCGGAAGCCGCTGTACTAACCATGTGAGGTTAGTGCAGCGATCTCCTCCCGCTGAGCTGTTGTGTTCTGACGGGGGGCTGGCGCTTCTGGCATCTCCATCCTGCCAAGTGCCCTCATAGTAAGCTGCTTGCTATGAGGGCACTCATGTGTGCCCGCTCCCAAGCCCTGCCCAAGCTCGCCCCTATACTCCCACTATCAACAACTTTGAGGCACCATTCCTTTCACTGACACCAACAATGGGACATAATTCCTCCCGCTGAAACCCATGACACCCTCCTCCTAAAACTAATGACGGGACACTATGCTTCCCGCTAATACCAATGATGTGACACTATGCTTCCCGCTAATACCAATGATGTGACACTATGCTTTCCACTAATACCAATGATGGGACACTATGCTTCCCACTAATACCAATGATGGGACACTATGCTTCCCACTAATACCAATGATGGGGCACTATGCTTTCCACTAATACCAATGATGGGGCACTATGCTTCCCACTAATACCAATGATGGGGCACTATGCTTTCCACTAATACCAATGATGGGGCACTATGCTTCCCACTAATACCAATGACAAGACACTATGCTTTACACTAATACCAATGATGGGACACTATGCTTCCCACTAATACCAATGATGGGACACTATGCTTCCCACTAATACCAATGATGGGACACTATGCTTCCCACTAATACCAATGATGGGACACTATGCTTCCCACTAATACCAATGATGGGGCACTATGCTTTCCACTAATACCAATGATGGGGCACTATGCTTCCCACTAATACCAATGATGGGACACTATGCTTCCCACTAATACCAATGATGGGGCACTATGCTTTCCACTAATACCAATGATGGGACACTATGCTTCCCACTAATACCAATGATGGGACACTATGCTTCCCACTAATACCAATGATGGGACACTATGCTTCCCACTAATACCAATGATGGGACACTATGCTTCCCACTAATACCAATGATGGGACACTATGCTTCCCACTAATACCAATGATGGGGCACTATGCTTTCCACTAATACCAATGATGGGGCACTATGCTTCCCACTAATACCAATGATGGGACACTATGCTTCCCACTAATACCAATGATGGGGCACTATGCTTTCCACTAATACCAATGATGGGGCACTATGCTTCCCACTAATACCAATGACAAGACACTATGCTTTACACTAATACCAATGATGGGACACTATGCTTCCCACTAATACCAATGATGGGACACTATGCTTCCCACTAATACCAATGATGGGACACTATGCTTCCCACTAATACCAATGATGGGGCACTATGCTTTCCACTAATACCAATGATGGGGCACTATGCTTCCCACTAATACCAATGATGGGACACTATGCTTCCCACTAATACCAATGATGGGGCACTATGCTTTCCACTAATACCAATGATGGGGCACTATGCTTCCCACTAATACCAATGACAAGACACTATGCTTTACACTAATACCAATGATGGGACACTATGCTTCCCACTAATACCAGTGATGGGACACTATGCTTTCCACTAATACCAATGATGGGACATTATGCTTTCCACTAATACCAATGATGGGACACTATGCTTCCCACTAATACCAATGACGGGACACTATGCTTTCCACTAATACCAATGATGGGACACTATGCTTTCCACTAATACCAATGATGGGACACTATGCTTTCCACTAATACCAATGATGGGACACTATGCTTTCCACTAATACCAATGATGGGGCACATTATTCCTACCACTAACACCAATGATAGGGCATTGTCCCCCCTCCTACTAACCTACTAAGCCTGAGCCATTGTTAACATCCCACTGACGCTGGGGTATTTTCAACTCCCATTGGTTCACAATTTGGCCCCCTAAAGTCTGAAGGACAATAAACTGGCCCTTTGTTTAGAAAGTTTGGAGACCCCTGACCTAGATTATCCCCTTCTCCCTCCCACGTGAGAGACCTAACTAACAGAAAGAGGCAAGGCCAAGTATTTTCCTAAAGTACTTCAATTGGGAAAATACAGCATTATAGCCACTAGATGGAGCTGACAATAACAGGAAATAAACATATTAGACACATTATGAGGATTTTTTGTGTTTGAGACCGTTTTTTAAAAGTAGACCTCATAAAGATTTGTGTATAATTTCAACTGTCTATTTCTGAACTCTGCCAGGCTTGTGACAGGTCTACGTTAAATTAGGAACCCGACAGCGCACATTCCTCGTCTACCCATCATCCCTCAAACTCCATTTTTGGAATTCTCCAAATCCTGTCTCTGTTCTCCGCTATGTCCTTTTTGGACAGTGCAGGGGATTTCTAAGATTGACAGGGAAAAGACAAACTTTGTATTATATTTCATATCGCCTACTACTTTCACCCAAAATGTAACTTCTGGTTTTGGCAAGGATTAGCCTTTAAGACTGATGACACTGTCCAAATATCAGCACATCTGTCTCTGAGCGGTGCCAGTACAGTGCCCTGTGTGGGCAGCACTAATCCCACAAATATTGAGCTTTCACTAGCTGATAATGAGTTCCTGGGAGCTGTCAGCAGAAGATTAAAGCTTTAGAACTACCAACATGGAGTCATTTGTAATATGCAAAATGAAAATTCTCGTTTTAAAAGAAAGTTTTACATCACATCATTTTTCAAATAATAGAAAAGCACCAAAACTTTTAAATGCGTTGCCTAACAAAAGACACTGCAGGGAAATACAAGATGAATCATTTCCCTAAATGTCTAATTGGAACAGCTCTCTGCCTTTTTGTCTGCTAATTCTATTGCTGTACTGTGTTAAATTGTACTGTTTACTTCCCAGATGCTCTCAATATGGAGAATAACCTTCTTAGATATGCCTTGTAGTTGCTTATTCCCAGGGGTCAAGTCCTGGGGAAAAAAGTGTGGGAACTCCCACCCAAGATCCACTCGCCCACCAAAAAAAAAAAAATCATACGCTCATATGCACGAACGCTTCAAAAGTGGTATTTTTCATCCAATTTTCATATTGTGTTTATGAAGCTTAACTGTTAGTACATAAGAAAAACAATCCTCAATAAACATAAATACGGTAATTCTCTGAATAATCAGCATTCATTCAATTGTGCTTCCATGCAAATGTGAACATCATGTTCTGATCTTATTGGGGAATTTTATTTTGTATATAGAGTGTTTATGTGGTGAGTTTACACTTTTCATTGAACAGACTTTGGATAACACAGGGTTAAACGGAAAGGTCATAAATGAACTGCACATTATCTGGACAGAATGCTTGGGGAGATAGTGATGTGTTCCTGCTTAGGAGATGTATGTTAGCTTGGGGGGGCTGCAAACTCTGCAAGGCTCCAACACACACTCGCTGCTTTTCCAACCCTTCACATATTTCCACATAAACTTCCCTCCTGGCATTAAACTTTGCCAGGTATTGTGCTCAGCTTACCACCCCAAACTGATGTTCCTCCCTCAGCACACCTCTCTCCCTGCATGTCCTGTGAGCAGAATAGCTGTGCTCCTCCTCTGGGTTCTCTCATCATATGGCACTGAAGATAGAGGAGGGGGGGATTCAGCGGGACACACAGAGCAAGTATGCAGGAGACTGGGGGGGGGGGGGGTGATGAGACAGAAAATCAGGAGGGCCCTGCGGGGAGGAGCGCATCATGAGAGGTCTGACTAAATACAATCTCTTAGCAGCAGGGACCTGATCTACCTGTCAGCTAGCTGTGATTGACAGGTAGATCGAAGCGGAAGCTGTCATGGGGCCCCCTACTGGCAATGGCTGAATGGTAAGGTGTGCGGCACTTACTATTGCGAGCTGTGTCGGCAGCTGCTGGTGTAGCACCTGCAACACAGCTTGCATACTTCAAAGTCTTGCAGGACATGGCTGCTAACAGGAACTGAGTTCCTGTTGTGGAAAAAGTACAGGAACTCCGTTCCCATGCGTTCCTGCAGGACTTGAGCCCTGCTTATTCCATGAGAACCTTAATACATTGCAGTCTAGTGTACACCTTCTAAGACTGTGCTGACATCCACAGACCTCAGGCTAGGGCCACACATCTGGGCTTTGTCCAGGTCAGTCTGTACAGGCACAGAAGCCCATTCATTTCAACCGACGGATGTACCTACTGCGAACGCGGGTAAAAATCTCCAAGGCTTTTTTCCAAACACACCTGCAGGGTAACTGCAAGGAAACTGTATGGTGCTGCGGCATTATGTCCTTTCCTGTACCCAAAGATGTGCTGTGCTTTCCGGTGTGTGAATTAATGACACCCCACCCAACGCGTTTTGTCTGCTGGTTGAGAATCAGTGCGATCAGCATGGTTACCAATCATGTGATCAGCATGTCAGCTTTGGAGATTACACAACGAATTATGGAAATGACATTTTTCTCCTTCTTTCTTTCTTTCTTACTTATTCTTTATCACTCTCAATCTCTATTTCTTTCGCTCTCTATTTCTTTTTTTCTCTCCTCTTTCTCTCGCTCTCTCTTTCTTACTCTTTCTTTGTCTTTATTTCTCGCTCTCTCTCTCTCTCTTTTTCTTTCTCTCTCTCTCGCACTCTTTCTTTGTCTTTCGTTCACTCTCTCTCTTTCATTCTTTCTCACTCTCTCTCTTTCTTTCGCACTTTCTCACTCTCTTTTTGTTTCTATCTTTCTTGCTTTGTTTTCCTTTGTCATTCTTTCTTTCTTTCACACTCTCTTTCTTTTACTCTCTCTCTCTCTTTCACTCTTTCTTTCACTCTTTCTATTTCTTTCCCTCTCTCTTTCATTCTTTCTTTTTCACTCTCTTTCTCTCTATTCGCTCTCTCTCTTTCTCTCTTTATTCGCTCTCTCTCTCTCTTTCTTACACTTTCTTTGTCTTTCTTTCTTTCTCGCTCTCTTTCTTTTAAACTCTCTTTCTTTCTTTCTTTTTCTTTCTCTCTCTCTTTTTCTTTCTTTCTCTCTCTCACTCTCTTTGTATTTCTTTATCTCTTTCTTTTACTCTCTCTCTTTCATTCTCTCTCTCTCTCTCTCTCTTTCTTTGTCTTTCTTTGCCAAGCTTTATTTCTGTCTTTCTCTCACACTCTCTCTCTTTCTTTCTTCCCCTCTCTCTTTCTTTCACTCTCTATCTTTTCATTCTTTCTTTCACTCACTTTATTTCTTTCTTTCTGTCTGTCTCTCTTGCTCTCTTTCTTTGTCTTTCTGTCTTGCACTCTCTTTCATTCTTTATTTTTCTCTCTCTCTCTCCCTTTCTCTCTCTCTTTCTTTCTGTATTTCTCTATCTTTTTGTTTCTCTCTTTCTTTTTTTGTTTTCCTTTATAACGCTTTCTTTCTCAAACACTCTCTTTCTTTCACTCTTTCTTTCTTTTACTTCCTCTCTCTCTCTTTCGTTCTTTCTTTCACTCTCTCTATTTCTTTCTCTCTCCACCCCCCCCCCCCCCTCTCACTCTTCCTCCCTCCCTCTCTCTTTCTTTCCCTCGCTCTTTCATTCTTTCTTTTTCTTGCTCTATCTCTCTCTTTCTTTCTGTCGCTCTATCTTTCTTTCACACTTTCTTTCTTTCTTTATTTTCTTTCTTACTCTTCTTTCTTTATTTCTTTCTCTCCTTCACTCTCTCTTTCCCTTTACTCCTAACTTGTTTTTTCTTTATTGTTTCCCTCTCTTTTTTTTATCTCTTTCTTTCTTTCTCTCTCTCTTCTCCCTCTCTCTTTTTCTCTCTCCCTCTCTTTGTCTTTATTTGCCACGCTTTCTTTCTCTCTTTCTCTCACACTCTCTTTCTTTCTTTCTTTCTTTCTTTCACTCTCTCTTTCTTTCACTCTCTCTTTCTTCCCCTCTCTTGCTTTCTCTCTTTCTCCTTCCTCTCTCTCTCTTTCTTTCCCACTCTCTCTCTCTCTTGCTTTCTCTCTTTCTTTCCCTCTCTCTCTCTTTCTCTCTCTCTCTTCTCTCTCTCTCTCTCTCTCTCTTTTTTCCTTATATTTTCCCCTCTCTTTTTTTTTTTTTTATCTCTTTCTTCCTTTTTCTCTCTCTCCTTGCTGTGCACAGGGAAAGAAGTTAAGTGTCAGAAGTCCTTACAGTGTAAATGAATACATGTATAAACAATTGTAGAACTTGCATTACTTCTATTACATAAAATGTATTTATTAATACAGTGTACCAAATAAAAGTCTTCTTTATCCTTTACAAACAATGCAAAAATAATGTGGGTGGTCTGAATGATAGCATCATTGTTGAGTTACCTGACGTTTATATATTTGGTTTAGATATCTAGACTTTAGTGATCCTGTCATGAATGGATTAAATAGAATATATAGAGGTTTTATATACAGTTTCCATATTTTATTATGGTCAGGACTGAAAAATAAAATGAAATATGAATATATAGTAGATGAATGTGAATAATTCCCTATGGATATAATGTACTGCATTCTCATTTCCAGACAGCCGGTGAAGCTCTTTGCTCTTTATCATATGATGTTCTCATTGGCTTTGCTAAGGAAAGACTGTTGTGGACTGTCTTTGTGGACTGTGTTAACCAGTTGTGAACACAAGACGTGTAGTGTGTCGTGTCCTGCTGACCCTCTGTGTCTCCCCTACTTGCTGGCTATTCCTGACTGTCAAAATGACAGCTGGGAGTTGCTGTGTAAATACAGCAGTTGCTATAAAAAAACAACCATCTGTTTATAAGCACTGTTCAGATAGAGAGATACAAAGTGACATTTCTACTTTTTTATTGATTCTATTTCATTCATCTGCATATGATGTCAGTTAAAGCAACCTGAGATGTAGAAAAGAAAACAACAAAAGTTAATTTCTGTTTTAAGCAGAGTTTGTTCTTAATAAACCTATTAACCCTTAGTTTACACTAATCGCCCCTAATTAACTGCTTCTTCCCCTTCTCCAATTAATCAATATTGCTGATTTTTTTTCTCTATTTTTCTAACCATTATTATTTTAACTTTTTTTTTCACTTTTATTTATTTTGTTTGTTAATTTTATTCAGTGTTGTATTACCAAAAAAAAGAGAGTGAAAAAGCCTTTATTTCATTTGCACTGATTTTGTTTTTTGTTTTTTACCAGAGTTATCATTTTAGGGTAATTTTATGCAGAACACATTATAGACTAAAATATATATTTTTTTATCTACAGTAATATTTTTTTTATCAAACTAACACTGATCAAAGTATCACAAAAACAAACCCTTTTTGTCCTAAAAAAATTATAGCTGCATTATTTTGTTATGCTAAATTAGCTTTTGTTATTGTTGTTATCATAAGGTATTGCCAAATAAACAGGCCCATAGGGGTGTACAGGTGTGGCAGCTGGTGTGGTTAAAATGCTAAAAGCTTAAAAAGCTAAATCTGAAATGTACACACATATGTTAATGAGTGAGAGCAATGACTCCCCAGAAAAGTGACTCCTCCATCTGTTCCCTTCCAGAGCAGTGAAGTCTCCCACTCCAGAGCAGAGACCCCACCCCCTCCCTCCTGCTTTGTACAGAAGGCCCCATAGCAAACTTCAATCAGACAGAGAGAGTCTGTAAGTAAACAGCTTCTGCTGTTCTCTCTCTTTCGAAAACCCATACTTTATTAGAAGCCCATGTCATGGGTGCACCCTGTATTAAAGTGGAGCTATAGACCATCGTAAAAAAAAAAAAAGACACATCAGTTTATGTTTTTTCCTGAATCTCCTTGGCCAGTAACATAGTTTTGTTACCTGCCAGCAGATCTGTTATTTTTCTTCAGGCTAAATTGTCCAGAATAAGTAGGAGTTGCAGAAAGTCAACTGGCTGGTAACATTATCTGCAGCAGATTGGATGAAAGAACAGCTGTTGGTAGTTCACACAGTTGGGTGACCACATTATTGCAGCATTTGGTGCTGGTGGGATAGCGTTGTCACCCTACTTATAAGATTCATGGAGAGCAGAAACTGATAATTAAAAATGAATTTGCACCAATTAAAAAAAATGTAAACGACTACATTTACAAGTTAAAAAGGAAACTATAGCCACAACTTTATCTTTAAGCTTTTTTGTTTCTACTTGCAAATAAAAGGGTGACATAGTGGTTAGTACTTCTGCCTTATAGCACTTGAGTCCTTGGTTTAAATCCCAACCTTATAGCACTTAGGTCCTTGGTTCAAATCCCACATGTTCTCTCTGTGCTTGCGTATTTCCTCTCATGTTCCAAATTTTTAAGCAGTTGGCCCTAGTCTGTGAGATAGAGACCAGAGACATAGGTGTGCGCAGCCTATTGCACTGGGGTTTGCACCCTAAAGCTTAAACACGTGTGTCTACATAAATAACTCACACATTGCACATTGATCTCCCTGCCGGGACACTTAAAGAGAAAAGCGTAAACACTTCTCTGGTGGCAGAGCCGGTAAGATGGAGATCTTTCCCATCTTCCTACCGGCACACAGAGCAATAATGCTAATGTGCATGCAGAGGCGGCTCTAGACTATGTGAGGCCTTAGGCAAAACTTAGACATGAGACTCACGTCCATAATGGGAAAAATAATTCAAGCAATAAAAAATAAAACTGTATGTCCCCCCAGAGTGCTACCGGCTTCCGTCCTCTTCTCTCCTGCTGACTGCTGTGGGAGATCTTCAGGAAAAGGGGCTGGTAAATATGTAATTTACCAGCACCTTCCTTTTCTAAATGAACACAGTGAGTGTGTGACTGTGTTTACTCTGCTTCGGTTTATGAATGGAGAGGAGCCTCTGTCTCCCGTTCATTCATCTGCAGTGCAGCTGAGGCTGCAGAGAAAAGGAGTTTGGGAATGTGTTCCCTCAGTCCCTTTCTCGTCTAAAAAGTGAGACTTTAGGGGTCTGATTAGACCCCTGATATCTCACCAAAGAGGCCAAAAACTCTCACCAAAAAACTTAAACATTTTTTTTTTTTAAAAGGAAAAAACAAATCGGGCTAAATTTTCTAATTAGAGACTTAAAAGCCATGACCAATATGTAGCATAATTAAGCCACGCTCACTATATGCCACTGGTCACCATCTCCCTAGTAGGGGCCCCAGTGCATTACTTTGCCCATCATGCTATTATGATGGCACTATACAATGGTGTGTAGGAGAGGAAAGTGGAGGGTACTACAGTGGGTAGTATGTATGTGAGAGCGGTGCAGAGTGTATGGGCATGGGTAGTATGTACATGAGAGGGGTGCGGAGTGTATGGGGTGGGTAGTATGTACATGAGAGGGGTGTGGAACGTATGGGAGGGTAGTATGTACATGAGAGGGGTGCACGTGATAAAAAAAAAGTGGTATATGGTGTGAATGAGCCCTAATTTATTGCTCCATCACTGCAGAAGCCACTTTGCAGTGGCATGAATGGAGCTACTGAAGTTAGTAGCACAGCACCAGAATTGGCCTCCCACCCTGCTGCAGTCTCTGCTCTCACCACACCCTCCCCCATCACAAGTCCCTGCACAAAGATGTCAGCTCACCTTCCTCCACACATCCGGCAGAACAAACTCCTCTCCTGCATGTGCGTGCATGCATCCCTTCTGGGTTCAGTAGCAGCTCCGCCTCCACCTCTATAATCTGCATGCGGCTCTGCCTGGGGGACATAGAGGGGGCACTGGAGAGAGCCGAGAGTGGCAGAGGGAAGAAGCTACAGGTCAGCGTGGCTCTGATGATAAAGCAGCGCCGCAGCTGCATACTAGGAGAGACCCTTGCTCATCCATCCGGCTCACTTAGTGGGGACACTGACAGGGTCACAGGGAGACATTCCCTCCCACTCCTACACACACTTCAGGCAAATTAGGCAGCCACAAGGCCCCTAAGTAAGCGAGGCCCAAGGGGACCGCCTAATTTGCCTAATTAAAGAGCCGCCTCTGCTAACCACAACATACAAGGCCATCCACAACATCGCCCCCAGCTACATTACCAACCTCATCTGCAGATATCACCCAAATCGTCCCCTCCGCTCCTCCCAGGACCTCCTGCTCTCTAGTTCCCTTGTTACCTCCTCTCATGCGCGCCTTCAGGACTTCTCCAGAGCATCTCCCATCCTCTGGAACTCCCTGCCCCGTTATATCCGATCAGCCCCTAACCTGTCCACCTTTATGAGATCCCTGAAAACTCACGCATTCAGGGAAGCCTATCCCACACCCACCTAACAACTGTCCCAGAGCCACCCCCATCAAATCATGCATCTATTACCTTTTGTACCACCACCCCCTCCCTTTTAGAATGTAAGCTCTACGAGCAGGGCCCTCCTGTCCCTTCTGTATTGTACTGTAATTGTGCTGCCCCCCCCCCCCCCTCTACATTGTAAAGTGCTGCGTAAACTATTGGCTCTATATAAATCGTGTATAATAATAATATTAATAATATGTGTACTAAACTGATCTATCAAACATGTTATTAGCTCCCCCAGCTATCTTTTGTGAACTATTATGCCCCCTTATGCAATGGAGAGGGGGAGAGGGGTTTGTAGTCCAAATCAGGAGAACAACCTAGGGTGACAGAGCTGCTCCTCCATTCAGTGAGTGAGTGTTATCATCCTAGGACAGGAAGTGTGTAAAGTGGTAGTAAACTCTGTACTCCCACTTGTACCTACAGGCAAGCCTATAATAAGACTTACCTGTAGGTACTGGGAATATCTCCTAAACTTGCACAGTTTAGGAGATATTCAGAGGGCATGCAGCCCATGACATCAACCGCGCATGCATTCTGAAGGGCCAGCTTACAGTGCCGGACCTTTCAGAGCCTGTACTGGAAACAGCGGCACTCGCGCGCATGCACAGGAGTGACGTCATCGTGCCCCCCGGCCACTCATGTAGCCGGAGGCCGCAAACCTGGAAGGAAGACCGGAGGAAGATGTCAGCCGTCTCAGCTGTGACATTGCGGCACTGTAGGCCTTCGTTCTAAAGTAAGTCTACTAGCACATTATGACATTGCCTTGACGGGAATTTTTTATTTTTTTTTGCTACCACCTGCAGTTTACTACCGCTTTAATGGCAAGATCACCAGGTGGAAAAAAAGCCGGAAAAAAACAAACAACTACAGCCATCATATAAAAGGACTGTTAATACTGTATATTCATTTTTTTTCTTGGGTTTAGACATACTTGAAACCATACATGACCTCCCCCTTTTAAATGAATTAATGATCTCTGTTTTTTATTTGACAGAGTTGGTAAAGGAGTATTTTCTGCCATGAAGCTCGGCAAGACACGTCCGCCGAAAGATGACGGCAGGAGACAAGGTAATGATATCCGGCTACTTCTACTAATCCCCCCTCTCGGCTCACAATAATTATTTAATGCAGTGCTTGATCCAGGACCTCTCAGGGCACGCTTTCAACACCTTATGTGCTTCTCCAGCAATGCTACATTTCACAATTTCATTTATTTATTATTGAGCCATTTTTACAAATAGTCAGTCCACCCTAAACAGATATTTTGGTATCAGATGCTGGGAACAGACGCGTACCAAGGGTGGGGGCATCAGGCATGCTCCCTCTTAGGTGCCACAAATCGAAGGGGGGTATTGCAGGCACCACTGGGTGCATGGATATATGTCTCTGTTTGGAAAAGTTCATTTTTTTTACTGAATCCATATTTCAGTGTGGATAGCAAAATCTTCACACCCAACAAGTGCACACCCAACTCTCAAGCTTAATACCATCTACTCTGACGCTAAATGGGGGTCTGGCTGCACTTTATCCCAGTATCCTTATGGGGTGGATGGATATCAGGAGCCAAGATTCCAGGATGGATTACCATACAACCAGAATGTTCTAAAGTGGGCTCAACAAAAGGGAGAGACAAAGGAGGAACTCATAGGGGCTT
Source organism: Lithobates sylvaticus (assembly GCA_028564925.1). Lineage (NCBI taxonomy): Eukaryota > Metazoa > Chordata > Amphibia > Anura > Ranidae > Lithobates > Lithobates sylvaticus. The sequence goes on along the minus strand of CM053028.1, from coordinate 509,403,749 downwards.
ATTTACGAAAGGCAAATCCACTTTGCACTGCAAGTGCACTTGGAAGTGCAGTCGCTCTAAATCTAAGGGGTAGATCTGAAATGAGTGGAAGCTCAGCTGATTTTATCATCCAATCATGTGCAAGCTAAAATGCTGTTTTTTATTTTCCTTGTATGTCCCCCTCGGATCTACAGCGACTTTACTTCCAAGTGCACTTGCAGTGCAAAGTGGATTTTCCTTTAGGCCCCTTTCACACTGGGGCGGGAGCCGCGGTCACGGTAAAGCAGCGCTATATTTAGCGCTGCTTTACCGACGTTTTGACCGCGGTATTCGGCCGCTCGCGGTGCGGTTTTACCCCCCCGCGAGCGGCCGAAAAAGGGTTAATATCCCCCGCAGTGCGCCGCCATTGCCGCGGTATTACCGCGGTGTCGCATTCAAATCAATGGGAAGGAGCGGTATAGGAGCGGTGAATACACCGTTCCTATACCGCTCCAAAGATGCTGCTAGCAGGACTTTTTTGACCGTCCTGGACGAGAAGGACGAGAAGACCAGCGCAAGAAGAAGCGGATCGGAGGAAGAAGAAAAATGGAAGAAGAAGATGGAAGAAGATGAAGGAAGGAGAAGATGAAGAATCCGAAGGATGAAGAAAGAAGAAAGAAGAGTTTAATAAAGGAATTGTCAAAGACTGTCTCCTGTCCTTTTTACCATTTTTGCCACTTTTTTGGTGAAATGGTAGGGGTACTTTTGTACCCCCTTACCATTTCACACAGGGGGGGGGCCGGGATCTGGGGGTCCCCTTGTTAAAGGGGGCTTCCAGATTCCGATAAGCCCCCCGCCCGCAGACCCCCACAACCACCGGCCAGGGTTGTGGGGAAGAGGCCCTTGTCCTAATCAACATGGGGACAAGGTGCTTTTGGGGTCTTAGACCCCCAAAGCATCCTCCCAATGTTGAGGGGCATGTGGCCTGGTACGGTTCAGGCGAGAGGGGGGGCCGCTCTCGTCCCCCCTCTTTTCCTGCGGCCTGCCAGGTGCGTGCTCGGATAAGGGTCTAGCACTGCAGTGTGAAAGCCCGCCGGCTTTCCGTCCCCCCCTCTTTTCCTGCGGCCTGCCAGGTTGCGTGCTCGGATAAGGGTCTGGTATGGATTTTGAAAGCCCGCCGGCTTTCACACTGGAGTGAAAGGGGCCGGATTTTTTCAGGCGGTGTACAGGAGCTATTTTTAGCGCTGTACCGCCTGAAAAACGCCCCAGTGTGAAAGGGGCCTTAGTAAATAACCCCCATAGTGTAGTAATTAAAAATCCAGGCTTTTAAATGAAAGTTAAAACTACCTACAATAAGGCAGGAGTAAAATTGCATATAAAACAATCAATCACATGCAGGCACCCCAGTGGATGTAATAAAGTCACCGCTGTAGCTCCTCCCAAAATGATTTTACTCCTGCCTTCTTGTAAGTAGTTTTAACTTTCATTAACCACTTAAGGACCGAGCCTCTTTTTTAGATTTGGTGTTAAAAACAGTTTTTTTGCTAGAAAATTACTTAGAACCCTGAAACATTATACATTTTTTTTCCTAACACCCTAGAAAATAAAATAGTGGTCGTTGCAATACTTTCTGTCACACCATATTTGCGCAGCGGTCTTACAAGCACACTTTTTTTGGAAAAAATACACTTTTTTGAATTACTAAATAAGACAACAGTAAAGTTAGCCCAATTTTTAAAATTGATACCCAAAATGTCACGCTTCAAAATTGCGGTCGCTCGTGGAATGGCAACAAACTTTTACCCTTAAAAATCTCCATAGGCGAAGCTTAAAAAATTCTACAGGTTGCATGTTTTGAGTTACAGAGAAAGTCCAGTACTATAATTATTGCTCTCGCTCTACCGATCGTGGCGATACCTCATATGTGTGGTTTGAACACCGTTTTCATATGTGGGCGCTACTCACGTATGCGCTCGCTTCTGTACGCGAGCTCAGCGGGACTGGCACATTTAAAACATTTGTTTTTCTTATTTATTTTACCTTTTATTTATTTTTTTACACTGTTCTTTTTTAAAAAAATTGTATCACTTTTATTCCTATTACAAGGAATGTAAACATGCCTTGTAATAGAAAAAATCACTACCGCCCTGCAATGTTATGGAGACGGGTGGGGGCCATCTTCCCCTCACTCGTCTTCATACCCAGCAAGGGGAAACATTCGATCGCCTCCGCCGCTGCCGACGGATCCGGTAAGCGACGGAGGGCCCTCTCCCGTCGCCGATAAAAGGGATCTTGCGGCGAATCCGCCTCAGAGACCACTCTTATCGGAAAGCGGACCGCCAGCCGAAGAAGAGGATACCAGGCTTATGGCAGCTAGCTGCTGCCATAACAACGATATTCCTCTTCAAAGTTAGGACGTGCAGCAGATATATATATGAATCTTTTACTTGATTGATTAATTGTTATGAATTGTTGCACTATATTGATAGCACAACATGTTTATCAGTAATATTAATATGTATAATGTTTATGTTGGCATTTTTTGAGTGCAGCTGTTACTGAGAAATTATTCATTTTTTTACGATTTGGTGACACTTTTTGCACAACTTATTTTTTGGTTTACATTTTTTTTATATTCAGATTTTATTAATGAAAAATGTTTCTATATAACAAATACCAAGGAAAAAAAAAAAAAGAAAGAAAATGTACAAAGAAAAAACAAACACAGAAAAAAAGTGGGTTACAGGCAGTCCCCGAGTTAAAACAACATACAACTCATACTTGCAAACGGAGGGAGACAACAGGAAGTGAGAAGAAATCTACCCATAGGAAGGGCACTTTTGCCCTTAATATACATAAAACAGGGTCTAAAGTCAACACAGAGCCATATACAATATTTAGGGTGTTCCCAAAACAAATGTATAAAAGAGCCAGGAATTTAAGTGCATCTTTTGCATTGGGAATTATCCCTACGGACAGTTTCATACAAAAATTCAGGGGTTCTGTAGACTCTATACAGAATGAAAAGTTGGGTCACCCTATGAGTTGGAGACAGTGAAACCAGCTGTACATTCTGCAGTATTTATTCCCATACCTGTCTTAAAATTACATCCATATCCGTCTCTCATCTGCACTTACAGGGGGTAGGGAATTTAAAAAAAGATTTAAGTAACAGTTGTGTGTATACCAGAGGAATAAGGCCTTTAGTAGTATTTGCTTGAACTATAATATCTAGAATGGGAGTAGAGGAAAACAAAATGGTTGGAGTCAGGCCCTAGGTCTTTAAAACATGTCTTAGGCCGGCCATACACGGAGCAAATTTCTTTCCTGCAACCACGTGTTGCAGGAAAGACATTCACTCGATTCCCCCATCAACATAGACAGTGTTGATGCAGAAATCCTTCCTGCTGGGCCATTGTCTTCTCCCGGGACAGGGGCTGGCGTGGGAAGCCGTCCCCACCAGGAGAAGACAGTGATTGTCACTAGTGGCTATAGCAGCTGTTTTCGATACTCGCAAGAAAATCCGGCAGGCTGGTTGTACCGATCAATCAACTTGGTACATTCAGACTGTCCATTAATGATTCGAACCATGTGTGGCTGGCCTTAGTTGAAAATATTGATAAAACCATTTTTGGTCTAGGGTATAATCGGAACAGAGTTGTTGATTTGTTTTTAAAACCCATCCAGAATACAATTGCATCAGGGTGGTGATCCCCGCACACTGCCACCTGAAAAAAACTTCCAGTCGGAAAATTTCAGGAAACGCCCTCCTTGTCCAAAGAGGAGCGTATCTCGTATACTCAGAAAAACTCAATAATATTTTAGTAGACAGACCTTATATAGCAAATGCAGTGTGGGGTACGTAGATTGATTAGAAGGTGGAGAGGTAGAATCCAGGGCCAACAGAGGGTTACGATTATGCAATAAAAAACAAGTATATTAGATGACGATATTTGTAAACCTCTATTATCCCAACCTACAAGATGTTGAAGTTGGGTCGCCAAAAAATATACCGGGATTTGGTGCTGCTAGGCCTTCTTGATCTTTCAAAAAATTTTAAAAATTCATATTTAATTCTATGGGGCTTTTTATGCCACATTTTTTTTTTTTATGCCGCTTTTTATCCCAAAAACTGAGGCATCCATATCATTTTTAAAAAGTTAGTGTGGCCACCCACAGAAAGAGAGGCAATTTACACCACACATTGCCCTGGGAAAAGTAAAGCCCCCGTACACACGGGCCGAATGTCGGTCAAAATTGTATGACACCCTGTCCGAAAAAAGCCGGCTTCTGTCAGACGAGCATGCTGGAAAACCAGCAGCCGACCAGCTCCTGACCAATGACTGAGAGCACCGATTGTAGTGTTCTGGCGGGGGGGGGGCATCCCCCCTCAGAACACAGCAGCTCAGCGGGGGTAGATTGCTGTACTAGCGTCGGATCGGTAGTACAGCAGCTCCGACTGTAGCTGAGAGTTTTTTTATCGTTCAACCTACTGGTTTTAAAGAGAGCCCTCGTGAGGGTCCCATGGAAGTAATATGGGCTTATTACAAATTATTGTAAGGCCAGAGAAAACACTTAAGTTCTTAATGATGGTCAATGCAGTAGACAAAGATCCCTGGGTATTGGTCATGAACAACAACATGTTGTCCACATATAAAGCTATCTTATCTTCATGTTTTCCCCTGCAAAAGCCATGCACCCCAGGAGAAAAGGGGCAACAGTGGGCACACTTGTCTGGTCCCACAGGACAAAGTTAAAAGAGTGGACATCATCCCATTAACCGGTATGGAGGCTCTAGGGAACAAATATAAGGGTTTAACCCAGTTGCAGAAGACCTCGCCGAAGCCAAATCGTTTAAGCACTTCCCATAGATGTATATAAATAAGTTGCTCTCATATACAGCGTGAGTGATCATAAAAAAATATTAAATAAATGAAATAAAGTGCAAGTGCAACACAAATATAAGTCTATAAGTAAAGACTCTGCATAAAAAGAAATGAAAAAAACATATTGAGTCCACACATAAAGGATTCCACAGTGTGAGAGGGGGTGATCCCAATGAGGTGATGAACTCCAGGTCACTTCCACCATAACGAAGGAGATGGGGGTATCTTGAATAGAAAAACTCACCCGATGCATGGGACTCTTACCGGAACTAGTGGACCCCCTAAAGAGCAAGAGCAGACTCTGCAGGGTCTATATGTCCTCCTTGTCACTGAAGCTCTCTGACAGTGGCTGGAAGTCCTCCTCAATATCCAACTTGAAAATGGGAAATCACGTCTAAAAAGGGAGAGGCGCACGTTTTCACTAAGTGCCAGTTATTATGTCTGTAAGTATTGTGGACTAAGCAATCTGTCAATAGAGGGCTAAGTCTGCTGGCGTATATGACCTTGCTCTTTAGGGGGTCCACCAGTTCCGGTAAGAGTCCCCACGTATCGAGTGGGTTTTTTTCTATTCAAGATACCCCCATCTCCTTGGTCACGGTGGAAGTGACCTGGTGTTCATCACCTCATTGGAATCACCCCCTCTCACACTGTGGAATCCTTTATGTGTGGACTCAATATGTTTTTTTTTTCATTTCTTTTTATGCAGAGTCTTTACTTATAGACTTATATTTGTGTTGCATTTGCACTTTATTTAATTTATTTAATAATTTTTGGTGATCACTCACGCTGTATATGAGCACAACTTATTTATATACATTTTTTGCACTTTGGAGATATCTGATAGTTTTCGTTGCTGCTGTATATGTTTATTGCACGCTCTAGCGCGGTATAACCCCTTATATTTACTTCCTATAGATAGCACAATTCTATGCTATCAGATGCCTTGGCGCCGTCCAGAGACAACAGTTTATCGAGTTATCAGCAGGGGATTGGATATTCAAAAAAATACAGAAAAGTAAAATTAAGCAGACCAATATAACAATAAATAACTAAGAACATCGAATTCATTGTTTGTTTTTCGGTTAATTTCACAAGCTGCAATGGGGCTAATAAAAACATGTAATTCTTTTTGGATTATTGGCTTTTCAAAGTTTTAATTACAACAAAGATAGATAGCGAGAAGTTAAATGTTTAATGAAGTTCCAGAAATGGTAGTATATGAATTGGAAGTAATAAGGCATTAAAGCTGAATTCCAGGTAAACAGCTAAATACACAGCTGAAATACATAAAAGGAAGCTGTTTAATCTGACAAAGTATTTGTATTTCTGTCCATCCAGACCTAAGATTTACATAGCCCTGCTACATAGCATACAGATCTGTTTGACAGGACAGGAGATTGCGTTTTCTTTGTTGCAGTTCAAGGAGGAGAGGCAGGCTGATGAGCGCCTCCCTGTGTCACTCTGCTGTCTCTTCCTATCAGCACGCTTCTTGAACTGCAACACAACTGATTGGCAACTTGTGCTGCTTTTTCCTCCCCTGCTGTACATGGACTGCAAGAGTAGGATACTTCAATGTCAGGTCCTTACACTGCTTGCATTTAAAAAAACGTATTTAATGGTATATTAATGAATGGAGAGCTGCATTTATAGCTCAAAGAAAACTAAAAGAAATGTAAAATCAGGTTCCGCTCTAACCACAAATCTACAGTGCAAACGATCATACAAAAATCAATTATTTGTGACTAGGTGACAATGTGAAAGCAAAAATGGAACAAATAAAACATTTGCATCAAACAATATCATTTGTGCAAAAGAATCTTTATTAAAAGTGCTGTGAATAAAACAAGTCTCTCTTTGTACAGTGCTCATTCTTCCAAACCAAAATTTCTTCTCCAAAGATCATGCGTTGTGAACTACAATACACCTCCAAAAATAACCACGTGCTCTGTTGTGCTCACACCCATGATGTGCATTCACCGGAATCCAATGACCCTTTTACTTCAATGCTGTCCTTCCAGGCAGCCTTTCAGGTCACCTCCTCTCCTCCAAGCAATAGGTCTCTTTAAGGCTGTTATTCCTCCTGTTCACACATTGGCCATTTCAAAAAATAATAAGCAACACAAGAGATACCATAGTGCAGTAATCTTTATTTTAAATACAGTTGTGCTCAAAAGTTTGCATACCCTGGCAGAAATTGTGAAATTTTGGCATTAATATTTAAAATATGACCGATCATGCCAAAAAAATGTATTTTATTTAAGGATATCAATCATATGAAGGCATTTATTACCACATTGTTTTTTGGATCCTTTTTAAATCATAATGATAACAGAAATCACCCAAATAGCCCTGATAAAAAGTTTACATACCCTGGAATGTTTGGCCTTGGTACAGACACAAAAGGTGGCACACACAGGTTAAAATGTAAATTAAAGGTTAATTTCCCACATTTGTGGATTTTTAAATCACAATTAGCGTCTGTGTATAAATAGTCAATGAGTTTGTTAGCTCTCACATGGATGCGCTAAGCAGACTAGACACTGCGCCATGAGGAGGTAGAAAAGAATTAGTCAAAAGACCTGCGTAACAAGGTAATGAAACTTTACAAAGATGCCACCTTCTGTGTCTGTAGCAAGGCCAAACATTCCAGGGTATGTAAACTTTTCATCAGGGCCATTTGGGAGTTCTGTTATCATTATGTTTTAAAAATCCAAAAAACTAACAGAAATCACCCAAATGGCCCTGATAAACAGTTTACATACCCTGGAATGTTTGGCCTATATTGTCTACTGGCTCCTGTCACTGCTCCAGCACTATCTCGGCTCTAGAACCGCTCCCCTCACTTCCGGCTTTCACAGGAGAAACGGAGGGGAACAGAGCCATAGGTTTCTGCTGTCATCAAACTGTTGTCAGTAGAGTGGGCCTACTAGCCTGACCCAGGACCCAATTGGGGTGCGCATTCACAGGTGACTCCTTAGCATCTGGCTTGCTACAGGGGGCACCCAAAAGAAGGGAGCAGCCACAATTTCCAACAGGGACTACCAGAAGATATAATTGCACAGAGCAGGTAAGTATAACATTTTAACCCTTACAGCGTGGGGGCAACTTCCCTGCTAAGTGGATTTTTACTTGCCCCGGAGATGGCTTTATAATTTCTAGATATTCCCTTTGACATAGCACATCTTCAGTTTTTGAAGATCCACTTCAACAGTTTAAAACCAGTGTGTTGATCTTGTCTAAAAACTGGAATATAACAAAAACAAAATAAATTCAATTTGCCCACATAACTGTCACTGCACTAAAGAAAACTTTACGAGTCGGGAAGCTTCTCATTTCCCTCTGAATGTGCGGATGTTTATTTCTTATATAAGTTTTATTGACTTTTTTTTTTTTCCTTCCTTTCATTATACTCATATAACACAATAACTTTTAGACAGCATGATTTATGAGCTGGTGCAGTACATTTAGTTGATTTGATATTCTTAGGACATTAGTATATAGGGAATACAGAAGGTACAACTTGTAATAACTTAGTGTTAATTTAGTTTTAAATGCAACCCAATCCAAAAAAGTGTTTTCCCATTTTGGGTGGAATGGGTAGAGACAGAGTCTTCATCATCAGCCCTAGAGCAGCCTTTTTCAACCTTTTTACCAAGGAGGAGCCCTTGAAATAATTCTTAGGTCTGAAGGAACCCCTGCCAATATTTTTTTTTCTACAGCTCACTGTACGTTAGTGCGGGGGTCAGTGGGAAGCATGCTTCTTACTTTGGTCAGTGGGAGGAATGGTGTTAATGATTAGATATCTAAGAGGTAGAAATTGCTCATTGCTCCTTGAAACCCAAGGAACCACTGGATGATCCCTGGTTGAGAAAGGCTGTCCTAGTGAGTACATGGTACGATTACACTGGAACCTTTGTGTCACCAGTGGTATGTATGGGTTTTCTTACGTTATGAGTATTCAGTCATCTCTGGGAGTCCCACAAGAAGATAAGGGTATTATGACAGGTCATGGCCCTCAGGTTTGTCCCTTGTGGTTTCTCATTTGGTCAACAGCTAATGCACAGGCATGGAGCTGACACATAATGCCAAGACCATAGGCAGAAGCATACTCTACAGAGCAAAGTTCGGGGCAGGTAAATTGCAGATGATGTGTGGTTGGTAGTAAAAGTCGGTAGAAGTCTTAAGAAGTGGTTAGACAGGCAGGCAATCAGAATATAGGAGACAAGCATAGTGAACACTAGAAACAAAAGAATCTCTAAGGCTACAAGGACTGTGGAGAACCACCTTGCTCAGATGTCTCCTGCTAGGTAAAGAGGACTCAGGAATTTGCAGCTGCAGAGTAGGCAGTATAACCAAACAGATTTGGATGAAGTCTGCAAAAACCGAACCAAAACACCCCTCCACGCACTAATCCAGTGCACAGCACAGCATAGTAGAGTTTTTACAAAACAGAAGGTATCTGTAATTGTCTCTTCCATCATAAATCCAATAGGTTTATTCCTCATTTTAGGATACTGAGCAGATCCTGGGCTATATTCTTCATAATTGCACTTGTGGGCCAGTGTCGAAGACACATATTCTGTCCATCTCTGCACATTTGTGGCTAAAGAGAACTGTAGTGGGAGGGGGTTATTGAGAGGAGTCTTAGGACTCTATCATTCAGGAAACATGACATTTCTTTGGTGGTATGTACAATTAAAAAATAACTGTTTATAAAGCAGAGCCCACATATGTAGCCTCCTATAGCACATTCTATCATTCGTTTTTACTTAAATAAACACTTGATGTAATTGGTGGAGCTTGTATAAAAGGGGTGCCCTAATTTAGGTGTCCCTAGGGGGGACAAATGTCTAAACACATCTCAAAACTATGTAAAAATAGATCTCTAAATTGCATTATATGTATTTACAGATGAGCCGGCCGTCTTGGAGACCGAAGACCTGGACAGGAAGGCGATGCGGCTGGGTGGTGGACTGGACCCAGACACCATATCTCTTGCCTCTGTCACGGCCCTCACAACTAATGTCTCCAATAAAAGGTAAATTGATGACTCCTTCATAGGTGCTATAGGATATTTCGGCATTTTATAAACTTTGTACCTATTCCTCCATCCCCTACGCAAACACCTGCCTCATCACTATGGCAAATGCAATGACATCATCATGCAGTGTCAAGCATCCCAGCATGTGCAATGAAGTCATTTGGGGGTGCCAGTATTAGAAAATGTCTGGTAGAGTATGGATGAGTGGATCTCTCTGGGTTTGGTTCATAAACAGCCTCTAAGTGTAGCAATATGGTTACATTTAATGAAGGTACAACATTTAGCAACTCACATGATTGATGATTAAAACAGGCACATCTAAGTATGCAGGCATCCGGGGTAAAGCTGTCCACATAGACCACCTCTCACGGACGTCGTCCCTTCCACGCTGCGCTCCACGATTGGTTCAATCGCTCTACTGCAGGTTAGTCTTCCCAGTCATGATTGCAGACTGACAGCGGTGAGAGCCGGCGGTGTGAGAGGTGGTCTATGTGGACAGCTTTACCCCAGATCCTTGCATACTTAGATGTTCCTGTTTTAATCATCAACCATGTGAGTTGCTAAATGTTGTACCTTCATTAAATGTATCCATATTGCTACACTTAGAGGCCCCTCTCTTCTATTTTATACTCTGTAGCTCCTGCTGGATTTTGCTTCTAATCCCCTTGTAGAGGCTTCCATTTGTGGATGAACGTTTTATGGTTACACAACCTATCACATTGCTATAATCTTTTTATATGGATTTTAAACTGACGGATTTATGAATAAATGGCTGTGGAACAAATCATTTGAGTTTCCATTATTTGTTATGGGGAAATTCGCTTTGATATACAAGTGTTTTGGATTACAAGCATGTTTCTGGAACAAATTATGCTTGCAATCCAAGGTTTTACTGTATCTCATTTCGCAGAATTGTCAGCTCTATCTAAACCTGGCCACAGATGGATCAAATCTCATCTGGTTCAGCAGGGACCAGCCAAAACATTCGATCTATCTATGGGCAGGCTGGTATTACTGAAGTCGATCCAAGCATTTTTGGTTTGCTTAACAGCTCCATGAAATACAGACAATATGGCTGTTGGGAGCCTGCTGTTTTATAGTGAGGAGAAAATTATTGGCTCTTGTGACTCAGCTGACCAGGGACTATAACTATGCATTGCATTATAGGTCGTTCCTTATTTTTAGGCGAACATGCAAAGTTTTAAGACAAAAATCCCTTGGATTTGCCACAAAACCATGGTAGCAGCAAATCCCTCAATGCTACAAAATGTGTTCTATGTCACAGTGCCGGAAATCTGTGTCAATATTTGTATTGTGAGCCAGAGACATAACGAGCCCCCTGAGATTTCCTATACTGTGTATATTAAATCCCTGCATTTATTTGTTGGTAGGCTTACTTTAATGTTACTGTTATGTAACTTATTTCTTTTTCTGTAGATCTAAGCCTGACATTAAAATGGAGCCCAGTGCTGGGAGGCCAATGGATTACCAAGTAAGTCTTAGGAAAATGTTTTCTCAGGAAAATGTTCTCTTCTAATTTTTGCAAACATTTTGCAGTTTAAAGTGAACCTGTGACCAGACTATGGACATTATGAAAATAACAAGTATTGAAATGACTCTCGGACAAGCTGATTCCAAAACATGCATACACTGAAATGCATACACTGATAATTTAGTCTGGTAATCCAGAGTTCCCTGTGTTGCATGTAAGTTACTCTTATGCCGTGTACACACGACCGGACTTTCCGGCAAACTAGGTCCGACGGTCTTCCCGACGGACTTTCGGCGGTGTTCCGACTGACTTTTCGAACGAAAGGACTTGGCCACATACGAACGGACTAAGTCTGGTCGTGGTGACGTAAATAAGACAAAAAAATAGCCAGTAGCCAATAGCTGCCCTTGGGTCGTATTTGGTCCTTCGGACCAGCACACAGAAGAACGGTTTTCCCGATTTTAGTCCGTCGGAATTGAGTCAGTCGGATAGATTTGAAACATGTTCTATTTCGAGGTCCTCCGTAATTTTTTCCTTAAAAACACACGGATTAGCCCACACACGATCAGATTGTCCGACAGACTAATCCTGTCGGACCTAGTTTGCCGGAAAGTCCGGTCGTGTGTACGCGGCATTAGGAGAAAAAGGGCAGAATAAAAGCACCGGCACCAAAGCTAGTAGGTAGTGATTGGTATCTATAACCTGTCCCTAGGCTCTCCTTGAGGAATCCTTGATGGCGGCACACTGTAAAAGTCCTGTGCAGAGTCTAAAGATTAAAATTAGATGTTGTGCAGTACAATACAATTTTGTAGAGTCGTTACCTTTAAGAATCGATTAGTATCTTCATGGCCTGAGAACAGGCTTGTTTTAATTATGATTGAAATTAATTGGGGTATTTGAAGAGTGAACAGCTCTTCCTGGGCCCATAGATCAGATGTTCCTCTCCTCATGTACCAACCATGGTCTCACATTACATTCTGTACAATAAATATCTCTAATTCCTATGAGTCTCTAGAAGGCTTTTATGGTAAGCCCTTCTAGACATAAACCATACTCAGCTGGCCCCTTACTCATCCGATCTTATCTGTTGATACTAGGCCATACACTGTAGATCACAAGTTAATAATTTTAATGTAGATTCACTCCATTAACCTTTTTCCAGGCAATCTGGATTACCAATAGGTGGAACATCTTTCAAAGCAATGGAACCATCACTGTGACGTTAGGCATCTACATTGCATGGAGGGATAGTAGGGGTGTTCCAATGCTCAACTTACTAAACTCAATAATCTCCTGGGACAGACAAAGAAGGTTAAAGTGGAGCTCCAAACAAAAGGGGAAGCTCTATTTGTGTGTCTAGTTTTGACAGGTACCCACTTCCGATCAGACCACCGTGGCGATCTACGACGATGTCTGGCCCCTTCTCCTTCCTCCAGCGGCCTTCTGGGACCTGTGTGTGCAGGACCATTCGGAAAGCACAGTGTGACTCACGCATTCGCATCAGGAAATCAGCTGTAAAGCCAGAAGGCTTCACTGCCTGTTTCCCTTACCTAAGATGCCTGGCACCTGCACCCGGAGCCGATTGAAGAAACGGCTCGGGTGTGGACATCGCTGGATCCCTCGACAGGTAAGTGTCCTTATATTAAAAGTCAGCAGCTATGGTATTTTTGGGAGGAGACTGAAGCTCCTCTTTCAGTTATTTTTGTATATCAAAATTAAGGTGACTTATGAATGAATTCTTTTACAGAAAAAAGTAGAATCTCATAAGCTAAACAAAGTATGTCATTTATTGGGCACTAGTTTAAATTCTGCACTCTGACATATAAATTGAATGAAAATATTTAGTATGTTGGTTTTCTAGGCTAAGAACCCGGCCCCATGTAATTCTTGGCAAACACAAGTGGAAAAGTAGAGTGAGCACCCATAACTCCAGCCAAAAGAAAAAATGTTGTTTTGGTTGGAGTGAAGAAAGGTGAGAGCCACCACCGGGTTTTTATTTTTACCTCTTTCTACAGGTGACCGTACCCTTCCCTACTCTATGTAAAAATTATTAAATCCATAATAAAAGATTATTGGGCAAGGTAGAGATCATTACATCACTGCCCCACTTCTCCACTTTGTCTAATCATGGAACATTTTGCATTCAATGAGATTAGACATGTGCGGTTCGCTTTGTTTCCGAATTGAAATTCGGATGAATCTGTTGTTACTCGGAAATTCGGATGTATCCGCATTTGCAAATTACAATAGTACCGAAATTTAAATGAATCTGAAATAACAAAACAAAATTCTGGACGAAATTTGAATTTAAATAGTCTTCAAATTGAATTTGAATAGTTTTCGAATTTGAATAATTTTCAATTCGAATTAATATTTCCAAAGAGAATAAAATAGAATAGAGAAAAAAGGAATAAAATAGAAAAGAATATAATAGGATAAAAAATAAAGAATATAATTTACTAGATTAAAAAAGAATAGATAAAATAAAGGAATAAAAAATAGAATAGACAATAAAGGGATAGAATAGAAAATAAAAATATAATATAATAGAGTAAAACAGAACAAAATAAATTAGTAAGTTAAAGAACAGAATAAAATAGAATGGAAAATAAAAGAATAGAATAAAAAGTAGAATAGAATAAACAAAATAGAATATAACCATCTTCTGAAAGTCAAATATCAAATAGAATACATTTGAATTTGAATACAATAGAAAAAAATAAAATAGAAAAAAAATAAAAAAAATAGAAAACAGAATAGAATAGAAAAGAGTAGAATAGAAAACATTGAATACAATAAAATAGAAAGAAAATAACCTTCTTCTAAAATTTTGAATTTTGAATAGAATAAATTCAAATTAGAATAGAATAGAAAATAATAGAATAGAAAAGTGAAGCATAGAATAGAATCACACAAACAATAGAATAGAAAGAAAATAACCATTTTCCAAAATCTGAATAGAAGAAATTTGAAATTGAATAGAAAAGTATAAATTAGAATAGAAAATAAAAATATACTAGACTAGAATAGAATAAAACAACAATAGAATAGAAATGAAGAATACAACCATCTTCCGAAAATCTAATTTAGATTAGAATAAATTTGAATTAGAATAGAATAGAAAAGTATAGAATAGAAAATAGAATAGAAAATGATAGAATAGAATAGAATAAACAATAGAATAGAATGAATATACAGTAACTGTTTTCCAAAATTCAAATAGAATAAATTTGAATTAGAATAGAATAGAAAAAAATTGAATATAATAGAAAATAAAAAAATAGAATGGAAAATAAAAGAATAGAATATAAAAAACAATAGAATAGAATAGAAAGAATACAACCATCTTCCAAAATTGGAATTTCGGATAGAATAAATTTGATTTAGAAGTGGAATTGGATTCAAATGCAATTCAAATGGAATTATATTCGAATTTGAATGCAATTTGAATTCTAATCGATTTGAATTTGCTGAATTCAGTTGAATTGAGTTCAATTCGACTATATTTGGAAAATTTGAATCGATTCGAATAAACAAAACAAATTTTGAAAAGGAATTCAATGAATTTATGTAAATATCGAAACAAAACACATTTTTTTGTTCTGCACATGTCTAATTGAGATAGTGAATGGTGACCATGCTGAGCGAGGGACCACAATGCAGAAGAGCAGCCGCTCCATACAGGACCTGGAAGGAAGTGGAGACCACTGTAGTAGGGGTGACTACTACAATCATTTCTAGCTTTCCAGGGTATCCCACAGGTATACAACATCCATGATGTATAAACATGTATAAAAAAAGAAATCCCGGGGCAGACTCGATGGACTACTCGGTCTGTTTTCTGCAGTCACCTTTCTATGTTTCTATAATTACATTGTTACAAGCTCTACCAATATAACAAATTGCCGTACCGAAACTTCAGCATTTCTCTTTCTATCCTTTAATGGATGATTTTCTGTCCTGCAGGTTAGTATTACAGTGATCGAGGCTCGGCAGCTGGTGGGATTAAACATGGATCCCGTGGTTTGTGTTGAGGTTGGAGATGAGAAGAAATACACCTCCATGAAAGAGTCCACCAACTGCCCGTACTATAATGAGGTAAGTACTTTGAACCGCAGACCATTATCGGCTTCCAAGGATTGTGAGAGATCTTCCAGGAAACAAATCTTATATATAGCCAGACTTTTCTTCCTGATTACAGCCAGGCTGACAGTATACTCTGGAGGAATGTTATTCAAGCTAGTAGTTGCTTTATAACACTAGCGTCTTTTTATTTGCTTTGTGTTTGCAACACATATTAATAAAAATTTACTATCATTACATTAGAATACAGAGTGTTCCTACCTTCAATATTTGCAAACTAGGCTTAGATGTTTACAGGTTAACATGGCTTATATAACCCCTTAAACTCTTTAAAGTGATGATAACCCTCTGCGTGTGTAGGTTTAACACATTGAGTACAATAAAATAAACATTCTCCAGTAAGCTGCTTGTTGAAATTCTTACCCAGCACTTGCAATTTATACCATTCGATCATGCTGGCCCCTGCTCTCTCAGTGCTACTTCCCTGAACTTCTGGTCTTCAAAGAAAAGTGTTGACAGTGGACAGTGCAGTCTGGAGCCAGTCAGGAGAAACAGGGGAGTGCCTTGCCATCCTAGGCTAAGGGGATGTGTGTTTCTATTGATGCACCCAAGGTAGGAAGACATAACTCTAGTCCCTGCATGCAAGGGTGTCTCCATTGGATGCTGCAATAGAAAGGAGCCACCCTGAAATAAATTAAACTGGAATATAGACAAGGATTAAAAGATACAGAAGCTGCATACTTAGTAAATTAATAAATCAGCAGCTGAGGGTGCTTAAAAACTGAGGGTTCAATGTCGATGTCAATGTCTTTAACCACTTCAGCCCCGGACCATTTGGCAGCCAAAGGACCAGAGGTCTTTTTTCAATTTCGCACTGCACTACTTTAACTGGTAATTGCGCGGTCATGCAATTTTGTAACCAAACGAAATTTGCGTCCTTTTCTTCCCACAAATAGAGCTTTCTTTTGATGGTATTTGATTGCCTCTGTGATTTTTATTTTTTGCGATATAAACGGAAAAAAGAGCGAAAATTTTGAAAAAAAAAGAGATTTTTCTACTTTTTGTTATAAAAAAAATCTAATAAACTCAATTTTAGTCAAACATTTGGGCCAAAATGTATTCAGCCACATGTCTTTAGTAAAAAAAATGCCAATAAGCGTATATTTATTGGTTTGCGCAAAAGTTATAGCGTCTACAAACTAGAGTACATTTTCTGGAATTTACACCGCTTTTAATTTATGACTGCCTATTTCATTTCTTGAGGTGCTAAAATGGCAGAGAAGTACAAACCCCCCCCAAATGACCCCATTTTGGAAAGTAGACACCCCAAGCTATTTGCTGAGAGGCATGTTGAGCCCATTGAATATTTTTTTTTTAGTCCCAAGTGATTGAATAAAGACAAAAATAAAAAAGATTTTTTTTTTTTTTTTTTTCAAAAAGTTGTCACTAAATGATATATTGCTCACACATGCCATAGTTATATGTGGAATTGCACCCCAAAATACATTTTGCTGCTTCTCCTGAGTATGGGGATACCACATGTGTGGGACTTTTTGGGAGCCAAGCCGCGTACGGGGCCCCGAAACCCAAGCACCGCCTTCAGGATTTCTAAGGGTGCAAATTTTTGATTTCACTCCTCACTACCTATCACAGTTTCGAAGGCCATAAAATGCCAAAATAGCACAAAACCCCCCCAAATGACCCCATTTTGGAAAGTAGACACCCCAAGCTATTTGTTGAGAGGCATGGTGAGTATTTTACAGCTCTCATTTGTTTTTGAAAATGAAGAAAGTAAAGAAAAAAAAATTTTTTTTTCTTTTTCAATTTTCAAAACTTTGTGACAAAAAGCGACATCTGCAAAATACTCACAATACCTCTCAGCAAATAGCTTGGGGTGTCTACTTTCCAAAATGGGGTCATTTTGGGGGGTTTTATGCCATCTGGGCATTCCATGGCCTCCGAAACTGTGATTGGCAGTGAGAAGTGAAATAAAAAAAATTACACCCTTAGAAAGCCTGAAGGCGGTGATTGGTTTTTGGGGTTCCGTACGCAGCTAGGCTCCCAAAAAGTCCCACACATGTGGTATCCCCGTACTCAGGAGAAGCAACAGAATGTATTTTGGGGTGTATTTCTACATATGCCCATGACATGTTTGAGCAATATATCATTTAGTGACAACTTTTTGTAAAAAAAAATATATATATTTTTTTTTTTTTCATTATTCAATCTCTTGGGACAAAAAAAAAAAATATTTAATGGGCTCAACATTGCTCTCATCAAATAGCTTGGGGTGTCTACTTTCCAAAATGGGGTCATTTGGGGGGGGTTTGAACTGTCCTGGCATTTTATGCACAACATTTAGAAGCCTATGTCACACGTCACCCACTCTTCTAACCACTTGTAGACAAAGCCCTTTCTGACACTTTTTGTTTACATGAAAACATATTTTTTTTTTGCAAGAAAATTACGTTGAACCCCCAAACACTATATATAATGTTAAAGCAAAGGCCCTACAGATTAAAATGGTGGGTGTTGCATTTTTTTTTTTCCACACAGTATTTGCGCAGCGATTTTTCAAACGCATTTTTTGTGGAAAAAATACACTTTTTTTTATTTTAATGCACTAAAACACACTATATTGCTCAAATTTTTGATGAAATAAAAAATATGATCTTAGGCCGAGTACATGGATACCAAACACGACATGCTTTAAAATTGCGCACAAACACGCAGTGGCGACAAACTACATACATTTTTAAAAGCCTTTAAAAGCCTTTACATGATACCACATTAGATTCACGGAGGAGGTCTACTGCTAAAATTACTGCCCTCGATCTGACCTTCGCGGTGATACCTCACATGCATGGTGCAATTGCTGTTTACATATGACGCCAGACCAACGCTTGTGTACGCCTTTGCGCAAGAGAAGGGGGGGCAGGGGTGCTTTTTTTTTTTTTTTTTTGGTTTTTTTTTTATTTATTTAGCTTTTTTATTTTATTTTTAAACTGTTCCTTCCATTTTTTTTTCTTTGTTATGATTTTTATTGTTATCTCAGGGAATGTAAATATCCCCTATGATAGCAATAGGCAGTGACAGGTACTCTTTTTTTGAAAAAATTGGGGTCTATTAGACCCTAGATCTTTCCTCTGCCCTCAAAGCATCTGACCACACCAAGATTGGTGTGATAAAATGCTTTCCCAATTTCCCAATGGCGCGGTTTATATCCGGGAGGGGGGACATTCCCTCCCACTGCTTGTAAAAGCAGTCTAGAGGCTAATTACCCGCTAGAATTGCTTTTACATGAAAGCCGATCACTGGCTGAAAAGAATGATACCAAGATGATACCTAAACCTGCAGGCATCATTCTGGTATAACCATTCAAAGTCCAGCAACATACTGGACATATATTGTAATCTTTTTTTTTTCATGCAGCCTCTTGGCTGAACGAAAAAAAGAGATTGATTGGTGGGTATGCCCACCATTAGAATACCTCCCTTCATCCACCCACTTCTAATGATGGGCATACATGCACCATTTATATATGCCGATGCATGGGGGCATCCTCCCGCAAAAGTTATGCCGTGTACACACGGTCGGAATTTCGACCGTATGTACGTGGCATTAGGAGCCAATCGCTCCTCCCCCCCCCCTGCTGCCCCCATGCTTCGGCATATATGCTCTTTTTTTTAACTGTGGTGGTGAAATCACCTCCTACAGTGTTGGAGTCGCGTCTTTATGTATCGTGGGAGCAAACGCTGTTGCTGTCAAGATAAATAAATCCGCGTTGCAACTGAATGGCGCACCTGAAAACAAAAAAATGCTTAACACTAAAACACAGTAAACAAAATTACATACCTGAAAAGCAAGCATGATAAAACATGATAAAACATAATAAAACATTGCAGAATAGAATGGAGTAAAAAAAGAGCGAGAATAGAGTGAGAGAGAGAACAATAAAACGACAACTATTTTATTTTTTTTTATTTTTTTGAGATTCACAGGTAAAAAAGCTCCTGACTGAAGCGACTGAATCAAAACGCTACCACAAAAAAAATGTTAGCGATCGCAGGGATCAGGCCTGACTCTGCGAACGCTGCAGTTATGTGTGCTTAGTGTTTTGTAAGTGACAGTGATCGATCGATACTGCACTTGGGTGGGCTGGGCTGGGCGGAGGGGGAAAACGCAGGTGCTAGCAGGTATCTGGGCTGATCCCGTTAACAATGCGTTTTTTTTTGGAACCCTAAACTGCTGGGACGCTAGTATAGATCTGATCAGATCAGATATTGATCTGTTCAGATACTGTGCCACTAAGGGAGGTGTATGCTTTGTGCGTGGGTGTTTGCGGTACTGGCACTAACCTGGGGCGACGCAGACCTTATTTGACCCTAAAACCTAATTGATATCACCCGCCGGGCGATCAGGGGGTTAAACCGTTATTGGGTAATAAATGGCGGGTGCCCTGACAGTATAAAAAAACAAGCTAACTAACCAGCGTCACCCGTAACAGTAATACAAAAAAAAACTGGTTACCTAGCGACACTAATGCAGCGATCAGAAAAACGATCGCTTAGTGACACTGGCAAAAGGGGGTGAAAGGGTTAACTAGGGGCAATCAGGGGGTTAAACCTTTATTAGGTAATATATGGGGGTACCTGACGCTATATAAAAACCTGACGGGAAACCTAAATAACGAAATAACTAACTGGCTAACCAGCGTCACCAGTGACAGTTATACAGTGATCACTGGTGAAAGGGTTAACTCTAGGGGCAATCAGGGGGTTAAAACCTTTATTTAGGTTGTAATATGGGGGTACCTGACCTATAAACCTATTTATGAACCTATATAAACATGGCGGTTACCTAAAAAAAAAAAAAAATGGTTACCTAGCGACACTAATGCAGCGATCAGAAAAACGATCGCTTAGTGACACTGGCAAAAGGGGGTGAAAGGGTTAACTAGGGGCAATCAGGGGGTTAAAACCTTTATTAGGTAATATATGGGGGTACCTGACGCTATATAAAAACCTGACGGGGAACCTAAATAACGAAATAACTAACTGGCTAACCAGCGTCACCAGTGACAGTTATACAGTGATCACTGGTGAAAGGGTTAACTCTAGGGGCAATCAAGGGGTTAAAACCTTTATTTAGGTTGTAATATGGGGGTACCTGACCTATAAAACTATTTATGAACCTATATAAACATGGCGGTTACCTAAAAAAAAAAAATGGTTACCTAGCGACAGCAGTGACACTAATACAGCGATCAGAAAAACGATCGCTTAGTGACACTGGCAAAAGGGGGTGAAAGGGTTACCTGGGGGGCAATCAAGGGGTTAAACCTTTATTAGGGGGGGGGTAGGGGGCTACCTTGGACCTAAAACTAACTGCACTGACAGTTATTACAGTCACACTGACACTAAATGCAGTGATCAGTAAAAAAATGATCACTGCAATTAGTGACACTGTGACTGGGGGGGGAGGGGGTGATCTGGGGGGTGATCAGGGGGTGACAGGGGGGTGGAATATGTGCCTAACTGTACTGGTGTCAGTGTACTGTTGTGCACTAACCTTTACATGTTCGCCGCTCGGCGTCTCCGGTCACATAGACCGGCGCACCGAGCGTGACATCACTTCCGCCTTCCTGTCTATACAATAGACAGGAAGGGGAAGCTTTTCATTGGCCAGGAGCGATCGCGAGGGGGTGGCCAGAAACCACTGGCCGTCCCCTCGTCCCGGATCGCTCCTGAAGCGATCCCGACCGTCCCCGCCGGCGGAGGGGGGTCCGATCGGACCCCCCAACCGCCGGAAGAATGTCACGTACAGGTACGTGATTCTGCCTGTACGTGCCATTCTGCCGACGTATATATACAGGGGGCGGTCGGGAAGTGGTTAACCACTTGCTGTAAACACACACATCCCCATTCTGTCAGGAGAGGAGAGACAGATCGTCTGTTCCTACTAAGTAGGAACAGCGATCTGTCTCCTCCTCTAGTCAGTCCCATCCCCCCACAGTTAGAAACACACATGAGGGAACAAATTTACAGAATTGCTCCACCATAGATACAGTGCAATGAGTAAGTGCTGTCACCCAAGAACAGGAAGTATGTTATTGGCAGGCATTGCCAGGACAAAGTCATCTACTGCCCACTGTGAAGATGCCAAACTGTGCCCCCCCCCCCCCTCGGGAACCACTGATCATCTTTTGCACTTGGGATCTATAATATTAACATAGCTGTGCTGCTTCTGCCTGTCTGGCAGTTGCAAGGTGCAACAGGTCAGCTGGCCAACACCCAATGTGGACTACACCACCCTATGTCCACCATTGGTGCAAACAATGAACCTCACCACCAGAAATATCACTGCTCTTCTGCTTGGGCTCTTCTGAGGTAGGGCAGCCCCCAGGCAACAGGGTGGGTCAGTAAAGGATGGAAGGGGTAAAGGTGGGCTTGGTTGAATCTACTCTATGGGTTGCTGCCTTGCAGCACTCCCTACCCTTAACACCTAAAGACACCGTGCCCAGGGCAGCTTCCCCTCCAGCCCCCTTCCCTCTCTTTAGTCCTGGTGTTCTGTCAAAATAGCCAACTCGTCAGAAACTCCAACTACTTAACTTCCGGTTTCTTTAAACCATCAGTAATTGGAGATTTTAACGAATTGCTGTTTGGACACAACCCCGGGAACTGAATAGAGTCCAGTACAGGAAGATTAAGCTGTTTTTACTGCACAGTGGCTAAGGAAGACAAAGTCGTCACCACCTCAGAGGCAGCCATTTTGTTGGCTAGTATCAGAGTGGAGTAAAAATCTCTGCTCATAATATTGTGTACCGGACTCTATTCGGTTTCCGGTGTTGTGTCCAAACAGCAATTTGTCAAAATCTCCAATTACTGATGGTTTAAAGCAGGGATCTCCAAACTATGGCCCTCCAGTTGTTCGGGAACTACACTTCCCATCATGCCTAGTCATGTCTGCGAATCTCAGAGTTTTACAATGCCTCTTGGGACGTGTAGTTCTGCAACAGCGGCAGGGCCGTAGTTTGGAGATCGCTGGTTTGAAGAAACCGGAAGTTAAGTAGTTGGAATTTCTGACAAGTTGGCTATCTAGCCCTGCTAGAAGGATAATTAGGTTAATATGAAGGGCAAAAATGAAAATGAATGCAGCCACCACATCTATGGATTGGTAAGCTGCAATATATTATTTTTGGGTTTAGATACACTACTACCTATAATAAACTAAAGGAAAACTTTTGTTGTTCTTGGTTGTTATCATTTGGTCAGTAAAGTCATGCCAGATTTTTGTGTAATTGCTCCCTTGTTTTTATTTCACTGAATTCATCTGATAGGTCTTCTTGAGAATTTGGGGTTTCCATGCACACTGGCTTAAAGAAACGCTAAACGCCTGTACAAAAACGCTCTATATGAGTGTTTTTTTTTCTGCCAAAAGAACTGGGGTCTTTTTTAAGCCCAGTGTGCATGGACCCTGAAACAGAACCATATGTTTCAAAACTTTTGTGGGCAACCTCTGACCTTATAGGTCCCCATGTACTTTCATAAGGGCTAGTTTATCCTTCTTTCTCATTGAGTTGTTTAGTTTTTTTAGCTTACTTCAAAAACTGGCCATGCGCAGGTAAACTTTTGCATAAAAATATAAATTTTCAAAAAATGTGTTCGATTTTCTTAGTGGGGTCAAATCAAAGTTAGTTTTCAAGCCTAGCAATGAGAAAATCTGAAGATGCAGGATGGCTGTTTCTCTTAATGGAAGAAATGTTAACTTTGAATGTGGGAAAATCATATACTGTATATTGTAATGTTCATTCAAATAAATGGGATATCATTCAAGTAGCAGGTTTGGACGGAACATTAAGGACTTTTGAACAAAAGTAGCTGACTATCATGGCAAGAAAAAAAACATTCTGATAAACAATATTTCAATAACATTCGGACAAAAATCATCTATATGGCCAGTTTAATAGACTTTTAGGCACCATCTATTTCCAAATCATTTGTTATACCTAATAACCATGGAGTGGAGTTGCACCTATAAAGCCAAGAGAAATGAGAAATGAGAGAGGCTTGAAATGTCAGGTTGGAATGGCCGTACTTTGGAACAGCTCCAGACCACATGAATAAAGTTCCCCTCTACAGCTTGACGTTAATGGTGCTCGGGATTATCTCTACTTCCCATGTTAATAAACTCTATAATATGCTTGATAAAAGTAGCATAGCTGCATAAGTTTGTCTCTAGAGCATCCATTCTCAACCAGGGTTCCAGGGAAACCCTAGAGTTCCTCCAGAAGTTGCTAGGGACTCCTTGAGCTGTAGCTAATTGACTTTCCATTTGATGGTGGTTGCTGCTTAGTTCAAGACCAACACCACTAGACAGAGCCCGAAGCATGACACCAATAGTCTTTTTAGCTCTCTTTAAAGTGGATGTAAACCCCAAATTTTTTTTTTTATGAGGTCATAATGTAGAGAATAAGATTTCCTTTCATTTGAGCCCAGTCTTGCCACACAGATTTACTCCAGCCCTGAGAAATCCTCTTTTATTGTTCAGTTAGAAAAATCTTGACAAAGTGCTGAAAACTTTGTCAAAAACGCTCCCTTGCTGTGAGTGACAGGTGATTTACATATCTCATGCACTAGCCTGAGACAGGCACAGACCACAGATCCACAGACCAGAGTGAAAGGAAATTTATTCTCGAGTGAACAGAAAGAAGAATATAGGGAAGATGTATGTAGTCAGAGTTGGGCAGAGTAGAACATCCAGTGATCTGATGATTGTTATAGTGCAGTGTGTGTGTCTGAGGTCACCTGATCACAGATAACATTCCTTTCCATCACCAGGATTTGTTATGTGGGGGAGGGGTGGATTTCTCACTTTTTATAATTACACAGGATGTGCCTGTCTCAGGCTAGTGCATGAGATATGTAAATCACCTGTCACTCACAGCAAGGGGGCGTTTTTGACAAAGTTTTCAGCACTTTGTCAAGATTTTTTTAACTGAACAATAAAAGAGGATTTCTCAGGGCTGGAGTAAATCTGCGTGGCAAGACTGGGCTCAAATGAAAGGAAATCTTATTCTCTACATTATGACATCAAAAAATGTTTATATCCACTTTAAGGGTAGCATTCTTACCACCACTGTAATGCCGGCCATAGATGGAGCCATTTTTATTTTCCGCAGAAAGAAAATTGCTTGATTACATCATCAACACAGTCAGTGTTGATGGGGGAATCTTTCCCGTGGAGCTATTGTGTTCTCCCAGTGGTTACTGCTAGCGGCTATAATAGCCACTGGCAATAATCGCATGTAAAATCTGAACTATCAATCTGATGATCAATCCATCAACTTGGGTACAATAATATTTCCCATACATCGCTTGAACTTTGTCCTGTCCCTGCTGAACCGGCCAAAATTTGGACCGTCTATGGTAAGGGTAGCACTCCTCTTGACCACCTATGTAAGGGGCAGGTTTTTCCTTTAGTTTTACCTGTCTTAGCGAACAATGCTCATGGTACTGTATCTATAGATGAGCAACGTTGTCTCCCTAGGGCAGAACTAGAACACCCCCCTCTTCTCTCCTGTATAACACAGTGGGAGGTGTTCTTCAGTCCTTAGAGGGAGCTGGGAATAATGCTAAAGGAAAACTGACAGGGGGCAGACAGCACAGAAACTTGCAAGCTCACTGGATTTCTGGCAGGATCAACATTTTTTATTTTTATTTTTTAAATATCGAACAGATATAAAATATATTTTATGACATATTTAGCATATCACAAAGAAGCCCATAAGATAGGGTTTAAATACGTGTCTCTCTGCATTCTGTTATCTGAATTCCGTCTCTTATACTCAATGTTTCTCCTTCCCACAGTACTTCGTCTTTGATTTCCACGTGCCTCCGGACGTGATGTTTGACAAAATTATCAAACTGTCAGTAAGTAACAATGTTTGCCGTTCCCTATCGACATAAAACACTGTGCAGTGTGGTGAGCGATCACTTCTGCCATCAGCACAAACACATTTTACAACCTCAGTTGGCTTCTTTCGAGGCTCCAGGGAATATTGATTTTATTTCTCAGTGTTCACCAAGAATGCAGAGCGATATTTATGCAACCAATAATAAGTATGGTGGTTTAGTTTGAGAAGAAAAACAAGGTGTCTTATATATCATAACAGTTCACAGATAAAATTTGTATTAGAAAAAGATCGAGGCTAGAGTTACTAGGTGGAATGACATCGGCAGCAGCCCAATTTACCTGTCCGTGATGTAAATTTTTTTCCTATCTAGTGCCGAATTCTTTTAGATCAGATAGTGCAAGTCGAATGAAATATTACCTTTTATCCTGGGAATTTAACTGGCAGTAAATACTTGCTGAGATTGTGATCCCAAGGCTAGCCAAAACTTTTTTATTTTGTTTTGGATAGAGCAAGTTTTTCTACAAGCTGTGTCCCTATTGGGGAGATTTCCCATCACTTCTTGTCATTCAGAATGGGCTGGCTCTTTAAAGCCCCTTCACACCTGTCTGGTGTGCTGCAGTATGTTACTGCACAAACATTATTATGCGTTATTTCATATACAAGTAAATTATTTATTTTGAATGGTCTGCCAAAGCACAACAGTGCACAGAAAAATTGAAAGAAAACTTTTTTTTAATGCGGTGTATCACTGGTTCCCCAAACCGGTACTCTACAATGCACAGGGGTGTGTATTGATGGTGTGTTGAAGTTGTGTTATCTCAACACATAAGTATGAAGCCAACCTTAAGAGTCCATTCACACAGGGGCAAATTTGGATCCGACTCGAAGTCGCCCCAAGTTGCCCCTAGTTGCCTCAAGTCGCACAACATGATAAAATCACTGTAAGTGAATGAGAGTCGTCTTAATGAACACTACTGAAGTCGCTCCGACTTCAGAAAAGGTTCCTGTACTACTTCAATCCGACTTCTTGGCGACTTGTACACATTGATTTCAATGGAAGTCGCTCCAAGTCGGATCCCCTGTTGTAACTGAAGCAACTTTCCAGGAAGTAAAAATAGTTTTCTAGGCAAACCCCTCCCTCCCACAGAGCTGATTATTATGTGATTGGCCACTGGCAAAGTCCCCTGTCCTGGAGGCAACTTCAAGTCACGTTGTAAGTTGCCCCAAGTCGCGCTGTGATTCATACTCAAGTCGTGTCCAAGTTGCCTCCCAAAGTCGTGCTGGAAGTCGTGTTCCCCCTGTGCGAATGGACTCTTAAGCTGCAAAACTCCTTTTTGTTTATTGATAAACAGAGAGTGAAAAGTAAAAACTTGGTCTGTGAACAATATTTGTTATAACTTACTGTATATGTGGCTTTTGGCTTTCCCATAGGTCATCCACTCCAAGAATCTCCTGCGCAGTGGCACATTGGTCGGATCCTTCAAGCTGGATGTGGGGACAGTCTATACCCAACCTGGTACGTCCTTGTAGGCTGGTGCCTAAGATATTATTTAAATTTAACTTTGTAAATCCATGTTTAACTTCCATCTCTTCCATCATCA
Source organism: Lithobates sylvaticus (assembly GCA_028564925.1). Lineage (NCBI taxonomy): Eukaryota > Metazoa > Chordata > Amphibia > Anura > Ranidae > Lithobates > Lithobates sylvaticus. Next base: position 509,376,772 of record CM053028.1, on the reverse strand, counting down.
TTCTAGAACACCAATTCTACCACAAATGGGCCATTCTTTCTGACCCTGATGACATCACAGCGGGGGTTAAAGGTTACCTGAAATGTGACATTGCCGTCGTTGGAAAAGGGGACAATATAAAGACACCTCACAAAGCTAACGAGACTGATGATGATGACATTGAAGGGTGAGTGTCTCAGCCCTTGTACCTGGCTGCTTCCCTCTAGGTTCACCTATTTTGGTGGCTTCATTTTTAATTTGAGGTTTCTGTGTGGCACTATGGGACTTCTGCAACACATTTCATGGTGTCAGCTGTTTTAGGCTAAAGAAGCCATGGAAGGAACCTTCTAACATCTTAAAAATGGAATTCAGGCCCAACAGGGGCACCACAGGGTTGGATAGTGGGATGGTGGCTGGGCAGGAGATAGCTTTGGAGTTGGGACTTATCTTTGAGGTTGGAAAAGGTAAGCCCCTGCTAACAAAGTTGACTTGTGACCCTCTAAAACTATTAAAAGAGGAAGGATTACAGGATTACATTGGTCCAGCTTGGACCATATGTGACCATATATCATACCTGTAGGATCCCTCTATAAAAAAAAAATTAAAAAAAGTTTTGACTTTAACTACTTCCCCTTATACTGGCTTTTTTAAATAATAAATGCAATATTTAGAGGTAGCATGAGAAGATTGAGGCAATAAAACACTTGATAGGTAAAATTATTTTTCCAGAGGACCAAAAATCGGACAACTGGGGAGGAAAGAGGGATGGAGGGGTTTGGCAGAAGAACAGTCCCTTTCAATGAGGGACAGTAAGGAGCTATGCCTAAAGGTTAATTACGAAGCTGATAATCTCAGCAGGAATGAGCGTTCGGCTTCCTTTACATCCATCTAATGACTTATCTGTCATTATCTTGTATTATAGACATAGTCTCCCTCCTTCAGCTGTAAGTCACATGCACTACATGAAATGAGGCCACTGCATGGCATACCTCATTAAATCCGGCGTATCTGTCACTTCATTATCACCAGCCCCCAGCCTTCATTAAGTCCATCGCTTACCGCACAGAAATGTTAAACTGATTGAATTACCCGATCGTTTTGTTTAATGTCAATGTTTCATTACAGTCACCTCACTAACATAAAAAGATAAAAGTGTCGCTGAAAGGGGAAACCTCGCTTTTTCTGCAGGCCAATGCAACCGATTCGCTTAGAGAAAGTAGAAATCCAGGTTTAATTTCACTTGAAATAGTTTATTTCATATCAGAACTCCCTTCAGGCCTGGTTTACCCTGCGTTATATAACATTTGAAATGGAATTGTATGATTCCCATCCCATGCTTCCAATAGAAGAGTAGTTAGGTATGTAGAACATGTAAATCCTGCCCTCCTTAAGCTTCTCAATCCTCTTCATCTTTATAACATGAAGAGGGGGACCTGATGCGCTGATCAGAAAGGCTTCAAAGCCATCTTGTACATCTGGGAGCCCCCACAGCTTTCACACGTCTCGCCAGGGATTCTGCTTGAGGACAAAATGACAGCTTTGAATTCAGGATGGAGTAAACAGCTAAGCTTCGTGTAGACTGTGACAGACATGGAGTTAAGAGGATATGCTAGAATAAATACTGGTTAAAGCATGATAATAAAAATAAAACATTCACTGTAATCTAAACGCAAAATCGAAAAAAAAAATATATTGAAAGCGTTGTAGCTTATCAGTCCTCAGATGTGGTGGCTGCATTCGTTTTCTTTTTGTAGGCTTTTTTTCTTTTGTTTTTATCTGGTGATCTGCCCAGTCGCACATTTTCTGTCCTAGGGTGACAACACTCACTCAGTGTAATATGGAGAAGCGGTGTTGTCTCTCTAGGACAAAATTTCAGCACACAGCCCTGCCTGCTCTTACGTCACAGGGAGGGGTGTTATGTAGTCTAGAAAGAGAACAGGGAATGATGCTAACTGAAAAGAGTTCACTACAGGTAGACGGCACAGATAGTCATCAGCTCACAAGGTTTCTGGTAGGTGTATTTTTGCACTGATTGAACACAATTTCAGTGGTACACAGCAGTGGCGTCGCTAGGAGTGGCTTTTGGGGCTATAGCCCCGAATCTGGGGCCCATAGCCTTGAGTCTCTGCAGGGGTCCCCAAGGGGAGGGGAGGCTCTCTGGGGACCCTTATGTAAGTGAGGGGCCCTCTGGGGACCCTGATGCAAGGGGGAGGCCCTCTGGGGACCCAGATTTTGAGGGGGAGGCTCTCTGGGGACCCTGATGTAAGGGTGTGCTCTCTGGGGACCCTGATGTAAGGGGGCTCTCTGGGGACCCTGATGTAAGTGGGGGGCTTTCTGGGGATATATACACATACACACGTATATTACCATATATACACGTGTATGCCCGCCCAAGCGTATGACTTTCTTTACTACGCTGCTATGTGCTCTAGCCCCAGATCTTTTGTACACCTAGCAACTCCCCTGGTACACAGTATTTAACAGACCAAAACGCAGAAAGTAGCCAAAGGACATTCAAGTAAAAGTTTCCCATTATTACTAAGCCCTAAATAGGGAATCCTTATGTCTGCTGATTGGTTGCAAATGCCAAAAGGGGCTTGTTCTTACTCCAAACTGCCAACACATCAAGGGAAAACGGCACACCATAATGTATGATGGTAAAATTTTATTCCAGGACAAAACTAAAAGGATCCACATCTGGGACCTCCTCACTGATGAACACCACCCAACAGGGGTTAATCATAGAGATACAGCACTGGGACCTCCTCCACTGATATGTTTCACCCAACAATGGGTTTAATCGTAGATATACAACATTGGGACCTCTTCACCGATATGTTTCAACTAACAATGGACTTAAGCATAGAGATACATCACTAGGACCTCCTCCATTGACATGTTTTACCCAACAGCGGGCTTAACTGCAGAGATTTAACACAGTGACCTCCCCCCCACTTACATGTTTCACCCAACACTGGGCTTAATCATGAAGATACAGCACTGGGACCTCCTTGACTGACATGTTTCACCCAACATCAGACTTATTCATAGAGATACAACACTGGAACCCCTTCCATTGACATGTTTCACCCAACAGCAAGCTTAATTGTAGCAATTCAACACAGGGACCTCCTCCACTGGCATGTTTCACCCAACACTGGGCTTAATCATGGAGATACAGCACTAGGACCTCCTCCATTGACACGTTTCACCCAACATTAAACTTAATCATAGAGGTACAACACTGGGATCTCCTCCACTGATTTGTGTCACCCAAAAAAACTGATATGTTTTAACCAACGATGGACTTAGGGGTGCAACGCCAGGACCTCCTCCACTGACTTGTTTCACCCAACAGCTGGCTTAATTGTAGCGATACAACACAGAGATCTCCTCCACTGACATGTTTCATCCAACACTGGCTTAATCATAGAGATACAACACTGGGACCTCCTCCGCTGACACATTTCCTCCAACACCATGCTTAATCATAGAGATACCACACTGGGATCTCCTTCACTGACATATTTTACCCAATACTGGACTTAATTGTAGAGATAAAACACTGGGACCTCCTCCTCTGACATGTTTCACCCAACACCTGGCCTAATTGCTTTAGCGATACAAAACTAAGACCTCCTCCATTGGCACATTTCACCCACCACTGGGCTTAATCGTAGAGATGCAACACTGAGAGTGCACCCACTGATACGTTTCAGGGCTAGTTTGATCTAGACTGTTTTAACAAAACAAAAAAATATTTTATTGTTTTCACTGTGACAAGCTATTGAAGCTAATTGATGTTTTATTGTCTCAGTGGTTTTCATGGAAGAGGTGGTGCAGATGTGACGCGACAACAAAACTTATGTTGAGAATCATTGGAAAGTACATATACAGCACTTATACAGATCATACATTCCATCAGACAGACACAACTGACAAGAAAATGATTCTAGTAGGCGTTCTCGAAGAAATCATCCCTGAAACAATATTGCAGATGCTTCCCATATGCTATTACATTGTTTTAGAATTACTGTATACCTAAAATGACCTCCAACATTTAGCACTTTAATTCCTTATATAATTCTCTATACAGTATACATTTCTGCACATTTTACATGTAATGGACAGGATATAACATTAATAAATGTTCTTTAGACTTCCCTGAATGCACAGCTCCTGTCCTGCTGTGTGCTGCTCTGTTCAGCGGCACCAGATGCATCCAGGTTAGGGGATCCAGCAGCCAATGCTGAACACTCAAGAGTTATTAAATATTCTAATTTCCAGTACAATTAAAAAATAACAAGTAAAGGAGTCAAAAGGGGCAAAGTGCTGTGATGAAAGAAGGAGGGGGATAAATACAGTGGTGTGAAAAAGTGTTTGCCCCCTTCCTCATTTCCTGTTCCTTTGCATGTTTGTCACACTTAAGTGTTTCGGAACATCAAACCAATTTAAACAATAGTCAAGGACAACACAAGTAAACACAAAATGCAATTTGTAAAGGAAGGTGTGTATTATTAAAGGTGATAAAAAATCCAAACCATCATGGCCCTGTGTGAAAAAGTGATTGCCCCCTTGTTAAAACATACTATAACTGTGGTTGTCCACACCTGAGTTCAATTTCTCTAGCCACACCCAGGCCTGATTATTGCCACACCTGTTCACAATCAAGGCATCACTTAAATAGGAGCTGCTTGACACAGTAAGGTCCACCAGAAGATCCTTAAAAGCAACACATCATGCCGAGACCCAAAGAAATTCAGGAACAATTGAGAAAGAAAGTAATTGAGATCTATCAGTCTAGAAAGGGTTATAAAGCCATTTCCAAAGCTTTGGGAATCCAGCGAACCACAGTGAAAGCCATTATCCACAAATGGCGAAGACATGGAACAGTGGTGAACCTTCCCAGGAGTGGCCGGCCGCCCAAAATTACCCCAAGAGCGCAGCGACGACTCATCCAAGAGGTCACAAAAGACCCCACAACAACGTCCAAGGAACTGCAGGCCTCACTTGCCTCAGTTAAGGTCAGCGTTCATGCCTCCACCATCAGGAAAAGACTGGGCAAAAATGGCCTGCATGGCAGAGTTCCAAGGAGAAAACCACTGCTGAGCAAAAAGAACATCAAAGCTCGTCTCAATTTCTCCACAACACATCTTGATGATCCCCAAGACTTTTGGGACAACATTCTGTGGACCGATGAGACAAAAGTGGAACTCTTTGGAAGGTGTGTGTCCAAGTATATCTGGCGTAGAAGGAACACTGCATTTCAGAAAAAGAACATTATACCAACAGTAAAATATGGTGGTGGTAGTGTGATGGTCTGGGGCTGTTTTGCTGCTTCAGGACCTGGAAGACTTGCCGTGATAAAAGGAACTATGAATTCTGCTGTCTACCAAGAGATCCTGAAGGAGAATGTCCGACCATCTGTTCGTGTACTCAAGCTGAAACGAACTTGGGTTCTGCAGCAGGACAATGATCCTAAACACACCAGCAAGTCCACCACCGAATGGCTGAAGAAAAACAAAATGAAGACTTTGGAGTGGCCTAGCCAAAGTCCTGACCTGAATCCTATTGAGATGTTGTGGTATGACCTTAAAAAGGCCGTTCATGCTCGAAAACCCTCTAATGTAACTGAATTAGGACAATTCTGCAAAGATGAGTGGGCCAAAATTCCTCCAGGACGCTGTAAAAGCCTCATTGCACGTTATCGCAAACGCTTGGTTGCAGTTGTTGCTGCTAAGGGTGGCCCAACCAGTTATTAGGTTTAGGGGGCAATCACTTTTTCACACAGGGCCATGATGGTTTGGATTTTTTTTCACCTTTAATAATAAACACCTTCATTTACAAATTGCATTTTGTGTTTACTTGTGTTGTCCTTGACTATTGTTTAAATTGGTTTGATGTTCCGAAACACTTAAGTGTGACAAACATGCAAAGGAACAGGAAATGAGGAAGGGGGCAAACACTTTTTCACACCACTGTATGTTAAAAATGATTTAAAGCATTAAGAATAGGTGATGAAGCAGATATTTTGGAGGTAACAAATGTAAATAATGGACTGCAGATTGGTGTACTTAAACATATTAATGTGTGTTAAATACTGAACAGAACTTTCAGCTACAGCCTGAAAAGAAAAGACTGTGCCCTGCTAGCACTCTGTTTGGAAGCAGTGGTGTTTCTGTAGAGATCTGAGTCTAATGCCGCATACACACGATTGGAATTCTCGTCGTAAAAGCCTTGGATGTTTTTTCCGACGGAATTCCGCTCAAGCTTGTGTTGCCTACACACGGTCACACCAAATTCCGACCGCCGTGACGTACAACCCTACGACGAGCCGCTAAAAATAAAGTTCAATGCTTCCGAGCATGCGTCGAATTGTTTCCAAGCATGCGTCGGAATTTTGCGCGTCAGAATTGCCACAGACGATCGGAATTTCCGATAGAAACTTTTTCCCTCGGAAAAATTGAGAACATGCTCTCAATTTTTTGCTGGCCGAAATTCCGCCAGCAAAAGTCTGAAAAGCATAGACACGGTTGCATTTTCCGACGAAAAGCTCACATCTGTCTTTTGCTGGCGGAATTTCCGATCGTGAGTACGCGGCATAAGTCAGAGCTAGAGCTCTCCAATCAGCAAAGCTCATGCTTCCTACTAATTGGCAAGACACTGGTGTCACAGAACATTATAGATTTTATCAGGGCTTTTTTTCTCAGAAAATAGGTGCAGGAGCTCAACCATATGCCACCCACCCCACACACACGCACACATCCTCCAAACCATCCATCCGACCTCCATCAAATGGTGTGGTCAATTTAAATTTATAGCGGAAGGGTCTTAAAGGGTCATTAAATGGCAGGAGTGCATTACATACAGAGTGCTGATTTGAGGGGGGGGGGGTTTACACACAGAGTGTAGAGTTCAGGGGTGTGCTGTGTACATTGTGTAGAGTTAAGGGGTGCTCTGCATACAGAGTGCAGAGTTCAGGGGTGCACTTTGCCTTCTTCCAAGGCTGCTTACATCTGCATCCACCATCCACATTTCACCCCTCTTCAGTTCTGGCCTCTGCATGCAACCCCCCTTCCACTGCCCCCATCTTCTCCCTCCCTCCCTCCTGAGAAGCTCCATCTTCTTCCACATGTCTTACTTGTGTTGCTGTATTAAGCTAAAGCACCCAGCTGGCTCTAGTACCTCCCCACAAACTGTAAGTGGCTCTGTCTCTATCACTTGCAGGGAGATCATCCAGTAGGGGTTTTGGAATCTGCACTCCCCCCCCCCCCCCCCGGGCACCTTCATCTCCCTTGTCCCCATCCTGCACTCAGTGGGAGCCGCTCAGGAGATCAGATATGTGGGAGCTGTTGGGAAATAAGCTGTCATTGATAAAAAGACAGACTTCTTTTTTTACAAGTGATAGTGGTGACTGGTGAGAAGGGAACAAGAGGCCTGAGCCAGAGGTGGTGGAACTGAGTTCCACCAAGTTCCAGCTGAAAAAAAGCCCTGGATTTTATAAAGAGAAAATACTACTGAAGCCATCTGCTTTGTGGTGCTGCAAATATGTTCTCCTGTCTTTAAGTCAACTGACTCATTAAAATCAATGTATTCCTTGTACGATTGATGTCAACATAAGGTGCTGACATCTGGAACAGTGCCTTGGAGCTGCTGATGTAAAATTCCCACCACTGTTGTATGTACGTCTTCATTAAAATGATTAACACTTTTTTTTCTCCAGAAACCTGCTGCTTCCAGATGGGGTACCTCCAGAGCGTCAGTGGGCTCGCTTCTATGTTAAGATCTACCGCGCTGAGGGGTTACCCAGGATGAACACTAGTATCATGGCCAACGTTAAGAAGGCACTTATCGGGGAAAACAAGGACTTGGTGGATCCCTATGTCCAAGTTTCATTTGCCGGGCAAAAGGTAATTGATATGAAAATACATAAAGTGTGGGAAATTTAAAAAAAACATACATATTCAGCTATCTATCTGTCCCCCACAGCCTCTAAGACCGAGAACTGAGCAATCAAACACCGCTGATCGCTCAGCTCTCAGCCTGCAGAGAGCCAGTGGATGTCAGTCCCCGCTCTCTGCTCTGCCCCTCTCCCCAGTGCTCACTGGAGCAGCAGCTATGGAGAGGGTGGTGGCAGGCTGGCACAGGCTCTCAGCAGCACACTGAGAGGCTGATTCAGCTGCCGGTCCAGACTTGGGTGGATCAGGATTCTTCCAGGGCCTAGAACTGACTCTGTGACTTCAACTGAAAGTGGGTTTTAGCCGCACTCCACTGAATCTGGGTCACAGAAATATATTAAGAAGTTAACTTCTGTGACCCAGAAGAGAAGTATGGCCAAAAAAGCTTCCCTTTTAAAGGGCCAGTCAAAGAAGAACTGATATTTCATCGTTTGGTAGATGTTGAAGCGTTAAACCTTCTGATAGTTCCTTTCTTTTATGGACTTTGCTTTGGGGTCTCAGGTCTGTACACCTCCATTATGAAGGGCTCCATCCATCCTAAGTTTCTGGCTTTATACACCTCATGTGCCCACATTGAGGGGCTCCCACAATCCCTGCTTCCAAATGTTCATAATTCGTTTTGTATATTTGTATATTCGTTGTTTCGAATTGATCCGTATTTCGGAAGTTATTTCAGAAGATTGGCTATATTTGTTTTAATGTGTTATTTCGGGAGATTACTTATGCGCTCTGAGTCATCCCTGCTAGTCCAACCCACAAAGAGAAATAGAATGAGCTGATTGGACTATACTGACTGTGCATCCAAAAGAACGAATTGAACAAAATTTATTTCGGATTTATTCATTATGATGAATTATGTTATGATTCTGATGGATTTACCTCAATCCAACTCAAACATGATAAGTAGGAATCATCGTATTTCACATTTATACCTGACTGTATTTATTGCAATATCTTTCTATCTTTCCATTTTATATGTAGTGCATTTTTTACAATAATGAAAAATGCTAATTACAAAATTAAAACGAAATGGATCCGAATCATACGGATCATTCGTTATGTCGTTATGTAATATCGGATCCAAATGAAATGCATGAATTTGTTGTTTCATTATAATTTGTTTTGAATTAGTTGAAATTCGTTAATATTGTGATTTGGAGATTCAGATACTTCCGAATCCCCAAATAACAAAAATGTAACCCAAATTTCGATTCATAACAAAACGAATCACACATGTCTAGTCAGGAATTATGACAGGGAGATCTCAGTGTTGGAGCATCCAAGGTAATACTCAGCCCACCAGGCTCTAATACAACTAGAATATCACTTGTGTACTGACTGGTACTTCAAAGGGGATTACCAAAATAACCTTCCTCTATATTCATAAGCTAAGATCCAGGTCTATTAAAGATGAAATTAATTCTGGAGCCACTCGATCACTTCTGCGGGTAGCAGAATGTGCCCCCCCCCCCTCCTCCCGCCACTGGCACTGCCTCTCCCGGGCGCTTCTCACTGATCCCAGAGACTGGCTGTGATGGCTGCACAGAACAGTGAGAGAGGAACTGACATTGTTCCTCCTTCTCTGTGACCACTGGAGCCAGAGTCGATGAGTTTGTGGCATTTCCGGTTCCACCTCTCTGTTTACCTGGTAAACATGCACATGAACTTTAATGACATCCCAGTCTTAGTCCGTAGGGTTCAATATTGAGTTGGCCCACCCTTTGCAGCTATAACAGCTTCAATTCTTCTGGGAAGGCTGTCCACATGGTTTAGGAGTGTGTCTATGTTTGACCATTCTTCCAGAAGTGCATTTGTGAGAAGTCCTGGCTTGCAGTCTCCATTCTAATTAATCACAAAGGTGTTCTATCGGGTTGAGGTCAGGACTCTGTTCAGGCCAGTTAAGTGCCTCCACCCCAAACTTGCTCATCCATGTCTTAATGGACCTTGCTTTATGCACGGGTCCAAATCATTTGGTGGAGGGGGGGATTATGGTGTGGGGTTGTTTTTCAGGGATTGGGCTTGGCCCCTTAGTTCCAGTAAAGGGAACTCTTAAGGAGTCAGTATACCAAGACATTTTGGACAATTTCATGCTCCCAACTTTGTGGGAACAGTTTGGGGATGGCCCCTTTCTGTTCTAACATGACTGCGCACCAGTACACACAGCAAGGTCCATAAAGACATGGATGAGCGAGTTTGGTTTGGAGGAACTTGACTGGCCTGCCCTCAACCCAATAGAACACCTTTTGGGATGAATTAGAGCAGAGACTGCGAGCCATGCCTTCTCGTCCAACATCAGTGCCTGACCTCACAAACGCGCTTCTGGAAAAATGGTCAAACATTCCCATAGACACACTCCTAAACCTTGTAGACAGCTTTCCCAGAGGAGTTGCAGCTGTTATAGCTGCAAAAGGTGGACCAACTCAATATTGAACCCTATGAATTAAGACTGGGATGCCAATAAAGTTCATGTGTGTGTAAAGGCAGGCGTCCCAATACATTTGGTGATATAGTGTATATTGGCTGTCTTATTGTGCACCATTAAAACAATTTGGACTTTTACACTTTTAGTCTGGTGTTTCTTCTGCTGGTTTATGCGTTGTTCTGCACTGTGTCTCTGTGTGGAGGCAGCCATCTTTGCAGAGGCAGGGCTTTGCTTCCTTATGTGAAATCCTCCAGCAAGGAGAACAGTGAACAGCATATAATGATATTGCCAAATCTCACTCTATATCTCCTGAGGTTGTCAGTTAGAAGCAGTAGTGCCTTAGATGATCTCACACAGCAGATATAAGGTAGGAATACCTTGATACACTCACATACAAGGAAGTACGCTGCTATTTTTTCAAGAGGAATTTCAGACCAACAGTTTTTCAGGGCACTGCTTGGATACACTTCTAGATGTTCCCTAGGCTATAACATAGTAAATCTTCAGGATAACAAATCTTCTTGAGTCCAGGCCTACTTTAAGACAACATGGATACCACCAAGCTCAAAGACTAAGTCAGCCTGCCATCCAGTGGAGCAAAGTGAATGCCAAGATCTGGGCACTCGGGATTGAAGCTGCTCCTACTTTATCTGAAAAATGCCTGCTTTTGACTTCAGTACACCTGTACAAATAACAGCTCAACATAAGAAACCTCAAACTTCTCGCTTGTTAACGTTTTTAGACAAATGCGTACAATTCTCAGGATGTATCTCCTTTATTTCACAGTTATCATCACTTAATGTCAGAGAACAGGAAGACTAAGACAGACTGAAAGCTTTAATAACCCCCAGATCCTGGCAGAAGCAATTATTTTATATCCCTATGGCTCAGCGCTGGCAGTTAAGGGCAGGAAACAGCGCAAATTTAATAATGTCACAACCTACAACCAGTTTTTAATTCAACCAATAAAGCATATTTCACTGGAACAAGCCTACTCCTCAAGTATTTTCCATAAATTAACTCCGGCACAAGAAGCGTTTTAGCAATTCATGAAACGGCCCCGTATTCCTGGGAGGATTTAATGATTATATTTTACGCTGTCAGCGAGCCGAAACTACCCTAGAGTTAAATTTGTCCAACTTTAAAAGCTGGCATCAATTATGGAGGACTGGAGCGAGACCAGAGGGGGGTGATAAGGCAGGATTGCCATCTAGTGGACTAATAGTAGTATTGCACATTAACTTCTTCATATACACTACTTATTTCCAAAATGCATTGGACCCAATAAACTATGAGCCCTGTGAGATTAAGGCTTCATGCACATGGGAGAATTAAAATACTTCTATTTACACTGGATCTTTCTACTAGTGTCTCGCAGAAAAATCGATTGTATAAATTGCTTATTTTGGTGAGTAATTATGAGTGTTTATAGGCGTTTATAAGCATTAACTCATTCTATTTGCTAGAATATTAATTTATTCTGGCCACTGGAGTTAATTTACATGCCTGCTTACATGCGTTTATGCATATATGTGTGTAAATTATGCCAGTATTCTCCTCTCTGAATGCACATGAATGCTGCTCTGAAATACGAACCTAAACGCCACAATGTGCATGGACACATTGGCTAAAATAGTGCTGCGTTCAGAGGCATAAAAAATAAATAAAATGCCTTCAAGGCTTTGTTCACACTAGAGGCAAGGACTACCACTCCTCTGAAAAGTGATCCATGCTCAAAACACTTTTCAGAGGCATTTGACAGGCGGTGAGGGGGCAATAGGATTGATTTACTAGAACTGGAGAGTGCAAAACCTGGTGCAGCTGTGCACAGAAACCAATCTGCTTCCATTATTTTTTTTGTCAAAGCTTAATTGAACAAGCTGTAGTTAGAAGCTGATTGGCTACCATGCACAGCTGCACCAGATTTTGAACTCTCCCAATATGTTGCCTCCTCACTGCCCGTTTTAGTTCCCTAAGGCTAGTCCGTTCATACTAGACATGTGCGATTAGTTTCGTATGAATCGAAAATTTGTACGAATTTCCGTAAAATTTGTACAGTCGGGAGAATCCGAAATACGAATTGCTATGCTTCAGAATTTTGTACGAAATTTCGTTTACGAATTTCGGATCCAAATTCCATTACAGCGGAAACGTGACTGGTGTTTTGTTGACCAATCAGAGGTTTTCTTCTGCTGCTGAGTGAGGGTTGGGAAAATTACCTTTTTTAATATGAGAGTGGGCGACTGGTACTGGTAGTCGATGGGAGATTCAGAATAGGACAAAAGAATGTTTGTTAATTACGATTATTCGTTATGATGAAGTTAAAAAACCCAGGAAGTCAGCACAGCACAGGGATGGTGGGAGCCCCTCATAATGATAAATTCATCATAACGAACATTCGTAATTGTTACGAAAAGTTAACGAACCTAACGAAAATTCGTATTTCATACGAATCCAAATTGAATTTCGGACACGAATTACGAAATACTAATTAATTCTAATACGAAACGAAACAAAACTAATTTATTGACGGCGCTCGTGTCTAGTTCATACCTGAGGGTTTTCGTAAACATGAGCAGAAGCTTGCATCTTTGCTTGCGTTTACAAAATGCGCGAAAAACATGTGTTCCACTTGCGCTGCCGTCTATTGTTTATGGCACCCCAAACACGGCAAGCGGACAGAAAAATGTGCAACAAATTCAGTCTAAACTGCAAAAGGCTCAACATTGGGAAAGCTACATGCGGGGGCGTACGTACAGGGGTTTGCGACCGGCCTCATGCTGCAGATGGCCTGCCCGGCACACCTGGATGGAAGGGGCGGTGGGGGTGGCCGATTCCTCCGTGCAGCCTCTGAATGTCCACTTACCCTCTCCCTGCTGCAGACAGAGGCTACAGGAAGGAAGTGGAGGGCATCAATTGCTCTACATGCCACAACCACCGCCCCCCTATCCCTGCCCTACTCCCCTCTGGCCCCTGTATACTTCCCTGCCCCCCCTTGCCCCCCCACAGCGCTGTTGGGTTTCCTCCTACCACCTCCCGCCGACTGCTGCAGGGGATCTGTCAGGATGAAGAGCGGGGAAGGAGCCAGTAAATGTGTCATTTACCAGCCCCTTCCTTGTCTTAAAGAGGAAGTAACCCCCCCCCCCCCCCAAAAAATTCAATTTTTTAACTAATTGTATCTGAATTAACATCCCAAAGCATGCTATGTGTTAAAAAAAAAAAAAAAAAACGAGCGATATAAGTACCTTTTTGTTGATTTTGATATTATGTTGTGTTCCGGGTATCGCCCGCGCCATTGTTACTGCTGATTCCTGAAGCCACTGCAAACGTAATTTCCGCCCTTACTTCGCTGCCCTGTCGAAATCTCGCGCATGCGCCGTACCGTCGTAACCAAGTCACAAGGGGGAGTGTCAGGAAGAGGAGAATGATTTGTGCATCGCGAGACTTCTCCTCTATGCCGTTCAGAGGAGAATGTCTCGCACAGCACAAACTATACAAGCCGGACATATAAAAACGGCATTATATATATGCCGATCTTACAAGTACATACTGCGCAATCGCGCATGACGTCATTTACAATGCAAACAGGAATATAAACGAAAGTAAGCAAGTAAGTGCACTTTCACAGGCAGCGATCAGCTGCCTGTGTTATCTAGTTTCTGAAAAGATAAAGTTGTATTAGAGGGTCTACAACCACTTTAATGAATAGAGTTAATGATCAGTAACGATCATTGACTGCTTTTTTTTTTTTTTTCATTCATAGCTGAGGAGTCTGGGCATTCTCAGCGTGACAGCTGATTGCAGGAAAGCCCCCCCCCCCCCCACACACACATAGGCAGAGGAATGAATAAACTTGCAGAGCTGTGCTGTGAATAGACAGGCTCTCTGCTCATCTGCCTCAAAGTTCCCTCCCGACACAAATTTTCAGCTGCTTTTATCTTCTGTGTCGGAGAGCTTGTCAGAAGTTATCATGCTGATAACAGAAGAACAAAGCAGCAGAAAGACACGGGACTTAAAGCTTTGGAGAGAGAGGAGAAAGCACTACAGATATATGTGCCCAGGTCAGATTACATGAATGGGGTTTACATCCACTTTAAAGCGGAGTTCCACCCACAAAATTAACTTTACATTAATTAACTTTTTTTTTCTTTTTTTTTTACATACTTGTTCAGGACTGTTGCTATGGGGTCTCTTGTAATCTGCCCCCTTCCTCTCCATGGCGCCTGGCATCACTTCCCTCCTGAGGGCTAGAATCCCGGTATTTGATAGGCTTATCTTGGTTGCCATCACAACAGGGCGGGCACTTCCGTCGCCGCCGTCCGGTGTGATGGCAACCTGAGAAGTTTTCTACGCTTCTAAATGAGCTTACTTCGGTGCTGCTGGTTATTCAGCAGCACCGAAACCCGGAAGTTTAAGCTTGTGGGCCTCGTGTGCCCACAAGCAAGATGGAACTGCACAAGACAGGGAAATATGCGGTTAGTTTAAAAAAAAAAAATAACAAATATAGCGGCGCTATTAGTAAGAATAGTGATTGCAGCATTGCATTAAGATCATCTTAACAGATGTCTTTAGAATTTTTTTTTTTAAAAGGTTGGTGGAACTAATTTCGTTTTCTTGATGACCTGTCTTTCTCCACGACAAAAACTTGTTAGGCTCCATTCACATTTGTCATTTTAGGATCTCCCGCGATTTTAAATTGCACTACAATCACAAAACACATGTTCGGGGGCCACAATGGCAGCAAACTGCTCCTGCTCCTTTTTTGGGCGACCAGCTTCCCACGTTGTGGTTTGCCGCAATTTCGAAAGTGCTGTTAAAAATGAATGCCACCTGAACATGCGTTTTGTGATTGTAGTGTGGTTTGAGGTTGCGATTCTCCCTGAGATCCGAAAACACCAAATGTAATGGAGCCAAATGACATGTAAAAGTGCATGTGGAAATTCCTGTAAACCAGGACCCATGCCTAATACACCAGTGCCACCTTCTTACAAAAAGATGATTTTTGATACCTAAGGGGGGCATGAGGCCCCCCTATTCCATACCAGACCAGAAAGGGCCCGCTCCTTAACAACAAGCTTTTACTGAGCCCTGATTGGGCAAAGCTTTGCCCAATTAGGGTGCAGAATGCACTGTGCAGGGTGGTTGTGCCAGTTTCATTCCAGGACACTGTCCTGGGCAATGCATGACACATGGTCACCCTATCCTCCTAGTGCTTAGCTCCAACCACCTACTCCAGCCTCTGTGGGCGGCAGCCCCCTGCTCAGAGGGAAAAGAACTGCATTTGAGAGTCTCATTCTACTCAGTTTGAGGTGAGGCCGGGTGCCACGGATGGAACCACATGTCATGAGGGAGCCGGGCAGAGACCCATACAGAAAGGATGGCAGCTGAGCAGCTGCTGGAGGAGGACAGATGACAACCGTGGAGGGATGAGAGGAGGAGGTCACATTCTTAGATCTCAGGGGTTCATGCCTGTAGCCATGTAGCCCTTTATTTTTGGGGGGTGTGACCCCTTAAAATTGAAGCACTACAGGTCCCAACATGAACCTCTCAGAGCTGAGGATAGGACACTCCCAACTATTGAAGGACAACAAGTCCCAGCATGAACCCTTGAGGCCTAAGGATGTGACCCCCCACCAAGAGTTATCAGTAGTTGGACTTGGACTGCAAATCACATGCTTTTTTTAAATGTTGAAGTTTTTTTTTTGTTGGGGGGGGGGGGCCTGGTAGTGGAAGTAGCTGGTCTTGCCTAGGACACAAAATACTCTACCATCCCTTCCTCACTTTGAACCCCAACAATGTTTCAGGCATGCTCTTTGTGTTGCAGGGGAAGACCTCCGTCCAGAAGAGTAGCTATGAGCCCATGTGGAACGAGCAGATTATATTCACTGAGATGTTCCCACCTTTGTGTAAGAGGATGAAAATACAGATCCGAGATTCTGACAAAGTCAATGATGTCGCCATTGGGACTCACTTCATAGACCTGCGCAAAATCTCCAACGAAGGCGACAAAGGTAAAGCCGACATTTCAAGGGACCATTAGGTGGTCCCTTGCCCAATTAGGACTCCATTCACTAAAGCCTATCACATACGATATTTGGGTCACGTGACACTTTTTTTCCCAAATATTGCATGCAATACTGAACATGTAAAATCGCTATCCCTTTATGTGGTATTTACCTCAAAAAGCAAAGACGCTTGGAAAATACCGCATACAACAGCATTAAAGTAAATTCACTAAAATAAATAAATAAATTCATGTGTTAAATAAGAATTGGTCTTCTTTGGGTCTGGTATGAATTTTGAGGGGGATCCCATGCCAAAATAAAAGCAAATAGTGTGGGGTCCCCCTCCAAATCCATACCTGACCCTTATCCTAGCATGCAGCTGACATGCCAGGGAACCATACCAGGCCACATGCCCTCAACATGGGGAGGGTGTACCTTGTCCCCATGTTGATGAGGACAAGAACCTCCTCCCCACCCACAACCCTGGCCCAGTGGTTATGGAGGTCTTCTTAGAGTTTGGAAGCCCCCATTACAAGGGGCCCCAAGATCCCACCGTAAGTGAGCAAGGGGTACATACCCCTACTCATTCACAAAAAAATAAAAAAATGGTCAGAGCAAATAAAAACAAAGACACATTTTTTAATGAGTCCTTTATTAAAAAAGCCCCCCCCCCCCCCCCCATAAAAAAATGTAAATGCTCCCCAAAGTAAATGCAGCCTCAATCACAATGAAAGCCAGCTGCCGACCCGCACATAAAAAAACGTAAAGTGATCCACACCCGATGCTTTGTTCCTGCCGAAGGACAGCTTTGCTGCCTACCCACCACTAAATGCAGTAAGGGGCGGGTCACCCGATGACAGCATCCCCCTTGTGATGTCATCGACCCACTATTCCCCAGCTCTGTAGATCAGGGAATACAGAATTAGCAGTGATAATATAATAGATAGAATAGGAGTTAAGCTAGCCATATAGGGTTCAAAATTCATCTGGTTCAGCAGGAACCAACCAAGTTTTGATCCATTTATGGGAAGGCTGGTTGTACACGAATTATCTATCGATTGACTTGTGTACAACCAGCCTGTTGGAAACATTTTTCTCAATCAGCGCCGCCAGCTGCAGCCGGCAGTGCTGATTCGTGTTATCTGACAACAGGGAAATCTCCCCACTGTCAGAAATCAATAGCTCAGCGGGAGGGATTCCCCCTTTTTAGCATCCTTAGCAATGTCCTAGCAATAAGGCTTGATAGGATGGTGCTATTAGATTGTAAGCTCCTTGAGGGCAGGGACTGATGTGAATGTGCAATATATTTGTAAAGAGCTGCGTAAATTGATGGTGCTTATTTATTAAATAATAAATAAATCTCTGGGGGGTTTTCAGCCAGGCTTCGGGAGGTACATTGATGGTCTACACCTATAGAAAGGGCATTATTCAACTTTATTCAAAGCTGCACAGTTTGTTTTTATCTACAGGCCCTCCTTACCTGCTTAATCAGTTATTTGGTAAAAGTGAACTAACCCTTAAAATCTGATTTTAGTTTGATAACTTCCTCTCTGTCTTGTGCAGGTTTCCTCCCAACCCTGGGTCCAGCTTGGGTTAACATGTACGGCTCCACACGGAACTACACCCTAATGGATGAGCACCAAGATCTGAACGAGGGGCTCGGAGAGGGGGTGTCATTTCGGGCCCGGTTGCTCTTGAGTCTTGCTGTAGAGATTTTAGACACAAGTTCTCCTGAGCTCACCAGCTCCACCGATGTGACAGTGGAAGGAGCGTCCCCGGTGGCTGATGTAAGTATTGATCCTTTCTGAGCTCATACATTTTACAATTCAGGTGCAATATTTGTACAACTCACCTCCTGTGCACAACTAGGGTCACCACACACTCTGAAATCTGCCTCTACAATCTCTGTGCAATCAATTTTTATGATTTCTTTGATTATGATTTAACCAGTTGCCGCCTACAGGGCAGCCATGCTGTGCAGGATCACGTATATATATGTGATTCTGCACTTCCGGATATCGGACGCGAGGGCCAGCTGCCGGCGGCTCCCTCCTGTTTTGATTTTACACAGTGGGAGCTGATCAGCGGTTCCCATGGAACCCCATGTCCGCCAGCACCCTCTAATCATTCGGCACACAGGCAGAATGGAGGTCTGTCCATGTAAACAAGGCAGATTGCCATTTTGTCAGTACAGAAGGCATGGATCCTGTGTTCCTATAAAGCAGGAACACCGATCCATGCCTTCCACTAGTAAAAGCACCTCCCCCACTACACTAAAACACCAGCTAGGCACACAGTTAACCCTTTGATTTCCCCTGATATTAACCCCTTCCTAGACAGTATCATTAGTACAGTGACAGTGCATATTTTTAGCACTGATCACTGTATTAGTGTCACTGGTCCCCAAAAGTGTCAAAAGTGTCATGCCCCGTACACACGGTCGGAAATTCTGACGGAAAAAGTCTGATCGGATTATGTTGTCAGAAAATCCGATCGTGTGTGGGCTCTATCGGACTTTTTCCGTCGGAAAAAGTTTGAGAGCTGGATCTAAAATTTTCCGACAACAAAATCCGATCTGACTTTTTCCGATCGTGTGTAGAGATTTCCGACGCACAAAGTGCCACGCATGCTCAGAAGAAATTTGGAGACGAAAGCTATTGGCTACTGGCCTCTACGTAGTCCCGTCGTACGCGTTGTACGTCACCTCGTTCGGAACGATCGGATTTTCTGACAACTTTGCGAGACAAGTTTCGGCCAAAATTCGTTGGAAAAAATCAGACGGATTTTGTGGTCGGAATGTCTGACCATGTGTACAAGGCAAGAGTCAGGTGTCCGTTTTGTCCGCCACAATATCACGTCCCGCTATAAGTTGCTGATCACCGCCATTACTAGTAAAATTAAATAAATAGAAAATCCATAAAAATATCCCATAGTTTGTAGACGTGATAACTTGTGCAAACCAATCAATATACGCTTATTGGGTTTTTCTTTTATCAAAAATATGTAGCAGAATACACATTGACATAAATTGATGAAGAAATTTGATTTACATTTTTTTATTGGATCTGTTTTATAGCAGAAAGTAAAACATATTGTTTTTTTTTGCACAATCTTCGGTCGTTATTTGCTTATAGCTCAAAAAATAGAAACCGCAGAGGTAATCAAATACCACCAAAATAAAGCTGTATTTGTGGGGAAAAAAAGAACATCATTTGTATTTGGGTACAGTGTCACATCACCATGCAATTGTCAGTTAAAGTAACGCAGTGCCGTATTGCAAAAAAATGGCCTGGTCATGAAGGGGGTAAATCTCTGTGGGTCAAGTGGTTAAACAAGAGTTTAGTGTCACTTTAATAATGACCGCCATGATTTTATAATGTGAATGTTTAAAAAGTAGAGGTTTAGTTGCCCTCTTCACATTCCATGTCTTCACTTCTTGTAGCATGTCTGTTGTCTCTGACCATCTCCTTTGGCATGTCTGCAGCTTCTAATGCCGCGTACACACAATCGGAATTCTCATCGGAAAAAACTCTGACGATTTTTCCAACGATCACACCAAATTCCGACGGTCAATAACACAGCGGCATAAAACACATTCGACAGCACTATAAAAGGGAAGTTTAATGCTTCCGAGCATGCGTCGAATTGTTTCCGAGCATGCGTCGGAATTTTGCGTGTCGGAATTGCATAGACACGATCAGAAAATCCGATAGAAAGGTTTTCCGTCGGAAAAATTGAGAACAGGTTCTCAATTCAAAGTCCGTCGGAAATTCCGACAGAAAAAGACCGTTGGATATACACGGTCGGAAAATCCGATGAAAAGCTCCCATCGGACTGTTTCCATCGGAAATTCCGACCGTGTGTACGTGGCATAACAGTTTTCTGTAGTATTACGCTGGCCATACTCTAGTAGAGTTTTGAATAAACCAATATTTGTACAAACATTCCTATAAAAATTCTCAGCAAATTTCATGACTTGACGAATTTTGTTTAAAGTACTTTAAAATGTAATTTGCTTTTACCATTCGATTTTGGAACAAAGGCGAATTAATCCACATACACTGTTAGAAAATCTTTAATTCGAGAGGTAATTGCAGCCATATTAGTGCACAATTGAGTACTGTCAGTGACCTTCAATATCACAGGATCAAACAGCTGCACCTCCAGTAATGTTGTGTACCCCATCCAATGCAAAAAATACAACAAAGCATCTTATGCCGCGTACACACGATCGGAATTCTCATCGGAAAAAGCTGGGATGGAATTCCACTCAAACTGTCTTGCCTACACACGGTCACACCAAATTCCGACGGTCAATAACACCACGACATAAACGCGTTCAACGGCACTATAAAATGGATGTTTAATGCTTCCGAGCATGCGTCGAATTGTTTCCGAGCATGCGTCGAAATTTTGCGTGTCGGAATTGCATACACACGATTAGAATTTCCGATAGAAAGTTTTTCCTGTCGGAAATTAAGAACAGGCTCTCATTCTAAAGTCCGTCGGAAATGCCGACAGAAAAAGACCGATGGGCATACACACGGTTGGAAAATCCGATGAAAAGCTCCCATCGGAAATTCCGGCCTTGTGTACGCGGCATAACATTGACGAAACAGGACACAAATTACAAACAAGAATGAATTTACACAGACACACCATTAAAGAACATAAGGAGGATGATCTCTGCACACCTATGGGACATCACTTTTCACAACCAGACCACACAACGGAAGACATGTTTTAGTTATTAAAGGGAACTTCAAAACTACTCAGGAAAGGAAAACATTTGAATTACTAAGGATAAGTTCACCTTTGGGAACATGTTACATGTTCCACCCAAATTTATGGTAGAAAATGTAACATGTTACCTAAATCACTATCCAACAGTTTTATGACCTACCCCTACCTCTGTGACTTTTCCTTTTCCCATTTCTATAGTTCTATAAATCTCTATACTTAGATTGTATAACATAACATTATAATGTGTCCCTAATTCCAGCCATTCCTTTTTTATATGTCCTTAGAATTGTACCGGTAAGATGGAGGAATTCTTCCTCTTCGGAGCTTTCCTGGAAGCCACCATGATAGATCGCAAGAGCGGAGATAAACCCATCAACTTCGAGGTTACAATAGGTGAATGTTTTACCATTTTCTGTGTATCTAGCGAATTAAAGAGCCCCTGTCACATGTATATGGGAGAAGTGGGTATTTTATCAGCTTTAAAATCGAAATGTAAAAACTGTGTTTAGAGACTACTTAGCAGCTGACACTTCACAAGACATATATCATATAAACATTAGTACAGAGCCCAAATAATTGTGAACCAAAAGTAAATTATGAACAAAGTAATATATGTATATGGGACCAAGGTCCCCCAAGGCTTATGAACACTCAAGATGGTAGAGGATTATTTTATTTTTTTTATGCTTAGGACTTGTAGCATCTTTTTTTGTTAGCTATATTATTTTGTAACATATTGATTAACCAATCTCAAAGCAGAACTTCACCTAAAAAGGAAAATCCTGCTTATCTTCCGACCTCCCCCTCCTCTTATTGTAAACCCGCACTTCTGCTTGGATTGCCTAGGTAATTGGAGCGGAAGTTTGCAACCCCCCACTGACTGCAACCTCCTGGGACATATCACAGGTCCCGGGCTGCTGCGGGATTATTCAGATAGCACAGCTTTTGCATGCGCAAAGGGGAGCTGGCTGTGAAGCATTAGGAAGTCACAGCTGGCTTCCCACAGTCAACATGGTGGCACCGGGCACCCGAAGCCTGGAGAAGACAGTGCTGGATCCCTAGACTGGTAGTTGCAGCTGCTGAAAATGTTGTTAACCTGGCTGAGGCTCATCTTTAACTGTTTGCTGTGCTTTACTGAGTGCAATGGTTTAATACATTAAACTCATATATGAATGAGGAAGTGGAGAAACTGATCCCCTTAGCCACCCACCATATTTCTCTTTTTGCACAGTACGTCAGTTAGACAGAGACAGTCTGAAAGCAAGCAGTTTCTGCTGTATTTTTTCTTTTTAAAATCTATGATGCTTTGTGATACCATTGTCATAGGTGCACTTTATATTTAAATAGTTAAAATATGTTTATAAATAGTAAAAATAATACATTAAACATTTTTTAAAAACAACAACTCCCAAACCAAGATAGTTTGTTGTTAAAGATTAGGCTATTTAATGTTCTTGCTGTCGTTGTATCTTATAGGAAACTATGGGAACCAAGTTGATGGGACAACCCGGCCAAGTCTTCGGAAAAAAAGGGAAGGCGGTGATGGGGTAGAGGAAGAGACAGAACTCTTACAGAACTCCAGTGAGGATGAAGCAGAGGATGATGGGGAAATGCAGTCCGTCTCCTCTTCGCCAGCAATGAAACCCTTTATAACAGACAGGTGAGACAGACGCACACCAGGTCTGATCATCAAAGACCGACCAAAAAGTTGTCTTTCAGTGACTATTATGTTGTTATGCTGAACCTCTGGCTTCACTGCTTTCTGAGTCTCTAATCCTTAACAAGTATCCAGTCTTCCTAGTACATGTTTAGTATTCATATGGTATACAGCCCATTAAAGAGACCATAAACTGATTCACATTAGACCTTCTACCTTGCAACCTGAAGCCCCTACCACACTCATATACAACCAAAGGCCAATTCGGGAGAAAGCAAACTAACCTACCAGGATAATTTATGCTTGGTGGAAAACCTACAAAGACTCATAGAAAACAGACACTCTCTATGAAGATGTTGCCCGTGTCATTTCAAGAAGTGGTAATCTTGAACATTTTTGGCCTTCTGTAGATGCATCTTATGATGGTGTATTTCACAGTCACAAAAAATATCAAATCCAAAGCAGAACATGTATGCCATATTTACAATATTAAAAATAAATATTCTTAATGCCGTGCCTCTCCTTCGATAGATAAATATAACAAAACCACAAATAACAGTCAATATTCCAAAGAAGCCACCTCCACCAACCTTTACCCACAAACAGATAAGTGCCTCAGTTCCACAGATAAAACACATTGCCTAAATTTAAAATTCAAAGTGATGATAATGTCTTCACAGTCTATCAGTAAATGTATCCAAAGCATTTTCATTGCAATACATAAAGCAGTGTATTTATTAAGAAAAATTGCTGCGCTTTCACACAGCCATCACAAATAATCAATGTAATATGTCTAATATGGGTATTTCTTATGATCGTCAGCTCCATCTAGTGGACATAATGCAAGATTTCCTGATTATGGCCATTAGATGGAGCTGACAATCATAGAATATACACATATTAAATACATTACAGGGATAATTAGTGAAGGCCATGCGAGAGCTGAGGCATGGGCAGAGGAATTTTATTTTATTAATAGACCCCTATTTGTTCTTTCCACATTCTTTTCTGTGGCACCTTTGTGGAAATAGGTAAAGTACAATGGATAATTGTGAGTGAAGCCAAGAGTAGTGTGTTTAAGGAAAAATTCTAGGTATGGCACTTTGTACATAGTTACATTGATCCAGCTTGGACCAATGAAACTCTGTATATACCATACATGGCTGATGCCCCTGGAAGCTAAAAATCACTGTAGTAAACACCGCTGCTGTACCAAGCGGCTGCCCTGCATATTTATAAACACAGGAGGTCTGCCACTGGCAAGGGCAGCATTCAGAGAATGCTTTGCATTTTCTGAATGAACACAAAGCACTGACTTGGCAAGGAGGAGAGCGTGACGTCACCCACCTTGTTCAATCAGAGAAAACATTGCATTAATTCAGGAAGTGCAAAGCATTCTCTGAATGCCACGTGTGCCGAGTGGCCGACTTCCTGTGGGGCAGCTGCTCGGCAGGGGACATGGACATTAGTGGAAATCAGTAGAGAAGTGGTGCCTACTACAGTGATTTCCATCTTCTAATGGTATTCGTCACATATGGGTATATAAATAATTACATTGATCCAAGCTATACCTGGAATTCTTCTTTAAAGGGATGTGATGATAGAGAAACCTCCCCATCATGACACACAGTAACCCCTTCTAATTTCAATGAGCACCTACCACCATATCACATGTTAGTGCCCTTATTATAATACACAGAGCACCCATCCCATAACAGAATTTTCCATCTGACTTATTGCTATGAGTTGCATATTTTACTTCAGATTTTATGTGGTGTGTCTCTCAGTGAGAAATGATCCCAGTATGGAATGACCTCTACATAGCCCTTATTGTGTCATCTGTCACTCATCTACCTGTTCTACATGTTTATCTGCAGAAACTACTTCCACCTCCCGTACTTTGACCGCAAGCCTTGCATCTATATTAAGAGCTGGTGGCAGGACCAGAGGAGAAGACTCTACAATGCCAACATCATGGACAAAATTGCAGACAAGCTGGTCAGTAATAGCAAGATTTATTCAGCTGTTTCTGAAGTCCCCTTGCCCTAGAGGGGTGGGCTTCCTCATTAAGTTTTTGAAAACTACCCTTCTAGAGTCCTTTGTTGAAACCCAACTCCGGGAAACCTGAGAATTCTCCATAGCAGTGGGGCTGTGACTGTACTGTAAAGGTTAAATGCTCATTTAGTCTAGGGGCTGCAAAAGCACCTTTTAACTTATCCAATTCTTCACTCTCCTGGAAGATAGTGCTCCCCCATGCTCTGGCAGTGGACTGACCCTCGGCATCTTCACGTCCAATGCATGGCTATCAACCCTTCATAGGTCATGACGATGCCAGGACCTTAGACCACTGGAGCATAGGAGAGAAGATGCTGCAGGGACCAGTCTAGCAATGTAGAGAAGCAGAGGGTTGGGTAAGCAAATCTACTTTTCCATGTCCCCTAGACCTAAAAGAACAGTTAACCCTTGCAATGCGGGCACAGCCCCACTGCAAAGGGAGAATTTTCAAGCTTCCGGAAGTTCAGCCTTAATGTCCTCTACTATAATGCCCCCATACCTGGAGTGAAGTTAAAGCTGGATTAGACAAAGGCAACCCTTTCAGTGGAGCCCCCCAAACTACTAGGGTTAAATACTTGTTTAATATAGAGGATAAGTCTAAGGCATAAGCTTGTAGGCAGGTGCAGTCTACTTTCTCCACTGCAGGTGGTGCTCTTCTGCAGCGGCACTGCAGTTGAAAAGGAAGTCAGGATGAACATGGTTCCTCTATGGTTTCCTTGGTCACTGGGGAAGCATCCAATTGAATACTGCCACCCCGTGTGACTCTAGCAGCCATCTTTAATCAGGCAGATCCTTTATAGGGCCCTGGCTCCCAGGTTTGGCACATATTTGCAAGTTGTCAGAGTAGGGACAGGTACCCCGCTTGGTAGGGACAGTACTAGCGTCAGGGAAAGTTTTCTGAAGAGGAGGGAATGCGTAGGGCTTGCAACGTCTATGGACACCTTCCCACTTGGGACATGAGACGGCAGGCCACATTCTTCCCCTTTCTACAGATGCTAACAGCTCGGCTACATTCTGCTATGCTGTTGGAACTGTGAGTGTTCCAGTTTGGGCTGCCTTTCCACTGGGTTATTTGTGAATGGTCTCTGCATTATTTCTGTGCAAGGTCTTTCATTGCACTGGGACCGAGTGTTTTTTTTTGCTGCACCAAGCTGCACCCCACCTACAAGCTGTATTACTGTATTCTAACCCATGCTCCAGCAGGATTCAGATCCTTCCTCAAGCTATAGGCTGTAGGCAGTCTCTGGGCATTATTACCTACAGCAGAAGTAAATGCCTGAATTTTGATTTTACCTACAGGTAAGCTTATAATAAAGCTTACTTGTAAGTAAAATAAACATCTCCTAAACGTGCACCGTTTACGAGATGTTCCAGTTAGCAGCAGCCGGTGATGTCACAGGCGCAGGCGTTCTGAAGGAAGGGCATACCCGTGCCATTCCTTCAGAGCTCTGTGCTGTAGCTGTGATCTCATCGTGGCTCGGCCAGCATGCAAACCCATAAGGAAGACCGGGTGAAGATGGAAGCTTCTGCAGGAGTGACAGCACATCACTAGAGGGCTTCGGTGTAAGGTAAGTCTTTCATAATGCGCTAGTTTGTGGTGCATACTATTCTTTAACCCTGCATTGTACATGAGGAGACGAGCATGCATCTGCAGCCCGAAGCTCCTTAGAAAGGAAGCTTGTGGGGGACCAGTTGCTTGGATGGAGGGAGTCTGACGGAGCCAGGAATAAGGTAAATATTACACCTTCTCCCTGCACCCCTAGACTGAATGAGCATCTAATATTCACATTGAGGAATGAGGCTGTTGTAGCCTCAGAAGTGCTGACATCTGCACTGTAAGAAACGTTAATTACAAGTGTAGCCATATCTGACGGTAGCTCTCGAGAGGGACTTAATTGCACAGCAGCACAGGAGACCTTGTAACGGGACTAAGCTGTATTAGTTAATTGTCAGAAGAATCCAGGAGAGAAAGGGGATTATAATTACACTGTTCAGACAGTGGAAACAATCTCAGAATGCATGTGTAGCACTACTGGTACTGATCTTCTACTGACCAATGGGTACATTGTGAATGCCCACTTTCTTGGCAATAGGGCCCATGCACATTTTTCCCAGGGAAGGGTTCTTTTCTCCAGATGGAAAAATTATGGGCACCATCCACATTAAATTTACATTTGAACAGGATTATTACACCATTGCATGGACAATAGGATGAAAGGTAGATGGAGCACAGAATATCTGCCCATTTTCTAGAATATCTGGGTCCCTCTCTCGCAGAGTTATGCTGGCTGGACACTTAATTTAGACTGTGGCTCCTTCTCAATTAATGTTCAAGGGTTGTCTCATGTTGTCTTCATGTTCAAAGGAAGGACAACATAGGAAGGTTTCTGCGTATACTTTTCAGTTATAGCTTGCTTCCTTTAAGCCTGAACAGGACATCACCTGCAACCAACATCTTCAGTGTTTCTTCCCAGGAAGGGAGATACCTGCATCACTCCATTCCCTAGACCCAAAGGCCTGGGAGCAAGACAGTTCTCATAAAGGCATTCTCACCAGGTAGAAGTCCAGGAGGGTAGATAAAGTGCCAGGAAGTGCCTCAATTATTTAATACCTTCCCAGGCAGCTCACTGGGCAGAACCCCAGGTGTGCAAGTACCTTCCCAGTCACATAACCAAGCAGAAGCCAGGGGGGGACACACCATGTACCAGGAAGTGCCTAAACTATTTAAAACCTTCCCAGACAGCTCACTGGGCAGAAATCCAGGAGATAAGACCATCTACCAGTATCTTCCCAGTCAGCTCACCAGGCCCCCCAAACCTGCTGAGTCACTAAACAGCCATAACAAAGAATGCCACTAGTTTTGCACACCCTGCTGGAGCAAGCTCAAACAGCAAGTGACTAAGAAAACACACCCTTGCTTGGAGAACACTAACAGGCACATACAGACAGGCTGGACTTACTGCCCTTTGCTTCCTACAGAATAACAAAAAAAGGGGTGCTCAGTGGAGGTTTTCAGTTCCCACCACATTCTCAATGACTACTGTGCCTGAAACACATGAACAGTACAGTGCATATGTCCTCGATAGCCAACCATTGTGTTGTGTAATGCTCAACCAAACACTGCTTGCAACGTTTGGACGATGGTATCATACTGAGTTCACAAATGTAGTTCTTCCAGAAGCACGCCATCTTCCTCCTGCCAGGAGAGCAGTCAGGGAGGGTGAAGGAGAACATACAATACATGCTTTTCTGTATCTAGTGAACCATGTGAACTTACCCATACATTCTTTAACCTGTTAGGCTCCATGCACACTGGCTTAAAAAACGTTGCTTCTACAGGAGTTTTGTGTTCTGCTGTAGAAGCAACTCAGTGTTATCCTATGTGTCCATGTACATTAGGATGTTTACAGGCATATTTTATTTTGAGCTCAACGTTTAGAGGCAGGAAAAAAAAAAACCTTCTGGTTCACATTTCTGATTGGAGCTCATTGGCAGAAAAAACATAAAACTCTTCTAAACCTTTGTTCAAAAAAAAGGTTTATATGAGTGTTTTTTACTCCCAAGAGAACAGACTTTTTTTAAGCCCAGTGTGCATGGAGCCTTAAAGGAAATTTCAAAAGAAATGTTTGTTCTCTGTAAATCTGACGCTTTCATTAATATAATCGCTAATGATCCTGCCATGAAGGTCGTTCTTCAGGCATTTTCTGTTATAGGGTCATATGTGCTTCTGGAGGAGGCCAGTGGCCAATGTTCATTTATGCCATTGTCACCATCAGGAAGCCCAGCCTAAGCAATGACAAGCAGCTGCCATTAGGGTGCATGTATGTGTAGCGATACCCCCAGTTAAGAGGGCCGCTGGTTTGTTTTGGGTCCCTGAGTACAGCTCCACCAACCCCCGGCAATTTGCTCTACCCGCTCTGGCACAGTTAGTAAAGGGGTATGTATCTATACACATATAATATCACTTATACTCTAAGTGTAATGGGTATGAACTCACAAGCAGACTGCTGAGATAAGAATAACTGGCTTTACTTTGGCAGTAAGGAAAAGAAATAGTAACATGCATTTAAACATTTGACTTACAATACTTTAGCAGGTCCCTGCAATATGCACTTAAACATGTACACATATATGTAACACACTAGCAATGGGGAAACGGAGCGCCAAGTGTAGTGACCGTCTGCTATGCACCCCTGAGGTGCAATAAATCTATCTGCGCCTACCTAACGGACCAGGCCTGATCCCTAACAATAGAGCTCAGTCCTTGTACTAGTACAGTGTTCTTCACCGGCAATAAATCTGTAGAGGTGGTGCACATGTAGCTTTAAATGGTGTATTTGTAATCCACAGAAAGTAACATTTGCTGCTCTGAGGTAAATTGTGCCTAGGCAGTTCAACAGGCATAAAAGTGTGTGTAGCAATGCAGGATGAGCCTTTCAGCTCGCTCACCAATCCTGTGGTACCGTCCTCAGCTCCGGTCCCTCCAATGGCGGCATCCGGTCTCCTCAGTCACAGCCCCCTGCGTTCCGGTCCTGTCTCCAACCGACCGACTGTAGGGAAAAGTCTCCGCTCCGCTGCTGCTGACTCTGAGGGGTGAGAGTCTCTCTCTCCACCTGCTGCAAGGCCCAGGCTTCAGGCCCTCAGCAGTCCCGGTCTGCACAGGTGTCTCCTCAATAGCAAGTCTCTGCGTCACCAGCCCAGTCAGAAGAGGAAGAGGCGGTCTCTCCTCTTCCCTTTTATCTCCTCCCCCAGAAGCCTCTCGGGCGGAAACAAACAGCCCGGAAGCCTGGGGAATTATGGGGAATGTAGTCTTTTCCCCTAAAATGGGTACGACCCCGCTACATATGTACACAAGAAGTGGTAAAAGATTCTAATGCGGCGTACACACGGTGGGAATTTCCGATTGAAACAGTCCGATGGGAGCTTTTCATCGGATTTTCCGACCGTGTGTATGCCCATCTGTCTTTTTCTGTCGGAATTTCCGACGGACTTTGAATTGAGAACCTGTTCTCAATTTTTCCGATGGAAAACCTTTCTAGCGGATTTTCCGATCGTGTGTATGCAATTTCGACACGCAAAATTCCGACGCATGCTCGGAAACAATTCGACGCATGCTCAGAAGCATTAAACTTCCCTTTTATAGTGCTGTCGAACGTGTTTTATGCCGCTGTGTCACAGACCGTCGGAATTTGGTGTGACCGTGTGTAGGCAAGACAGTTTGAGCGAAATTCCGTCGGAATTCCGATGGGAAAACCATCATAGCTTTTTCCGACGAGAATTCCGACCGTGTGTAGGCGGCATAAGTGATAAAAGAAGGAAACGGTATTATCTAAATAAAAATAAAAAAACAGTAATTGTCTATTATTTTGAGTGCTCTAGTAATATAAATGTTCTCCAGTTAAGGGTTACGTCTGCTTTAAAAAAAAGAGTGCCAGATGATACAGCTTTTCTGACCTTATTAGCCTCTCTGTTGTGCTATGAGATTCATTTTATCTGCTCTGCTTGTGCCGCGTGATTTATTTCATGTTTTTTCATCAGTAAAGTGAAATTTATAAGACTGTATTTAGCCTGTTTGCTCCGCTCCTGCAGGAGGAAGGGTTGAATGATGTCCATGAGATGATAAAGACAGAGAAGTCATATCCAGAGAGGAGACTTCGGGGGGTGCTGGAGGAGCTGAGCAGTGCCAGCTTGTAAGTACACTATACATCCACGTACACACCTTTGGGATAATACCTGGAATAGATAGAGAATCTAGGGTGTCCACAACGTTTTAATCATGTGTCTGGTGATCCCTGTTGGATATACTATGGCTGTTGTGCCTGATGCCCCCTGCTGGATACATTATGATTGTAGTATCTATTGCCCCCTTTTGGATCCAGGTAAACAGATGGGTTCAGTCAGCGCAAAACCACAATAACAATCCTATGATAAGGACAATATATAGCAATCCTTGAATAAGCACATAAAATATAAAATAGTGCAGTGCTAAAAACAAAAAACATAACACAAAATATATTGGGGTAATAACTTATAAATCAAAGACATATAAACAGTCCCAGTTCATATAGTATGAGAGCCCAGGATGACGTTAAAGATGACACCAACAGGTAAGAATGATATTCTCAGTAGTGATCAGAGTGCTCGGAAAATGTTGCAATTAATGTGCATCGTTATTAGTGTTTCCCCCACCGTATATACAGGCCGCTCACCTCACGCTGTGGACCTCTGAATTAACTGATAGGTCTTTCAGGGATTCCCCACAGGGGTAATCACAAGGTAAAAATTTGCCTCAACGAATGGAGGATCGAAATCCAGACTCATTAGTGCAGCAGCAGGATGATACTCTCATACACAGTTGATGGGAACGTAGTAGTCATGTAAAATCAATAAGACATACATAGTGCTCTCTGTTCAACTAAAAGCATCTTTTATTTAAGGTAAAAAAATGTTACTCACAAACACAGCACTGTATTCCCAGTGCTAGGATGCATAACATGTGTAAAACGTCTCATAAAGACTAGGAAGGTGGCTGCAATGGCGTCACGGAGTCCTCCCGCACGCATGTCGTCCCTGTGGGGGGACTTCCTCAGCAAATTCGCTCTCTCTCATTATGTGCCCACAAAGTCCGCAAATTTTTTGACTTGGTCAATCCTTGAATGCATACCTTGGTTGTAACGAGTGGTTATTTGAGTTACTGTTGCCTTTCTATCATCTCAAACCCGTCTGCCCATTATCCTCTGACATTAATAAGGCATTTTCGTCCACACAACTGGATATTTTCTCTTTTTTGGACCATTCTCTGTAAGGCCCCTTTCACACTGGGGCGGTTTGCAGGCGCTATTGCGCTAAAAATAGTGCCTGCAAACCGACCTGAAACAGCCGTTGCTGTCTCTCCAGTGTGAAAGCCCGAGGGCTTTCACACTGGAGCGGTGCGCTTGCAGGACGCTGAAAAATGTCCTGCAAGCCGCATCTTTGGTGCGCTGTAGAAGCGGTGTATTTACAGCTCCTATAGCGCCCCTTCCCATTGAAAACAATGGGGCAGCGCTCCAAACCCGCCCGCAAAACGCCGCTGCAGCAGCGGTTTGCGGGCGGTATTAACCCTATTTCGGCCGCTCGCGGGGGGTAAAACCGCCCCGCTAACGGCCGAATAGCACAGCTAAAAGGACGGTAAAGCGGCGCTAAATATATTGCCACTTTACCGCCAGCACACCCAGCGCCCCAGTGTGAAAATAGCCTTAACCCTATAGATGGTTATGTGTGAAAATGCCAGTAGATCAGCAGTTTTTGAAATAGTCAGACCAGTCCGTCTGGCACCAACAACCATGCCACGTTCAAACTCAAATCCCCTTCTTCACCATTCTGATGCTCATTTTGAACTTCAAAAAGTCATCTTCTCCACGTCTAGATGCCTAAATGCATTGAGTTGCAATTTGTTACCAATCAATTGAACAGGGGTACCTAATAAAGTGGCCGGTGAGCGTATATCAATGAGGTGGTTTGGTGTATCTGTACCTAAAAGCCTCATCAACTTCTTTTAGCTCTCCTTTTCTTCTCAAAATATTAAAATAAAATAAATCTTGCACTTAGTTCAGAACACCCCAAATCCTGAATACCGGGATAAAATAAAGTACATAAAGAAAAGGTGTGCATGCTCCTTTAAGTGCCTAAATAACAAATAATAGATTTAAAAAAGTGTATTTCAGATAAACATAAATCCTAAATCAGTAAACATATCACTTTTTTTAATTTCAGGTGCCACTTATGCCCCGTACACACGGTCGGAAATTCCGACCACAAAATCCGTCTGATTTTTTCCAATGGATTTTGTCCGACACTGGTGTTGCATCCACACGGTTGGACAAAGTTGTCGGAAAATCCGATCATTCTGAACGTGGTGACATTCGTTGCGTACAACGGAACTACGTAGAGGCTAGTAGCCAATCGCTTTGGTCTTGTAATTTGATTTGAGCATGCGTGGCACTTTGTCCGTCGGAATTCGCTACACACGATCGGAAAAAGTCCGATCGGACTTTGTTGTCGGAAAATTTGAGAGCAGGATTCCGACGGAAAAAGTCTGATGGGATTTTCCGACAACATGGTCCGATAGGACATTTTCCGTCGGAAATTCCGACTGTGTGTACGGGGCATTAGTGCTCAGTGATGAATAAGGACAAACTAATCACAAATGCTTTTTCACAAATTTGTAAAAAGAACAAAAGTTCATAAACAAATGTGAAAGTCCAGCGTCACATAAGTAGTCCCAAGGGCCTTTAAGTGCTCAGTGATGATTAAGGGCAAAATCATTCTCCGGTGCTAAAAAGTGTCAAGCCTGGCTGTCAGCAATGTCACTGCTGAGTCACAAGCCTATAAGCTTGTCAATCAGCACTTGGCCACACCCAGTCCTGCCCACTGATTTGTGGAGCACTGCCTCTGTGGCTGAAGCCCTCCCACTGTGAGCTGCAGTGCCTGGGAGGGGGAGCATATGAGACGCAGTGATGGAGGATTTGGCTCAGTCAGGGAAGGTAAAAGAAGTGTTTTGTGCATCCCGTAGTACCTGGATTTTGTACTTTTTAGATTGTCATGCAGGGACATTCAGTTGTTCTTTAACTTTCTTTTGCAGTCGCTTCGTCACATTGGCCAACAAGGATCAGAATACGAATGGCCGGACTAAACTGGACCGCGAGCGATTAAAATCCTGTATGCGAGAACTAGTAAGTCCTGGCACAGCTTTCATTTCTCATTTAATTAGGCAAGATAAAGGGGAAAGATGACAAAAAAAAGTGCACTAACATCCATCGACCAATCAAAGTTTATACTACAGAGGTCAGATATAGACATGTGCACAATAGAAAAATTTGCTTATTTTCGTTTCGTTTCTTTCGTTTCCGTTGAATCGTAACGATTCGTAAATTCGTAAATCGTCGGTGTTCGTATTCGTAACGATTCATATTTTCGTAAGAGTTTTTTTTCGTTGATTCGTTTTTCCGTTAGTTTAATTTTCGTTTATTAGAAATTCGGACGCATTCGTATTTTCGTAGATTTAGTTACATTCGTACTTTCGCTAGATTGATTTATTCGTACTTTCGTAACATTGTTTTCGTAGATTCGTAAATTCATAATTTTATGTAATGTGTATGCTATTATTACATTTTAAGAGACACGGAAAATTACGAATCGAAAAACAAAGTTACGAATGTACAAATTTTTTCGTTCAATCCATTTGAAGCACGTTAAGCAGCGCCATTGTAAGACACGGAAAATTACGAATCGAAAAAAAAAAAGTTACGAATGTATGAATTTTTTCGTTCAATCCATTCGAAGCACGTTAAGCAGCGCCATTGTAAGGGACACGGAAAATGACCAATTCAACAAAAAAAAAGTTACGAATGTACGAATTTTTTCGTTCATTTTGATTTTCGTTGTTCCCGTTTTCGTTTTTCTGATTTTCTTCTTTCGTAGTTTCGTTGTTTCTAATTTGGTTATTTCGGATTTTTCGTTGTTTTCGGATTCGTTCGATTCGAACGATTCGTTAAAATTTTTAGCGAATCGTTTGTTCATTCGTACGATAACGAATGAACGAATATAACGAATTTTAACGAAAAACGAAACGAATTGCACATGTCTAGTCAGATCAGTAGAGTGGGATGTTGACTGATTTGCTGTTGTCTTCTATTCTTTTCAAGTAGACCTTAAAGTGTTACTAAACCCAGGACCCTGCATTCACTATATCTGGTCTCCCACAGTCCATAGAACATAGAATGCAATTATTATAGTAAATATAAACTACTAAATACCTTTTCTCACCAGCAGTATATATTGTGACTTCTATCAGTGTCTGGTTAAAGCTTGTAGTAGGAGTTTTCATTCTCCTCTGACTGTCCTATGAGGCTGCATGACCCCTGACCCTCTGTCTGGACAGTGCTGATTGGCCCTGTGCTGATCACACCCCCCTACCAAAAAACAAAAAAACCCTCTCCAATACACACCTAACTGAGCATGTGCAGAGTGCTCCCAAGGCTCTGTGCTATCAGGAGGTGGATTGAGGACAGTGGAAGAAGGGGAGAAACAAACAAGACAGGATCAAACAGCCTTTTTACACCATGGAGAGGATTAACCCCTTAGGTTCCACAGGGAGTATAACAAGCATGCTTTACTGCATATACACACTGATTTTACTGTTGTGGGTTTAGTAACACTTTAAATGATAGAATTTAATTCTTTCTGTGCCAATGCTGCATATGCAATGTGTGTCCTTGCTCTGCCTCCATCTCTGCAGGAGAACATGGGGACCCAGGCCAAGACAATGAGGTCTCAGGTGAAGAAAAACACTGTAAGAGATAAACTGAAGTTGGTCCAGAACTTCCTGCACAAACTGCGATTCCTGGCTGATGAGGTGAGCTACGTCATACATCACTTTACTACACACAGAGGAGGCTATTTTTTATATAATAGTTGTTGCACAAATATCAGAAGCATTACTGCACGCAGAATGAAATGTGACCATCATTTTTGTTAGAGAATAATGCCTGTATCTTCAGCTCCATCTGTTGGCCAAAATGTGGTATCGTTTTCTCATTAAAGAGGAACTTCAGTCGGCTCACTTCAAGTGGAGGGCCATCCAAAAAAAAAAAATTGCATTAATAAAAAAGAAACGCTGTTGCTAGGCACTCTTCCTAATCTGCCTCTTCCTATTCCGCGGCGCTTCCTCCTCTTCGGTGAGCGGCCCTGTTGCCTTCTGGGACATGTGTGTGTCCCAGAACACAATGTGGCCACTCACAAAGCGACGGGCGACTCACGCATGCGCAGTAGGAAACTGGCAGTGAAGCCGCACTGCCTGTTTCCCTTTACTAGGATGGAGGCGCCGGCAGCCGATCCGATGGAGGGATCGGCCTCAGGGCGGCCGACATCACGGGATAGTTGAACAGGTAAGTGTCCTTATTAAAAGTCAGCAGCTACAGTGTTTGTAGCTGCTGACTTTTTTTTAAAAAAAAAGGATTGGCCGGAACGCCCCTTTAATTTGTAATAAAAACATCCTTGCCATTCTGAAGCTTCCCTCCAACCACTTTGCATGTTATTTTATATATACTGTGATTCTGTACTTGCCAAATATGCTGCAGAAATCTTCCTTCCACGGAGTCTGGCTGCATCCATTTTAACTGTGGGCAGCTGAAGCTGCTGCCTGTTCACTTCCTGGATTTATAGACACACAGTGGCACACCTCCAGCTCTGCCGCTTTCATTGGCCCTCTTATGACTCACCCCCCCCCCCCCCCTTTCTGGCAAACTCTCACTAGAGAGAGAGAGAGCTGTGCATGATGTCATAAGCCTAGGCTAATGACCAGGCAAGAAACAGGAAGTGGGCTGTATAAAGGATTTACTGGCAGAAAAAAAAAATGTTTTACTATCCAAAGTTAAAACAACAAGGGCAGAAGATTTAGTAGATGGAAAGATGAAAAAATGACTGAAGGTTTCAGAAAACTCTCCGGCATTTTGGCCACTAGATGGTGGATAGAAAAACAGTGTGAGCATCAGCCTAAACCCAAGAGCATGCATGTCATATATTAAGGCTTACCAATTCATAGATGTGGTGGCTGCACTCATTTTATATTTTTTTAGGCTAAGAACATTTTCTGCAAATACAGAAAATATTTGCTGATGCTCACAGAAATCCAGTGTCCTAATAACCTTTTGTGTACTCAACTGAAATCTCAGACAATGTTATCAGATTTTCTTGCTATCTTCTGTAAACTATAAAACACCTCCCTCATGTGGAGGAGAAGGGAGAGATGTTTTTAATCCAAATCAAGCGGCCAGCCTGGGTGACAAAAATGCTCCTCTATATCTATAGAAGGTCAGCCTGGGGTGATTGTGCTGCTCCTGTATAGATATGGTAGGGCAGCATGGGGTTACAAGGCTGCTCCTCTAAAGATATGGTAGGTCAGCCTAGAGTGACAACGTTGCTCCACTTTAGATATAATAGGTCAGCCTGGGGTTACAATGCTGCTCCTCTATAGATATGGTAGTGATGGCGGAGTGATGGTAGTGATGGCGAACCTCGGCACCCCAGATGTTTTGGAACTACATTTCCCATGATGCTCAACTACACTGCAGAGTGCATGAGCATCATGAGAAATGTAGTTTCAAAACCTCTGGGGTGCCAAGGTTCACCATCACTGGCCTAGAGTGACAACGTTGCTCCACTTTAGATATAGTAGGTCAGCCTGGGGTTACAATGCTGCTCCTCTATAGATATAGTAGGTCAGCCTGGGGATACAATGCTGCTCCTCTATAGATATAGTAGGTCAGCCTGGGGATACAATGCTACTCCTCTATAGATATAGTAGGTCAGCCTATGGTGACAACAGTGCTCCTCTATAGATATGGTAGGTCAGTCTGGGTGACAACGTTACTCCTCTATAGATATAGGAGGTCAGCCTGGGGTGACAATGCTGATTCTCTATATTTATGGTAGGTCAGATTAAGGTGACAACGTTGCTCCTCTTTAGATACAGTATAGTAGGTCAGCCTAGGTTGACAACAGTGCTCCTCTATAGATATAGTAGGTCAGCCTGGGGTGACAATGCTGCTCCTCAATAGATATGGTAGGTCAGCCTAGAGTGACAATGTGGCTCCACTATAGATATAGTAGGTCAGCCAAGGGTGACAACAGTGCCTCTTTATAGATATACTGTAGTAGGTCAGCCTGGGGTGACAATGCTGCTCCTCAAGGTCAGCCTAAGGTTACAACACTGCTCCTCTATAGATATGGTAGGTCAGCCTAGAGCACAGGTGTCAAACTGGCGACCCTCCAGCTGTTGGTAAACTACAAGTCCCATGAGGCATTGCAAGGCTGGCAGTTACAAGCATGACTCCCACAGGCTGGCCTGCATGATGGGACTTGTAGTTCTGCAACAGCTGGGAGGCCGCCAGTTTGAGACCCCTGGCCTACAGTGACAACATTGCTCCACTATAGATATAGTAGGTCAGCCTAGGGTGACAACAGTTCTCCTCTATAGGTATGGTAGGTCAGTCTGGGTGATAACGTTACTCCTCTATAGATACGGTAGGTCAGCCTTGGTGACAACGAAGAAAAAGTCTTAAAAATAGAAAGTCGTGCTGTGATCACATCCAAGGACTGGTAAGCAGCAATATATTACGGTACATTTTTATTTTAAATATACATTTGAAAGTAAATGTTCCGCCATTTTTTTTGGTTTCAGAGTTGGGGAAAGAGCTAGAACTTTTGTTG
This sequence comes from Lithobates sylvaticus, assembly GCA_028564925.1. Taxonomy (NCBI): domain Eukaryota; kingdom Metazoa; phylum Chordata; class Amphibia; order Anura; family Ranidae; genus Lithobates; species Lithobates sylvaticus. The sequence continues at coordinate 509,338,705 of CM053028.1, read as the reverse complement.
GGTTTTTTAGTGCTGTCCTCACTGGGAAGAATGGGGGTCAGAGTGAGCTTACTCCTGTTCTGCTGACACTTGTAATATTATAGGTTTCCCCTCATGCTCCTCTCCATGACAATGACCATCAGGACTGATTGTTTATATGGATCTACCCAAAGGAGACATAGACAGCAATAAAAACCCAAAAGAGCTTCTGGACCTTCCCTATTCTGTTCAAAATTAGAAAGGTTTGGCTGCAGTTCTTCTAACACAATAGAGAGCTGTTCTATGATTTTAGAACCCTCGGCTCATTCAAGGAACCTTCTCAGGGACACAAAGTTATCAAAGCTGTTTGTATATCTTCAAATGCAGTGCCAAGAACTGTGTGAAGTCCTAGCCCTTATCTGAAATGAACCATTCTAAAAGTCACTATTCAATCACTGCTGGTGTAGCTACAGACCCATGGGCCCAAAAGCAAATTTTGGACCAGCCCCACTATCCTTTACTGCCCCCAACTCTTTAGGATCTACTTATAAAACATTCACTGGACAAAAGTCACAGATATTCACCCATCTCTTACAAATCCTGACTGGTGATTTCCTATGATCGTCAGCTCCATCCAGTGGCCATAATGCAGTATTTTTTCCTGATCCTCAGTCAGGAAAAATACAGCATCATGGCTACTAGATGGAGCTGATGATCATAGAAATAACTGTATTAGGCAAAATACAGTCAATATTTGTGAGGGCTGGGTGAATGTCTGTTCCTTTGGTCCAGTGATTTTTTTATAAATAGACCCCATTGTGTTCTTCAATCTAAAGTTGGCCATAGACGGTTTGAATCTCGACCAGGTTCAGCAGGGACCATCCAAGATTCAAACCAGGCATGGGCAGTATGATAGTACCCAAGTCAATCCATTAATCGACTTGGGTACAACCAGCATGTCAGATTTTTATGATGAGAATATATAATATAATAACTTTCATTCTACAGTTTCGTCCATAGACACAGTTTTAGGTTCTATTCAGATGCTCCTCTATGAATTCATTCTTTATTCTTATTACTTCCCCCCAGCCCCAGTACAGTATCCCAGATGTCTTCATCTGGATGATGAGTAATAACAAGCGTATTGCCTATGCCCGCATACCATCAAAGGATATCTTGTACTCCATTGTGGACGAGGAGACTGGAAAGGATTGTGGGAAAGTCAAGGCTGTCTTCCTTAAGGTATGTGAAGAGTTTGGCTTTAAATGATATGTCATGAAGTACACCCTAAGGCCCCTTTCACACTTATACGACTTGTCCTATGATTTGGGACTGCAAAGTAGCATGACAAGTCGTTCCCCATGATTTCCAATGGCAGCCATTCATATTAGTACGACTTCAAGTTGTTCCGACTTCAAAGTAGTCCCTGCACTACTTTGGTCCGATATTGATGCCACTTACACAGGCATTCATTGAAACCGCGGCAAAAATCACGGCCGCAAATCGATGCAAAATTGCGGTAAAAGTGTGAAAGGGGCCTTAGAAGAGAAGTTGAGGAAGACTGCCTTGTTACAAGAGAGACTTGCCTTTTAAAATGAAATTAGTTACATTACATGAGGCTGTCATATCTGTTGTATTAAACTCTGGGATAAGTAAATATTGTCTAAATCCAATCATCACATGTATTCTTCCTTGACTCTTGATGTGTTTTGTGTATTTCTTCCAGATCTGTGCAGTAATCTTTACCTCTGTGCAGGAGCTTCCTGTAATAAAGACCGCTCACTGCTGCTCTCTCTCCTTGTGCAGGGTGACTGGTCTTGTCTCCGCCCCCTACTGTAGTTCTCTGCAGGCAGCCTTTCATAGGTGGGCCCTGTCGGGCCCCTCCCATAGCTATGCTCTTTGCATAGGCTATGTTAGCACCTCATAAACAAAGTAATATCTGGGTTTGAAAAGGCATTTGGTGCACACAAAGTGGATTGATATCCTTCATGGCTATTGAGGAATATAATTACATGGCAGTTTTTTAGCCTGAAGTTCAGCTTGAAAATTGCTCTAACTCTTTAACCGCTTGCCGACTGTATAACCTACATATACAGCGGCAAGGCGGCTCTGCTGCGCAGGATCACGTACCTAGTACATGATCCTGCACTTCTGGGTCTGGGGCGCAGGGGCTGATCTGCAGGTACCGCAGACTCGATGTCCTCCAGGACTGCCGATCATTAGGCAGATCGCCATTCTGTCAGTAGGGAAGGCATTGATCCTGTGTTCATACAAAGCAGAGACATGGATCAATACCTTCCCCTAGTAAAAGCACCTCCCACACAGTACACAAGCACTGGCTGGGCACATTGTTAACCCTTTGATTGCCCCTGATGTTAACCCCTTCCCATCCAGTGTCATTAGCACAGTGACAGTGCATATTTTTTGCATTTTGGTCCCCAAAATGTGTCAGTAAGTGCCCAATTTGTCCGATGCAATATCGCAGGCCCGCTATAAGCTGCTGATCGCTGCCATTACTAGTAAAAAAGAAATACAAATTCCATAAATACAGTTGTGCTTATAAGTTTACATACCCTGGCAGAATTTATGATTTCTTGGCCAATTTTCTGAGAATATGAATGATAACACAAACACTTTTCTTTCACTCATGGTTAGTGTTTGGCTGAAGCCATTCATTATCAATCAGCTGTGTTTACTTTTTTTAAATCATAATGACAACAGGAACTATTTAAATGACCCTGATCAAAAGTTTACATACCCTGGTGATTTTGGCCTGATAACATGCACACAAGTTAACACAACGGAGTTTGAATGGCTATTAAAGGTAACCATCCTCACCTTTGATCTGTTTGCTTGTAATTAGTGTGTGTATATAAAAGGTCAATGAGTTTTGGACTCCTGACAGACCCTTGCATCTTCCATCCAGTGCTGCACTGAAGTTTCTGGATTCTGAGTCATGGGGAAAGCAAACGAATTGTCAAAGGATCTGCAGGAAAAGGTAGTTGAACTGTATAAAACAGGGATATAAAAAGATATCCAAGGAATTGAGAATGCCAATCAGCAGTGTTCAAACTCTAATCAAGAAGTGGAAAATGAGGGGTTCTGTTGAAACCAAACCACGGTCAGGTAGACCAACTAAAATTTCAGCCACAACTGCCAGGAAAATAGTTTGGAATGCAAAAAAAAACACAAATAACTTCAGGTGAAATACAGGACTCTCTGAAAACATGTGGTGTGGCAGTTTCAAGATGCACAATAAGGAGGCACTAGAAGAAGGATGGGCTGCATGGTCGAGTCACCAGAAGAAAGACATTACTACACAAATGCCACAAAGTATCCCGCTTACAATACACCAAACAGCACAGAGACAAGCCTCAAACCCTCTGGTACAAAGTCATTAGGAGTGATGAGACTAAAATGTCGCTTTTTGGCCACAACCATAAACACTACATTTGGAGAGGAGTCAACAAGAACTATGATGAAAGGTACACCATTGCTACTGTGAAACATGGAGGTGGATCGCTGATGTTTTGGGGATGTGTGAGATACAAAGGCACAGGAAATTTGGCCAAAGGTGATGGCAAGATGAATGAAGTATGTTATTAAAAAATACTGGAGGAACATTTTCATTCTTGGACATTCCAACATGACAATGATCCAAAACACAAGGCCAAGTTGACCTGTCATTGGCTGCAGCAGAATAAAGTGAAGGTTCTGGAGTGGCCATCTCAGTCTCCTGACCTCAATATCATTGGAGACACTCTGGGAAGATCTCAAATGTGCAGTTCATGCAAGACAGCCCAAGAATTTACAGGAACTGGAGGCTTTTTGCCAAGGGGAATGGGCAGCTTTACCATCTGAGAAAGAGCCTCATCCAAAAAAAAAAAACACTAGCTGCCATTGATTTTAAAGGGGCAATACACTGAATTAAGAACTGGGGTATGTGAACTTTTGATCAGGGTCATTTGGGTAGTTTCTGTTGTGATTATGATTTAAAACGAGTAAACACAGTTGATTGATAATAAATGGCTTCAGCAAAACACTAACCACGAGTGGAAGAAAAGTTTTTGTGTTATCATTCATATTCTCTGAAAAATGTACAAGAATTTTATAAATTCTGCCAGGGTATGTAAACTTATGAGCACAACTGTATATTCCATAGTTTGTAGATGCTATAACTTTTTTGCGCAAACCAATCAATATACGCTTATTGGTAATTTTTTTTTACCAAAAATATGTAACAGAATACATATTGGTCTAATTTGATGAAGAACTTATGCCCCGTACACACGGTCGGAAATTCAGACGGAAAATGTCTGATCGCACCATGTTGTCGGAAAATCCGCCCGTGTGTGGGCTCCATCGGACTTTTTCCGTCGGATTTTCCGACGGAAAAAATTTGAGATCCTGCTCTCAATTTTTCCGACAACAAAATCCGATCTGACTTTTTCCGATCGTGTGTAGAGAATTCCGACTGACAAAGTGCCACGCATGCTCAGATCAAATTATGAGACCAAAGCTATTGGCTAATAGCCTCTACGTAGTTCCGTCTTACGCAGCGAACGTCACCACGTTCAGAATGATCGGATTTTCCGACAACTTTGTCCAACCGTGTGTATGCAACACCAGTGTCGGACAAAATCCGTCTGAAAAAATCCGACGGATTTTGTGGTCGGAATTTCCGACCGTGTGTACGGGGGCTTAGATTTTTTTACATTTTTTTATGGGATTTGTGTTATAGCAGAAAGTAAAAAATTTATTTTTTTTCAAAATTGTCTGCTTTTTTTGTTTATAGCACAGAGGCTCAAACACCACCAAAAGCAAACTCTATTTGTGGGGAAAAAAAGGACATACATTTTATTTGGGTACAGCTTCGCACAACCGTGCAATTGTCAGTTAAAGTAACGCAATGCCGTATCGCAAAAAATGGCCTGGTCATGTCTTCCAGAGGTTAAGTGGTTAATTCATTAATGTGAAGCTGCTCACTGGCTGTTGGTAATTTTCTATCTGTGTAAATCTGGTCTGCCCTTCCTCAAATGTATAACACTGTATCTGGTAGACGTGTACGATTCTCCCGCACACAGAACAGTGTGGGTATCAATATGTGAGTGCACTGAGCCCTGATATATGCCCTCTATTAGAGCGGGTAATGGAGCGGGTTATTACTATCTGAATGCCCTGACTCAGCTTCTCATATACCTTCTGTGTAACACAATTACTTTGTTACACCCGTAATAGATATTATGACAGAATGAATTCCTGTTATGATGAGAAGACATTTATCAGGACAGCTACAAGTGTCACCCAGCTCTCATTACAACGCCGTGCTGAATCTCCCAGGAGCGGGGGTGACATAGGGAGGCTAATTATAAAGATCAGCAGAATCATTTCTTTTCGTTATAGCGCACGTTTCCTGGTGTCACCGCCAATATTTTTTCCTGTATATGTGAAGGCGAAATGTTAAAGTTGTGATGTTAAATTAAATAATAAAATTGGTGAAAAGCATTGAAATAAATAACGATAACAGCAAAATACAAATAATTACACACATATGGCTTTTTTTCCAGAAAGCAAACCTATCAGCCGTTTTAAGCCATATTTATTAATTACATGCATTTATATAGCTTCAATAATTTTCCCAGCGCTTTACATATTGTTCTTTTAACATCAGTCTGTCATGGATCTTACAGTTCAAAGCTGGGTATACACTAGTTGAATTTGGTTTGGCATTTTTCATTGTTGAAAGAACATTTGTTTGCTCATTAGTGGGGTGAAATCAACAATCATTTTCAACTGCAGTGATAAAATAACTCGAAGGAGTAAGATGAAAATTTTTCTCAAATATATGAATTTTTAACAGTGTATGCTGTTTTTCGTTTGGTCCATTCATTCCAAATGTGAATGTTAAAAGTAAATGAAATCTTGAACTACTTTCAAAAACATTTAATGAAAGATTTTCTTTAAATAAATCTTAATGACAGAATCTTAATTCAAAATTCTACTAGTGTATAGTATGCCCAACTTATGTCTCCCATATACTGTATACATACACTAGGGTAAATTATCCTACCAGCATGTCTGTGATGTATGGGAAGAGATACAAGCACAGGGAGAACATACATGCTGATAGTGTTCTGGCTGAGATTTGAACCAAGGAACCCGCTATTGCAAGATAGAAGGGCCAACAACTAAGCCACTGTGTGGCCCAGCCTTTTAGAACTTTAGTACCTTGTCCTTATCTTGCATGTGGTAAGTTACTTTTTGGACATGAATTAAGAGCTGGATATAATAAAAAGTTAAGACCTATGAAACAGTGAACTTGATAAAAAAAATATTTTTTAGTATTTGTAACTGAACAGCAGGAATCTGTGGATGAGCACATACATCTGGACCAGTCTACATCCCATCAATATTGTTCCTACTATGAGCAGAAGCTTGACAATAATTAGGGCACCAAACAGCAGGAATCTGTGGATGGGAACATACATCTGGACCAGTCTACATCCCATCAATATTGTTCCTACTATGAGCAGAAGCTTGACAATAATTAGGGCACCAAAGATTATGTTTCCATAATTAAACAAATACCAGGAGAAAGAACGAAATTGTTACCTAATATGCTTTAGGACCGCCTTTGGCATTCATGACGACCTTAATTCTCCTGGAAATTTACAAATATAAGTCTTGGATGCTGGATAATGAAATATGATACCATTATTTATGCAAAAATAGCTCCAGTTCGCGCAGAGATGCTGGGGGTGGAAAACAAGCCCAAACCTTGTTCTCCAAAATTGGCTATAGTGGCTCTATGATATTGAGGTCTGGCGACTGTCACGCCCAGGTTTCAAGGTGCAAGACTTCTTCTGCATGCTTGTCAAACCACGATTTGTTAACACCTGCTGTGTGAATCAGAGCATCATGGTCTTGGTAAATGGCGCTGTTTTAGCGAAACAATGTCTACACCTTGGAGGGCAGATGATCGACCAAAATGTGTACATAGTCACTGGCAGTGACTCTTCTTTTCAAGGTGATAATGGGGCCTGCAGAATGCCAAGATATGGCTGCCCAAACCATGATTGCGCCACCACCATGCTTTACCGTTGGCACAAGACAGTCCTGGTTGTGAGCTTGGGACAGTGTTTGTGACACATGAACACATCCGGTGGTTGGGAACTGTGTGAAACTCGATTCATCAGACCATATTGATCGATAATCCACAATTTATGGGTGTTGCACCACTCTCTCAACTTCTGAGCATTATTATGGGTCACTAGTGGTTTGGCAATTGCAGCTTGCCTGTGAATGTTTTTCTTATGGAGTTCCCTCCTCATAGTTTTTGTGGACAGGGGTTTTGGAAGACTGAGATTGAGCTCTGCAGTCACTTTTGCAGCAGTTGTTTTCTTATTCTGGGTCACAATCCTGCATGTCCTTTTGTCTCATTTGGTCAGTTGACTATGACGACTCCGCTTATACTTATCAGATGATGTTTTCCTGGAAACTGTATATGCCGTCATAACCTTTAATACTGTACCTCACGACACTGTAAATAAGTTGGCAACTTCAGTCACAGAGGCACCAGCTAAGCGGGCACCTCTTTGAAACTTAGTAAGCTCTGATAGAAAAGTGAAGAAAAAGTACTGTTGGGAATTTGGAGGCCCATTATGTTTACATCAAATATTCATTCTTTATTAGAAACATTTATAAAACAGTATATATTTTATTGCAATTTAAATAATTTATAGAATATAAAAATACAACTATTAAATTCAACTACTAGTCAACATTCATATCACAAGATGTAGATTTCCAATAGGCGATGCGTTTCATGGATGTAATCAAACACTGCTGACCAGCATTATGGAAATGCTGATTTCATTTTCCAGCAAGACTTGGCACCTGCCCACACTGCCAAAAGTACCAATACCTGGTTTAATGACCATGGTATCACTGTGCTTGTTTGGCCAGCAAACTCGCCTGACCTAAACCCCATAGAGAATCTGTGGGGTATTATCAAGAGGAAGATGAGCGACACCAGACCCAGACCCAACAATGCAGACGAGCTGAAGGCCATTATCAAAGCAACCTGGGCTTTCATAACACCTCAGCAGTTCCACAGGCTGATCCCCTCCATGCCAAGCCGCATTGATGCAGTAATTCATGCAAAAGGAGCCCCGACCAAGTATTAATATAGTACATGCTATACTGTACATGGACATACTTTTCAGTAAGCTAATATTTCTGTATTAAAAATCTTTTTTTTTTTATTGGTTTATTCAAATTTTCTGAAATACTGAATTTTGGGGTTTCAGTAGCTGTAAGCCATAATCATCAAAAATAAAAGAAAGGAATGCTTGAAATATATCACTATGTGTGTAATGAATCTATATAATATATGAGTTTCACTTTTTGAAGTGAATTACCGAAATTAACTTTTTGATGATATTGTAATTGTTTGAGGTACACCTGTATATATACAGTAACAAGAGAGAGTGTGAGCCTCTATGTGCATAAAATTCTCTTTCTCCTTATATTTCTCTCCCAGTTGCCTGGAAAGCGAGGTTTTGGCCCTGCCGGTTGGACTGTACAGGCCAAGATGGAAGTCTACATGTGGCTGGGCCTGAACAAGCAGAGGAAGGACTTTCTGTGTGGTCTTCCATGTGGGTTTGAGGAAATTAAAGCGGCAAAGGGGCCAGGCCTGCAATGTTTCCCTCCTATCAGCCTCAGCTATACAAGTAAGAACCAGTACAACTATTTCAGATTGTCGTCTCTTCATACAGTTATACAATGGCTGTCTGTGAAGGTTTCACTGGGGACTTACGTGGAATTGTCATAGAGTACCCCTTCCTACACATTTTAAAGCCCAGCTCCAGACAAAACTTTTTCTGATGACCCCATTGTAGAAATTCTCTTTGATTGCTGACAGGATAGGAAGTGATGGGAAATCTCTCCAGTGGGGACACAAACTGCAGCCAAACACTTATTCTTAAATAAAAACGGGAAGGCATTTGAGTTATTATTATTGTCTGTATTTTCTTGTCCTGGTGAACTGTTCCTGTTCCTTCTTTTCCTGGGTCAAAAAATGGTCATTATGTCCAACTTGTAAAATTTTATGACATTTTATGAAATTTTGAAACTGGAATTTGATGACTCTTATTCTTTTGTGTCTTCCAGAGAAACAAGTATTCCAGCTGCGTGCACACATGTACCAAGCACGTAGCCTGTTTGCAGCAGATAGCAGTGGTCTTTCAGATCCCTTCGCTCGAGTTTTCTTCAATACCCAGAGTCAGTGCACAGAGGTGAGTTGGAGAATCTGATTCCTTGGGTCAGTTCAATACACTTGGCATATTAACTTATTTTATTTTACAAATAAGAGAACAATTCTCTCACAGCCAGACTACCCCTTTGGCAGTTGCTGGCTGGTAAGCTCATTATGTCACACTTTAATTTGTCTCTTATGGATTATGATATTGAAATCCCTGCTCTTAAGTTCCCTGTTTTGAAGGGCATCCTTGTCCTTGTTTTATAGTATTTTTATTGGGTAAAAAATAGAGCACTGTATAAAAGCACATTAGTATAAGTAATGCAAACTACATCCATGCTCATGTGAGATAGCCCTCAAGTAATAGGTGTACACTCCAAATGCCCCAGTCCACTTACTCCAATGTAGCTCCACACATCTTCCACTCAGGGCTGGATCCTTGGCATGTAGTGGGTGCAAACTAGATGGCCCCAGTCACTTTAGTAGATTTTGTTAATTTTCGGTACTAAGGCACTAAACAGGACAGATAACTGAAAAACAGAATAGCCAACACAGCCACAATTTAATAGCAACATCTGTGTTTTAAGACATTATAGCACTTCAACAGGATCCTCCAAAGTAAAGGTTGTGGTGCCTGCTCAACTATTCTAGCTGCAGTTATGGGTCATCTGTTCTCCCCATCAGCCAGTTCACCTTCACTTTTTCTATATGGGCAGTTGCAGGTCCTTCTGTCTAATGCCGCGTACACACGAGAGGACTTTTCCACAGCAAAGGCCTGATGGAACCAATCCGTCGGACAATTCGATCGTGTGTGGGCCCCATTGGACCTTTGCTGTCGAAAAATCTGACAGACTTTAGAAATAGAACATGTCTTAAATTTTCCCGCCGGAACTCCGCTGGACCCAGTTCCTATCGAAAAATCCACTGGTCTGTGTGCTAGTCTGACGGACAAACAACGACGCTAGGGCAGCTATTGGCTACTGGCTACGAACTTCCTTATTCTAGTCCGGTCATACGTCATCACGTTCGAATCCGTCAGAATTTAGTGTGATTGTGTGTGGCCAAGTCCGTTCATTCGAAAAGTTCGTCTGAACTCCGACGATAGTCCGTCGCAAAGACCGTCGGACCTAGTCCGTCAAAGTCCGCTCGTGTGTGCGCAGCATTAGTTGTAGTGGATCACAGTATTTCAAGTTCTCAAGTGCAGCTGTACTAGCTGGGGAGAGTTCTCAGACAGATCTCCTTTGAATAAAGACCTAGGCAACATCAGCACACATCCACTGGGCAGGATCCCAGAGGAAAAGAGAACTCTCTAAAAGGTTGTTCCAAATATTTATCAACTTCCCCAACTTGCATAACTGGGCAAGTTGCTCAATAATTGGCTGAAAGAATAAATATTTATGACATTAGCTATTAACCCTTTTCACACAGACTACTGAAGTCTATTTAATAGTAGTCAACTAGTTTAACACTCCAGTATGTAGCAAACACTAAATCATCAGTTTTGGTTGTAAAGAAGACCCTTTAAAGTGATATTCCAGTCTTGTCGTCAATTCTAGATTTACCATCTACAAGAAATCATATTTCTTTATTTTTGTTTATCCAACATTTCAGGTCCTGAACGAGACTCTGTGCCCGACATGGGACCAGTTGCTGGTGTTTGACAATGTGGAGCTTTACGGTGAAGCAAATGAAATGCGTGATGACCCTCCCATCATTGTCATTGAGATCTATGATCAAGATACTGTGGTAAGACCATCCATCTATTGTAAGTTATATTACAGCAATACATACAGGTTAAAATTTCTAATTTAGGGCAGCAGATAAAAACTTTGATGATCTAATAAAAACTCAGATATAAAAAACAGATTGGCCAGAAGAGATGTAAGTTGCATCCTTGCTTGTAGCCAGTTTGTAGCCAGTGATACACTTTATGGCTAAACGTTTGTGATAACCGAGCATCATACCTGTGTGATCTCTCTGGACATCCCATGTCAAAACCATGGTGATTAATATGGTGGTGCCCTCCCTTTGTGGCTATACCAGCTTTTCACTCTATTGTAGAATTCTGTTCCCATTCAGCCAAAATACAATTTCTGAGATAAGGTACTGATGTTTGATGAGAAGACCTGGTTCACAGTGAGTGCTGAAATGCATCCAAAAGTTGTTCAGAAGGGTTGAGGTCAGGGCTCTATGTAGGCCATTTGGGTAAATCATTTATGTCTAATGAAATGTGTAAAGAGTTGTGTAACTAAATATACAGTATGTTATAATCAGATTAAGAAAGAAGGCCCAGGCTGCTGGCCCCAATACGTTTTCCCCTTTTAAATCATGGTCTATGTGACCTGTCCACTGATCTGGGCCTGATTGCAATATCACCATGTTTCAGGGAAAGGCGGACTTCATGGGCCGGACGTTTGCCAAACCAGTGGTGAAAATGGCTGATGAGGGATACTGTTCACCTAGGTTCCCACCGCAGCTTGAGTATTACCAGATATACCGTGGAAATTCCACCGCTGGGGACCTTCTGGCGGCCTTCGAACTACTCCAGGTATGAGCCAATCTCTGACTGGAGTTTCTAGTCTAATACTAAACCATGAAAGTGTTTGAGTTACTGTGCCACTTCACAAATGCATTCTTACATGAGGCTAAACGTAATGATATGTTAAACATAAGAAAAGTCATGAGCAAATATGAAAAATTTGAAGGTTAATTGAAAATAACTTAAAAGAAAGTGGTATCACAGGGAGCGACATTCGCCCACTTTCAACTGTCTCCCTATCCATGAATCGCTAGTCAACATAATATGAACACTTGTGAGCTTCCTCTTGCCTAAAATTAATATTGGATGATAAGTGTCCAAACCAGGCTGTCAAGTCAGATTTAGGCTGGACCAGACATTGTTGCTTACTTGCAGTGTAGTCTGCAGGAAGGTGTAGGATCTTACTGTGCTGTTTGGAAGAAGTGCCTGGATAACAAAACTGGCTAAACAGAATTACAAATCCTTTGGTATTTTGAATAATTTGCATATATGGATTTTAACTGTGTATTTGCAGCATTCAGCTTTTAATCTATGCATCCTTTAAGCATAGCCAAACTGGATGAATGCCAAGAAAATGCCAATATTTAAAAAAAATCGTTTAGCTAGTGGTACCACTATTTGTTAACCAAGTGGGAAAAAAATAGAATGAAAATAAACAATATGGTCAGGATGACTTTTAAAGCTGGTAAAGAGCATGGATAATGTTCAAACTAACTCCATCCGCCGTAGATAAAGAAAATTACATTTTGGCTTTCATATGGCCAGAGTAGACAGAGAAAAAACTGTTTAGTTACTGCACTTCACCTAAATAAATCTATTTCCAAACATTGTAAAATAAAACATTGGTTGCTTTGGAGTAGAACAATCTCTGAATACATTTAGTAAATCTTTATGATAGCCTTAGGGTGAACACAAACGTGAAGATTACCTGTGGACAGCCTGAGGAACCACCACAAACCAAAGAACCACAAGACCCACAATTTCCTGATAACTCCCATTTCCAATAAATAGCATATTACAACTTAAAAGTAGCCTAGCCCAAAAAAGTAACCTATAGTGGCATGCATAGTTAATAAAGAGGAAGAAATAAAGGAACTGCAATATTTACCAATCTTACCAAACTTGTGACAACAGTGGCTGTTCCCCAGACTAGCCATCATCATTTGGACGTGACCTAATCACATTTCAAGAAGCCTGAAGTATGACTGCTTTGCCTTAGCGTCACTCCAAACTCTCAAACCTGAGAAGTGTATGCCTAAGCCTAATCAAATACTAACTTCCACATAGTCTGCATTTGTATAGTAACTTCTGCAAGGTCCAGTGGAGCTTTATTGATGGACACCGTTTAAGGGAAGGTATGGTTTAGCAGCTTGTGTTTCCTGATAATGTTGAAGAGCTTAGTTTTAGCTTAGTTAGGTGGACCATAGGTTTGTATATCAGCTGACTATGAGTTTGTTTTTATACCTTGATGAATTCATGTTTTTCTACCCCTAAAGATTGGCCCATCTGGAAAATCTGATCTTCCACCTATTGATGGACCAACAGACATGGAGAGAGGACCCATCCTTCCAGTCCCAATGGGCATTCGACCCGTTCTCAGTAAATACAGAGTCGAGGTATAGACTGCATAATGCATGATTATATAGAATGTACAGTATGTTAAGATTTCTTGTAACAAAATAATGATATTCAATCCACTCCTTCCAAGAGCCTTCCCCCTATTGAACAGCTTCTGTCTTCCCCTCTGATCAGCACTTCTCACTGATGTCACCATGGTTGGTATTTTAAACATGGTAAACTACAATAGATTCAAAACATGACTGGTTGCTTTGGAGTAGATAAGTATCCTTGAATGTGAGGTGTGTGAAGGGTTTGTCCAATCAAAGATGGTATTGGCCCCCGTTTACATTGGTGCAGCTTTGAAATAACGTTACTTCAGCACAATTTCAAAGCCGCATATCAGTGCGATTTGCACTGCCGCTTTAATTGCGGCTATCAACTTAATTTAACTGAAGTCCATGCAAGTCACAATGAAATCAATAAAAAGTAGTGCAGAAACCTTTTTCATAATCGCTGCAGTCGCGGCAATATGAACGGGGTGCAACTTGTGGTGCCATTTGGAACTGTCAAATGACAAGTCGTACCGCTGTGAACGGGGGCTTACAGTATATTTTAGGTGCAATGTGTAGATAAGTTGGCTCACCAAACTTTTATTCCAAAATGTATGTAATTTATGTTACTATTGGACTGAGAGAAACTTGAAATCCTCCCTTATAAGTTACCTTTTCTTACAGCATTAAAATCTGATTCACAAAATGCCAGCTACACTATGACATTCACAGTATAACATCTGCTGGCAAGATTTCCTTATCTTTCATTCGACTGTAAGCTCTTGTGGTCAGAATTCTGTACAGTATGCTTAATGTTATTATTATCTTCCCTATGTATCCCTTCTTGCAGTGCTGCAGAAGATGGCCATGCTATATAAATAAAAATATGATAGTTTCATCTATAACTCCATTGACTATAACATGTCTATCCACAGATCCTCTTCTGGGGATTAAGAGATCTGAAGAGAGTGAATCTTGCCCAGGTGGACAGGCCAAGGGTGGACATTGAGTGTGCGGGGAAAGGAGTCCAATCTGCCCTCATCCAGAACTACAAGAAGAATCCAAACTTCAGCACTTTGGTGAAATGGTTTGAAGTGGTATGTGGAAAATACATAAAGGAACAAGTCCAAAAAATTTGGAGACTGAGGCTTTCCAGGGGCCAATGTTGAGCCTACTAGAAGCACAGGCATTTTGTTGATGACTGTCCCTGTTTGATCCATAGAAACATTTCCAACCTAGAAAAATGTCTGCATAGTTTTTTTTTTTCCTCCCTGCATTGCCGCGGATGTTCTTTCATGACCCAAACATCCACTGGCTTCCACCCAAGTTGATCCAAGTGTATATTTCTGACTGTAGCAGGGGCATTAAGCTTCTTTGGGAGTAGAGTCTGATGTATGTGGTTTAGTGTCCTCTACAAGGCATTCTGGACTATACTGACATACAAATGAAAAAAAAAAAAATTCTAAGCTTTGCAAAATTATTTTGGCTGACGTTCTTGATCATAATACCACAGAATGTCCAATGGCCAAATTATGCTTTTGGTAGCCAGTCACGTCTTGTTTTTTTTTCCTATAATAAGCCCTGTAAAATTTGTGGGTATTAGCAGCTGTGGTAATGCTCCAGGACCACACGCAAAGCCATTTTTTTTAACAAACGGTAGGTTTTTATTTCCCTAAAGGCAACCAAAACAATACTTCCAGTAGCAAAAAAAAAATGGCTTAACTTCAGCAAAACTGAAAAATAAAAGTCAGTACAAATAATCAACAGTGTTTGACTGACACAAGGCTTTTACCACAGGAAGTATCATAAATATAGAACATGTTTAGGCAGCTCTCAGTAGTTCTGCAGTACTCCAGATACTCATCCACTCTCAGCTGCTCACTACTCCACACCTGCTTTAGGAGCTTCCTGTCTTTAAAAGCCTCTTCCTTGAGGTAGCTTAACTGCTTCAGGATCAACGTCCCTGTAATCAGGGTCAGGGGCTCTTTCCACCCGAAAATCTCCAAATTCTGGGTCCCAAATGAAGACTTACCAACCCAGAGAGCACTGTAAGATTTCCCTTTGCTTCCTGTCTAGTAGACAAAATAAGTGAGAGAAATTCTATCCAAAATGAGAAAGATACTTTCTAATGCCCCGTACACACGGTCGGAAAATCCAACCACAAAATCCATCGGATTTTTTCCGACGGATTTTGTCCGACACTGGTGTTGCATACACACGGTCGGACAAAGTTGTCGGAAAATCTGATCATTCTGAACGTGGTGACGTTTGTTGCCTACGACGGGACTACGTAGAGGCTAGTAGCCAATAGCTTTGGTCTTGTAATGTGTTCTGAGCATGCGTGGCACTTTGTCCGTCGGAATTCGCTACACACGATCGGAAAAAGTCCGATAGGACTTTGTTGTCAGAAAATTTGAGAGCAGGAGATAAAACTTTGTCCGTCGGAAAATCCGACGGAAAAAGTCCGATGGAGCCTACACACGGTCGGAATTTCCGACAACATTGTCCGATAGGACATTTTCCGTCGGAAAATCCGACCGTGTGTACGGGGCATAAGACAGCAGTTCACCAGGACAAATATAGAGACAGTGAATCTTCTAAGAAAGGACACAGACAGAAACAATAGAAACAATATCCAGACAGAAGCTCTAACCCTTCTATGCTGTGGCTGGAAAAAAAAAAGTATGACATTTTTTTTACAAAAATTGTTACATTTACTTTAACCACTTGCCAACCAGCCGCCGCAGTTTTACTGCGGCAGATTGGCACATCTGGGCGAAACATTACCTTGCGTTGCATCGCCTTTTGGCCACTAGGGGCACAGTGTGTGCCCGGAGCCGATCAGTATGAACACTGATCTCTCTCTCCTCCTAGACAGTCCCACCCCCCCTACAGTTAGAACATACCTAGGGAACACAGTTAACCCCTTGATCGCCCCCTAGTGGTAACCCCTTCCCTGCCAGTGACATTTATACAGTAATCAGTGCATTTTTAAAGCACTGGTCGCTGTATAATTGTCAGTGGTCCCAAAAATGTGTCAAAAGTGTCCAATTTGTCTGCATAGTCTGATGCAATTTGTCTGCACATGTCAATATCGCAGTCCAGATAAAAATTGCAGATCGCTGCCATTACTAGTAAAAAAAAAATGATAATAAAAATTCCATAAATCTATCCCCTATTTTGTAGACGTTATAACTTTTGCGCAAACCAATCAATATATGCTTATTGCGTAAAAAAAAAATATGTAGACGAATACATATCGGCTTAAAAAATTATTTTTTTTGATTAAAAATATGGGATATTTATTATAGCAAAAAGTAAAAGATATTGTGTTTTTTTTCAAAATTGTTGTGAAATTTTTTCAAACTGTAAATTTTGTTTGGGTACAATGTTGCACAACTGCGCAAATGTCAGTTAAAGCGACGCAGTGTCGTATCGCAAAAAATGGCCTGGTCATTTAGCAGCCAAAGCTGAAGTGGTTAACGTGTTAAAGGGGAGATTCAGCCAGGTTTCAAAAAACTGTAGCTGCTGTCTTTTAAACAGACACTGACCTGTCCAGGGATACAGCACCATCCTCACGCGGGCTGCTTCCTCACGGGTCCCCATTTTTGCCATGTTAACTGTGGTAAGCCGCCTGTGTCTCTTTGCAACTTCACAGCCGGCTCCCCACTGCCCATGCACAAGTCACGCACCACCTTGTTAATAAACCGGCAGCCTCCAGGGACCTGTGACGTGTTCCAGAAGGTTGCAGAGAAGAGTTGAACTTCCTTTCTGATTCCCCTGGCGATTGGAGCAAAAGTGGAGGGGGGGCACCTCTGAAAATCAGGTACCCACTACCCAAAAAAATATATATTTCAAACATGGCAGAGGGAGAAAGTGAAAAGTGAAACTTCCTCTTTTGGGTGAACTTCCACTATAAGGTTAATTTTGCAACTTCTATTACAGAATAGGTATTGATGTTGTGAAAGTAAAATTTGTTTATCTTTGAGCAATTGTCATTTTACAGGATCTCCCAGAAAATGAGCTGCTTCATCCTCCTTTGAATATCCGGGTAGTGGATTGCCGTGCATTTGGCAGATATACACTGGTGGGCTCCCATGCTGTCAGCTCATTGCGTAAATTTATCTACCGTCCCCCTGACAAGAAGTCTCAGCCGTGGAACACCACCGGTAAGGTTATTTCAATGTCTCACTCACTTTATACTCTAACCTAATGACCTTAAATAGCCTGATCTATAACAAAACCCTGACAGTACAGCTTTGCACAAACATATACTTGGCAAAAGCAAGTTTTTTAGCATTGTACTGAGAGCTATTGTAAGTGACCATCCCTCCCTTGTTGCACTCCCTTTGCTGTAATTTAGGTTGTATGAGTAAAAAGAAAAATGGTCTTTTCAAGAGGATGAGACAGCCAAGAGCACTGGAAAAACACTTGTATTAAACCACCTCATAGGGAAGGCCAGGACCAGTGATATTAATTATAGCCAGGGGACCATATCTCTGGAGTCCTCAGGAATCTAGTGGGGGACTTGGCTCATCAGACTCTAATGGCGTGTACACACGACCAGACTTTCCGGCAGAGTAGGTCCGTCAGACAATCCGATCGTTTTTCGTTAAAAAAATCAGACGGACCTAGAAATAGAACATGTTTCAAATCTGTCCGACGGACTCAATTCCTATCAGGAAAACCGTTCGTCTGTATGCTGGTCCCACGGACCAAATACGACGCAAGGGAAGCTATTGGCTACTGGCTATTGAACTTCCTTTTTTAGTCCCGTTTACGCCATCATCACGTTCAAAACGAACAGACTTTCGAACAGACATAGTCCGTTTCATGTGTGGCCAAGTCCGTTCGTTCGGAAAGTCCGTCGGAACCCCGCCGAAAGTCAGTCGGGAAGACCGTCGGACCTAGTCTGCCGGAAAGACATAACTGTAACTGAAATATGACATTTGAGTAGAATATCCATTGCTTTTAGTGCACTATGATTCATGTTAGAGTAGTTTTTTTCCATGACTGACGATTACCTGTAAGTTACATTCAGCTCTCATTTCTGCCTTATTTTCAGTCTAAGCATGCATTTTCTTTTCCAATCGTTTTTATTGAAATCAAGTTTTGAGAGACAACAAGGGTTCTCAGTGATGCAAATTTTGTGTCAACAACAGTGTTACAATAGTGGGTCTCAGATCAGTGCGAATGGATCATTATATAACTATACTAAGACAAAGGTACCAACCCTGTCCATTCCTGCCCCATAAACCAAATGATGGGTCATGAGATGCCTAGAATTCACTGATCGATAAAACTGTTAACTGTATACCTAATGATAGTTTTATTAACATTTATAACAAATCAAGGCTATTCTGGTATGGTTCCGGAAAGCCTTGTCGAAAAAAAAAAGGTAGGGGGGGGGACAGAACAGTTAAACTTCCCATAGAGGGATTATCGTGTGGTCGAACCGGATTTTCCAGCTTAAAGTCATAGTAGAAAACTTAGTTATTGAGTATACGCTGGGCTTAATGTACTTTAGAGCCCACTATCAAAAGTTTGTATGAAGAAATGAAAGAAGAGAAAAAGAGGGAGAGAAGAAAGAGAGAAGAGAAAGAGGAGAAAAAAAAAGGCTATAAATAAAAGAAAAAGGGGGTGTGCAATCGATCTCCATGCTCCAGACTACCGACCCCTCTCTCCACCCCTCATGGTGACTGAGATATCTAATCCAAGGGTTCCAAACCCTTTCAAACCGATTTTGTTGGTCACGAAGAATACTAGTTAATTTTTCATTTATCATGATCGAGGAAATGTTGTTTTTCACTAATGCTAAATTTATCAGAGGGGTTTTCCATGCTCGTGCTATGCTGATCTTAGCTGCCAAAAAGATAAAAAAGATGAGGGACCTGAGATGTCTGGGCAGTTCATTTCAAAGATCAGAAAATAATGCTGTCTTAACATTTTAAGGTATATTCACTCCAGTCACCGAATAAACCAAGTTAAAAATTCTTATCCAAAATCTTTTGACTTTCGGGCATGTCCACCAGGTGTGGAGCATTGTGCCCTCTTGACCACACCCCCTGAAGCAGAGAGGCGATGCATCTAGGTAAATTTTAGTTATTCGCACCGGAACGAGGTACCATCGTGACAATACCTTGTAATTTGCCTCCACCAGAGAAGTGTTCAAAATTCCCTTGTGCACCATGGTCGACCACTTGGACCAAACATCCTCATCAATAGTCTCCCCCATGTCCGCCTCCCAAGCTAATTGATAGGAAAGTTTAGTGCCTTGGTCTGTTAGTAAAACATACAACTCCGAAATATTACCCCATGTCCCAGGTCCTCTTAGGCATTTATTTCTAAGCATGCATTTTCTTTGACTCCACACTGTTGTGCATGCTGTGACTTCTCTCTACCTTATCTCTCGTCTTGAGTTTGTGCTGTGCTCTGTCCTTTTCTGTCCTCTCTCCAGCTAAATTGATGAGTGGCTATATGGCACTGGCCAACGGAGGGACCTACTCTCGCCCCACAGGTGAAATTGTTGTCAATATGGAGCCTGAGGTACCCATTAAGAAGATGGAGACTATGGTCAAACTAGAGGCGGTGAGTAACCAGATGTATGAAGCTTGAAAGAAAAACAAAGTACCTTAGTTTTTGTTATAGAGGTTTTCTATTTTATCTGTTCATTTATCCAATCCATTTTCATGGCATCCTCACAAAATCAGTGTGTTTAATAATGACATGATCCTGATGGCCTCCGACCAACTCTTAACTTTACCTATACTCCAAAGCGTCTTGCCATCATTTAGCAATGTTTCCTACTACAAGCTCAAGGAGCACAAATCCCAAATCCTACCTGTACTCATTCAATTGCACCTTCAACATAACTATCCATGCACTTGGGCTCTTACCTCCATACAATATTTATGGATTTGAATTTCCACTAACATCTTACAACTCTACAAGTCTAATTACAAACCTTTTCTCCTATTCCTAAACCATTATCTTCAGTACCTATCGTGAACTCTCTGTAAGTCAAAAAGCATCATATTAAAATATTGATCTTACCTAAACTTCTTTATTCTGCAAAATAGTTATCCCCCTGCCAACACAATATCTAAACTTCCTATCTCTAGGAAAAGATATTTAATCTCTGAATACAGAAAGACATCTTCACAGTAAGAACGGTGAAAATGTAATCGACTCTCTCAAGAGCTGGTTCTGGCAAGCTTAGTATATTGTTTTAAGAAAGGCCTGTATTCTTTCCCAAAACTGGATACTAATTTTATAGGTAAAGTTGATCCAGGGAATATCCGATTGCCTCCTGGGGGATCGAAAAGGAATTTTCCCCCACTGGAGCAAATTGGATTCATGATTTAATGTTTTCTTTTGCCTTCCTTCTGGATCAGCTGTGGGTATTGGATAATAAATATGGAGGTTTTCTATGTGTGTGTGCATTTTTCTTGTTTCTTTTTTTTTCTCTCTCTGTTACTTACTTAATTTGGTTGAACCAAACTGGATGAACTTATATCTTTTTTCAACCAGATTAGCTATGTAACTATGTAACCCTCAGCTTAAAATGACTTATTTTACTATATGGGAGCATAAGAAATCTAGATGCTCACACTCCATCATGGTAAACATAAGCACTCAGGAGGAATGGGATGGGTCTTCTCCATATCCATCATTATTATAACACAACGTTGCTAGATCAGGCTCAACACTGGTGGAAAAACTCCCCACACAAAATCTAGTCAGTAATAAAAACTGACCAGGCAATGACCACAGATTGATTTTAATTAATTTAAATGGGCCCTTCCCTCTAGTGTCTTTCCCACATTTCAAGCAATGCTTGGAGCAAACCCAGTCTTCATTCACCTCACATGTAACCAATATCATTGAGTACTTTATTCCAAATATACCTCCATAAGTGGGTCAAGTGTGGAATAACCACCCTCCAACATATACTCTTGCATGGTAGGAAGTCCTTTGATTCAATTTGCACGTAATTCAACCGCCAATCTTCTGAACACTCTAATTACTTGCAATTTCACAATTTTTTGCAGAAGCATATTAATCTTCCCAATTTCTAGTTCCTAACCCTAATCATTAGACTAATGTCTTGTACACACGGTCGGACATTCCGACCACAAAATCCGTCTGATTTTTTCCAACTGAATTTGTCCGAAACTTGTGTTGCACACACATGGTCGGACAAAGTTTTCGGATAATCCGATCGTTCTAAACGATGCGACTTATAAAACATATGACGGGACTATGTAGAGGCCAGTAGCCAATAGCTTTCGTCTCCAAATTTCTTCTGAGCGTGGCACTTTGTGCATCGGAATTCTCTACACACGATCGGAAAAAGTCGGATTTTGTTGTCGGAAAATTTGAGAAGTCCGCTAGAGCCCACACACGATCGGATTTTCCGACAACATAATCTGATCGGACTTTTTCCATCGGAATATCCGACCGTGTGTACGGGGCATAAGGGTATATCTTTGTTCTAAAAAACACCAATTACCCAAGCATTTTTTATCAAAACCTCCACAATGATTAAATGGGGATTAAAACTAAAAAAAAAACTTTGATTTGATTTGCACGTAATTCAACCTCCGATCTTCTGAACACTCTAATTACTTGCAATTTCACCATCTTTTGCTGAAGCATTCTTTAGAGATGGAACTTCATATTATTCTTGCCAATTTCCAGTTCCTAACCCTAATTATTAGACTAAGGCCTGATTCACACCAAGGATGCTTGGGTAATTGGTGTATTTTAGAATAAAGATATACCCTTAGGCCTGATACACACCTATGCATTTTTAGTGCTTTTTGCATTTTGCAGATTTGCACCACAGAACACGTTCCATAGGAAACCATGTTATATGGACTGTAGTGCAAATCTGCAATAATAACTAAAAATGCATAGGTGTTTATCAGGCCTAAGGGTATATCTTTATTCTAAAATACACCAATTAACCAAGCATCCTTTATCAAAACCTCCACAATGATTAAATGGGGACTAAAAACTGTGGGAGACTTTAGTATAAATGAAAAAAGACGCTCATACACACCCAAATCACAACATTAGTACGTAAAGAGTTGCATAAATTACACAAAAAAGGCTGCTGAAACCATAGACTGGATTTCATCTGGAAAAACCCAGGAATAATACACTGTAAAGAAATATTAGGCAGTACACCAGATAGCTAACGTTTCAAGTTTCATATACTGTATTTATGAAAGGAATTATCATATAAAGTGAAAAAAGTACATTTTAGTACATGCACAAGATCTCCCCACAATTTCTCTATCAAGACAAAGGCAAACTCACAGCTACAAGCATCATATACATTTTCATTAGAACAAGGAGGAGATCCAGGCTAAAAACACAATGCAATGCTGGAGACAATGCGGTTGTACTGTATATGCTCTCTTTCTTACATGTTTTGGCACTGTAAATACGCTCATACTGGAACCAGATTTTAAAAGACACATTTCTGAAATATCTACAGTTTCCGTAACTCCTTCCCCTGCATTAGCCCTTTACATATAGGACTTGAGGAATTCCTTCCATCAACTAGGGTCATTATCGTACATTTACTTGTAGTGGCCAAAGTCACCAAACTCTGAAACTCTACTGCTTCTTCCAATTTCCTAAACACCGTACACGACTTCAACCATTCTTGCTCCATGGAGAAAATATTTGCATTTCAAATGTAATTATACTAAATTCCAGAGCAAGTGGCCCCAGTGGTTATCCAACCCTATGAGCAACATTTTAGTTTGACTAAGTACCCATCTTTCAGTGAACTCAGACTGGTATGTTTTTTGTTTTGTATTTCTTTTTTTGCTGTTCAATACCTTCAACACCTATTCCCTCTCCATCGAGTCCTTTCCTAGTCTTCCTTCCCTTTGTTGTTCCTCTTTATGCTCTATACCTGCAGGATATGTCTTTTTTGTCTACCAATGTCCAAATGGAGCTCCCTGCTGCTAACAAAGTAGCAAGGAGGCAATACTTCATTTTTCTTATATACGTTGTTATCATTTGTGCTTTGCCAATTCCCCCTGCTTCCCGTCTCCCCCTGCAGTGCTGCCAGCTTCCCTCCTCTGATCTCAGAATAGGGAAAGGGGATTGGTAAATATGTCATTACCTGGCCTTCCTTTTCTGAATTAAGTGTACTGATTGGTCCTGTCTTCATTTTTAACTAAATCATAGTAAACTATGTTTACTGCAGGCTGCAGAGAAAGGGACTGAGGAATCTCTGTCCTCAGTTTCTTTCTCTGTCTCAAAAGTGAGACATCAGGGGTCTGTTTAGACCCTTGATATTTCAACAAAAGTTCCATAACGGCTCCTTAAAAAAATTGTAAACCATTTATAAAAAATAATATTGTAAAAAACAATAAAAAAAAAAAAAACTACTGACACTGTCTACTGTTCTTCTGACATCAATCTTTGCTTTACTGACACCGTCCACTGCTCTGCTGATACACACATGTGTGTTTGTGCTCTGCAATAGGCTGCGCACACCAATGTGCTGCATATATGCATTATATAACCGAATGATCATGGGCATCTGACCATCACACCTACTAGATGCTTGTTGGACATCCTGTTTGAAAACCATTAGCATTAATATGGAGTTCTACCTCTTTGCAAATATAACAGCCTCCACTCCTCTGGGAAGGCTTTCCACAAGTGTTCGAAGTGTGCCTGTGCACATTTGGCAAAACAGAGCATCTGTGAGGTCAGATACCAATGTTGGATGAGAATGGCTCGCAATTGGCTTTCAGTTCATCCCAGTAGAGTGCTCAGTAGGGTTGAGGTCAGGGCTCTTTGTAGGCCACTTGAGTTCCTCCACACCAGGAGGTGTCTTTATGGAACTGGCTTTGTATACAGGGGCAAAGTCATACAGGAACAGAAAAGGGCCAAGCATACAATTGTCTAAAATGTCTTTGTATTCTGTAACATTAACATCACCCTTCCCTGGAGAAACCTCAACTCGGTAATTTGGAGCTTTTGGTCATATGGTGTAAGAAGACAGCTTACATATTTTTCTTTAGTGACTTTGCCAACTCTAGTGTCATGGATGAATTTGGTAGAGTATGTCCATATCATGGATGTTTGCTCACAGGTGAAATGTTTTTCAAAGGACCCAATGAACGGAAACAAAAAGGTAGCAGGTAGAAAGTTTACAATCTAAAACACAAAAAATCTCTCTGGAGGTACAAGGAAGACAAAGACATATCTATTGCATAATAATTCTTTGTTTTGAAATGCAAATATGTTAATTTTTTTATGGAACTGTCCATTTTGTGCAGTGTTTTCCTTGTATTTTGTCTGCCATTGTAATTGTCTGTCTGTAAACATGGTTTGTTCTCTTTCCATTCCCCTCCACCTCTGTGTGACAGAATTCCGATGCAGTTGTTAAAGTAGATATGGTAAGTTGTTATTGTTTAACATACCACTGCACATACCTTGCACGTAACACCACTTGTTCACCACCATGATGTAGTCTGATGAGTGTTTGAGAATGTAAAAGAATCGGCATGAAGTTGGGAGCACTGCCTTGGGGTATGTTTATTAAAGTGACTCTGTCGCTATTTAAAAAAAATGAAATGCCATTCCTGCAAAGAGTACATGCCTGTACCGCTGCCTGTGCTTTGTTGCAGGTCCAAGAAAAGATCTTCAGCATCCTGCTCATTTACAGATGTGTTGGATGCCTGGTCCCCCTGTTGTGCTCTGTGGTTCCTGTTGCCCACCGATGTGTACTGTAATGACAAAGGGGCTGGCGGAGGACACCACAGAGCACAATGGGGTACGCAAACATCTGTCACTTGCAGAATCATTGAATGCTGAACATTCTTCAGCAGAGCTTAGACTTTCAAAGAACCTTAGTTTGATAGTGAGGGCAGTGGGGACGTAAGTAAGTCATTTCTGTATTCTTGCAGGAATGGCTTAAAGAGTCACTTTAGGGGTTGCATGACATCTAATCAAAAACAGAAAAAAAATTAAATAACTGACATCCTAATCTGATATATACACTGCTTATGGTTTGCAGAATGTTTTTTTATTTTTTTATTTCAAATGCAGTCTGTGTCACACACAGGCTAATGCCCCGTACACACGGTCAGATATTCCGATGGAAAAAGTCAGATCGGATTATGTTGTCGGAAAATCCGATCGTGTGTGGGCTCTAGCGAGCTTTTTCCGTCGGAAGCAGGATCTCAAATTTTCCGACAACAAAATCCGATCTGACTTTTTCCGATCGTATGTAGGGAATTCCGACGGACAAAGTGCCACGCATGCTCAGATCAAATTAGGAGACCAAAGCTATTGGCTACTAGCCTCTACGTAGTTCCGTCGTACGCAACGAACGCCACCACGTCCGGAACGATTTCCGACCGTGTGTACGGGGCTAACACTTGATTTCATGGCCACAATTCTAAATTAGGAATACATTAAACCCTAGATCTTATTGTTTTACTGGACTTTTCTCACCAAAAAAATAATTATATTGCATTTAGTGCCTTGTGCTTTCCAGCAGGAGAGTGAAGGGAGTGATATGTATGTGCTTCTGGTGGGGTCTATATGAAAGTTAACCTGTTGATTTGCATTTCATGATTAAGCCAGTAGTTGGCCTGTAAAGGGTAACTTAAAATATATGCCAGCTGAACAGAATATCCTGACTCTGTATCTCACATTTTGTAAATATATTATTATATTTTTTCATGTGACACTTTGCTACAATGTAAAGTAGTGAGTGTACAGTTTGTATAACAGTGTAAATTTGCTGTCACCTCAAAATAACTCAACACACAGCCAATAATGTCTACACCACTGGCAACAAAAGTGAGTACACCCCTAAGTGAAAATGCTCAAATTGGGTCCAAAGTGTCAATATTTTGTGTGGCCACCATTATTTTCCAGCACTGCCTTAACCCTCTTGGGCATGAAGTTCACCAGAAGTTCACAGGTTTCCACTGGAGTCCTCTTCCACTCCTCCATGACGACATCACGGAGTCTGGTGGATGTTAAAGGGCTAGGTCTAGAGACATGCTTGGCCAGTCCATCACCCTTACCCTCAGCTTCTTTAGTAAGGCAATGGTCGTCTTGGAGGTGTGTTTGGGGTCGTTATCATGTTGGAATACTGCCCTGTGGCCCAGTCTCTGAAGGGAGGGGATCATGCTCTGCTTCAGTATGTCACAGTACATGATGGCATTCATAGTTCCCTCAATAAACTTTAGCTCCCCAGTGTCGGCAGCACTCATGCAGCCCCAGACCATGACATTCCCACCACCATTCTTGACTGTAGGCAAGACACACTTGTCTCTGTACTCCTCACCTGGTTGCCGCCACACACGCTTGACACCATCTGAACCAAATACGTTTATCTTGGTCTCATCAGACCACAGGACATGGTTCCAGTAATCCATGTCCTTAGTCTGTTTGTCTTTCTTGTGCATCATCTTTAGAAGAGGCTTCCTTCTGGGATGACAGCCATGCAGACCAATTTGATACAGCGTGCAGCGTATGGTCTGAGCACTGACAGGCTCAACCCCCCCCCCCTCACCCCTTCAACCTCTGCAGCAATGCTGGCAGCACTCATACGTCTATTTCCCAAAGACAACCTCTGGATATGACGCTGAGCACTTGCACTAAACTTCTTTGGTCGACCGTGGCGAGGCCTGTTCTGAGCGGAACCTGTCCTGTTAAACCTCTGTATGGTCTTGGCCACCGTGCTGCAGCTCAGTTTCAGGGTCTTGGCAATCTTCTTATAGCCTAGGTCATCTTTATGTAGAGCAACAATTATTTTTTTCAGATCCTCAGATAGTTCTTTGCCATGAGGTGCCATGTTGAACTTCCAGTGACCAGTATGAGAGAGTGAGAGCGATAACACCAAATGTAAAACACCTTTCCCCATTCATACCTGAGACCTTGTAATACTAACTAGTCAAATGACAACAGTGAGGAAAAATGGGTAATTGGGCCCAATTTGGACATTTTCACTTTTGTTGCCAGCGGTTTAGACTTTAATGGCTGTGTGTTGAGTTATTTTGAGGGGACAGCAAATTTACACTGTTATACAAGCTGTACACTCACTACTTTACATTGTAGCAAAGTATAATTTCTTCAGTGTTGTCACATGAAAAGATATAATAAAATATTTACAAAAATGTGAGGGGTGTACACACTTTTGTGAGATACTGTATGTTAACTGGTACAGCTCAAGAGGATCATGTTCTTGAATGTACAGCAGTCTTCAAAACTGGTATTTACACTCACGTGACATGTGACCACAAGGGTTAGCATGCAAAGCGCTCAGTCACCCCACTAAAACACTATTTACGTACAGTACTAGCTACGAGACACTCTGCACTCCAGACACTCAGGCATCAGTTCTGCTCTCCAAGAGTTCAAAGTACAACTATGGCCTCCCATTAAAAAAGTACCTGTTGATCCCACGACTGAAGTCCAGCTTCCTGTGATGGGGTGGCTACGGCTACTGCATTGCTTCTGAATTCAAAGCAGAGTTGCCACTCTCATGTAGGCTGTGCCTGCTTGCACCACAGTGGGATGAAGAATTGTTACAAGGTCATGGTTATTTGTATTGCCACTGCTAATCTGCAAGCCTGTAGATTATCAATTAGCACCTGGCCACACCTAGCCCTGACCATTGCTCTCTGGATTACCTGGCTACACCTAGCCCCTCCCACTGTGAGCAGCAATTTCTGGGAGTGTAAAGCCTGGTACACACTAATAGTTATTTTTCCTTCAACCCGCTGGGTTGAACGAAAAAGAAATGGCAGCTCCAGTCGGAGCCGCTAGTAAAAAAACACATTTTTGTTGCGCTAAAGGACAAGACTTGTATGCATGGGTGTATTTTACATGTGGAGGGGGAAGGGAAAAGGAGGGGAGAAATGATGGACAGAAGATTCCTGTTTATGTCCAGGAATCGGGTTCTGTTTGGCAGAGGCAGCAAAGAGTCAATAGACAAATTATTTCAAAAGATGGCTCCTTGTACTGGTGGGATTATTGTCAATAGTTTATAGCAATCTCTAGCCTGGTAGTTTTATCCCAGGGAAAGAAAATACTGGCACAAAGCAGGAGGCAGCAGGCTGAAGGGCAGAAAACACCTTGGAGAGGATACAAAAACAAAGACAAGCAGCGCCAACCTAAGTGCAGTAGTATGTCACAATTTTAATTGTTTAAAAGAGAAGAAAAGCACTCACACTGTGTAGAGTAAAAGCAGGCATGTCTTTAGAAGAAGCAGATGATGTGGCTCCAGAGGAAGGGGGGGTTGATCCTGTTGCGCTGTGTGTGTCTTGGTCTGGCTACGCCAGTGGTTTCCAGTGTCCCAGGCTTTAGACAGCAGAGCGCTGTGGGATCGTATGGACCGCGGAGTCACAGGAGTCGCAGTGTAGTGACGTGATCATCGTGCATGCGTCCGGAGCATGCGTGCTCCTTCAGGCAACTTCAGGATGCCTGAAGAAGGAGCACGCATTCTCCGAACGCGTGCACGACGATTACGTCACTACACCGCGACTCCTGTGACTCTGCGGACCATACAATCCCACAGCGCTCTGCCGTCTAAAGCCTGGGACACTGGAAACCACCGGCGCCGCCAAACCAAGACACACACAGCGCAACAGGATCAATCCCCCCCCTTCCTCTGGAGCCACATCGTCTGCTTCTTATAAAGACATGCCTGCTTTTACTCTACACAGAGTGAGTGTTTTTCTTCTCTTTTAAACAATTAAAATTGTGACAATTGTTTAATACCGGATAAACAATGGAGGAGAATTTTGGAGAAAGGGTCAAAGGTGTCAGTATCCCCCCAGCAGAGAGTGTCCCACTTGATGTTAATTAATAGAGCATATTATACTCCTAAGCGGCTGTTTGGGTTTGGTAGAAGGGTGGATGATAAATGTCCCAGATGCCAAAAAACAGGGGATTTAATCCACATGGTATGGAGATGTCCCAAACTGGTTTATTATTGGAGGGGAGTAACTGACAGTATAAGTGGGACATTTGGAGTTAAAGTAGAGTTGGAACCCAAAGGCTGTATATTGGGATACAGAGAGGAACAGGAAGAGAGTAAAAGTAAAACTATGGCAGTGTTGCGATGCCTATTCCAGGCTAGAAAACTAATAGCAAGTAAATGGCAGTCAAAGGAGCCACCTAATGTAGATAACTGGACTGGGATAGTAAATGAGACCATATATAGAGAGAAGGCGGTATATATAAAAAGAGGTAATGTTCAAGAATTTAATAAAATGTGGAACCCATGGTTAACTAGAATGAATGCATCAGAGGTAGTAGTGTAGAGAGGGAAGGGAGCGAATACTATACGGAAGGGGTAGGGAGTTCTTCATCCCCGCTCTCTAGTACTAAAGGGAAATGCAATTGCTAATGTATGATGTGTGTAACTATAAATACGCCTCTTGCTGAAATAGTAGAGGGGGGAGGGCAAAGGCTGAGTAAAAATGTGTATGGTACTGAAATGACCCCATGTAATGTAGAATGCATGACTGTGTTATGCCCAGTCTTTTTTTTGTTTACTGATATGGTTGTATACATGAAAAAAATTTAATAAAGAATAAATTATAAAAAAAAAAAAAAGAAAAAAAATTGTGACATAATACTGCACTTAGGTTGGCGCTGCTTGTCTTTGTTTTTGGGTCGGAGCCGCTATACTAACGATCTGACATTAGTACAGCGATCTCCCCCCACTGAGCTGTTGTGTTCTGACAGGGAGGCGGCCCCCCCGACAGAACACTCAGCGCTCTCTTCAATTGGCTGAGAGTGCAAATCGTGAGCTGGTCGCTGCTGGTTTTCCAGCATGCTTGTCCAACAGAAGTCGGCCATGCGGGTGACATTTATCAAATGTACAAGGCATTAGCGTGTCAGACACCAATGAGGCAGGATTTGACTCAGTTAAAGAAGGTAACACTAATTTTCTGATTACTGTATTAGGCTTTGCATCACATAGTAACTGTGTTGGGTACTTGTTTAGACCATAAAATAGGGAGACTTTAGTTGTATTTTAGGTAATAAGGCACTCCGAGAACTCAAAGTTTGGTGCAGATTTAAGTTGGTATTGATATTTTCACTGACCTTTCATTTGTTCTCCCTCAGACTGAGGATGAGAAAGAAAAGAAGAAGAAAAAGAAGAAAGGGGAAGAGATTGAAGAAGAGGAGCCAGATGAGAGCATGCTGGACTGGTGGTCCAAATACTTTGCTTCTATCGAGACGCTGAAAGAGGTGAGACATGGGAAGGCATTCCAGGAAAATTACGTTGTTTTTTTGTTTGGGTGGAGGTCAGCCATAAGACAGTTATTGATAAGTGAGAAGTATTAGTCATTGAGGTGAACCTGAACCAAGTACACCATGAAGCTCAGGAGGTTCCTCCTCAAATGTCCTTCTTGATAGTTACCCTGCTATGTCAGATGACTTTCTGTACCATTTTTCATTCTCTTTGCAATAATCTCTTCACCCCCACTTTCATACAATATGTAATAGCACTGCTGCACACAAGGATCATACCACTGCTCTTGTGTGTAACCTTACTGAACTGGTAACGTATAACATCTTGCCTTTTGACCAGGTGCAAGCTGGAACATAATTAACAACACCTTCATTTGTCATAGATTGCCAGTAGTCTAGTTGGAGCGATTAGCAGTTAGCATCTCCAGCATCTCTCATCATCTTCTTCCATCTCACCGATATCTCAGGGAAAACATGTTCCCTGGTCCAAGTCTCTCATAATGGGCCAATTAAGATATCACAGGTTGTACATGCTCCCTGACCTGTGTTTGCACAGGGAAAAGAAAAACATCCTTTGATCACATACTGGACCTAGTAATATATACCAGGTTGATCATTCTCCCTGATATGTAATTGCTCAGGGAAAAGAGACACGGCCTTTGGTCACATGCTGAACCTAGTAAGATATCCAAGGTTGAACATCCTTCCTGGTCCGAACTGGCTCAGGGAAAGGAAACACCCCCTCTCAGTCACATGGGGGAATCTAGGATGGAAAAGGACCTGGGGGTCCTAGTAGATGATAGGCTCAGCAATGGCATGCAATGCCAAGCTGCTGCAAGCAAAGCAAACAGAATATTGGCATGCATTAAAAAGGGGATTAACTCCAGAGATAAAATGATAATTCTCCTGCTCTACAAGACTCTGGTCCGGCCGCACCTAGAGTATGCCGTCCAGTTTTGGGCACCAGTCCTCAGGAAGGATGTACTGGAAATGGAGCGAGTACAAAGAAGGGCAACAAAACTAATAAAGGTACTGGAGGACATAAGTTATGAGGAAAGGCTATGAGCACTGAACTTATTCTCTCTGGAGAAGAGATGCTTGAGAGGGGATATGATTTCAATGTACAAATACCGTACTGGTGACCCCACAATAGGAATAAAACTTTTCCGCGAAAGGGAATTTAATAAGACATGCGGCCATTCACTAAAATTAGAAGAAAAGCGGTTTAACCTTAAGCCTCATACACACGATCAGACTTTGTACAAACTTTCCCTTGGATTTTTGTACAAATGATGTTGCCCGTAAACTGACGACACTTCAAAAGAGGACATTCAATTACTCCGGCGCCACCCTTTGGTCAACTTCTGTATTGTTGTCTGATCTTTTGCATTGGTTCTGAGCATGCGTGTTTGTACTTTGTACAAAAGTCCTATGGTTTTGTGTACACACGATCGGAATTTGCATGTTTGTTGTCAAAAAGTCAGATCGTGTGTATGGGCCTTTACAGTAAAGAACCGGCTATGCAGTTTTAGGGCCTGTACACACGATCAGACTTTTTGACAACAAACATGCAAATTAGCTATTTTAAGGCAACATCCGACCGTGTGTACGCTCCATCGGACAAACTTTTTCGGTATTCATCAGACTTTTGTTGGCTGTGCGAACGGACAAACTTTCCGGCAACAAAAGTCCGATGGAGCAAAGTCTGATCGTGTGTACAGAAAACCATAGGACTTTTGTACAAAGTACAAACACGCATGCTCATAACCAATGCAAAAGATCAGACAACAATATAGAAGTTGACCAAAGGTGGCGGTAAAGAGCAGAAAAACCACATGATTTGGTGAAAGTTGGCTGAAAAAAGTCCTGCTGTGTGTATGCAATACAAGTTTACGGCCGACGCCCTTTGTACAAAAATCCACAGGCAGTGATTTCAGCAGGGAGCATGGATAATTTCAAAAAACTATTAGATAAGCACCTAAACGACCACAACATACAGGGATATACAATGTAATACTGACATAAAATCACACACATACAGTATGTTGGACTTGATTGACTTGTGTCTTTTTTTTAACCTTGCCTACTATGTAACTATGATGGTCGTAGTAATATATCATAGGGGAAACATGTTCCCTGATCCGTGTTCACCCAGGAAAAGGCAGCACACTCTCAGTCACATGATGGACCGAATAGGATATCCCAGGTTGATCATGCTCTCTGGTCCATATTTGCCCAGGGAATGGGAACACACTTCTTGGGCACATGATGGGCCTATTGTTTAACAGCTTTTAGAGAGCATGTTTTTTCTCCCTGACTACCTCTGCAGAACTTTTTCTCCAACCAGAATCCTTTTACTTTACCTGGTTTGAGGACTTAAATCACAGAACAAAACCTCAGTTACTCACAGTGGGGGGGGCAAAATGCTCCGCAAAATATCATATGATTTTCAAACCAGTGACCCTTTTATTCCACCATTAGCTTTTATACAAGTTTCCAATGACATGCCACCTTTAATGGTTCTAAGGATGAGATGTTTACAATGAATAACATGGCTGGCTCACCAGTTTATTAGACTGATTTCACAATACAGGGGGTCCCGAGTTACGAACTCGTTAGGGACTGGCCGCCTGTACGGAAGTCGGAAATGTTCGTAAGTCGGCCGCGCATGCGCAGACCGACAAATACGGACATTTCCAGACATTTCCGATGTTCCGTCTAATGCCGTTCTGCGCATGCGCGGCAAATTACGGACATTTCTGGCATTTTCCGAGGCTCCGTATGGCTGCGCATGCGCAGAACGGCCGGAAGACCGCGAAAAACGGCAAAAAATGGCAGAGGGTCCCCGCAGTGCCCCGTTCGTAAGTAGGGGTTGTTCGTAGGTCGGGCGTTCGTAAGTTGGGGACCCCCTGTAAACCTACAGATAACTTTGTACAACAGATGGCAGAATTACACTAGAACCAAATTGTCAACAAAGGCTATTACATTTTTCAAATGATGTCTGGTATTAATTCCATGCATTGTGCTTTTGTAATATTTTCCTTTTTTTGTTTTTGCTTTCAAATTCAGCAACTGCGTCAGCAAGAAGCCGCAGCGGCAGAAGCTGAGGAAAAGGAGGAGATGGAAATCGCAGAGGGTAATTCTTGAAAAAGTGATTTGTTCACTTTCCCTTTTATGTTTAGCTGACATGTTCTCAGTGATTCTGGGAAGCAGTTATAGTGATTTTTTTTTTTTAAAGTATTTTCATAGAAGAAAAATGTCTAAAAATGTGAGAGTGAGCTGTTTTTCTTTGTCTACAACTTCAATCCATCTCCATGACTTAAAGCTATGAAAGTTGGCACAACGTGACTTCAACATGTATATGCAAATTTTAGATCTGATTCTATCAAATGTTATGATCAATGTAGTTTTAGTTAGTGTACAGCTTATCTGAAATATTTAAATATATTTTTATTATTGATGTCAAGGCATGCTAGGGCATCACCATAATAACTTTATCCTACAATAACGTCTAATTAAAAATGAAAGGCTAAGTCCAACCAAAATTGATATTCTCAAGAGTGGAGCCCAGTGGGTAAAATCATGTGCTGACTTTTTTTTATCTCTCTGTAAATGTATCTTATTGTAAATCTGGCTCTGCACACTCCTTGAGGCTTTACCGACACGGGCACTTTTCACTTTTAGGCACTACTTTTCCTAAAGTAGAAGAAAATTAAAAACAAATTGAAAAAATGACAGTGGTGATAGTGTGACACCCAAGCAAGGGAAGGCGTGGAGTGATCCTTTCAGTAACTGCATGAATAAAGTCTTGATTGGTTACAATTTACAGAAAAACTATATTTTTATATAGATTAAAAAATTGGGATAATTCATCTTTGAAAAGCCATCTCTGAGTCAATGACTTTGTCTAGGCTGACATGATGTCATCAGTCTGCTGCAGGCAGGAGGAAGCATTTCCTCAGTCTGAAAAATATAATGATATGCAGCGCTATAAATGTAGTATTGCAAATAAAAAGTTCATAGTGTTTGAAATAAAGTCCTTGTTTAGGAGAAAACACTGGAGTCACCCACAGAAGACAGAAATACAAATGGGTGAATACGGACTTTTCCTCCACCGAACATCAACTGTTAAAAGTGTAAATTCATTATATTTTAAGTGATATAGGTTTCTGATAAACACACAAAAATATATATAATACTTGGGGTAGGTTTTGAAGGTTATTAGGACATAAACTACCTAGGACATATACAGAAATCGGTTTTACTGTAAAGGTTAATTCTATTTCCGACATAACTACGTCAGGACACAGGCCTATGGGTGGAGGGTGTTATCTATCCTTAGACTAAAACCATGTTGGGTATATATGCAAATTTGGGTGTCACCAGGGAAGTGCTGACAATACAGTATGGGACAGTATAAGAAGTCGGATAAAGAAACTGACTCTTAAATAGTATCAGAATGTTGCCTTACAACAAGACATACAATTCTCTTCTACACACATCCTATAGGAGATAGGATATTGACTGACACATTGAAACAGACTTTGCTAATTCATCTTGAAAACGCTCCTGTAAGTAGGAATTACGAGATAGAGATATTTTCTCCTTTTTCTCCAATTTCCACCGATCTTTCATCAACACACCAGGCTTCTTACCAAAAAGAATAGACCAATTAATCACAGGTGGTCAAACAGGCATGATAAATCCACAGAGCCACAAAACCATTAATGGAGATCACAGATGGCTGGGTCTTGTAGTTCCATCAAATAATCAGAGGTGCATGCATAAAATATAAAAGAAGAAACTCCTCATGGTGTAGTATTATAAATCCAGGGTCATATTTATGCAAAGATAAATCCAGGGTACTCACATTTCATCAGATAAAAACAAGCATGTAAAAAACAGCAGTCTGAATAAGCAGCATTTGTTTCCAACCACAAAGATGGCCACGGTCGACACATTGCAGTGTCGTGACGTCAGAACTCCTCCCAACGTGGCGTTTTGTCCAATGAACGCCGTTATTTCCTCAGTCTACTGTTCAGTGATCAGACTGTACATTGTAAATTTGTTGCAAATCAGAAGCATGAGAGTTTGCAGCAGGGGCTGATAGGTGTAATGGCCTTATATACCTGGTCAGCCGATTGGCGGTTGAGCCACAGTTTTAGCTGCTTTGAATCTTGCAGGCCATGCAATATCATCATGCCCCTCTTATCGAATTGGAAGAGTAGTAGAGGAGAGAAATAACAGGAATATTTTATATCAAACTTTTAAATTGTAATATGTGACAGTTGTCTTTTGAGTTGGAGTAAATAATTAAAGATATAACAGCATATGATTCAACCTGCTAAAATCCACCCAAGAAAATGTTGGTTTTGGAAGGATGTTGCTTTTTAATATAAAACAGACTTGCCTTATCTATACTCAGTAATCTCAAAAAAAAAAAAATATATTAGTACAATATGTAGTTTGAGAGAGCTTTATGAGTTAAAGTCATTTGGTTACTTGCTTAGAACCTTCATTGTAATAACTTAAAGGAGTCACCTTCTTCAACTTCTAACCTTACAAGATCAGCATCTTTATCCAGCTTTTTACTTTAACTTGGCAAACTGAATTTAGTAAGTTAATAAATTTCTTATTATTACTAATAGTAATAATAAATAGAAACATTTATGTGAAAGAGTGTCACAAGTAGTATTCGGGCCCTTTCACATTTAACGCAGTTGGATGCAGTTGGCTGCAGTTGGATGCATTTTGAACCGCACTCCATCTGCAAAGACAGCCCAAAATCAAGGTAATCCTATGGGCATAGGTCACATCTTTGCAGTGCAGTTCAGCGTAGAAAGTAGAGCATTCTGCATTTTTACGCACTGGAAATGCAGGGGATGCGCTACAAATGCACTTCAAACGCCGTGCACTGCGCCCCTTTAAGGCCAAGAAAGCCAAGCCGAAAAAGTATAGAAAAATGCACTGCAAACGCAGCGCAAAACGTGCAGTCAAATATGTGCAGTTATGTGCAGTTTAAGGTGTGAATGGGCTCTTAGGCTGAATTCACACATTTGCGAATTTGATGTGGGTTTCCCCACATCCAATTCAAATTACAGGCATGTGTGACCCGGCTCTTAATGGAGCCGGTTCACACATGTATAGGGTGGCTACGGTCTGGATTGAAAAAGGATCCAGTGCGTATTTGGATGAGGTTCAGGTGTGAATTCATACAAATTTGGACCTGAATGGCACCTGAACCGGGGAACACACACGCACCGGACCCCAGGCACGAACCCACAGCCGCACATGTGTGAACCAAGCCTTAGATTTTGAATGTATTTTTCTTGTTATCTGGGAACTCTCCCTCTATAGCATATCTTGGAAGTAGGACTCAACCAGTAAAAAACATTAAGCCCCCATGGCACAATTTAATATTTTGGTGCTTTGCTTTGTGTAACTTGAGCTGCCAATCAGAATATTATAGTGAAAGGGGTGGGTGCAGGCTCAAACTATCTGAAATGATTCTTAATGCCTGGCTGAACCAATGCCAACAGCCCAAATCATTATTTCTGTATAGTACATGCCTTTTATGAAATTCCTGGAAGAATGTACATATAAAATGTAAGGGTAGGGGAGGAGAAAATTACAGGAAATTATGTATATAAGAAGACATCCCTTTAGATATAAAGTCATTAGCGTAGCCTATGGAACATGCAGAGCTAGATTTGATAAATTGAGTTACATAAAAATTCATAGATGCACAGGTCATATGGTAGGTGAAATCCAGAATTGCTTAAATGGTAAAGCTGCCCATAGATGGGCCATAATTTGGCCAGTTCCGCAGGGACAGGCCAAATGTTGATCCTTGTGTAGCCACTCACACTTGACAGAAGTGGATCTAACAATATTGTTGAATGGGTGTGTTGGAAAATGTTTCTCAATCACCGGCTGCAGCCAATGGGGAGAGGCTCGCTGTCAGAATAGACTGTCTCATGGGAACGATTCTCTGTCTACTTCAATTGTGTGGATGGAGGAAGCTGTTCATTAAAACAATCCATCTATGTCAAGCTTAAAGTGGTTATAAAGGCTCAAGCTTTTTTTACCTTAATGCATGCTATGCATAAAGATAAAAAACCTTCTGTGTGCAGCGCCCCCCCCCCCCCCCAACCCCCCTAATGCTCACCTGAGCTCCCTCTCGATCCAGCACAGTGCATGAGAGCTGAGCTTCTCCTGGGTGTCTCATCCCTCATTGGCTGAGACAGCAGCAGGAGCCCACTGGCTCCTGCTACTGTCGATCACAGCCAGGGAGCCAATGAGGAGAGAGTGGGGTCGGGACCGAGCATGCCCCAGTGCCCCCAGAGCAAGCTGCTTGCTATTGGGGGCCCTGGCTGAAGAGGAGGAGCAGGAGCACTGGCTGGGGACCTGAAAAGAGGAGGATGGGGAATGCTCTGTGCAAAACTACTGCACAGAGCAGGTAAGTATGACATGTTTGTTATTTTAAAAAAAAAAAGAACCTTTAATGTTGCTTTAAGACTCCTATTAGTTATCATAATGAAGGGATAGATGATTAATGGCTAGATTAAAAATAAATTTGCAGTACACTTTAAGACATGAATAAATGTTATACATTATAGTAGAAAATAAGGCTGGTAAGTATTGTGGCTTCTACAATACATGTATTATTTCTGTTGAGGTTTGATGACCTCTTATCCTACCTCAGTGTTCCCTTCATAGAGAAAGAAATATACATGAATTTAGAAGGTGATAGCTGGAGCGGGAGGTCTTAGACCAGAGGTCTCAAACTGGTGGCCCTCCAGCTGTTTCAAAACTACAAGCCCCATCATGCCTCTGCCTGTGGGGGGTCATGCTTGTAACTGTCAGCCTCCCAATGCCTCATGGGACTTGTAGTTTTGCAACAGCTGGAGGGCCACCAGTTTGAGACCCCTGTCTTAGACCCTTCCCCTGCTCCGAACTATCTGTCAACTTTCATGCACATTGTGGTTTAGTGTCTTGTGTTGGTTCCTTCCATCTCCACTCCATCCAACCCTTGTGTGATGGCTCAGAGATCAAAATTGATGAATCTCCCATGAAAGGCGCCAAGGGTCAGGCGAAGAACAAAGAAAAAGTGAAAGTACCCAAAGAGGACAAGAAAAAGAAGCAACAAGCCGAGCAAGCAGAGAAGAAGAACAAACAGAAGATTGATGAGTTAAAGGTGCGTAGGGAGTGGATGTAATCTGTGCATTTTATGCGATCCCTGTGCCTTTTATTAAATGGGACTTTATTTTGTTCTAGATATCACTTACTTTATTGTGTTGTGTACCCTAAACAGGTCTCCATTCACTATAATATTTTGTGTTACAATGTTTTCACACATCTTTTCCCTGGTTCACCATAACTAGTGGTGATCCCCCTTCTTGGTATATTTAGCGCTACACTTTTTTTTTTATAATTCATCGATTTGTTTCAGTG
Organism: Lithobates sylvaticus; assembly: GCA_028564925.1. NCBI lineage: Eukaryota > Metazoa > Chordata > Amphibia > Anura > Ranidae > Lithobates > Lithobates sylvaticus. Next base: position 509,299,626 of record CM053028.1, on the reverse strand, counting down.
TGAGCAGCTTTTTTTTATTCATTTAATTATTTCACTTTGTGGTTTAGCGCAGAAATTTCCATAACTTTACATTATTTGCATAGGCAAGTAACCTGGAAGTAACTAAATAACCATAAAAAAATTGTTTAAAACAAGGAAATATGATATATGTCCCTATCTATTTACTAATGCTAGCAGCATGAAGATTAAAAATAGTCAATGTTGATTGAGAGAGTTAAGTTCCACTTTAATTTGGGTATTATGATTTCTACACATGTGGATTACGAATGTTTGCTGTCTCCTGACTTCAACCCTTATGTTTGGCCAAATCCAGGTCTTCAACAAAGAACTAGAAACTGAATTTGACTGTTTTGAAGACTGGCTGCACACATTCAACTTACTAAGAGGGAAGATCGGGGATGACGATGACACAGTCAGCGAGGAGGAGCGGATAGTGGGGAGGTTTAAAGTGAGTATCAAACAGTGCCCAATAGGTACTGCGGGGCTCAATAACACTGGTGGACACAATAAAAATGATGGACATAACAATATTTATTTCATTTTGTGACATAATGGGTTTGATTACTAAAGGCAAATAGGCTGCGCACTTTGCAAGTGCAGTTGCTCCAGAGTTTAGTAAATTAAGGGAATCTCTGCTGGCTTCCATCCTCCAATCACGTGCAAGCAAAATGCTGTTTTTTTTTTTTTCTTGCATTTGATTGGGTATTCTTATTAAGTGAAGCGTTACCTCAGTTATTAGGCTCTGGAGCAACTGCACTTGCAGAACGCAACTGCGCTTGCAAAGTGCACAGTCTATTTGCCTTTAGTAATCACCCCCAATGCAATTTTAAGAAATAACATGATGCTTGGAATAAGTCCATATTTTGGTCAAAAACACAAAGCAATCAAAGACATAAAATTATGGTTTCACAAGCAGGTGAAAATCAAAATTGCCTTGTTGGAATGTAATGGAAAAGCTGGATCGTTTTTGACAAAATTATCAATTTTTTCCAGTTAAAATTCCATATCAATTATTTCTATTGAGGCTGTTCTATTCATTTAGCAGTTTAGACTAAACCATCAACTAAACATTTGTGATTGACCAAACTCCTGGTTGTTTGACTGCTTAGTATTTGATTATTATTTTGGATTATATGTACAATTCCCAGTTCCTCAAAAAGTTGGTGAAATTGATAGAAAGTTGACAGGTGTGTAGTCAGCTTTAGACATTAGACTGATGTTATACTTAACTTCCAATTCGGTGTTAGAAGATTCCACCAAACAAAGAAAGTTTTTCACTTGTGTTTTTCTGATTCAAGAATCCAGCTACAAATATAAAATATTTCCTCCACAGGGTTCTATGTGTGTGTATAAGGTTCCACTACCTGATGATGTCACCAAAGAAGCTGGCTATGACCCCAACTTTGGCATGTTCCAAGGAATTCCCAGTAATGATCCCATGAATGTACTAGTACGAGTCTACGTTGTGAGGGTGAGCAGCAGTTCCAATGTGTTTTGCATGATAATATGCTCCTAATGAACATTATAAAGCCTGTGAAGAGGAAGTGTAGGAAAGGTGGACTCAACCTTGGTTTTTCCAATAATTAATGTTTAGAGTTAAGTTTCATATTTAAGTGGAAAACATAATATAACCTTTCTATTGTAAGCTCTGGACTTAGGCTCCTGTTTGACAGTCTTAGGGCCAATTCACGCTGGTGCGAAATGCACTCTAACATCAAGAACACAAGTTGCATGACATGTAAAAATGAATGAAAAAAAAATGGCGTGCCCCCCCCCCCCCAAAATCCATACCAAACACTTATCTGAGCATGCAGGCCGGCATGTCAAGAAAGGGGGGTGAGCTAGCGCCCCCCACTCAGGCCTTACCAGGCCACATTCCCTCAACATGGGGGGGTGGGTGCATTGGGACAGGGGGGTATGCGCCCCCACCCCAAAGCATCTTAACCCCAAGTTGATCGGCCCCTTTCCAACAACCCTGGGCGTTAGCTGTGGGGGTCTGCGGGCAGAGGCCTTATCGTAATCTGGAAGCCCTCTTTACACATCCCTCTGGTGATGAGTTCTTCCTACAGTCTTCTCCCTGCTCTGCTGTCTTCTCCTTCCGGTGATGTGTTCTTCCTCTGGTCTTCTGCCTCTGCTGCTGTCTTCTCCGCTGCCAACCCGGTACTCCTCCAATGCTGGCTCCCGCCATTATGTCATTGCCAATGTCTGCCAGTTCTTATATAGCCATGGGGCGTGGCCATCCAGTGACATCACCATGAGACCCCCCCCCTCTTGTGACGCCACATATAGCGGCACTCCTGTGCAGAATCACGTATATGTCCATGATACTGCACTCATGCCTAGGTTGCGTGTGCGCATGCTGCTGGCGGGCCGCATCTGCTATGATTACTCACAGCAGAAGCAGATCTGTGGGTGCCGGTAAATGGATGTCCACCCGCCAGTCGTCAGGCAGAGACACAGCATGGAGCTCTGCCTATGTAAACAAGGCAGTGCTTTGTTCTGACAGGGGGGGGTTGTGGATTTTGTGTCCCTTTGCAGGGAATAAAATCCATCACTTCCCTTAGTAAAAGCAGCACACAATTTACAGATAAACACTGGCTAGGCACACAGTTAACCCTTTGATCGCCCTAGATGTTTAACCCCTTCCCAGCCAGTGTCATTAGTACAGTAACAGTGTATATTTTTTAGCACTGATTACTGTATTAGTATCACTGGTTCCCACAAAGTGTCAAAAGTGTCATTTAATGTCAAATTGTTCACCGCAATATGAAAGTCAATCTATAAGTCGCTGATCCCTGCCATTACTAGTATAAAAAAAAATATATAGAAATTCCAGTATCTACCATAGTTTTGTGCAAACCAATCATCATACGCTTATTGGGATTTTTTTTACCAAAAATATGAGGCAGAATACATATTGGCCTAAATTGATGAAGAAATTGATGATTTTTCAATTTTTTTATTGGATATGTTTTATATCAGAAAGTAAAAAATATTGTTTTGTTTATTTTCAAATTTGTTGGTCTTTTTTTGTTTATAGCGCAAAAAAAAAAAAAAACGCAGTGGTGATCAAATACCACGCAAAAGAAAGCTCTATTTGTGGGAAAAATACAGTGTTGCATGTCCGCGCAATTGTCAGTTAAAGTGGCCATGGCCTGATCATGAAGGGGGGTAAATCTTCCAGAGGTCTTCTTCTATCCTATGCTCCCTCACTCACATCTTCAATCTCTCCCTCTCAAGTGGCACCTTCCCCTCCCCTCTAAAACATGCGCAGATCACTCCCATACTTAAAAAGCCCTCCCTGGACCCTACCAACCTGAATAACTTAAGGCCCATCTCATTGCTCCCATTCTCCTCTAAACTTCTAGAGCGCTTAGTCTACAACCGTCTTAGCTCCTACCTCAGTGAAAATAACCTTCTTGACCCCTTACAGTCTGGCTTTCGCTCGCAGCACTCCACGGAAACTGCCGTACTAAAACTCACTAACGATTTACTAACTGCTAAATCCAACAGCCAGTACTGCATACTGCTACTACTTGACCTCTCTACAGCCTTTGATACTGTTGACCACCCGCTCCTTCTCAATAAACTACACTCCCTTGGCCGCCGAGATTCTGCTCTATCCTGGTTCTCTGCCTATCTATCACAGCGCTCCTTCAGTGTTACCTAAAACTCTGTCTCCTCCTCTCCATTGGCCCTTTCTGTGGGGGTCCCCCAAGGCTCTGTTCTTGGACCCCTTCTCTTCTCTATCTACACCTCCTCCCTTGGTCACTTGATAACCGCCCACGGCTTCCAATACCACTTATACGCCGATGACACCCAAATCTATCTGTCTACTTCTCACCTCACTCCTTCAGTCTCCTCTCGCATTACTAACTTACTAACTGACATCTCAGCATGGATGTCACACCACTTCCTTAAATTAAATCTTTCTAAAAAAAGGAGCTATTAATATTCCCCCCCGAACTGTGCACCCCTCCATGACTTTTCCATCAAAATCAACAATGCAACCATCAGTCCCTCCCCTCACGCCAGGGTACTCGGTGTAATCCTAGACTCAGACTTGTCATTTCAGACTCAAGTCCAATCGCTGTCAAAAGTTTGTAGACTTCACCTCCGTAACATCTCTAAAATTTACCCCTTTTTGACAAATGAAACCACCAAGCCCCTCATTCACTCCCTTGTTATCTCTCACCTTGACTATTGCAACTCCCTTCTCATTGGCCTGCCTCTCCATAGGCTATCCCCCAGGGGTCAAGTCCTGGGGAAAAAAGTGTGGGAACTCCCACCCAAGATCCACTCGCCCACCAAAAAAAAATAAAAAATAAAAAATGATATGCTCATATGCACGAACGCTTCAAAAGTGGTATTTTTCATCCAATTTTCGTATTGTGTGTATGAAGCTTAACTGTTAGTACATAAAAAAAAAAAACAATCCTCAATAAACATAAATACGGTAATTTTCTGAATAATCAGCATTCATTCAATTGTGCTTCCATGCAAATGTGAACATCATGTTCTGATCTTTATTGGGGAATGTTATTTTGTATATAGAGTGTTTATGTGGTGAGTTTACACTTTTCATTGAACAGAGTTTGGATAACACAGGGTTAAACGGAAAGGTCATAAATGAACTGCACATTATCTGGACAGAATGCTTGGGGAGATAGTGATGTGTTTCTGCTTAGGAGATGTATGTTAGCTTGGGGGGCTGCAAACTATGCAGGGCTCCAACACACACTCGCTGCTATTCCAACCCTTCACATATTTCCACATAAACTTCCCTCCTGGCATTAAACTTTGCCAGGTATTGTGCTCAGCTTACCACCCCAAACTGATGTTCCTCCCTCAGCTCATCTCTCTCCCTGCATGTCCTGTGAGCAGAATAGCTGTGCCCCTCATCTGGGTTCTCTCATAATATGGCACTGAAGATAGAGGGGGGATTCAGCGGGACACACAGAGCAAGCATGCAGGAGACTGGGGGGGTAGATGAGGAGACAGAAAATCAGGAGGGGGCGGCGGGAGGAGCGCATCACGAAAGGTCTGAATAAATACAATTTCTTAGCAGCAGGGACCTGATCTACCTGTCAGCTAGCTGTGATTGACAGGTAGAAGCTGTCATGGGGCACCCTACTGGCAATGCCTGAATGGTCAGGTGTGCGGCACTTACTATTGCGAGCTGTGTCGGCAGCTGCTGGTGTAGCACCTGCCATACAGCTCGCATACTTCAAAGTCTTGCAGGACCAGGCTGCTAACAGGAACTGAGTTCCTGTTGTGGAAAATGTACAGGAACTCCGTTCCCATGCGTTCCCGCAGGACTTGAGCACCTGCTATCCCCTCTTCAGTGTTTTTACATGAATGCTGCTGCCAGACTTATCCACCTTACCAACCGTTCAGTGTCTGCCAACCCTCTCCTCCAATCCCTTCACTGGCTCCCAATCACCCAGCAAATTAAATTCAAAATACTAACCACAACTTACAAAGCCATCCACAACTCTGCCCCGAGCTACATCGCCAATCTTGTCTGCAAACATATCCCAAACCGTCCTCTCCGCTCTTCTCAAGACCTCCTCCTGTCAAGCTCTCTTGTTTCCTCCTCCCATGCTCGTCTCCAGGATTTCTCCAGAGCCTCTCTCATCCTCTGGAACTCGCTGCCTCAACCTGTCCGGCTATCCCCTACTCTAGCCACCTTCAAGCGATCCCTGAAAACTCATCTCTTCAGGGAAGCCTATCACGTCTCCAACTAATCTTTTACCACTTCCATTAGCTCATTCCCCACAGTTACAACCTTTTGTACCACCTCCCCCACCCTATTAGATTGTAAGCTCTTCTGAGCAGGGCCCTCTTAACCCTCTTGTATTTTATTGTATTATAACTGTTTTGTCTCCCTTTTATATTGTAAAGCGCTACGTAAACTGTTGGCGCTATATAAATCCTGTAATAAATAATAAATAAGTGGATAATCACGAAATGACACACCTGAAAATAATAGTGACACCCTTTATTTCTGCAACCTAAATTCTTACAGCTGCTGTATACAAAGAGGTTTGAGATTACTGACTGAAGATGGTTCTTGGGGCTTGGTGGAGCCTTTGATCGAAAAAATGGCCCATTTGTGTCCTGCAGCTTTCCAATATAGCTGTAGTTTTTCCATGATAAAGTAGACTATTATTGTTAGAGAAACCTATCAACAAAAGGAGTATTAGTGAAAAATATAAACTTTTCATTTACTTTGTAGGCTACAGATTTACATCCTGCTGACATCAATGGGAAAGCTGATCCGTATGTTGTTATAAAACTGGGCAAAACTGAAATCAAAGACAAAGAGAACTACATCTCCAAACAACTAAATCCTGTCTTTGGAAAGTGAGTCACCCATTTTATATTATTTGTCTGTCATATTAAAGTTGGCCCATCTAGACCAATTTAATGAACCAGACAGAAGCCATGTTGATCTTTCGTAGGAGCCATTGAGTATAATATGTCCTGTGTTTACAGACACAACAGGCAATGCATAACCTACATCAATCTGCTGTAGCATTATCACCACCCACCATAATCCATCAAGGTATGGACTCCACTAGACCTCTGAAGGTATGCAGTGGTATCAAGACATCAGTAAAATATCCTTTAGCCCCTTACCGGCCCTTAAAGTGGATCTCAATGCCGGGAGGCGGAGGCAGGCATTCCAATCATGTGACTGCTGTGATTGGCAGTCGCAGCAGTCACATGATCAGAAAGCACCCGATCACAAGTATGCATCAGGAGCTTTCTGGTACCCATTTGTTGCTATGCTGAGAGCTCGCTTTCAGCACAGTAAAGTGTTTACGTAGGCCCTCATATATGCAGCTGCTCGGCATTGAAGCCCACCTGCCGAGAGGCCGCATATATGCGCCAGGTCGGCAGGAAGTGATTAAGTCCTGTAAGTTGCAAAGTGGGGCCTCCATGGATTGGACTTGTTTTTCCAGCACATCCCACAGATGTTGAATTGGATTGAGATCTGGAAAATTTGGAGGCCAAGGCAACACGTCAAACTTATTGTTGTGTTCCTCAAACCATTCTTGAATTCATCAGACCAGGCCACCTTCTTCCATTGCTCTATGGTCCAGCTCTGAAGCTCACATGCCCATTGTAGGCACTTTTGGCTGTGGACACGGGACAGCATGGGCACCCTCACTGGTTTGCAGCTATGCAGCTGCATGTGCACTGTGTGTTCTGAACCCCTCTATCAGAACCAGCCATAACTTTTTTAGCAATCTAAGCTACAGTAGCTCTTCTATTGGATCAGATTACATGGGCTGGGCTTTGCTCCCCACATGCATCAAGGAGCCTTGGCTGTCCATGACCCTGTCACTGGTTCACTGGTTTATCTTACTTGGATCACCTTTGTTAGGTCCTGAGCACTGCAGACTAGGAACATCCCACAAGACCTGCAGTTTTGGAGGTACTCTGGCCCATTCGTCTAGCCATTACAGTTTGGCCCTTGTCAAAGTAACTCAAAACATTGAACTTGCACATTTTTTCAGCTTTCAACACATCCACTTCAGGGACTCACTTTTAGTTGTAATGAGAGAATCAATGTTTTTCACTTTACCGGTCCATGCTCATACTGTTATGGGTGACCGTGTATATTTCCAAGCTTGTTTTTCCTAGTACCTTCCAATGATATATTTGTTTCTATATTTAAATTGCTTTTACTAGGTCATTTGACATTGAGGCCACATTCCCCATGGAGTCCATGCTAACAGTGGCAGTTTATGATTGGGACTTGGTGGGGACTGATGACTTGATTGGAGAGACCAAGATCGATCTGGAGAACCGTTATTACAGCAAGCACAGAGCAACATGTGGGATATCACAGACATACGCCATGTATGTATAATCAGATATATTGCCTTATATGCTATCTATTATATGTTGTAATTGTTTATCTCGTAGTACACATCATTTGTCCTATTCTTTTAAACACCTAAGGAAGCCAAAATATGTGCTTAGTCCTTATATAAATTTCCTTAAAATAATTGCACAAACTTTACAACAAACAAAATATAATCAAAAATACATGAAGAAAAAGTCTTTAAAGAGAAACCGGTTGGCATCTGTTGATACTTTTTGTCAAATAAGAATTTGACTGAAACTCTCACGTGTCATGAACTTTCATGCTGGGCACTCCTGAACATCCACCCCAAGCTTTGATATCTACTGTAAGTCCTCTTTTGGGAATATAGGTGATAGCAGCCGAGGACCAGGACAAGGTCTATTCTACACAGCACAGCCGCTGTTTCTCAGTCCATTTGAAGGAAGACCCATTCTGGGTCAAACCCAAAAGCACTAGCACCTCACATCTAGTAGTCCAGTGCTACCACACGCACCAGCTTTGAAGCATGGCAGGCACAGACAAAAATATTCTGTGTTTCTTGTTTAGGGGATCAGTTAATGTTAATTTTAGCAATGCTCTTGGGAGTAGCCAAAAGCGCCAAACATAATTTAGGTCCAAACAGCTCTGACATTAGAGTCTACAAGAAAGATAAAAGTAAGTAAAGTTTTGGTTCTGTTTTCAGACATGGTTATAATATGTGGAGAGATCCCATGAAACCTACCCAGATCTTGTCCAAACTCTGCAAAGAAGGGAAAATTGATGGCCCCCACTATGGCCCCGGAGGACGAGTCAAAGTTCTAAATCGCGTTTTCACTGGTCCCACTGAGATTGAAGATGAGAACGGTGAGACGATTCTCTTACTCCACTAAATGTTTGTATTTGGTCCAGTGCTAAATATGTACATTTCATGAAAGTTTACAAAGTATATAAACTGTTGTATTTTTTTGTATGATTTTTTTTAAATAACTTCAATCAAAACTTTTTTTTTTTTTTTTTTAATCTGATCCCCCTGGTACTATTTCACAACAACGTCTTTTCTTTGTGCCTTCAGAAGGCTACTACTACATACACTTTCTCATTTTTATACGATTAAAAAGCACATTTATTATTTTTTTCATTTTGAATCCTAAGTAGATTAAAAAATAGTAAAAACTCTACAATGTACTTAAAGCTGAAGTTTAATCTGGTTGCTCCTTCCCCTTCCCTCCTCATTGACATAATGTTGAAATGTTTTTATTTTTTAAACTTCTAGTTGTCCTCACATACTGTTATCACTGAGTTTCAGTGCTTCTTTATGCAATGCAAGCATAACATTGGTGGATGGAAGGGGCTGTAAATAGCTTCCTGAAAACATCACAGCACCCTGCCTCAGTACTCCTCTCAAGAGTCCTCTTGAAGTGTTTGTAAAAGAAATAAAAAAAAAAGTAAAATGTTATACTTACCTGCTCTGGGCAGTGGTTTTGCACAGAGAAGCCCCGATCCTCCTCTTCTTGGGTCCTTTCCCTGGCACTCTGGGACCCTCCCCCTTGCCCTAATGTCCCCATAGCAAGCCGCTTGCTATAGGGGCCCTTGTGCATGATTGCTCCTGATTCTCTGTGTCCATAAGACATAAAGAGCTTGGCTCAGCCCCGCCCCCCACTCCCTCCTCACTGACTGTGATTGAGAGCAGAGGGAATCAATGGCTCCCGCAGCTGCATCTCAGCCAATGAGGAGGAAAAACCACTGCTCTCGTGCACATCGCTGGATCGGATCTGGCTTAAGTAAGCATGGGGGGGGGGGGCTGAGGGGGAAGCTGCACACTGAAGGTTGTTCAACCTCCAGAACCACTTTTAGTTCTGATGCAAGCAGTTGGCTGGCTCTTGGGATGGCTCCGACGGACAAAGTTTTATCTCCTGCTCTCAAATTTTCCGACAGCAAAGTCCGATCACACCAATTCCGATCGTGTGTAGCGAATTCCGACGGACAAAGTGCCACGCATGCTCAGATCACATTACAAGACCAAAGCTATTGGCTACTAGCCTCTACGTAGTTCCGTCGTAGGCAACAAACGTCACCACGTTCAGAATGATCGAATTTTCCGACAACTTTGTCTGACCGTGTGTATGCAACACCAGTGTCGGACTAAATCTGTCGGAAAAAATCCGATGGATTTTGTGGTCGGATTTTCCGACCGTGTGTATGGGGCTTTAGGCTGACTGCATTTGCATGTAATGCTGAGCCTCCAAAAAAATCCAATGAATAAAAGAGGCGGACCAAGGACAGTCAAGTAGAAGAGGAAAAGGCTAGAGGATGCTGGACATCCTCTGGCCTGAAAATTAGGTGGACTGTATCGGACTTGCTGCAGCCTTTAATGCACATTGTGAGAAGCTCACAGTTTGCAGTGAAATCAGAGTAAGCTGTTTCAGCTATTTTTACTCTGATTACAGACCTTATTTTTATTGTGAAAGAACCTAAAATATATGTAAACTAAATCCATCTTCTGATCATCTCCTGGGCTTTGGCTCTCAGCTGAGTGTCATAAATGGGTAGTTGTATGATAGTTGTATTGTAGAATTAACACTTGTTCTTGTGTATTAATTAATGTATTAATTAGTAAAATTGTACTAACAGTCCCTGAAGTCTACTCAACCCTTGAGTTCAAAAGAGAATAGGTTATGGATTTATGGACATCTACATTTTCATTGTTGAGCTGTTTATCTGTTGGTACATCTAATGTGATGATATTATAACAGTGCCAATGAAACACCTAAAAGCGATAGATAACTTAGGATTGTGTTCTAATGAGAAAGATCCTGCCAGTAGGCTACCATTTCCTCAAATTGTCCTTAAAAATTCAGTTGGTTTTATTCAGTACTCTTTCTCTTAGAAGGAGTTACTTCCCAAACACGTATCATTCTATTACCCTTTGAGATCTTCTAACAATATAGTACCTGCAGGTCAGAAGAAACAAACAGACGAACACTTGGCCCTTTCGGTTCTTCAGCACTGGGAAGAGATTCCGCGAGTTGGCTGCCGGTTGATTCCGGAACATGTAGAGACACGACCCCTGTTAAATCCAGACAAGCCAGGAATTGAACAGGTGAAATAAATGCAAAGATTCTTAATTCGCAAAATGTGCACCAATTTTACATACATAATGAGGTCAGCTATTTTGTTCAATGAAGCAATTTTCAAGCATGGCTTCTTTCTTGCAGGGTCGTATAGAAATGTGGGTAGATATGTTCCCCATGGACATGCCAGCTCCGGGTCCTGCCATTGATATCTCTCCAAGGAAACCAAAAAGGTACAAGAAAACCTTTTTCTGTGTGATCAAAATGTTCTCCATTTCAAAATCTGATCTTTTTTATATCTATTGAATCAAGTTATAATTAAGACAATCTTTGTTGTGAAATGTCCAGTGCTGGACACACATTTTTTCAACTAGTTATCAAGTTAATTTCATTCCTTGTGATACCATCATATTTAATGATGGTGTCACTCTCACTGCTAAATTATTAATTATTAAAGAGGAGCGCTTTGGGGATAAATGGTTAGCATAGTAACCTTACAGGGATGTGCCCTTTGGGCTGATTGCACTCAGGGACACGCTTCTCTCAACTATTGGTGGCAACTGGTCAGCATCTAAATTTGTGTGAAATAAAGGTTTGGGAGTATATTTCTGTATCTTACCAACTTCCCCCATCCCTCTCCAGTGGATAGTTCCAATAGGACAGCTGAAGAGTTCCCAGTCAAGCTTAACTCCCCCGTGCTAGATAAGACTGGAGAACCTACTGGAGTGGCCTTGATGCAGGCTTTCTATTTTGAAATGGTATTCTGGTTGGGACATATAGGAGACATGAGAAACACAGCTAATCACATAACAATAAAACCTGAAATACAGTTCCTTGAAAAAAGTATTCATACCCTTTGACATTTTCCACATTTTGTCATGTTACAACCAAAAACGTAAGTGTATTTTATTGGGATGAGGTGCCTTATCTAAAACGGACCCATCTGCTACTCTCTCCAATTTCCTGTATTTTATTGGGGTTTTATGTGATAGACCAACACAAAGTGGCACATAATTGTGAAGTGGAAGGAATATGATAAATGGTTTTCAAAATATATTTGCATATATACATATATACAAATAAATATGTGAAAAGTGTCACCTGCATTTGTATTCAGTTCCTCTGAGTCAATACTTTGTAGAACCACCGTTCACTGCAATTACAGCTGCAAGTCTTTTTGGGGATGCCTCTACCAGCTTTGCACATCTAGAGAGTGACATTTTTGCCCATTCTCCTTTGCAAAATAGCTTTGACTGGACCATTCTAGCACATGAATATGCTTTGATCTAAACCATTCCATTGGAGCCCTGGCCGTATGTTTAGGGTCATTGCCCGGCTGGAAGGTGAACCTCCGCCCCAGTCTCAAGTCTTTTGCAGACTCTAACAGGTTTTCTTCTAAGATTACCCTGTATTTGTCTCCATCTTCCCATCAACTCTGACCAGCTTTCCTATCCCTGCTGAAGAAAAGCATCCCCACAACATGATGCTGCCACCACTATGTTTCATGGTTGAGATGTGCAGTGTTAGTTTTCTGCCACACATAGCATTTTTCTTTTAGGCCAAAAAGGTCAATTTTGGTCTCATCAGACCAGAGCACCTTCTTCCACATGTTTGCTGTGTCCCCCACATGGCTTCTCGCAAACTGCAAATGGGACTTCCTATGGCTTTCTTTTAACAATGGCTTTGTACTTAATAAAAATTGTTTGCACGCAAACGTACTTCACCATTGGAGTCCCCTCTTTTCCATTATCTTATCCCTGGGTTCCACCATTGGAGACCAAGACGTACCCCAGTCTCAGCAATTGGGCCTTGGAGGGAGATCACAGATAGGATTGGTTGTCCTCAATTAAACTACATGCCCTACACTTGCCTAAGTTTGGTAAGTGACCCATTACATAATTGGTGGCGGCTGCACAGAGAGGAATAGGATTTGCACTGTGAAACCTCCTTGAACAAAGCACAAGCACTTTGGTGTTACTAATGGACTTTATGTTATGATTATCACTTTTGTTTTTGTCATTGTTATTTTTACTGGCACTTGCAAGTCCATTTGCATTTATTTGCACCTACTTCATTTTTATATATTTGTGTTATAATTCCATTTTTTATTCTCATTTTTTATTCTCATTTGATACATATTGGCTTATGTGGATTTGCATTGTTTAGTTGTTTTTTAGCTTTAAAAGCTTGATTAATTTTAGAAATATGGTTTGATGTCAAAAAAGTAGGGGGTACAACAACTTATAATCTTTTTCTAATAATCACTATTCAGGTGAACCAGATTTTCCCGTAGGGCATAGCACTTTATTTTGCACGGGTACAGCACAGAAGCACTTTATTTATTTATTTATCTAATAATTATAAACAAAAAAATTTTTGATTGCACAGCACAGAAGCACTTTATCCACACATTTAAGGATAAGAATATTATCGGATTGTATGGCACGTTATTTATCTATAGATTGAATATTATTTTTTCTTATTGGTGGTACAGTCAAGTGCAAGGTGGCGCGGTTTCCTTTTCTTTCATTTTTCAATGGCTTTGTACTTGCCCCTCTTCCATAAAGGCCAGATTTGTGGAGTGCACGACTAATGCCGTGTAAACGCGAGCAGAATTTCCGTCGGAAAAATCTTGGATGTTTTTTCCGATGGAATTCCGCTCAAGCTTGGCTTGCATACACACGGTCACACAAAAGTTCTCTGAACTTTCGACCGCCAAGAACGCGGTGACGTACAACACTACGACGAGATGAGAAAATTAAGTTCAATGCTTCCGGGCATGCGTCGAATTGTTTCCAAGCATGCATAGGAATTTTGCGCGTCAGATTTGCTACAGACGAACGCATTTTCGGATAGGAACTTTTTCCAACCGAAAAATAGAGAACCTGCTCTCAGTCTTTTGCTGGCTGAAATGCCATACTCTTTCCATTTTCAGATGATGAATTGAACAGTGCTCCGTGAGATGTTCAATCTTGCATTAAACTTCTCCACAACCTTATTCCCGACCTGTCTGGTGTGTTCCTTGGCCTTCATGATGCTGTTTTCTCGCTAAGGTTCTCTAAAAAACCTCTGAGGGCTTCACAGAACAGCTGTATTTATACTGAGATTAAATTACACACAGGTGGACTCTATTTAGTAATTAGGTGATTTCTGAAGGCAATTGGTTCCACTAGATTTAAGTTAGGGGTATCAGAGTAAAGGGGGCTGAATAAAAATGCACGCCACACTTTTCACATATTTATTTGTAAAAAAAAAAATTGAAAACCATTTATCATGTTCCTTCCACTTCACAATTATGTGCCACTTTGTGTTGGTCTATCACATGAAATCCCCAAAAAATACATTTACGTTTTTGGTTGTAACATGGCAAAATGTGGAAAATATTAAGGGGTATGAATACTTTTTCAAGGCACTGTATCTGTTTTGAGAGGAGGCTTAGGGGCTGCCACACACCTTTAAGGGAATACACTTGTTATGTAATTTATGTAAAATCTATATGCAAATATCTGATTTATCCAAAACCTTTCCCTGCTACCAGGACCACATTTCCAAAGAATTGTTTTGTTTTAAGCTTCCATGTCAGGGGTCTCAAACTGGTGGCCCTCCAGCTGTTGCAAAACTACAAGTCCCACGATGCATTGCATGGCTGACAGTTACAAGCATGACTCCCACAGGCAGAGGCAAGGGCAGGGCTGCCAGTTTGAGACCCCTTGTAAACCAAGGGTAGTTTTGTATTGTACTTGTTGCTATCGTTGTAAGGTGACCTTGGGTGTTCTGAAAGGCGCCTTTAAATAAAATGTATTATTATTATTATTACTTTGCTTCATAAGAATGTCAAAGCTGATCTGTAACCATTTAGAGAAACCCAGGTCATGCAGCTGTGCCAATGTTATTCTCTGAAGATGTTACCGTGTAAAGTACATTTTACTTGCTTCAATTGGACCATTGGCTCCCCCTCAAATTGTACAACTGCAGAGCGGTAATACCAGCACTGGTCTGAAGGAGGGATTAAGGAAAACATACTCTGCCCATGCTATGGTCTATTAATTTATTGTTGCTATGAAATAACGATGATGGCGTCTTGGTGGCTGATCTGTGCTAACTCACAGGGGCTTCTGTACACAGTGGTCTCGGGCATTCTTCAGCTGCTGGCATGGGCTTTCAATAGGCAAAAAAGCAAGTGATTTCAAATGCAATAACTTGGGATTCACAGGTAATATGTACATCCTACAAAATACCTAGTCATTAAAAATACAACTACTGTATTGGGTGGCTACAGATCCGCTTTAAGGCCTCATGCACACAGGATTTTTATAACTCAGCGTTTTTGCAGAAAAAATACCTAAAGCTTGTAAAAGTGTCCAAAGCTTTTACAAGCTTTTAGGTGGCTTTTACAGGCGCCAGGCTCTTGGGCGTTAATTCATTTCATTGGCCAGAATAAATAATTTATTCTGGCCATGGAAATTAATTAATGCTCAAGCACTAGCTTGTAGGCGAATTGCGTCAAGCGTTTTTTCTGCCCATATCCTGCTGCTCCTGGATGTACTGGCATTGGGTTTTTTTCCTGCCTCCAGAAGCCTCTTTAAAAAAAAAAAATCTCCTGCCACTAAGCACTGCTAAAAGCCTAATGCACCGTACACACGATCGGACTTTCCGACAACAAAACCGTGGAATTTTTGTTTGAAGAATGTTGGCTCCAACTTGTCTTGCGTACACTTGCTCACACAAATGTTGGTCAACAATTACGAACGTAGTGACGTACAAGACGTACGTGATATCTCCATTACAAACGCTAGTTTTACAAGACCGAGCGCTTCCGGCTCGTATTTGATTCCGAGCATGCATGGACTTTTGTGCAATGGACTTGTGTACACACGATCGGAAAGTCAGACGACAAAAATTTGTTGGTGGAAAATTTGAGAACCTGCTAGCCAACATTTGTTGGTGGAAAGTCCGACAACAAAATGTTCGATGGAGCACACACGCGGTCGGACTTTCCGCCAACAAGCTCACATCCAACATTTGTTGTCAGAAAATCCGATCGTGTGTACGCGGCATTAGTGTAGATGGAAACATAGGCTAACATGAGGGGCGTTTAGAGGCAGGAAAAATAAATGCCAAATGCCCCTAGAAGCAGCTGTAAAAACAGTCCAGTGTGCATGAGGCCTAATTATCCAAATGCCAATAAATATAATAATTCATTATTAATAATAATAATTATTTAAGACATGGCCTGCATATTTTGTAATATGAATAAACCCTGTATTAATGAGTGTTGAAGCTACAGGAAGAATGCTTCTATTCCAGGCAACTGGCAGGACGCCATGGGATTGATTTACTAAAACTGGAGAGTGCAAAATCTGGTGCATCTGTGCATTTACCAATCAGCTTTCAGGTTTTTTTTTTTTTTTGTCAAAGTTTCATTGAACAAACTGAAGTTAGAAGCTGGTTGGCTACCATGTACAGCTGCACCAGATTCTGCACTCTCCAGTTTTAGTAAACCAACCCCCATGTTTACATACTGGTACAGTGAGTGAGCCTTTCCCAAAAAAACACTTAATGTCCTTTTAGGATTACACTGTATTTCCTTGTAGGAGCATTATTACTAGGGTTGCACCGATACCGTATTTTTACCAGCTAGTACGAGTAGGATACTTTTGGCCAAGTACTCAAAGATTGCGAGTACCAATACCTTTGCAGTGCTCTTTGAGCCCATACAAAATGAATGGGCTAAAATCGCACTGCAAAGAATCGCATACGATTTGAACGGTAATCATACCGCAAAGGTATCGGTTTCGGTATCGGAGCATTTTCACGAGTACCAGTACACATGAAAATACTCGGCACCCCTAATTATTACAATTCAACCAATTATATTTTAATAAGGAAACCTTATACACAGTGTTCCATCTGTAGAAATTCAACATCATTTCTGAAGGATTTGCTTAAATGTATTTTCTGCTGTGTTCAGACACAAAACTTACCATTGTACATTGTATTGTTTGAGTTTAAAAGTGTTTGAAAATATATCACCCTGAACTCGCCAAGTAATAGCTTGCCAAGTGTACCAGTTCCTCCAGTTGACAATTGTTAAAGAACCCAACTATCCACTTCTCTGGACAATAGGCATTACCTATTGAAATGTTAATATCACTTGGACTTTTGTTCATCAACTGGGAGGATTCAAGATTACAAAATAAAGGATATGATCTAAAATCTCCAAACAATTCACTGTGTTCTCATCTCTGGGCATTAGAAACATGAATAGAACTGTATTAGGGAGGCTACAGACCAGTGTTACATTTTCAAATGACATTGCAAATGAATTATTAAAGAAGTGACCTTGTATAAAGTAACTCGTATAGTGCAGCGCAACTGAATATACCACTTTAAACTCTTATGTATTCTGTGTTCTTAAAAAAAGTCCTTTGCATAAAAATCAAATCAAAAGTGTCATAAAACAAAGTCATATATATATATATATATATATATATATATATATATATATATATATATATATATATATATATATATATGATCCACCGCAGTGTTCTTCAATCACCAATCGTCATATGACATCATTAGTGCACACCACCACCAGTTGAAAGACCTGCTCACCCCAAAGATGAGTTCAAAAGACCCTATGTAAAAAATACTCCTGCGATATACTCTGCTCCGATCTCCTGCCTCCCCTTCAGGGATCCAGCTCTGTTAGCACGTCTCTTAGCTCAGTGAACCACATGCAATCAAAAAGGCAGACTACATAGTGCTCTCCATTTCAACGAATTTATTAAAACACCCCCATAAAAACACACTTGCAGGATATACAAATAAAAAGCTTTTTAGTGTCTAGCACGTCTGCTTGCTCACCACTCCACACGGATCGCAGTGGCTGCATGACATCACAGACTCGGCTCCTCCCTCCTATACGCGTGTCGCTCTCTTACTGGGCTTCTTCAGTAGGCTACTGAAGAAGCCCAATGAGGGCGACACGCGTATAGCAGGGAGGAGCCGAGCCCGTTATGACACGCAGCCACCGTGATCTGTGCCGAGTAGTGAGCAAGCAGACGGGCTCCTCCCTCCTATATGCATGTCGCTCTCTTCATGGGTTTCTCCAGTAGGCTACTGAAGAAGCCCAATGAGAGGGTGACACGGGTATAGGAGGGAGGAGCTGAGCCCGTGACATCACACAGCCACCACGATCTTTGCGGAGTGGTGAGCAAGCAGATTGGGCTTCTTCAGTAAGCTACTGAAGAAGCCCAATGAGAGGGCAACACGCGTATAGGAGAGAGGAGCCGAGCCCGTGATGTCACGCAGCCACAGCGATCTATGCGGAGTGGTGAGCAAGCAGTCATGCTAGATACTAAAGCGTCTTTAATTTGTATATCCTGTAAGTGTGTTTTTATGGGGGCGTTTTAATAAATTTGTTGAAATGGAGAGCACTATGTAGTCTACCTTTTTGATTGCATGTAGTTCGCTGAGCAAAGAGACGTGCTAGCAGAGCTTAATCCCTGGAGGGGAGGAAGGAGATCGGAGCAGGGTATATCGCAGGAGTATTTTTTACATAGAGCATATTGAACTCATCTTTGAGGTGAGCGGGTCTTTCAACTGGTGGAGGTGTGCACTAATTGTTTTATATGCCGATTGGTGATTGAAGAGCACTGCGCAGATTTTATATATATATATATATATATATATATATATATATATATATATATACACTTTGTTTAATGACACTTTTGATTAGATTTTTATGCAAAGGACTTTTTTTAAAGAGCACAGAATACACAAGAGTTTAAAGTGTTATATTCAGTGGCGCTGCACTATATGAGTTAATTTATGTGTTATTTTGTGTGGTGAAATCACTATGAGTATACAACAGCAACTGAACATGCTTGAGTAATAAATATTGACACAGGATTTTGTCATATACTGACAAAGGATTAAAATAGGTAAGAGCATCACATTTTAGAGGTAGCGCTGATTGTATTTCATACCCAAGTGACCTTGTATGTTTTCCATTATGAATTAACCTTGTATTGGTGGGTACTAAAGCTACAGGAAGAACACTGCTCTTCTGGGCAACTGGTAGTACATCATGTTTGGAGATTGGTACATTGGTTAAGGGTTTGCAGTGAACCACTTCTGCCTTTTCAGGGATTTAGAGTACAAACCATCATTTATTAATAAGGAGACCTTACATTGTACCAGTGTCTAAGAGAACAGTGTTCTATCTGTAGGAGTTCAACCTCATTTCCAATGGTTTTACTGAAGTGTATTTTCTGCCTTGTTCAGACACAAATCTTGATATTGTATTGTCTTAGTATAATTTTAGTTTAATCATTTTGATATCACTCTGAACTCGCCAAGTAATATCCTGGCAGATAAACCAGTTCCTCCAATTGACAATCATTATAGAACCCAACTATCTACTTTGCTGGAAAATAGGCATTACCTCTTGAAATAATGACATCTCTTGGACTTCTGTCCATCAACTGGGTGGATTCAAGATTCCAGAACAAAGGAGATAATGTAGAACCTCCAAACAATTCCCAGTGTTCTCAGTCCCTATGTGCCCACATCTCACTTGTCTCACTATCTCCTTGCCAGATACGAGCTTAGAGTGATAATTTGGAATACCGATGAGGTAATCCTGGAAGATGATGATTACTTCACAGGAGAAAAGTCTAGTGACATTTTTGTCAGGGGGTACGTACCAGTGAAAAAAGGTTGACTTTGTGTTGTGTGTGGGCTTCTGTGTACACTTGTGGCGCACACACCAGTTCCCATGCTGCCTTTGTTGCCGGTTTTACGCTTTTGTGTTGTGTGTGAATAACAGAATTTTGCTTTTTTTGCTCCCTTTTTTTTGTTTGATTTCTTTGTCTACCTCATGTTTACCGTCGCACTCTTGAAAACTAGTTTTGAACTACGTGTTATAATTTGGAACACTGATGAAGTGATTCTAGAAGATGATGCTTTCATGACAGGAGAGAAGATGTCAGACATCTATGTCAAGGGGTAATGATGCACGGCCCGGATCCTTCTAACACCCACACCCTACCCCCCCATCCCTTCTAACCTGCCTAACCCTCTTCCCTGGGCGCAGCAATTGTGCATATCCCCTGTCACTCATCACTGCTTGTGTCACTGCACTGAACTGCACTGGTCTGCTACACCCTTTTGCTTGCTCGCTCCCATCTCTAGCTGGTCTTTGGGTTGCAATGTGGTGGATCTATTGGGTTTTTTGATGCCATGAAAATACTCTTCAGTTTTTGAGGTCCTCAAATTGATTTATGTTTCACCAATTTATTATGTGTGCAGGAAAATTACTGGACACTTCCAGGGTCATAACTCAAATTGTCACCACCTTTCGCAGGTTTATATACCCTGATTTAAATTTAATTCCTTGCTTTGACCACCATAAATTGGAAATATCATCGATCCAAAATTTTCTTTACCAAAACAATTAAACAAAAGTCCATGTAAAAAATGATCTGATGATAAAGATAGGCGATCCATTGGCCTAGCTTTTCTGCAAGCACAGATTGCACTATGTTGATCTGTGTCACCAATTAATTTAGGTAATCATAGATATGTATAATATTCTTTTACACTTTCCACTACTGTCAGTGTTTTTAATTAACCTCTTTATAAGTTCATAATATTCATTACCAGGAAAAATATATAAAATGTGCAGAAGGGAACATCAGCTAAGAAGCTGGCATTAATTCCAAATTACTTAACTCGTAAATTGGATCTTCCAAAAAAGCTTTAAAAGTGAGTAACAGAAATACAATTTAGGACAAAACACAAGAAAATATTTATGTAATAAAATATATATACTTATTCTGAGTTGAGGTACTTAATACACTGGAACCAGCTTAGGTGCACCAGCAGAATTAGCCACAAGTAAAAATAAATTATCAATAATTCAGATATAGATACACAACTTGCACCCAAGCTAACTTATTTGGATTTAGAAAGATAAGGTAAAAAAAAAAAAAAAAAAAATGGCCGTCCAATGTTTACTAGCAGAAATATTTAAAGGGACTATTACGTATTGATCTTGAACATAAAAAGTTACGTTGTTCAGGATCCAATATCTTCCTTTTTACTTAATATGGGGTAAAATGTTTTGAACCAAATCTAATTCTAATCCCGACTCCTGGTGTGATGATGTCCACCCTCAGCACTGGAGAGGTCTTTCTCGCCCTGGTTCCACCACACAATCCCACTAGCTAGCGATGCCTCCAGGAGTGGGTGTGTCTGCATACAGTGTGATTCATGTGTTTGCACCAAGGTTTACAGTAAGAGGGCTTTTATTTGCACAGTATGAAATTGTTTTTGCATTGTGTTCCCAGATTCCAGGTAAGTGCCTTTCACACCTCCTTGTTTCTGAGAGAGTCCTTAAATGTAGCTGCTGACCATGGCAAAAACAGCCATACTTCAAAAATGCAAACCATGACTTAACCGAAATCTAGGGAAAACACCATGGTTGTATATTGGACTGATATTTTAGAACAGGTAAAATCACATTAATGTGTGGACTATATTTTTGGTTTGTCCAGTAATTATTACATGTAGCCAAATCATTGGATACAGTGACATTTCTATATTTTATGTAAAGTTACACTTCAGTCAAAATAAAAAAATGTACACCTCTGACAAATCGGTTCGGAGCTTACACAAGACTTTCTTTTCCTAGTCTGATGGGTGAGTATATCTTGCTCGGGAGCGGAGGAGTTTATGTGACTCTTATCCTTTAACTTTCATGTATAAAGGAAGGGGTCCCTTTCTAAATAGAACTATGACCTCCCATTAAAGGAGAAGTACAGCCAAAGCTTGTTTGGCTGTACTTCTCCTGTGGATCACAGGAGTGCAGTTCATTGTGCATTCCTGTGACCCGTTTTCATACCTCCCAACTTTCCAAGATGGGAATGAGGGACACCTATTGGAAAAAGTATCTAGGCATAGAACACACCCTCTGCCACACCCCCCATTAAAGGAGAATTGTACAAAAATTGATTGGTTAAACCCTCAAATGCTTTTTTACCACTACTATTCCTTTATATTGGCTTTTGGAATTTACAAATGCAACAATTTGGATACTGGATGAAAGGTTTAGCGCTGGGAAACACCTTTTGAACGATAAAAAGTGCATTTTATATACAACTATATAGATCAGACCAAAAGAACCAAAGAACCAAGCGATCAGCGGTGTTTGATCACTCGGTTCTCAGCCTTAGAGCCGGCGGGGGACATATGCAACATTGGACCGATGCTGCATCCAACTAGGTAGGTATGATTCTACAATAATAAATATTCCCATACTTTTCTTTTGATAATATGTGCCGCATCACTTAATTATTAATGTATTTGCACTTGCAGTTTTCTTTTAGTCCCCCTAAAAAGTCCCACAAATTCCAGTTTAACCGATTCAAGCCCGGAAGATTTTTGAGCACTTTTTTTGCGATTTGGCACTGCGTCGCTTTAACTGACAATTGCGTGGTCGTGCGACGTTGCACCCAAACAAAATTGACTTCTTTTTTTTCCCCACAAATAGAGATTTATTTTGGTGGTATTTGATCACCTCTGCGTTTTTTATTTTTTGCGCTATAAACAAAAAAAGAGCGACATTTTTGAAATTTTTTACTTTTTGCTATAATAAATATCCCCCAAAAATATATAAAAAAAATATTTTTTTTCTCAGTTTAGGCCGATATGTATTCTTCTACATATTTTGCAAAAAAAAATATTTATATTTTTTTTTTTTTTTTTTATTAGTAATAGCAGCGATCTGTAATTTTTATCAGGACTGCTACATTATGGCGGACACTTTTGACACTATTTTGGGACCATTATCATTTATACAGCGATCGGTGCTATAAAATGCACTGATTATTGTAAATGACACGGGCAGTGAAGGGGTTAACCACTAGGGGGCGCTGAAGGGGTGTAGTGTGTCCTAGGGAGTGATTCTAACTGTGGGGGGGTGGTCTTCAAGTCACATGACAGCGATCACTGCTCCCGATGACTGGGAGCAGTGATCTCTGTCATGACACAAGGCAGAACGGGGAAATGCCTTGTTTACAGTTGCCAGTTCTTAGGCTCCGTAACACGATTGCTGGGAGACCGGGGGACATTGAGTCCGCCGGTCCCGCGGGCACGGTCGCGCGTGCGCCTGCTATCTACGCCTCTTAAAGGGGACGTACAGGTACGCCCTTTTGCCCACCACTGCCATTGTGCCGACGTATATCGGCGTGCAGCAGTCAGCAATCGGTTAAGCCTGCTTGTGAAGCCCACCTAATCTAGATTTTTAAAATGGAGTGGCAATGATGCTGCACCTCTCCTGAATTCAGAGCAGAGTTGCCACTCTAATGTAGTCGGTGGTGGCTGCTTGTTTCGTGGCTATCGGCATTGACACTGCTGATCCACAAGCCTGTGGATTGTCAGTCAACGCCTGGACACACCTAGCCCTGCCCACTAATTTCTTAATTGACAGCACTACCTTTATTGCTGAAACCCTCCCAGTGTGAGCTGCAGTGTCTGGGAGGAGAAGCGTGTGAGACACAAATGATGGAGGATTTGGCTCAGTCAGGAAAGGTAAAGGAAGTTTTGAGGCTCACACATCACATAGTAACTTAATTTGGGACTTGTTAAGACTGACTGGGACTTGTTAAGATTCCCCAGAAAAAAATGGCTGCTTCCTTTATGTGTATGCAACATATACACATTTACAACTCATTTTGGACCTTCCAGTAACAAGGAGGTTATCCGCAGAGAGAAAGCTGACTGTGAAGGCGAAGATGATGCATCAACGGAGTATACTGCATGCAACATTTCCTCTCATTTTCCTTCATTCATGTCTACACTAATATCTGTTAACAAAATATCTATATGCATAGCTCTGTACTTCCTTCCTGTGTGGGGCATGTGGGTTTATGTCTGTGTGTATTTTCTGTTGTGTATGTTTAGCATGTAAATGTTATGTTGCTCAAAAATGTCTATTTAATATGTACATAAATGTTTATGTCAGAAAAAAAAACTATTACAGGATTTTTGTCATCAAAGGGTCAGTCCACGCTAAACGAATAAGCTGACTCCCATACTGGGATATTTTACCAATCAAGTACTGTCCTTGACAGTTCAAGCTAGGCCTCCACCTGCAACCATTTCGGTCCAAAGACCAATCTTCAGGGCCAGGCTTACATTTCCTCCCCTGTAGGCCAACCCTTCTACCTCACTTGACTGGCTAGACTTATTGTTATATGAACAAGCTAAGATGTCATAGCCACACAAGGTACACAAATCCTTGGGGCAGCGAGGCTAGAGGGGGTTAGTTTACCGACTTATCGGCACACCTAACACTGAAGACTAGAAGACTAGAGCAAACTAATGGTGTTTTGTTCATAATTGTGTTGACCTAAAACATAGAATACTAGTCCACCAACAAAAAGTACAAATTGTGCAGGGACAACAACGAAGGCCCAGCTGCATCATTCTTGGCAAGAACACCACACTAGGCCATGACCTACGTTGGCTGTGCATAAATTGGGACCTGTCTGTCTTCCTTCTGTGTATTTGTTGTAAAGTATCCAGAAGTGTCAGCAAGCCTTAACTGGATATGGAGCTGTGAAGTTAACTTTACAGATAATAAAAAGCCATTGGATGATGCAACCAACATTGTATTGGTGAATCAATGCTTGTAAGCCCTCAGAACTGTAGACCCTCTAACTATTTATATATCTACAGGATTCCAGGAATAAATGTTACCTCAAGAGCTGACTTTGTGGGGTCACCTAACTTCTGATACATAGCATCTTAAGCCCCGGACCATTTGGCTGGCAAAAGACCAGAGCACGTTTTGCGAATTCGACACTGCATCGCCATCGACATGGCTCCCAAATAAAATCTTTTTTCCCACAAACAGAGCTTTCTTTTGGTGGTATTTGATCACCTCTGCGTTTTTTATTTTTTTTTTGCGCTATAAACAAAAAAAGCGCGACAATTTTGAAAAAAAATTGCTATATTTTGCTACTTTTTGCTATAATAAATATCCCCAAGAAAAATAAAAAAAATATTTTTTTCCCTCAGTTTAGGCCGATACGTACATATTTTTGGTAAAAAAATCGCAATAAGCGTTTATTGATTGGTTTGCGCAAAAGTTATAGTGTCTACAAAATAGGGGATAGATTTATGGCATTTTTATTAATAATTATTTTTTTACTAGTTATGGCGGCGATCTGCGATTTTTATCGTGACTGCGACATTATGGCTGGCACATCGGACAATTTTGACACAATTTTGGGACCATTGTCATTTTTACAGCGATCAGTGCGATTAAGTTTCACTGATTACTGTAAAAATGACACTGGCAGTGAAGGGGTTAACCACTAGGGCTAGGGAAGGGTTAAGTGTGTCCTGAGGAGTGATTCTAACGGTGGGGGAGAGGGGCTGTGTGTGACACATCATTGATCATAGCTCCCGATAACAGGGAGCTGTGATCAGTGACAGTGTCACTAGGCAGAACGGGGAGATGCTGGTTTACATTAGCATCTCCCCGTTCTTCCTCTTCGTGAGACCATCGCGGGTATGCCCGCTGACATCGAGTCCACGGGACATGCGGTCGGACTCACAGAGCTTGCGACGTACATCGGCGTGCGCCGGCCGTTATGTGGTTTATGTAGCTGAGAAAGTGAGATCTTCCCCAACCCTTGTAAAGGTTGCAGTAGGAACATGGAATTGGGAACCACAATCTTAAAGCCAAACTCCAGGAAACTTGAAAGATTCTCTGTTGCAGTGGGGCTGCACCAACACTGCAAGGGTTAGCTACTCATTCAGGTCGAGGCGGCATAGAAAAGAAGATTTACTTACCTGATCCTCCACTCCTCTGCACTGCTAGACCAGTCCCTTCAGCGTCTTTTCCCCCTATACTCCAGCATTCTAAAGCCAGCCATAGATGATTTGATTTTCTTTCCTGCAACCACTTGCCCCATTGCAAGGGAGGATTTTCAGAATTCCTTGAGTTGGCCTTTCAAAATACCAACTTCTATTTAGAACAGTAATATGTTTTGGCTGGACTGACTCTTCAATAGGCAGAATTATTTTGTAGTATTGAATGTAGCTTCAAAAGTGGGGTAATATATAGCTTTAGACAAAGTTTAGGCTTTTAGAAGTCTTTGTTGATCTAAGGTAAGTGCCATGTTAACAGTTGAGCACTGCTGTTTAGATTTCCTAGGCAGAGCAAATAACTAGATTAAATGTACTATTTTTTTAAATAATGGCAGTTTCCTAATTCTATGTGTGATGTAGAAATATGCTTGGAAGTGTACTAGAAAGTGTTCCTTCTGATGTGGATTTTCCGACCCCATTTTTGGACTGCGCTGGACCTCATATTTGTCATACCTAGATGCATGTAGTCCTCATACAACCAGATTGTTTATCCACTACAATCTGAGTAAATACTGATTGGGCAAGACAGTTGTTTGTCCCCCATGACCATGCCAAGTACTAACAAGTTAAGCCTAATGCCTCGTACACACGTACGGACTTTTGCCGGCGGACCTAAGTCCAGCGGACAATCCGCTGGACTTTCCCGCTAGGTCCGCTGGACTTTCCGAGGGTGTGGACTTGCCCACACACGCACGGACTTCTCCGCCGGCCAAAAGTCCGCGGGACTTTTGAAAATGAACGGACTTGCCCACACACGGAGCAGTCCGTTCATTTCGAACGTAACTTCAGGTTACGTAGCTAGCGTAGGCAGTAAATGCCGCCGCGCTAGCTCCGCAAGCTGGCATGGATTTAAAGGGAATCCCCACGCCGAAAAACGGCGTGGGGGTTCCCCCCAAATCCATGTCAGACCCTCATCCGAGCACGCAGCCTGGCAGGCCAGGAAAGGGGTGGGGACGAACGAGCGCCCCCCCCCCCCCTGAGCCGTACCAGGCCGCGTGCCCTCAACATGGGGGGTGCCCTGGGGAAAGGGGGGCCGTGCGGCCCCCCCACCCCAAAGCACCTTGTCCCCATGTTGATGAGGAGAAGGGCCTCTTCCCGACAACCCTGGCCGTTGGTTGTCGGGGTCTGCGGGCGGGGGCTTATCGGAATCTGGGAGCCCCCTTTAATAAGGGGCCCCCCAGATACCGGCCCCCCACCCTATGTGAATGAGTATGGGGTACGATGTACCCCTACCCATTCACCTAAGGTGTAAAATGTAAAGTAAAAAAAAACACCCACACTTTTGAAAAAATAGTTTATTGCACTGCTCCGGGGGTCTTCTTCCGTCTTGGGGGTCTTCTCGCCGGACTCCCCCGCCATTTACCAAGCTCTTTTACCGAGCGAGGGGAGTCCGGCTACCTTCTTCGTCGTCGCCGCCGTCGTCGTCTGGGGGTCTCGATCCGCCTTCGGGGGTCTTCTTCCGTCTTGGGGGTCTTCTCGCCGGACTCCTCCCCTCTCTTCTGCTCTTTTACCTAGCTCTTTCACGAGGGGAGGAGTCCGGCTACCTTCTTCGTCGTCGCCGCCGTCGTCTGGGGGTCTCGGGGGTCTCTTCTGTTCTTGCGGCGGTCGTCGTCTTCCGCGCCGCCGGCGCCTTGTCCTTCTTCTTGTCCTTCTTGTTCTTCTTCTTCCGATGTTGACCCGTCGCTGTCTCTGCCCGGAATGCCTGTGCCGATCTGCGCTCGGACTTATATAGGGACATGGGGGACAGGGTCACATGCACATGTCACATGGTGACCCCGCCCCCTTGTGTTGTCACAGTCCCGGAGGATGCTGGGACTGTGACATCGCAAGGGGGCGGGGTCACCATGTGACATGAACATGTGACCCTGTCCCCCATGTCCCTATATAAGTCCGAGCGCAGATCGGCACAGGCATTCCGGCAGAGACAGCGACGGGTCAACATCGAAGAAGAAGAAGAACAAGAAGGACAAGAAGAAGGAGAAGGCACCGGCGGCGCGGAAGACGACGACCGCCGCAAGAACAGAAGAGACCCCCGGAAGACCCCCGAAGGCGGATCGAGACCCCCAGACGACGGCGGCGACGACGAAGAAGGTAGCCGGACTCCTCCCCTCGTGAAAGAGCTAGGTAAAAGAGCAGAAGAGAGGGGAGGAGTCCGGCGAGAAGACCCCCAAGACGGAAGAAGACCCCCGAAGGCGGATCGAGACCCCCAGACGGCGGCGACGACGAAGAAGGTAGCCGGACTTCCCCCCCGCTCGGTAAAAGAGCTTGGTAAATGGCGGGGAGTCCGGCGAGAAGACCCCCAAGACGGAAGAAGACCCCCGGAGCAGTGCAATAAACTATTTTTTCAAAAGTGTGGGTGTTTTTTTTTACTTTACATTTTACACCTTAGGTGAATGGGTAGGGGTACATCGTACCCCATACTCATTCACATAGGGTGGGGGGCCGGGATCTGGGGGCCCCCTTATTAAAGGGGGTCCCAGATTCCGATAAGCCCCCGCCCGCAGACCCCGACAACCAACGGCCAGGGTTGTCGGGAAGAGGCCCTTGTCCTCATCAACATGGGGACAAGGTGCTTTGGGGTGGGGCCGCACGGCCCCCCTTTCCCCAGGGCACCCCCCATGTTGAGGGCACGCGGCCTGGTACGGCTCAGGAGGGGGGGGGCGCTCGTTCGTCCCCACCCCTTTCCTGGCCTGCCAGGCTGCGTGCTCGGATGAGGGTCTGACATGGATTTGGGGGGAACCCTCACGCCGTTTTTTTCGGCGTGGGGATTCCCTTTAAATCCATGCCAGGTCACGGAGCTAGCGCGGCGGCAGTAACTGCCTACGCTAGCTACGTAACCTGAAGTCACGTGCTAAATGAACGGACTTGCCGATGAGCGGCAAGTCCCTTCATTTCAAAAGTCCCGCGGACTTGCCCACTAACGGCGGGATTGTCCGCTGGACTTCCAAGTCCAGCGGATAATTTGAAAACAAAACCTGAAACTTTAGTCCGCCGTACTTTGGCGCCAAAAAGTCCGCCGGCGCCCACACACGAGGGGATTATCCGCTGGACTTCAGTCCAGAGGATAATCCCGCGGGATTGTCCCTTCGTGTGTACGCCGCATAAAACAACCCTGTCTGCCAGAATATGGAGGTAGTGACCTGTATAAAATTCTCCTTACACAAGTACTAGTAAGTAACCCCCACTCTCCCCAGTATTAGAGCATGCCATTACAGTTAATGATCCTTAGCATTTTGTATGTAAGTATGTCTACTGACTGTCTCTGGATGGGACATGTAGGTGGCTGAAGGGACAACAGGAGGACAAGCAAGATACAGATGTCCACTATCACTCTCTTACTGGTGAGGGCAACTTCAACTGGAGGTTCATTTATCCATTTGATTATCTGGTGGCCGAAGAGAAGATTGTCATCTCCAAGAAAGAGTCTATGTTCTCCTGGGATGAGACAGAATACAAGATTCCAGCACGACTTACCCTACAGGTCTGGGATGCTGACCACTTCTCTGCTGATGACTTCCTGGGTATGACTGTACATTACATAATGTGAATTGTACTGATGGTGAATAATGGTGTATATTTTACTGAACATTGACCATGTAGTGCTTACTATCCATGGGAGTCAGCCCTCTTAAAACTGATGATACTTTTGTGGCAAGCTAACGGAGGTTTGGGAATACCTTTGATGAAAATGTGTGCCAAAGTTGCATGATTAAGCCATCGCAAGGAGCTCTTACATTTTCTATTGTTATTTAATATATTTTACTATTGAAAAATTGCTGCAGTAATTAGGGCAAGGTTTGGGAGTAAATTTGTGTCATGCCTATGAAAATCTTTTAAGGATGTTTCAGTTTGTAGCATGTTACTGCATTGATCATATTTCCCTCCTACAGGCGCCATCGAGTTAGACTTAAACCGTTTCCCTCGAGGAGCAAAGACAGCGAAACAATGCTCCATAGACATGGTGGCACCTGAGGTGGATTTGCCAATGGTCTCTATCTTCAAACAGAAGAGGGTGAAAGGGTGGTGGCCGTTCGTTGCCAGAAATGAAAATGATGAACTTGAACTCACTGTAAGATGCCAAATGTTTTCTCCTTGTTCTTAGCATCTGTTTTTAAAATTTGATCCAGGATGCGTGATTTCATTGAGTTTTCCATTAAAATATAGCTTTTCTGTTGGCCTTTTTGCAAATTGAAAAATTGCAAAAGTGTTGACAAAAGCAAGAAAATGTGCAACATAAAAGCCGTTTTATAAAAGTGTATGAAGAAGCATTTTTTGTTAGTTTTGATGGAACAGTTAGACCTTTTGTCAAGTTTTTATAGCTGACTATTTTCCCATTGGGGAGATTCACTCCTAATTGGTAATTGTTGTCACTGAGACAGAAAGGGATGGACAATCCAAACATTTTGAGTTGTCAAAAAAGTGAAACTCCTCCAATGGGAATGCCTTATCCATTGACAGCCCCCTTAGATGGGAATTCCATTAACCTAATGTCACGCTTACCCCTAATGCAGGTGGTCAGACACTATAGCTGGCTATTGTGTTCTACATCTATAGCAGCCCCCTTTCCCATAAGGCAAGCAGGTCTACCGGTACTTGGTTGCCCCAGGACTTATACACAATGATATAGTGCCTGGCCACCACGCCAGGGCAGGTGCGAACTAAGCAAAGCACACAGGTACTTGCAGTTAGCAGACAGTCAGAGTGGTTCAATGACAGTCCAGGTAAAAGGCAGGCAGGTCGATATCTGATCCGAGGTCATAAACAGGGAAATCCAATCTAGCAGAGCAGGGCTGACAAACAGGCAGCTTGATCAGGTATTACACAATCTATCACAATCATGAGACTGCAAGCTTGGCTCGCTTAAAGTGGTTGTAAAGGCAGAAGGTTTTTTATCTTAATGCATTCTATGCATTAAGTTAAAAAAAACCTTATGTGTGTAGTAGCCCCCTCATCCCCCCAAATACTTACCTGAGCCCCATCCCTATCCAGCGATGTACACGAGTACCTCGGCTGTCCAGGACTCCCCGTCCTGATTGGCTGAGACACAGCAGCGGCGCCATTGGCTCCCACTGCTGTCAAAGTCAGTTATCCAATCAGGAGAGGGGGGTGGGGCCGGACCACGGTTTCCATGGCTGAATGGACACAGGGAGCTATGGCTCAGCTCGAGTGCCCCCATAGAAATCTTCTTGCTGTGGGGGGGCACTCAATTAGGAGGGAGGGGCCAGGAGTTCCGAAGGGGGACCCAAGAAGAGGAAGATCTGGGCTGCTCTGTGCAAAAACTATTGCACAGAGGAGGTAAGTATAGCATGTTTGTTATTTTTAAAGAAAAAGATACCAGACTTTAGTATCACTTTAAATCAGGTTTGGCCTCCACCCAGAGTCTGGCCACATCAGTCACCCTGCAGGTGGACAGACAGACAAGGAGAATACCACAGCCAAAACCAGGATGCTGAAATGAGGAGCAGGAGCGCTAGACGCTCCTGACACCTTGGAGAGATTTCCTCTAATTTCCTGAGTTTCATCTCCAGGATAGGAAATTAAGGGAAAATTTCCCCAGTGGGAAACGGGAAGCAAAAAATTTATTAATAAGAGTGTAAACACGACCTAACACCACTAAGCATACAATAAAGGATGAAGCCCCACACTTGAATTAAGCCTGGTGTGAAGAAGTAAAGACTGGCTTCAGCTAGTGTCCGCCCTTGCTACGCCCTTCTAATGTGTTTCACCCTCCCGTGGGCTTAGTACAGCTATTAGTCCCTACCCTCATGCCAGGATACTAGGTGTAATCCTAGCCTCAGACCTGTCCTTTTAGCTCCAAATCCAATCACTGTCAAAACGCTTGTAGACTTCACCTCCGTAACATCTCTAAAAATTCACCCTTTATAACTAATAAAACCACCAAGATACTTATTCACTTCCTCATTATCTCTTGCGTTGACTATTGCAACTCCCTTCTCCTACCTCTACACAGGCTACCCCTCTTCAGTCTATCATGAATGCTGCTGCTAGACTCATCTACCTTACCAACCGCTCAGTGTCTGTCACGCCTCCCTTCCAATGCCTCCACTGGCTTTCCATTGCTTAGCGAATTAAATTCACAATACTAACAACAATATACAAAGCTATCCACAACTCTGGCTCCAGCTACATTACCAATCTTGTCTCCAAATATCCCCCAAACCGTCCTCTCCACTCCTCCCAAGCCCCTCTTGCTCTTTAGCTCTCTTGTCTTCTCCTCCCTTGCTCGTCTCCGGGACTTTTTCAGAGCCGCTCCCATCCTCTGGAACTCTCTACCTTAATCAAGTCTGTCTATTTCCTACTCTGGCCACCTTTAGGCGATCCCTGAAAACTCTAAATAGGGAAGCCTATCCAGCCTCCACCTAGCAACTGAACTTTGAATTCATCCCTAACAGTTATTACTGTGTGTCTAAGGATTATATGCATCATCAGCTGTCAGATGTACTGAAGCACAGCTGGGCAAGGAACGAAGAGAGAAACCACTCTCACTTATTTCAAAGGCACTGGTTCAAAGTGTAAATACATATTCAGCGCTTGAGATTAAGAGCTTAAAGAAGACACCAGATGTAGACCATGAAAGGAGAGGGATGATAAAAATAAAATGCTCGGCTGAAACGCTAAAATAGCATAAAAAACCCAGACTGAAAAAACACCTTTATTGGTATATTGTTTAAAAAACAAAACGAATAGAAGAAAAACAGCTTCAATATGGATAGCCAGAAAATTACACTAACTAAATAAATTAGAAATATATAAAAAAATATATAGAAGGTCCATTAAAGGACTCAAGGAGGGTAGGCTAGAGAGATATGTATATGATATATACAGTATACGTGGCAGAAGAGTTAATATGATGCCAAGGATGTTTCCTGCAGTAAACAGAGAGTACAAAATTAAATACATGTATATACAGGGTTTCAAATTCATTTCAAACTTTAAGGCTTCATGTACACTGACGTTGTTCAACCTCTCCTGAACGTCTAGAAGCGTTTGAAAAAAAAAATTTTATTTATTTTTTGTTAAAATAAAAAAACGTCTGTAAACAAAATGCTGCTAAACGCAAGTTACTGCATTTAGCAGCGTTTACAAGCTGTTACAGGCATTTGGTGTTTCAAATGCCTCTAAACATCTGTCTGAACCCATTATTTTTTTTTTTGCGTTCCAAAAAATGCTTCTAAACTCAACTGCCTAGAAACCACTATAAACGACCCTATGTACATGTACTGATAAGATAACATAGAGGAGAGTTCAGGGGCAGCTGAAAAAAAATGCCCAACTGCTCCTAAATGTCTGTTTACCAGCAGCATTATACATGAGGCCTAACCTGAGTTTAGGCTATCCCCCCTACAGTCCATCATGAATGCTGCTGCAAGACTTATACACCTTACCAACAATTTAGTGTCCTCCACCCCTCTCTGCCAATTCCTCCACTGGCTTCCACTCACCTAACAAATAAAATTAAAAATACTAACAATAACATACACAGCCATCCACAACTCACCCCAGCTACATCACTAGACTGGTCTCAAAATATCAACCAAGCCGCTCTTTTGGGTCCTCCCAAGACCTCCTGCTCTCTAGCTCCCTTGTCACCTCCTTTTTTTCATTCTGTCTGGTACTAAAATATGTCAGGCTTTAGTAATAATATTACCCACTATTCTTTTTCCTCAGGGTAAAGTGGAGGCAGAGCTCCACCTACTATCAGCAGAAGAGGCGGAGAAATCACCGGCAGGTCTCGGACGAAATGAGCCGGATCCTCTGGAAAAACCAAAGTAAGTGAGAAGTATAAAATCCTTATGTGTAATAATTCTACATAAAGTAGCGTGTTCTTTTAATTCTGAGGAGCCTCCTGTCATTGTAATCCACACTGTGACATGGGTAAAAGATATCGCTCTGACATCCCGTGCAAAACGGAAGCTAACAAATCCATCTCTGCAGCAATCAACTGGGTAATATACAGTATAGTAGAAGTGCAGGAAGTAGTCATTGCTCAAAAATATCTTTGTGGTAGATTTGAATTCAAAAACTAAAGATTTGGTGTGTTATGGGAACATGTAGAAGTGTTGATTGTACCTAAGCAGTACCCGAAAAATCGTCATTTTGTCTGGAATTCCTCCTGAAAAATAGCAGTGTACTTCCTGGTACATGAGTGTGCCTAGGCACTTCTGTACCACATCCTTATAGCTGTATATGTGTATATATATATATATATACACTGAGCAAAATTATAAACACAACACATTTGTGTTTGCCCCTATTTATCATGAGCTGAACTCAAAGATCCACGACTTTTTCTATGTACACAAAAGGCCTATTTCTCTCAAATATTGTTCACAAATCTGTCTAAATCTGTGTTAGTGAGCACTTCTCCTTTGCCGAGATAATCCATCCACCTCACAAGTGTGGCATATCAAGATGCTGATTAGACATCATGATTATTGCACAGGTGTGCCTTAGGCTGGCCACAATAAAAGGCCACTCTAAGGGTCCTTTCACACGGGGCGGATCCATAATGATCCGCCCCGTGAAGATCCGTTGCTCAGCGGGGATCGCACAGCTGTTCCCGCTGAGCCGGCTGATGACAGGGCGGTCCCTGCACACTGTGCAGGGACCGCCCTGTCAGTTCTCCGCTCTCCTCTATGGAGGATCGGATGAACATGGACCGTCTGTCCGTGTTCATCCGATCCGCTCTGCAGACGGATGAAAAAATAGGATTTTCCTCCGTCTGCAGAAACGGACAATTGCGGAGGCGGACAATAGCGGGTGTCAGCGGATGCTCATCCGCTGACACCCGCTACCCCATAGACATGCATGTATGTCCGTTTTTCATCCAAAAACGGATGGATGAAAAAACGGACATACGGTCCGCATGTGTGAAAGGGGCCTAAAATGTGCAGTTTTATCACACAGCACAAAGCCACAGATGTTGCAAGTTTTGAGGGAGAGGGCAATTGGCATGCTGACTGCAGGAATGTCCACCCTTGAATTGAATGTTGCCCTTGAATTGAATGTTCATTTCTCTACCATAAGCCGTCTCCAAAGGCGTTTCAGAGAATTTGGCAGTAGATCCAACCGGCCTCACAACCGAAGACCATGTGTAACCACACCAGCCCAGGACCTCCACATCCAGAATATTCACCTCCAAGATCATCTGAGACCAGCCACCCGGACAGCTGCTGCAACAATCGATTTGCATAACCAAAGAAATTCTGCACAAACTGTCAGAAACTGTGTCAGGGAAGCTCATCTGCATGCTTGTCGTCCTCATCGGGGTCTCGACCTGACTGCAGTTCATCGTCGTAACCGACTTGAGTGGGCAAATGCTCACATTTGATGGCGTCTGGCACTTTGGAGAAGTGTTCTCTTCACAAATGAATCCCGGGTTTCACTGTACAGGGCAGATAGCAGACAGCGTGTATGGCGTCGTGTGGGTGAGCGGTTAGCTGATGTCAATGTTGTGGATCGAGTGGCCCATGGTGGCGGTGGGGTTATGGTATGTGAAGGCGTATGCTTTGTTCAATGAACACATGTGCATTTTATTGATGGCATTTTTGTGATTGGAGCAGAGATCAGTGAACACTAACACACATCCACGCTCCCCACAGTTAGTAACACGCCCTAGGACACACTTAACCCCTACACTGCCACCCCCTGGTTAACCCCTTCACTGCCAGTGGCATTTACACAGGAATCAGTGCATTTGTATAGCACTGATTGCTGTATAAATGACAATGGTCCCAAAAATGTGTCAAAAATGTCTGATGTGTCCGCCATAATGTCGTGGTCACAATAAAAATCACTGATCGCCGCCATTATTAGTAAAAAAAAAATTATTAATAAAAATGCCACTTTTGCGCAAACCAATCAATAATCGCTATTTTTTTTTTTTACCTAAAATAAGTAGAAGAATACTATCGGCCTAAACTGAGGAAAAAAAATGTTTTTTTTATATATTTTTGGGGGATATTTATTATAGAAAAAAGTAAAAAGGAAAAGAAAAAAAGGAAGTCAATTTTGTTTGGGAGCCACGTCGCACGACCACGCAATTGTCAGTTAAAGCGACGCAGTGCCGAATCGCAAAAAGTGCTCTGGTCTTAAGCCAGCAAAATGGTACGGTCTGAAAGTGGTTAATTTATGCCAGCCTAAAGCACACCTGTGCAATAATCATGCCGTCTAATCAGCATCTTGATATTCCACACCTGTGAGGTGGATGGATTATCTCGGCAAAGGAGAAGTGCTCACTAACACAGATTTATCAAGATTTGTGAACAATATTTGAGAGAAAAAGGCCTTTTGTGTACATAGAAAAAGTCGTAGCTCTTTGAGTTCAGCTCATGATAAAAAGGGGCAAACACAAGTGTTGCATTTATATTTTTGCTCATGGTGTGTTTATATATATATATATATATATATATATATATATATATATATATACTATATTACCATAAGTATTGGGATGCCTGCCTTTACACGCACATGAACTTTAATGGCATCTCTGTCTAAGTCTGTAGGGTTCAATATTGCCCTTCTGGGAAGGCTGTACACAAGGTTTAGGAATGCTCTGTGCAGTGGTGCGCAGTCATGTTGTAACAGGTAGGGGCCATCCCCAAACTGTTCCCACAAAGTTAGGAGCATGAAATTGTCCAAAATGTCTTGGTATGCTGACTTAAGAGTTCCCTTCACTGGAACTAAGGGGCCAAGCCCAAACCCTAAAAACAACCCCACACCATAATCCCCCTCCACCAAATGATTTGGACCAGTGGACAAAGCACGGTCCATAAAGACATGGGTGAGTGTGTTTGGGTTGGAGGAACTTGACTGGTCTTACCTCAACCTGATAGAACACCTTTGGGATGAATTAGAGTGAAGACTTCAAGACAGGCCTTCTTATCCACATCAGTGACCTCACAAATGCACTTCTGGAAGAATGGTCAAACATTCCCATAGACACACTCCTAAACCTTGTGGACAGCCTTCCCAGAAAAGTTGAAGCTGTTATAGCTGCAACAGGTGGGCCAACGCAATATTGAACCCTACGGACTAAGACCGGGATGCCATTAATGTTCATGTGTATGTAATAGCAGGTGTCCCAGTACTTTTGGTAGTATAGTGTCTATATATACCAGACAATAAACTCTCCTCTGTGTGCCTTTCTGAAACTAGCTTCACTTTTTACTAGGGGCCAGACTCCAAGCCTGACTAAGCATCTCTGAATAAGTGCCTCAATGGCCTTTGGTGTTGCTTGGGCTTAAAGAGACCCTGTTGTCAGACCATTCATTTCAACAAAAATCTTCCCATAAGAATATATGTGCATGTAACATATTTAAGGCATGTTATTTACCTTGTGAAATCCCCCCTTGTGTAGACATCCAAAAGCCTTGAGACTACTACATGCATGGCATGGACCTTAATTTGGGCTGCCACATACATATACTTACTGCACGCTTCCAGCACACTGACTGCACTATCACTGACAGCTCCCAGCCACCATCAAAAAGGCAATGCACTGATGCGTAGAGCTTCATAGATGAAAATGGTAACTAGTTTTCATGTATCTAGTGCGCTGTGTTTCTGCATTGTAGCGCGCATAAAACACAATGTTGTGAACAGATCCTAACACCTAAAGTCTTCTACAAGTTATTGGGCTTGCAGAAAATGAAAAGGTTTGTAACAGTCACATGAAAGGAATTTTTTTTTGTAATTGGTCAATAGGGATGAGGTTCCTTGGGATTTACGAAGTTCGCAAATTGCAAACCTTTGATTTGAAAGGTTTGCAGGTTTGCTGCCAGGAAAAAGGAAGAACCCACAATGTAGTGCATAGCCTTTTCCCTACACATCTAAGTCACAAGAGCTAATGATTGGAAACAATGTATAACCCATTCCCCTCCCCTCACTATAAAAGGTTGGGCTCACAGCAGACATATTGTCTGTATGTGAAGTTATGGAGGGATACTGTCTTTTTTTTATTTATTTGGCATTGGTACATCCCCCATAGCAGTGGCAGGCTTCCCGTGCCTTTTGATTGACAATAACTTGCTTATTATGCCTACAAATGGCCAGAATTGAGCAATTAGATTTGCCACCCACCATCATAAGCTCAAGAAAGTTTGCCACAAAGTTCACGAAGCTTTGAGCAAGATATGTGATGAGCGAATATGCCTTGGTTCAGTTCCAGAACATTTGCAAAACTGTTCTGGAACTGAACCAAGGCAGATACACTGATCATCGCTGTAGGTCAGCATTGAGAATCAGAGACTTTACAATGACCAACACCTGGCCCAGACTCTACAATTTATGGGCAGCTGGCAACTATACTATGAATATAATAAGGTGTCTAATGCCGCGTACACACGATCGGCCACAAAAGACCGATGAGAGCTTTTGGTCGGAAAATGCGTCTTTGTGTATGCTCCATCAGACTTTTGCTGGCCGAATTCCCGCCAGCAAAAGATTGAGAGCAGGTTCTCAATTTTTCAGTTGGAAAAAGTTTGGATTGGAAACTCCGATCGTCTGTACCAATTCCAACATGCAAAATTCCTATTCATGCTCGGAAACAATTTGACACATGCTCGGAAACATTGAACTTAATTTTCTCGGCTCGTTGTAGTGTTGTACGTCACCGCGCTCTTGACAGTTGAAAGTTCAGCGAACGCTTGTGTGACCGTGTGTATGCAAGACAAGCTTGAGTGGAATTCCATCGGAAAAAAACATCCAAGATTTTTCCAGCGGAAAATCTGCTCGTGTGTAAGCGGCATTAGAGTTCACTGTGTTTTGGCAGACATCTTTTTTTTTGCCTTGCAAAGGGAACCTCACATCAGTGGTATTGTTAGTTTATAGTGACCTGATAGGTTGCATTCATGTAATAAAAAATCAGTAAGGATGTCAGTTACACTTTAAAGTGAAAATGTGGCCAGTCTATGGACCTTAAGGTGTTTACATATTCTTAAAGTGAATGTCCAGCCCACACTTTTTTTCTTAGTTTTGATCAGAGGGGAGAAGGGTTAGAACTCCCGGATGGTTTGTACTGCTATCCTGGTCTCTTCTCACACAGAGTGAGAGAGAGAGATTTTCCCTCATCTTTTGTCCTGCTAACAATGGGCTCCATTCACAAAAGCAGGTCGCATGCGATATTCAGGTGTCTAGACACATTTTGCCTAAATACCACATGCGATCCTGAAACTGTCAATTCACGATACCGCTCTGTGGTGTTTACCGCAAAAATGCTGAAAATGCTTGGTAAATACCGCATTAACAGGCGTTAAACTCAATTCACAGAAGGAAATAAATAAGTAAATGCATGCGGTACTTAATTAGCGTCCAAGGCATGCAGTATTTAAGGAATGTGTACTGGTTGTTAAGGATGAGCTCAGGCGTGTTTGCAAGCCGCACATGCAGAGCCCGCCAGGAAGTCGGCACTGCACAGCGCTAATCACAGGCAGTGAGACATTGTCCCTATGTGCAGCTGTAGAGATCGGGAAATGTCTCACTGCTTGTGATTAGCGATGTGCAGTGCCTGGCGGGCTCTGCATGTGCGGCTTGCAAACACGCCTGAGCTCATCCTTACTGTTTGTTAAGGAGAGGCATTCTTAACAACCGGTAAACAACATTGTTGATCTTCCCTGTTGACAGCTGAATGTAAAGAAAAGAATTACCGGCATTAAAAAATCTGGGGAAAAAACGGCGTGGGGTCCCCCTTCAATCCATACCAGGCCCCACTCCATACCACAGGCTTTTACTACTAAAATACCACATGACTTCATAAAAGAGCGCATGCGGCATTTTAGTAGAATTTGTAAGCGAATGCCAAAAAATTTTTGAAAAACGCTGTGTGGTATCTTACCGTATAGTCAGATGTGGTAGGTACTTGTCACCAGTGGTCTCCCTGCAGCTGACCCTTTACCCATTACTAAGTAAGCATTTGTTCTGTCTGTGTTGTCTGTATTGTGGTTGAAAAGTCAATTTGAGAGACATTGGGCTCCATTCACAAAGCGGTAACTTACCGTATTGTGAATGCGAATGGAGCCCCATGCCTCTCAAACGAACTTTTCAACATCAACATAGACAACACAGACAGAACAAAGCATACTTATGCCCCATACACACTATTTTCTGCAGATTTTTATCTTCAGATTTACCAAAACCATATAATATGAGGTCAAACCTTAAGCGTTTCAATTTGCATGCAATCAGGCAGGCCCTTGCACTACATGGTTTTGGTAAAGCTAAATTCTGCAGAAAGTCTAATAGTTAGTATAGGGTCTTACTCAGTAATGGGTAAAGGGTCAGCTGCAGGGAGACCTCAGGCAATACTGGTGACAAGTACTTTATTTTAGGTCCTCTTAAACCAGTTGTGAACAATGAATGTACTACACACATCCAAAAAATAAATAAAAGCACACAGGATATGAATTTTTTTCTATTTTCTAGCCATTAATATTTTTTTGTTTTTGTTTTCATCCAATTTGTTCATTGTTTTAAATTTTGTAGCAAAAAAATTGACAAAGTTATTATGGGAATCAGTAGGCCCATAGAACAGGGTCCTTTGCGGTGTACAGGTGTGTGAGCTGATGTGGTCAAGAATATGTAAATTGTCATTGTGTCCTTTGCCTGGTCATAGTACACTTTAGGTTTTCACACTCAACCCACAATATCATTTTGTGAAAATACAAAAAAAAAAAAAGTCTAATTGTAACTTTTAACTCCTCTGGCAGAAGAATAGAAAGTGTCATGCATGTAAACATTCTCTCCCTCACACATGTAACCCTAGGTTGACTTTCTCATTACTCTCCTCCCTTTGCCTGTCTTCTGATTTCCTCCTCCTCCCTTCACCAGCCGGCCAGACACAAGCTTCCTTTGGTTTCTCAACCCCCTGAAGTCTATCCGCTACTTTATCTGGCATACTTACCGCTGGCTGATTCTGAAAATCCTCATCCTCATCCTCCTTCTCCTTATGGTGGGCTTGTTCCTTTACTCTATGCCTGGATACCTAGTGAAGAAGATCCTCGGAGCCTGAGGAGGGTCTGCCATGGTACTGTCCTCTCCTATCTCACTGTCATTCTCTAAATTAGGTTTCCACCATTTATTTTTCACTTTTTTCTGTCATTCAGACTCTCACAGTGCTAACCATCAAAGCTGAACTCCAGGCAGATATAAAAGACACAAAATAATGAAGCTTTGTGTTCACAAATTCATAATTAAATTTACCTGAATCTACCTCAATTTGACTTGCTCTAGCTACGCAGCAGAGGTCAGGCTGAGAGAGGAAGTAGCAGCACAAGTAGCCAATCAGTTATGCTGCAGTTCTCATGTGCTAACAAAGAGCATGCTGGTAGAAGGAGAGATTAGAGAAGAGTTTATCAGTCACTCTATTGCTTTTCCTTTCACTGTCTAATCACAGTTTTGGGGTGGGGAGTACAAGAGGCATACAGCTCAGCCCTACAAGAGCCCGGCAGCAGAGTAAAATCAGGTCTCCTGTCCTGTGAGATAGAGCTGTGCTGTAAGGCAGAGCTGTATTAATCTCACCACTGAATGGGCAGAAATAAAATCTTTTGGGAGACTCCCATATATGAAATTGAAATGTTGTTTGCCTGAAATTCAGCTTTAACGGGACAGTTCACCCAAAAGTGATGTTCTGGTTGTAGTAAGTGTCTGGTGGGCTGGCTATCTGTCCATTGACTACATCTTCTTTTTTTGCATACCTTGTCTGTTGCCACTTACCAAAGAGTTATTCCTATTCTTTCTGACACGTTCGCCTCAATATAAAATTAATTAAAATCTAAATTGGGAAAGTGGGACTACCTTGTAATGGTTGCAGCAGATGTGCGGAGCTGGGAACTCAGGAGGAAAGATCTATCCAGCAGAGCCCCCTACACCAATGTTTCTCCACTGCCATCCTCAAGATCCCTCAACGGGTCATGCTTCCAGGATCTGTCGGTTGATCTTGGGCTGGTATTACAATCGGCATAGCTGGTGTTAGTAACTACTACAGATGTTTCATATGGGGGTAATTTAGAAAACTAACGAGAAGATTTGTCCACAACAGTCAGTGTAGAGTAGCACAATAACTATGCAGGAGGTCTCTTCTTTATGTTTAAAGTGAACCTGTCAGCTATTTTAGCTATTAAAGGAATGCGCACAATTACCTGGTTAGTCACAAAAGTCAGTATTTGCATTGGACAGAGAAATATGGGTAGGCAGCGCGTATCCCTCAATTCAGGGAGGTATTGTAGATCTCTTGGTAAAAATGTGAAGCCAGGATGAGAGTAACACCTGAATGGGTAAAGTGATAGTGTATTTGAAGGTAAAATGTACAACACCATAAGCCTAGCACACTTAGCATGTGATTACAATTCATCTCTAACTGACATAATGTAAAACAAACTCTGATATGTACATTATCATTCTACCCATAGCTCCTAACTGTGGGTACAAGCCAATAAGTTGCCATTGCAGAATACTCCCATACTTTTCATTGGCTTCTGATACAAGCCAATATGTAGCCATGTCAAAGTAATCCCTTATCTTCCTTTGGCTTCTGATACAGACCCGTGGGAAAGCAATAGAAGGATACTCTCTTACATTCCTTTGGCTTCTGATACAAGCCAATAAATAGCCATTACAGAATACTTCCTTATTTGCCATTGGCTTCTGATACACACCAATGGGAAGCAATAAAAGAATACTGGATTATCTTCTATTGCTTTCTGATAAATGCCAATGAACGGTAGTAGAAGGATACTCCTGTGCCTTCTACTGGCATCTGATAAAAGCCAATAAGTAGCCATTGCAAAATACTCCTTTACCTTCCATTGGCTTCTGATACACACTAATGGAAAGCCATAGAAGAATACTCCTTTACCTTCTATTGGCTTATAATAAATGCCAGTGAGAAGATGTAGAAGGATACTTACCATCTCATCTCTAACTCACCATTGCAAAATTCTTCTTTACCTTCCATTGGCTTCTGATACACACTAATGGGAAGCCATAGAAGAATACTCCTTTATCTTCTATTGGCTTCTAATAAATGCTAGTGAGAAGCAGTAGAAGGATACTCCCGTGCCTTCCATTGGCTTCTGATACAAGCCAATAGGTAGCCATTGCAGAATACTCAACTTATCCTTCATTGGCATCTGACACAACCCTGTGGGAATCAATAGACAAATACCCACTTGCTTTCCATTGACTTATGATAAATGCCACTGAGAAGCAGTAGAAAAGTACCCCATTACCTTCCATTGGCTTCTGATACAAGCCAGTGAGAACCAATAGGTTAGCCGAGGTATGAAGCAAGACCTCAAAGGGCTTTTGCCATGGCAGTTTAGGTATGCATAGAAAGTTGAACACTGCTTCCTAGGAAGACAGTGGATGGTATTTACAGAGCCTGTTACTTGCCATTTAGCTTATTATATAGCATCAAATGATCTAAGCCTCGAGATATTCATAGTGTTCATTTATTGGTGTTCAATAGTAGATCCAGACAGAGAAAACTTCACTACATTTAAGATAGAGAAACGTTTTTAAACAAGCTTACGATTGCTGTACAGCAAACCCATTTTATAGGATATTCTTATGACTGGATATAATATAATGGCAGGAGTTTAATTTGAAAGCAAACCCAGCTTTCTCGAAATTAAGTATTTCTTACCTTTG
Source organism: Lithobates sylvaticus (assembly GCA_028564925.1). Taxonomy (NCBI): domain Eukaryota; kingdom Metazoa; phylum Chordata; class Amphibia; order Anura; family Ranidae; genus Lithobates; species Lithobates sylvaticus. The sequence goes on along the minus strand of CM053028.1, from coordinate 509,256,075 downwards.
CAGGTTATAAAGAATCTGAGATATTTTTTTCAGGAAAGAAAACAACAGGTTCTCTTTAATGGTCCCCATCTTAGCAGCACATACTCCTTCCTTCCTCCTCCACTCCATATAACCAGTATGAGCAAAGAAAATGACTTACACCTCCTGTCATGTGCCATTACTTGTGCTTAATGACTGGCCCTGCACTGTCACATGTAGACAGAGAGAGAGTTCTCAGGTCTATGTAACTTCCAATTATAGTGACTCGAAAATTACACAGAGCTTCCTTTCCTCACTCCTGCCAACTAAACAGAGTGATGGGGAAGTGAAAGCTAAGTAGGCAAGTACTGCTGAGGAATGTGGCAAAAAATAGAGCAAAAGTTCACTGAAAAAGTACCTACCAACATAAAATGATCACCCAATCCAGTTGGATTGAGAGATGATAGTATGTGTGTGGGTACTTCTTAACCTTCCCAGACATCTCCTGGACGAAGAAGCGATTGCCCGGGTTGGATGACCCTTGCAGATCAATAATGATTTTAAACCACGCCTGAAGATTTCCTCCTGAATGCATACATTAGTCGGCCAATTCATTTCTTTATGTTAATGGAGAGATATTTGGGCTGTAAGATTGTTCCATCATGTCTATACTATATCTGCAAGAAGCTTTAGATCCTTGTCTACTCATCGCTATAAGAACAAATAAAAGTCCACTGGTAAGCTCAGGAAGAAAATGTCTATTTTGCCTTTTTATTAGTGACTCCACCAAAAGACGTAATCACACGAACAAACATAATGTTTTAATAGTAACATGAATGGTGACATCAGTTGTGTTCCAATGAAGTCTAAAACAAATCAGGAGGACTCTGGAGGCTAATCCTCACCTTCTCCTTTACCTCTGCTAGCCCTCCCTCTGCATGTTTTTGTTGGACAACTAACAAACTAATTTTTAATTTCAGAGACATCACTGCTAATATTTTTCTACTAACCATGACTATTTCTCTCCTCTCCTCCATCTTTGCTGCCCACATTGCTTGGTTCTCCCCACCTTGGACAGTCGGCCCGACACATCCTTCATTTGGTTCCTTAACCCGCTTAAGTCCATCAAGTACCTCATCTGTAATCGCTACAAGTGGCTCATCATTAAGATCGTCTTGGCCTTGCTGCTACTGGCAATGGTGGCACTCTTCCTGTACAGCATGCCAGGCTATATGGTCAAGAAGTTGCTGGGAGCATGAAGAGAAGCCCAAGAAGAAAAGACTCTGCAGTGCCTATCCTTGCTCAAAACGTTTGTCCTTTCCATCATAGACTGTATAGTATTGTGATGGGTTTCAGCAAAACATTTCCTGTGTGAATTTTTTGTTTATTAGTTTCTACTGAGAAGCGACTGAAAGGGGGAAAAGCTAACATTTGCCGAAAAAGATGAGGCTTCATGGTTGGCCTATAACGTTTTTTTTTTTTCTTTAGCAACAAAAGCTTGCTTTTTTTAGATACTAACCTGGATTATTTACAGAACATTCAAATCTAGAACAATTCTCTTTGGTGAGATTTATATAGGTTAGACGGTCACTGAATTTACGCACATTTTTGCCCAACACAAGGCATAACACTAACCAAACCAAAACCAGTAGAATTTTCCAATCTGAGACTGTCTCTTTAACGCTGACCAAAGTTATACAGGTGGTAAAGATGTAAATGTTGGTTAGGATTCCATATTGCAATACAGGGATCTTTCAGTTAAGACGAAATATGGTTTTATGAGCCTTGTTCAAAGAGTAGGACACTTAGGCTTGCTTTATTACTCAAATGCTAGTAGTTTGGAGATCATCCTAATGATTTCTTGACTAGTAGGGCATGACGAGAATTATAGTTACAATGTTGAAAGAGAGCCAGACAGGGATATTAGTTGATTTGGTTTTTGAGTCATGCAAATTTACTCATAACTGCAGTAACTGGATATTTTTTCCCACTTGCCAGTATTCTCAATTCTAAATCCTTAGGAAGTGGACATCATCCCTATTTTTTAATTTAAACCAAACACCTCAAGATATCACAACCAATCATACTGAGTTCTTTCACTCCCCTACCAATCCCACTCTCTAAACCCATAAATGGTAGCAGAAACCACAAATCTGCTTGACTCTAGAAATGGCTGCTCTAGAATCCCTCAGCTCAAGTGCAATATCATTGGTTGACCCTCTCCTTGAGAACACACAGGCAAATATGTTTGGCCACATGTCCAGTTAGCTATGGAATCTCAGATCAGAAGTTTCTAAAGCCTAAAATAGTATTTTATTGTTCTACTGCCCTTCATGGGTTTAAACAAGTGGGGTGGGCAGTGAAACAGTGGATCATGTTTTAATGATATCCGCTTTCAAATATCCAGTGGGAAATTGTTAAATAAGTTCCAATCAGGTGAAAATATATCTTTTGAAGGAAAATGTATCCTCATAGAATGGATCAACAGCTTATCTTCAGCCCCTCACATGACCAAGCACAATCAAGCAAACAAAACGTGTAAAATTATTATTATATTCAGATCTGATCTTTGCAAACTCATGGACAGCCAGTCTTCCAAAACAACTAGAATCGATCCATATGTCCAATTTTTGCTTGTGTATGGGTACCCCAATGTTTGTAGTTTAAGAGACGGTTATCAGAATGTTATGTTGTTTTGAAATCTGTAATTCAAGGATACTCTTTGTAGTTTATTCCCCCAAAATTTAAAGTTTTCTCTGCACAAATGAACATCGTTAATTTCCAGTTGGTTTACTATTTATCATTTTGACAAAATGATCAATTAATCTGAGCCTTAAGGTATCAATCATTCCAGTATAATAACTGAAAAACAAATAGTAATAACAATAATAATAGTAGTAGTAGTAATAATAATAATAATAATAATATATTTAAAATACTTCTGGCAGGTTCCAGCTGGTCTTGTGGATATAATTTTAAGGCACTTTTAATTATATATACCTAAAGCACAATTTTCTCAGTAAAATTTTACAGCTAACAGCCTCACAACTTACATCCTATTATTAAAGTCCAACTAAACCCCCCTTCCCTCCAGCCCCTTTGCACAATTTATTTTTAATACATCTGTAAACATAACTATTTTCCAGCAGTCTTTGGTACGGTAGTGTAACATCACAGGTCCTCTTCCTTTAGCGACGTGCTCGTCCTAAATGTCATAGAGAGAGGCTCCACATTATGATGTGTTGCCAGTCTCTACAACATTCTCCTGTGAGGTCATTGTGACCTGGTGACATGCCTCCAGGGGGCAGATCCTTGACACTGTTCGCTCGCAGGAAGCTGGTTTAATGACACTGGGCACCTAGAGCGATGAGTCTATAATTGAAGAGGAGGTGAGTATTGTAGCAGGAGCTGCACATTTTACATTAACAAGGTCTGGGCCTTTCATATTTCACTTAAAGAAAAACTGGTTGAGCTTTAATAAACCAGTATTTTTTAACCACTTTCATTGGGCCCCTCATGTTGGAGGATTGTTGCTCTGGAACCTTTAAGAAGAATTACAGGTATGGCATTTTTTGCATAGTTGCATTGGTCCAGCTTGCAAAGCATTCTCTGATTGCACAAGCTGGAGAGCAATATGTCCCCACCCCGCCTCTCCTCATTCAAACAGAGAAGCTTTGCAATCATTCTATAAATGGCACTAATTCCAAACAGCCAACTCTTTTTTTAAGCTCAACAGTGCAGCAGGATAGCCTCTTGGGGTGGGACCCAGAAACTGGTGGAGATCTCTGGAGTAGTGGTGCCTACTACAGTGATTTCCAGCTTCTAGAGGGATCCAACAGGTACTGTATATGCCTAGTTACTTAGGTCCAAGCTGTTCCAATGTAACTATGTAAACAAATCCATAACTGGAACTCTTCTTTAAGTTTCATTGTCATATGTGTTCCAAAACTGCAAAAAAAATAAAATTTGAAAGCTTGAAATCCATGGATCTCAAAAATAGAATAGGGTTCAGTATCCCAAAAGGGTTGAGCATCAAGGCCTTCTATACGGTCTCGATATGACCTGTGTGTTACAGCTCTGCAAATAGAAACTTTAAAAATATATTTCTTAGGAAAGAGTTCTTTTTTCATTCCTCTCATGCAGACAAGTTGCAACTTCAAGAACAGGGGATATGCAAAATTATTTGACATGAACCACAATGCAATAAGCCCCATGCATTCAGTGATGATCAAAGCACAATATCCATTACAGAGCACAGGGTAAAGTCTCTCAATCCACACATCATTCACCATTGTTTGCATTTAATGTGTGATATCATGACATTTCTAGCAGTGTTTTTTTTTTTCCCACCATCATGCCTCTGTTTATTTCATTGTTACTTTCTTCCTTCTTTATGATATAGGGAAGTACCTCCCTGCCTTGCACTATATTGAGTTTGTGTATGTTGTAAAGAATTTTATTTATAAGTTTTATTGTGTGAAATATAATTTGTTGTTTATTTTCTTTTCTCTTTTGTTTTTGTCTATTTTTGTGTTTGTTGTTGTGGCTGTTATTTGCCTTGTTTGTTACAATAAAATGGTGACACCATCCATCGTCCAGTCGTCCTAATACTAGTCTGATGTGGCTGCTGAACCCGCTGCGTATTGTGTGCGTACTGGTGTGGAGGAATTACAAGTGGCATGTCTTTGGTCTGTTGTTGACCTGCATGCTGTTGGCGTTTTTGGCCTTGTCTTTGTACACGTTACCCGGAGTGCTCAACCAGAGATTACTAAATCCTGGCAGATGAATTGGACACTGAGGACAGACATGCTAGATGTAACCAACTATATTGAAAAGGTGCTTATTATGCCAATCCAGCTCTATTATTTGCTACCACATGCAACCACAACTGGGTATCTTGTTTGCCCAACTTAGTATTGTCAGTTGTAGAAAAATAGTTAAGAGATGATGAAGAACACCTTTTAGAGCCCAAAGATGCATCCTTGATATTCTCAAGAATGGTAAGTCCATCATTTTAGCCCAACTCCAGCTACATTTGGATAAGGGAGAAAGAAAGAAGAATTAGAACTTCTATGAAATCTGTGCTAATGACTGTGAATGGCATTGGAGACATTTTTCCTCACTTGTAAAAGAAAGAATTCATATTTGGGGAATGGGCATCACTGGGACATTAAGAAAATGAGAGCAATTACAACCTGAGCAGGTGTCCCCATTGAAGAGATTTTCAATCATGTCATTTGACATAAAAGCAATTTGAACTTGCTCACTGCAATTGGGAATTGTCAAAGCAAAGACCTTTCTGGAATTATGTTCCCAGGCCTGTTCCTGCGACTTCTGTTCCAGTTTATGATACCTGTTAATGGGCTCTACCTGTTTTTTTTTTTTTCAAAAACCCCTGTTTGCCTCCTGTCCAGACCTATTTGACCACAATCTCAACTCTCAATTCTGTACTACATCTAATTTTTTTTGGCTTTTGCAATTCTGGTGTCGCTACCTGCAACCTGCGTGTAGAACTCAAAAAAATCTCATCACTACATGCGGGTGCATGTGTGAATATTGAGAGGCTGCTTTAAATCTGAGCATTGGCCATCTTTAGGGTCTACACGCATTTAGCATTGTGGAGGGTTCACTACCACTGGGACTGGCACCTTGCCATCAGCAAAAAGGAAAATAATTTCTACTGGCACACAGACAGTAGTTACTAAAACCCATTAGAGGCTCTATTTAATATTCTATCCAAGTTGGGCTTCATGCTTCATGGGCAGAAGGCACATTTTACATATTCACATTCACAGACAGTCCACATTCCCAGAAGTGTTAAATAGTAAAGACTTTGCCCGAGGCTGTGCTGTTTGAAGACAGTGGAGTTTGAAATAGCCGCCCAACAGAGAGGTGTGTTTTCGGGGTCTTCTATTGCTAGAGCAATGGTTGCTTAAAAAGAGCTACAAGAACATCCAGAGTCAGCAAATAAACAAGACTGTAGAATTACAATTCATTTAAACATGCAGTTATTTTTTCTGTGGAGACTGGAAGCGCACAGAGCCTAACCTCATTTTGTCTGATAATTCTCTGCAGATTAGGGTCTAGAAATGAAAATTTCAGTTTTTAAAGGAGATCTATGCACCCCTTGGACAGCTGTTTTCATTTTCTGTGCTCTGCTGTTACCTAGCTTATACTCACTGACATCTAGTCAACAAACAAATCGGCCAGTAGATAAATGTGTATTATAACGATAGCTGAACAAACAGACTCATGGGCTTGCCTAACCAAATTCAACATATAGTCCATTGTAAATTTGGAAAAGTTAAATGTCTCCCATAAAGCAGACACTACAAGAAGCCTGCTACTACCCTCATTAGCTAGAAATGTTTCTGTGCCCCTCTCTGATTTAGTTTCACTTAATAACTGGGGCATGACTTTATCTGACTTGTGATACTAAGCTCTGCTGGCAAATTAGAATGCTTTTACTGGTCACAGAGTCTAATATTATTGCCAAATTTAGAAGAGTGGAGCTTCTATGTATACCTGTGTGTTTGCCGGAGGTTGACAGGCAGCTCTACTGGTTATAGGCTGCCTAAAGTTGGTCCTTAGGGGGCTAAAGATGAAGGGAAAAAAAGTAATTAGGAGCGCCATTCCACTTATGTGAGTCCAGAATTCAATTTGATTTGTAGTTGACAAGATAAGCCATTCCACTTATGTGAGCCAAGAATTCAATTTGATTTGTAGTTGACAAGATAAGTCAACAAGTTTCAGGGGTTAGAGGTCTCCCTAGCTACAAACATACTGTATATGAATATATAAAATTAATCTAAATACCCGCTCTGACACAATATTAAATAATTATTAGCTTTTATATTCTTGCAAAAGTTATACATACACTTCACTGTTCAATGAGACTGGATAGTGGAATGGCAGCTGGCCGGGTTTGTTGGGGAAAATTAGGCCCCAGTAGCAAAGGGACACTAAATCAAGAGAAGCAAAGAAGAGGCTTTTCCGGGTACTAAATGTACCCTGTTTCCCCGAAAATAAGACCTAGCGTGATTGTCGGTGATGGCTGCAATATAAGCCCTACCACCCAAATAAGCCATACCCTGTTTCCCCGAAAATAAGCCTTACCTTGAAAATAAGATTTACAAGGACTTTAACTAGGGCTTATTTGGGGGGTAGGGCTTATATTGCAGCCATCACCGACAGTCACGCTAGGTCTTATTTTCGGGGAAACAGGGTAGTAGCAAAAATCTTGTAGTGGCATCATAGGCAGGAATTTACCACCATTAAAATGGAGTGCAGGTTTACTTTGTCATTTTTTTGGACTGGCAAAGTTCAAGGATCAATTTATCCAGCTATTTAGCATTGTGAAAGGGTATATAGAAAATGCCCAGGTATGGTTTGAATATTTTGAAGATATGACTGAAAAATCCAAACAATTGGTTTATCGAGTTTGTTTAAACACGTTAGCATCTTAATACTGGTAGTAAATAGGGGAGAGGATCTATTTTTTGGGCCCTCTCACCTTATAAACTTGAGATCTATAGTATGCTATCTTCAAATTCAGTTTATAACCTCCATACATGCATAGGTCTAGTAAATTCTATGACTGGCATGAAGCCCCATTTCTAAACAACTTTTTCATCTCCACCAGGGGCAGTCAAGGTACAGCTCATCGGTGTGACCTGTAACCTACCTAGATGCCCCAGAATAAACTAACTAGTCTCTATAGTGCAACACTGAATGGAGTAAAATACACAGTACCTCATTTAAGGATTGTCATCTAAGTACCCACTTAGATGACTGCGATGTTTACAGTTAATGATGCAATCAAGGCGTCATATAGGTCCATTATTGGAATACAGAGATTTAATATTGAGAGAGAAACTGTGTTCTGTATATGATTATTTTTCTAGCCTGTGTTTTGTATTAACAATTTCACTCATTGACATTGGATTAAAGGAACATATTTGAAAACATAACGATTCTGTTTTATTTTTATGCCTAGATTGTCAATAGTGTCTTGTAGTCCAACCATTCCATTTTTCTAGGACTATCAAGCAAGATCTCCCTGACGGTGTTTATGATTTGACAGTGTTTATGAAATCACAAGAGAGTTTCTCTTATATGTATTCTTAGTGGTGTAAAATAAGGAAAATCCACCTGCACGAATAAAATACACTGTATGGCAAAAATGACAATCACACCCACGTGAGCTTGTTGGAATTCCTAGTCCAAAACCACAGGTATTAATGTTGAGTCTCTCCCCTCAAAGCTATAACAGCCTCCAACCTTCTGAAATGTCTTTCCATAAGGCTAGTTTCACACTAGGGCGTTGGGGGCGCTGGCGGTAAAGCGGCGCTATATTTAGCGTCTCTTTACCGTCGTTTTAGCAGCGCATTGCAGCCGCTCGCGGGGCGGTTTTACCCCCCGCGAGCGGCCGAAAAAGGGTTAATACCGCCCGCAAACCGCCGCTGCAGCAGCGTTTTGCGGGCGGGATCAGAGCGCTGCCCCATTGTTTTCAATGGGAACGGGCGCTATAGGAGCGGTAAATATACCGCTCGTACAGCGACCCAAAGATGCGGCTTCAGTGTGAAAGCCCTCGGGCTTTCACACTGAAGACACAGCAACAGCTGTTTTGGGTCGGTTTTTAGCGCAATAGCGCCTGCAAACCGCCTCAGTGTGAAAGGGGCCTAAGAGTTTGTAGTATGTCTGTGTGGATTTTGTTAAACAAGAAGACCTGCCTCACAACTGGTGTTCAGCCACCTGGATTTTGGTCAAGTCTCTGTGAAGACTACTCAAGTTCCTTTTCACCAAACCCATCAAGACATGTCTATATGGAGCTGGCTTTGTGCACAGGGGCAAAGTTATGCAGGAGCAGAAAAGGGCCTTCACCATACTGTTACCACAAGTCCGGAAACTGTTGTCTAAAAAGTATTTGGGGTTAAATTAACTAAAATTGGAGAGTGCAAAATCTGGTTCAGCTGTGCATGGTAGCCAATTAGCTTCTAACTTCTGCTTGCTCAATTAAACTTTGACAAAAGAAAAAAAAACTGGAAGCTGATTTGTTTCTATGCAAGGCTGCACCAGGTTTTGCTCTCTCCAGTTTTAGTAACTTAACCCCTTAGTGTTCCTCAAGACACCTTTTGGAACAGTATATGTCTGATTAAAATTGGGATAGGAAGTTTTGCATAACACCTTTTAAAAATTTAAGATTTCAAAGGCTCTTACATTAGGTGACATTTTGGATCTTTAAACTGTACATGCGTATTCCTAACAATTTAAACGAAGATCTAAAAGTCCATACCTTTTTTTTTTCTAGAGAGAACTATGAACTATGTGCAGACAAAAGCAGTTAGACATGTATAGGTATAGAAATTGATATAAAATGAAGATAAAGTTAAGATTATATAAGGTTAACATAAAGTCCTGTTTGCTAAAGGAATTTAGAGACCAGAACTAACAGAAGCTAAGAAATGCATATTGTATATATTTACTTACTAGGACAGCCTGCCTAAATCACGTATTTGTGTGTATATGTACTGTTTATTGTAAAGGCAGTTTTTATGTACTAAATGTTTCATAAAAGCACAATCATATTAACTGGATCTGTTCCCTAGGAGGTTTTATACAATTTAAGACTAAGCCTAGGTTCAAAAATAAAAGGTAAAAAACTGCATTAATCAGAAAATTAAAAATTTTTGGATCAATGTAGCAGCAATAATTGTGGGATAAACGCAAATAGGAATGGATAAGAAAAAATCGCGCTATTATAGTTCAGGTGTAAAATAAAATTAAAGAAAAGTTCCCAGTAATATAAACATCAAGTCAGTCGTAGCAGAAATAATCTCCAAAATGGCACTTCATATATTTATAGGGAACATGCTCACCAGATGCAAGCCATAAAATCGCATATGGCTTTAACCCAGCCCGGGTCGATGATCCTGTTGCTGGAAAGGGATACGGTAGAGCGATGTGGTGTCATTTGTGCTTTTTCCCCAAGTTTTATACTCATGGAGCAGGATTAAAGGCCACCAAGAAAAAACAAAAAATACACCATAGCATAATACTGCTACACTACAAAGGTGCAATTAAGTCACAAAAAACAATTTTCATTGTATTGGAAAAATAAAAAATGTGTGTTCTGTCAAACTAATTTATAGAAAGACACCCAGTGGTTAAAAAACAAATTTAAGTGCACCACCACCACTTGTAATTACCAGATGCCAAAAGATAAATCGCAAAATTGAGTGTCTGTCCCTTTAAGACTCTCCCGTTCAAACAAACCAGTTGAAATGGAGTGGTTTTAAACATGGATAGTGCGAAGTGTTTTTAAAGCAGATTGAAAGCAGCAACCTTAAGAAATGCCTCCTTACCAGACAATAGACACCAGACAGCGGATACTGTGCACAATCGCCATATGAAATGCCTCCTTACCAAACAGCCAAATCAAAGAAGGCCAGCAAAGCCCTCAAAGATGAGGATTCCTCCACAGCTTATGGTCTTATGCAGATCGGTGGTAAAAAGCTTTCAACAGGTACCCAGGAAAGAAAATATTTGGACCATAGCGTTATACTGTACTTAAATGGTTTATTAGAATAAAAAAGAGTTTGCACTTACAAACAGACGTTTTTTTAAAAAGCAGGTTTAAAATTGCAGAGCCGGCCAGCTACAAACGAGCAAACACTCCCATCCTTCCTAGCATGGTGACGTCAGCACGTACTTCCTCAGATGCGTTTCGTTAAACTTAACATTCTCAATGGGGAATGGGCAGCGTGCTAAGTCACCACCTTTTATAGAGAACCACACCTCGGTCTGATTCCCGGATGTGAAACATCTGGCGCCATCTTAATTATGGGCATCCCTCACAAATCCCTGTCATTGTTTGAATAGCACCAGTGGCGGAAGTTCCGCATCCACCGGAAACTCGAACCGCCATCTTGATTAAGGGCAACCCCTATCTAATGCAAGTATTCAACAAAACTTTATTGGATCACCTTTATTGGATCAGTATTCAACAAACTTTATTATAAACTTTATTGGATCACCCATACACAACCCAATATAATAAAGTTTGTTGAATACTGATCCAATAAAGTGGTGACTTCGGGGGGAGGATAGCGATTTAAATAGACATCTGTGTATGAACCCGCACAGATGTCTGTCAAATCGCCCCCCTCGCCCCGAAGTCGCCAGAAGTAGTACAGGAATTACTTTTTAGGAATTAGTGTGGCGCTGCACTGATTCGGACAGTTCCATTGCCGATAAGAGCCGCCGATTTGGCATGCGATTTGACATGTCAAATTGCATGCCAAATCGGCCCAATTTGAACGTGGGCTAAAGGTAGCCTAGAACTACATACCAGACTGCAAAAGAAAGGTAAGACTGGGGTAACTAAGCCCTAAAATGCCATCATAACACAATGACCAAGCCCTTAGCCCAATTAGTGACTTTACTGATAAAAGCAAAATAAAAGATACCTCATAGTAATTAATGTTCAATTGGACTTGTTCGGTAATGTTGAAGTAATTTTATTGCTCCTCCAAGTAGCTTCCCTGGCTCTAATGAGTGTCAAGATATACCCCACCTTTTTAATTCACACAGGAGACTCAGTCACCTTAATACAATCGCCATGAAATGTGTAAAGGCAGATGCCGATTGTCCAAAAACAGAATGGTGCAGGGTAGAGGTTTGTGAAACTATCCTGTTCTGAACTTGTGAATTATCAAATTACCAGGGTAGAGATGTTAAAACAGCATTTCAAATAGGTAAAAGATGGTGTTGAAGGCCCCCACTCCTGCTTAGGGATAGTTGTTCCAGTAGGACATAGATCACAGGTGTCAAACACAAGGCCTGCGGCCCGAATCCGGCCTGCCGAGCCTTGTCATGTAGCCCACAGCGGCCTTTGGCCCCCACCTCCGGCTCTCACCTGCTCTTCCTCCCGTCACTTGTAAACACAGGAACTTCTGTGTTTACAGTGACAGCTATGGTCTCGGCTCCTGTTACTGCGCATGCACTGGTTTCAGGCTATACAAGCCGAGCGCGGAGATGCTGCAGCCGAACAGGCTGCTTACAAATTTAACTTCTTACATGCCGAGCGGTCGGCCGGATACCCAAGCATAGGCTGGAATGGAGGACACACAGGCTGGATGAACCACTTGAATGCCAAAAGTTGAGTGCTTAACCCCGGGGATTTCACAGTGGGTGGTGGTCTGGTAGTGGGGGGGGGGCAGTAGTTGGGTGGGTGGTGGTCTGCTAGTGGGGCGGGCTGGACGTTAGTTGGGGGAGTGGTGATTTGTCAGTGGGGGGGTCTGTCAGTGGTGAGTGGCATGGCAGTAGTTGGGGGATCTGGTAGTGGAAGGGCGTTAGTTGGTGGGGTGAGCTGAACCCCCCTGAACCCTGCTTGTAGCTCACCCATGGATCCTGAACTCTGTACACAGGGCACTTTTGAACCCTGCATTCTGTACATAGCATATAGTGTGGAATGAGCGGCGCTGGCTGCTATCTATGTAAAGTCAAACTATACAATAGAGTGAAATGTGGTGTATCAAAATAAATGAATAGAGTGATACAAATGTCTTTAAACGTGTCATTTGTATCACTCTATTCATTTATTTTGATACACCACATTTAACACTATTGTATAGTTTGACTTTACATAGACAGCAGCCAGCGCCGCTCATTCCACTCTATATACTAGGAATATTGCACATAATTCATTTATTTAAGAGAGGCAGCTAATTACTTTATTTATTTTGTTTGAGATTCACACATAAGCGCAGTGGGGATACACAGAGGGTAGAGCGAGAGTGTGTATTATTGGTTTACAATTCTGTACATAGCGCAACTCCTAAACAGTGCACTCTGTCCACAGCGCAACCCCTGAACCGTGCACTATGTACACAGCGCACTCTTGAACTCTGCATTCTGTACGTAGCGCAGCACACCCCTGAACTCCAAGCTAACTATTACTTAAATAAAAAAACTGTTAGAATTAAATGCAGAGGCAATTATTTAATATGATAAAGAGTAGATACATAGTCTTAGGTATACAACCGGCCCCTTGAGGACAACCATATTGCTGATGTGGCCCCCCGATTAATTTGAGTTTGACATCCCTGACATATATAGTCTCTCTCAGGCCTCTTAAGAACTGAATGTTCTCTCTGTCCATGATGTGGCCCTCGCTGTCCTTGAAAGAATGTCCTTATTCCATTACATGTAGGAAGACTGCTGAGCTCTGACCTGCAGAGTTTGCCCTCCAATGTTGGACATTTGTTGAGTGTGATTATGAATGCTGTGATTTATTCCTGACATTGTTTGGAACTGAGGAAGCTACCAAGTATGCTAATGAGATGAAATGTAAAATGCATTCCACATTAAAGAACAAGACCAGTTGAATGCAACTAACTAGGTATAGTATGACCAGAATAAATCGAGAACCTTCACAGACACAAAATAAAAATTTGACACAAACAGAAAACTAAGTTTATTGTGGTTTTTCTTTTTACACAAATGATAAATTTGCTTCCTGGTGAATCAACTCTGACCGAAATCCACCTTCATTATCTGCGTCGGAGGGATCTCTAGCTCTGTGTTGATCTTTAAATGGAAACAAAAAGGACAATATGAGTGATCTGACATAATATAAAAGCAGAAGGTTTGACAGGGGGATCACATCACTCTGGTGTACCAGCAAGGAGTACAAACAATTCAAAGTGGTTCTAAAGGCCCTGCAATGGACATGAGGGCACAGATGGACAGTCCACTTCTGGAGCGTAGGGAATTTTGCACTTTTTTTTTTATTATAGCAATATGTGATCTAGAAATATGATATTATAAGTCTATTTTAATTTTACAGTTTTGTGAATTAAAAAAAAAAAAAACCCTATTACCTTCAATTTCAATCTATTTCAGTTTTCATCCATAGGGAGTTCTATAATCCTATACAGTTACATATTTTTCTGCAGCCAGCAAATGATGAGGTGACTGTCCTTAGCAAATCGACTCATCACTGTATTGGAATTTCCCATTGTTCAATGTTAAATCCAGGTCCCAGTAATATCCGTCATGCATATACAACAGCAAATGTTACCACAAGCCCAGGTCTGATGATTTCTGCATTTTATCAATAATTTGACCTTTAATTCCTATGCAGGACTTGCAGAACATCATTCAAGTGATTGCAAAGGTACTTTTTTTCTTAAAATAACAAACATGTCATCCTTACCTGCTCTGTGCAATGGTATTGCACAGAGTAGCCCCGAACCTCCTCTTCTGGGATCCCTTGCTGGTGCCCCAGGCTCCTCCTTTTCTGAGTGTATTACCTGTGTAGCTTAATCCCAAGCCAGGCCATGTGCATCTTTTGATACACACAGCATGGCTCAGCCCTGCCACCTGCTCCCTCCTCACAGGATTTGATTGACAGCAGCAGGTGCCTCCTGTGCGATGAGGGGAGAGAATGGCACAGCGCAGGATACAGATTGGGCTCAGTTAAGTATTTAAGGGGTGGTGAGGGGGTGATACAGGTACTGGGACATTTTTTACCTTAAAGCAGTTGTATACTCTTGTATACTTAAAAAAAAAAAAATCCTGTAAGGCCAAGGCATAATGAGCTAGTATGCACTGCATACTAGCTCATTATGAAATACTTACCTTAGAGCGAGGTCCCCGTATCGCAGGCTGGTCCACACCGAGGGAGCTGACATTTTGCCCTTGGCGTGTCTTATGGATTCAGTTGATTGGAGGAAAGGCACACATGCCCACTCCACATAGGCAAAGCTGTTTTGTGAATAGTTCAGTACTCTGCTAATCTATTTATAGCAACCTCCCATGACACAAATTTCAGACTGGTTTTATCTCATGTGTAGGAGAACTTGTCAGAAATTATCATACTGATAACAGAAGAACGAAGCGGGAGAAAGACACAGGACATAGTGCTTTGAAGAAAGATAAGAAAACACTACAGATATATGTGCCCAGCTCAAATTTCAGGAATCGGATTTACATCCACTTTAATGCAGAGAATGCATTAGGCGAAAAAACTTTGCCTTTAGAACCACTTTCAACACCCAATAACTTGTGAATGTGGATTTTGGCCTTAAAGGACCCTTTCACCAGCCTTCATTTTTAAATGAAATTATTATCAGCAGTAGGGAATAATAAATATTAAAAGAATTTGCTACTTTTTCTTCACTCTTCTGGTAGTGTCAGATCCCTGTAAGTGCAGAGCGCCCCTGTGTATGTCGCTATCAGCCTCAGCTCTATGAGAGGACATCGGGAGGCTGCCCTGAGAGCCACACACAGATACAAGATACAAAGCAGTTCTATCTCTTGTCTCTGTGTCCAGGGGCATACACTTCTAAGGGGATTTCACTGAGGCCCTTTTTACCTCTAAACAGGAGACAAGCTTTCTTACATAGATCAATGGGAACAATGGGAATACAACCCTCAGCTACATCAGGGAAACTGTGTGATTGGCCAATGATGAGCACTAATGTGGAGCTTGGCACTCTGGTACAAGTTTATGTCAGGGTAATATTATTAAAAAAAATATAAAAACCTGCTGTCAGATATAAGGCACAGACACTTACTCTATAAATACGACCCTTAAACATATATTTCATCAAGAAAAAATTGGGTAATGCAAAAATTAGAAGGTGTGATGGAGACTTTAATCCAGGGGTAGGCAACCTTAAAGAGGTGGAGATCCACCTGAACAACAGGGGAGAAGTCAAAGATCACCGGACCCCTTTGGTGTACATATTGCCGCAGTAGGAATTAAGCCCCCTGTTGCTTTTGGTGGGTGATACCACCTGCCAAATGTGACCCATTCAAGTAACTGGGGCCACTCTGCAAGGGCCCTGCAACTGCATGCTTCTGCGGGATCTGAGGGGTTAAAGCAGGTGGTGAGAAAGCAAAACAACGCTGCTATTTTGCCCAGTGTATTGGTTCACACTGACCTGAGGATTTCTTCTTTCCTGCTGGTGCCACTCTGGAAACCGCCAGCTGGGATAAGGGGTGGAGTGCAGTTGGTACTCCACATGGGACAGGACCTGGCACTAAAGAGGAGGCATCGGCTTATTTGGCTCTCGCTCCCTACTACAGCTCCAACTATACAAGTAGTCCCTCTGCATTGCACTCTGTTTGATGCTCTGGGATGGCGGGTCAGCAAGCCCCGACTGCGATCTACCAGTCACCTGTCCGAGATCTACTTGTAGATTGCGATCTACAGGTTGCTGACCCCCGCTTTCATCCAATCAATGTGACATTTCTTACCTTGGCGTTGAGGTACTGATGTAACAACATCCTCAGCTCTCCATTCTGTTGTCTCAGCGCTGAAGTTTCAGAGATAAGCTGCCCTCGATTTGTCAGAACATCACTAAAACAGAGTGAATTTCGGATCAAATTTATTGTACCAACACAAAAACTGCGCTTGGAAAATAACAACAAATCACAGTGAAAAATTATAAATAACATAAACAGAAATGTAAGCAGCGGCTCTACTGCAAGATATTTTCAAAGGTCAGAACTCATCAATCAAACAAATCAAGTCTATTCTGTGGGATTGATGGAGGAAAAATCAATTGTAAAAAAAAAACTATAACTGTTTGGGCGTCAGTTTTGTTTTTACATTTTTTTTAGGATGTTCAAAAAAAAATTTGTACAATTTTAATTTTGTTTATCCTGGATACAATGTTTTTCCCCAGTGTTAAAAGATAAAAAATATTCAAGAATATGCAAATAAAGACAACATACTTAACAGTGTCAGACTCTCTAATTGAAAATTGTAGAGATATCTTAAGATAGGAAAAGATAGAAAAGGCAACAGGTTTATTTTAAAGCCAGCCTAAGAAACAGCATGTACAATACCTACCTACCCGGTGCTCCCCTGCTGCTTCTTTCATGGGCAGTGAGAAGAAGCTCTAAGTAATTTCCAAGTCAGAGCTTACTCAGGGCCAAGTCTCTTCCTACCCCCATGTGACAATTAAGGTGCCTCGGTGGTCATCCGCCAAGAACCAATGCTTTAATGTGGAAGGAAGTGTAATGAGTCACATACTCCCCCATACTCAGAAACACCACATACTTTACTCTAAACCTAGTAGTGAAAGAGTGAGAAAGTGAGTTAAAGTACAATTAAAGCTGATCTCAGTTTTGTCTAGATGTCCAGCCAGCCGGAAGGCATGGGTCTTCTGGTGGGATGGAAGAGCCAGAGCAAGCTGCAGAAGGCGGCTGGAGGGGGAACGCCCCATTTTGCTGCTTGTAATAGCAATTGAGCGGCTAGTTAGCCACTCCGACTGCTATTACAAGAGAACTGACCACGCGCTCTAAAAAACAGCACCAGCATGACGCCTGCAGCTGAAGGCATCATCCCGCTACAACCACTTGAAGAACGATAATGTACCAGGTATGTGACTGGTAGGCAAGTGGTCCACAGAACTGTAAGGAAATACCTTAAGTGGTAAATGTAAAATACACAAAAAAGGAAATGTGTTCAATATGTGGATGTATTTATTCTCTAGAAGTGCTAATGCTCCCTACAGTGGCCACCTGTATCGAGTATATCACTTGTAAATAAGGCTAATTTACTCATGACAACCAATCACATTTTAGGCATCAGCGATAGTTGAATTTTACACACAGTCTGGTGCATTCAGTGAGTCTTGCACTTCTGATACGTCTCGGATGCTCCAACAGTGAGATCTCCCCGCCGCAAACCACAACTCTATTCCTGTCCACCTGGGAGTTTTGCATGTTCCTGTCCACTTTTGTGTGTCCCTCCTGTTATATTCTCCTTAATATAAAATAAAACAAAATCCGGCAGGGATGGTGGAAGCCCCTCATAATAGACACAGCAGAGCCAGAATTCAGTATAGCGATCTCACCAAAAGTCCTCAAGAGAGAAAATACATTCTCCTGTGGTTAATCTAGAACTATGGGTTTAACTACTTCCCGCCCAAGGTACGTCATATGACATCATGGACTTTGAGCGGGTATATCTAAATGATGTCTGCAGCTACAGGCATCATTCAGATATCGGCTTTTTCAGCCGGCGATTCCCTACACCTTAAGAATGATCATACCGGCTGTTCCACGACTTGATCGTTCTTGCGGGCGGCGAGAGGGGACGCCCCCCCTCCCGCCACCCTCCTGGGCTTCTACCGACTCACCGCACTCATCGGTGAGTCACAGACAGGGTCCGCCGGCCCCCGGATGGTGATCATAGAGATTTGCGGCAGACCAGCTGGTCGCTATGTCTCTATGATCGTTCGGAGGCCAGGCGCAATGTTATGACATCACGCCCGGCCTCTCCATTCAAACAAATGGCGCCGCCTTGGCTGGGAAACCGAGATTGTTTATTTATTTTTTTTATTTCAGGCTTCCCAGCCTAGAGGTGAGATGTGGGGTCTTATTGACCTCATATCTCACTGTAAAGAGGACAGATCATGCCATATTCCTATTACAAGGGATGTTTACATTCCTTGTAATAGGAATAAAAGTGATCTAAATTTTTTTTCAAAAAGTGTCAAACTAAAAAAAGAAAAGTAAAATTAACAATAAAAAAAAATAAAAATGAATTGAAAGCGCCCCTGTCCCTGTGTGATCGCACGCAGAAGTGAACACATACGCAAGTCCCGCCCACATATGAAAATGGTGTTAAAACCACACATGTGAGGTATCGCCGCAAACGTTAGAGCGAGAGCAATAATTCCAGCCCTAGACCTCCTCTGTAATTCAAAAAATGTAACCAGTAAAAATTTTTAAAGCATCACCTATGGGGATTGTTAAGTACCGAAGTTTGGCACCATTTCACGAGCGTGTGCAATTTTGAAGCGTGACATGTTAGGTATCTATTTACTTGGCGTAACTTCATCTTTCACATTATTGCAAAAAAATTGTGCTAACTTTAACGTTTTTTTTTTTTTAAAGCATGAAACTTTTTTTTTTTTTTTTTAAAAAAACATGTTTGAAAAATTGCTGCGCAAATACCGTGCAAGATAAAAAGTTGCCACAACTGCCATTGTATTCTTTAGGGTCTTTGCTAAAAAAATACATATATAAGGTTTGGGGGTTCTATGTAATTTTCAAGCAAAAAAATTATGAATTTTACACGTAGGAGAGCAATGTCAGAATTGGCCTGGATGGGAAATGGTTAATTTAACATTAAATGTTTAGTTTTGGCAAAAATGGGCCAAATAAACTCTTTCTTTTACATAACTAGGCTATTTCTGTGTGCTGTCATGGATTATAGTGGCATAACCTACATGCAGTAAGCTCCGCTGTGTTCCTGCAGCAGTACGGGCGACTTCCCATCTGCTTCCAGAATTAAATAAAGTTAGGGCTGAATGCTTTTTTGCCAATTAGAGAAGCCTTGTAAGTTTATAAATGAATACAAGGCTTCCTTTGATTGGCCAAGGTAGAGAGGCAGGGTCACATTTTCCACCTCTGCCAATCACGGGAAGCCTAGTACTCAGATAAAAATACAAGGATTGCTCTGAATGCTATTTAAATTCTGGCAGCAGACAAAAGGTACCTATACAGCTGCTGGACTACTTTGCTGCTTACTGTATGTAGCAATTTCTACTATAGTACAGTACATTACAG
This sequence comes from Lithobates sylvaticus, assembly GCA_028564925.1. Taxonomy (NCBI): domain Eukaryota; kingdom Metazoa; phylum Chordata; class Amphibia; order Anura; family Ranidae; genus Lithobates; species Lithobates sylvaticus. The sequence continues at coordinate 509,236,524 of CM053028.1, read as the reverse complement.
CGCACAAGCCACATGTCTATGTAATGGAAATAGTTTGAGCCAACTTGACCGAACAAACTAATGTCAAATCAAACATGGACATCTACTGTAAACTATTTGGCATCCACTAAAAACTGAAATATTAAATGTGAGGGGAATTGTGATTTAATCTTTTACCAGTCAGTACAATGGAAGATTGACAGTGAAGATGATTGGTTGCCTTCTTAACCACTTGCTGACCGCGTCCTGCACATATACGTCGGCAGAACGGCACGGCTGGGCAAAGTAACTTACCCGTACGTTACTTTGAATTTTCCGCGCCGCAAGCTCCGTGACCATGCCCGCGGGACCCACGGACTCAATGTCCGTTGGGATACCCGCGATCGTGTCACGGAGCTGAAGAACGGGGAGATACCGATGTAAACACAGAATCTCCCCGTTCTGCCTAGTGACAGCACACTGATCGTCTGCTCCCTGTCATCGGGAGCAGCGATCAGTGTCGTGTCACTGCTAGCCCATCCCCCAGACAGTTAGAATCACTCCCCAGGATACACTTAACCCCTCCCTCGCCCCCTAGTGGTTAACCCCTTCCCTGACAGTGACATTTTTACAGTAATCAATGCAATTTTATATCACTGATCGCTGTATTAATGCCAATGGTCCGCAAAATGTGTCAAAATTGTCCGATGTGTCCGCCATAATGTTGCAGTCACGATAAAAATCGCAGATCGCCGTCATTGCTAGTAAAAAAAAAAAATGAATAAAAATGCCATAAATCTATCCCCTATTTTGTAGAAGCTATAACTTTTGCGCAAAGCAATTAATAAAAGCTTATTGCGATTTTTTTACCAAAATAATGTAGAAGAATACGTATCGGCCTAAACTGAGGGAAAAAAACGTTTTTATATATATTTTTGGGGGATATTTATTATAGCAAAAAGTAAAAAATAACGCATTTTTTTCAAAATTGTTGCTCTTTTTTTGTTTATAGCACAAAAAATAAAGACTGCAGAGGTGATCAAAATAAAGCTCTATTTGTGGGAAAAAAGGACATCAATTTTGTTTGGGAGCCACGTCGCACGACCGCGCAATTGTCAATTAAAGCGACGCAGTGCCGAATCGCAAAAAGTGCTCTGGTCTTTGGCCAGCAAAATGGCCCGGGGCATAAGTGGTTAAATAAATTTGGTAATATAAAACATTTGCATTACCAGCTGATGCAAAGTCAGTGACAGGACTGCAACCTATCAGTTACTAGTGACCAGACTTACTGATATTTCTCCATGGCGGACTCCAGGGCATCCCACACTTTGAGTCGGGACTCGGGGATGACGTGTGCAAACGCCTCCCAGTAGGCGGCATCCTCACTGCTGTCTCTGTCTTCTGACCTGTCCTGTCTCGTATGGGGGAGTTTTTCTCTGTAATGCAATTTATAACATTTTTAGTTAATTCACCTTTTTATACAGCTCCATATAACTTTACACAGAGCATTACAAAAATATATTTATATACAGTAGCTGTGCATAGAACTGCATGCAGAATCATTTACATCAGTCTCTGGACCAGAAGAGCTTACACCCTAATGTCCCATCACAGTCACACACTATTATTATTCATTTATATAGCACTGACATATACCGCAGTGCTGTACAGTGAAAACCAAGCCAGTCACACCAGTCTCTGCACCAGAAGAGCTTACACTCCAATATCCCATCCCAGTCACACACTGTTATTCATTTATATAGCACTGACATATACCGCAGTGCTGTACAACGAAAACCAAGCCAGTCAAATCAGTCTCTGCACCAGAAGAGCTTACACTCTAATATTATTATTACACATTTATATAACTGTGACATCTGGATATCGCCCCATCCAGAATACAGTTATCGATAAAAATCTGACAGAGGCTTCAACCCTTCCCCACACAACCAAAACAAAAACAAAGTTTTGTCTGGAGTTCTTCTTTAACCACCTGATTACTTTGCACTTAAACCCCCCTCGTGACCAGACCAATTTTCAGCTTTCAGTGCTCTCACACTTTGAATGACAATTACTCAGTCATGCAACACTGTACTCAAATGATTTTTTTGTCCTTTTTTTCCCACAAACAGAGCTTTCTTTTGGTGGTATTTGATCACCTCTGGGCTTTTTATTTTTTGCGCTATAAATGAAAAAAGACCGAAAATTTTGAAAAAAAAATGAATTTTTCTTTGTTTCTGTGATAAAATTTTGCAAATTTGAAATTTTTCTTCATAAATTTTGGCCACAATTTATACTGCTACATATCTTTGGTAAAAATAACCCAAATTTGTGGATATTATGTAGTCTGTGTGAAAGTTATAGAGTCTACAAGCTATGGTGCAAATCATAAAAAAAAGATTATGTCTGATGTACTGAGGCTTATCTCATTTCTTGAGACCCTAACAAGCCAGGAGAGTATAAATGCCCCCCAAATGACCCCTTTTTGGAAAGTAGACATTCCAGGGTATTTAGTAAGGGGCATGGTGAGTTATTTGAAGTTGTCATTTTTTTCCCACAATTCTTTGCAAAATTAAGATTTTATTTAATTTTAATTTTTTTTCACAAAATTGTCATTGTAATAGCTTATTTCTCTCACATGGAATGTGCATACCACAAATCACACCCCAAAATACATTCTGCCGCTCCTTCTGAGTATTACGATACCACATGTGTGAGACTTTTTCACCACCTGGCCACATACAGTGGCCCAACATGCAGGGAGCACCATCAGGTGTTCTAGGAGCATAAATCACACATTTCATTTCTCAACCACCTATTACACTTTTGAAGGCCCTGGAGCACCAGGACAATGGAAACGCCCATAAAATGACCCCATTTTGGAAAGCTAACACCCCAACGTATAATCTATGAGGCATAATGAGTCTTTTGAACGGTTCATTTTTTTCCAGAAGTTTTGGGAAAATGTGGAAAAAAATAAAAACGCATTTTTTTTTACACAAAGTTGTCGGTTTATAAGATATTTCCAACACATAGCATTTACATAGCAAAAATAACACCCCAAAATACATTCTGCTACTCCTCCTGAGTATAACGATACCACATGTGTGAGACTTTTATACAGCTTGACCACATACAAAGGCTTAACATTGAAGTATCACCTTCAGGCATTCTAGGAGCATAAATCGCACATTTCATTTCTCAACCACCTATTACACTTTTGAAGGCCCTGGAGCACCAGGACAATGGAAACGCCCATAAAATGACCCCATTTTGGAAAGCTAACACCCCAACGTATAATCTATGAGGCATAATGAGTCTTTTGAACGGTTCATTTTTTTCCAGAAGTTTTGGGAAAATGTGGAAAAAAATAAAAACGCATTTTTTTTTACACAAAGTTGTCGGTTTATAAGATATTTCCAACACATAGCATTTACATAGCAAAAATAACACCCCAAAATACATTCTGCTACTCCTCCTGAGTATAACGATACCACATGTGTGAGACTTTTATACAGCTTGACCACATACAAAGGCTTAACATTGAAGTATCACCTTCAGGCATTCTAGGAGCATAAATCGCACATTTCATTTCTCAACCACCTATTACAATTTTGAAGGCCCTGGAGCACCAGGACAATGGAAACGCCCATAAAATGACCCCATTTTGGAAAGCTAATACCCCAACGTATAATCTATGAGGCATAATGAGTCTTTTGAACGGTTCATTTTTTTCCAGAAGTTTTGGGAAAATGTGGAAAAAAATAAAAAAAAAAACGCATTTTTTTTTTACACAAAGTTGTCGGTTTATAAGATATTTCCAACACATAGCATTTACATAGCAAAAATAACACCCCAAAATGCATTCTGCTACTCCTCCTCAGTATGGCGATACCACATGTGTGAGACTTTCACACAGCCTGGCCACATGCAGAGGCCCAACATGCAAGGAACACTGTCAGGTGTTAAAGGGACACATAGCATGCACATACCAAGAATTACACCCCAAAATACATTATGCTGAGAAAAGGGTAAACAAAAGCTTACCTGTGGTTGTAGTAGCGCAGTTGTCCACAGGAGGATAGCACTGGTCCAGGCAGCAGGCAGGGACTTGGTCAGCAACAGCGAACACAATTTTTCAGGCAGCAGGCAGGGATACTGTTCATATACAGTCCAGGGTCAGTGCAGAGATATTGTCAGCAGTGCCAAAAATATTGGTCCTGGTAGTAGGCAGGTCCATGTGGTGTGGTTAGTGCGACAGACAGAGGCATGGCGGCAGTAAGTCCTACAGGCAGCAGGCAGTGCAAGTAGGGCCTCGTTCAGGACAGAAGGGGGACAGGGGTAGAGGCTTCTCCCACCCAAATCTCTTTGAAGCCTCCGAGCCTCCAGACCCTAATCTAGGATTGAGAAAACAAAAAAATTGTTTTCTTCATCCAGAAAAACATTTCTGGAGCCCCTCACATATGTGAGACCCCTGCCTTGAATCCCACTAGTCCAGTAGCAGGGTACAAGATCAGTCCAAGAGGCAGGCAAATATCATGGTCAAACAGTCCAAGGTCAGTTCCAGATCAGGCAGAGGTAGGTACAGAATCGTTAGGCAGAAGCATGGTCGTATAACAAGCCAGGGTCAGTTCCAGATCAGGCAGAGGTAGGTACAGAATCGTTAGGCAGAAGCATGGTCGTATAACAAGCCAGGGTCAGTTCCAGATCAGGCAGAGGTAGGTATAGAATCGGCAGGCAGAAGCATGGTCGTATAACAAGCCAGGGTCATTTACAGAGCAGGCAGTGGCATAAGGGGTGTGACGGTGTGTAAAGGGAGGAACTAAAAATTTACTGAAGAATGGTAACGGCGAAAACAGTCACCTATGCAGAGGCCTGGTTGGGAAGGACATTCTGCACAATAGTAAGATGTGTCTCTTCTGACTCCTGCTCTGGTACACACCTTACATCTTTTTTGACGTCTTTGTCCTGTTGGTTTGGGAGGGATCTTATCAGGAAAGTGGCGCTCGGAGAGTCGACTAACAACATCTGATCTGATATTTACTGGTGGGCCGTTTGGGAATATAAGGGTGGTGAAAACTTCCTCCTGGTAGCCAAAGAAGCGTTTGGGGTTTTGGGTGGATTTACGGTAAAGTACAAATGTATTGTATAAGGCCAATTGAAAAAGATAGATGGCAACTTTTTTGTACCAGTAGCATGTCCTTCTTATGGCAAGGTACGGTTGCATCATTTGATCGTTATAGTCGACTCCCCCCATGAACAAATTGTAGTCGTAGATGCATTTTGGTTTGTTTATGGGGCCACTCCTTCTGGGGATCTCCACGAACGTATCGTTGTGGATAGAAGACAACATGTAGACATCCCTTCTGTCCCTCCACTTCACTGCCAGAATCTCCTTATTCCGCAAACTTGCCGCTTCTCCTTTTCTCAAAGTCTTGTTCACAAGACTTTGAGGAAAGCCCTTCTGATTTTTCTTTACAGTGCCACATGCTGGCGTCTTCATCCGGTGGAGGTTGTGGAACAGGGGCAGGGATGTGTAGAAGTTATCTACATACAGGTGGTATCCTTTATCCAGTAGGGGGTAGGCAAGGTCCCAAACAACTTTCCCGCCGCATCCTAAGTAATCCGGGCAATTAGGGGGCTGCAGCTGGGTGTCCTTCCCTTCGTACACTATAAATGAATATGTGTACCCTGTGGCTCGTTCACACAATTTGTATAACTTCACCCCGTAGCGGGCCCTTTTGCTGGGGATAAATTGCTTAATTTTAAGCCTGCCGCAAAATTTTATGAGGGACTCATCCACACATATATGTTGGTCCGGGGTAAAAAGCTGGGAGAATGCTTGGGAAAATTTATTTATAAGTGGCCGAATTTTGTAAAGTCTGTCGTATTTTGGGTCATTTCGGGGAAGGCACTGGGAATTGTCACTGAAATGTAGGAACCTCATTATCATTTGATACCTGGATCTGGACATTACAGCGGAGTAGAGCGGCATGTGGTGGAGGGGGTGGGTTGACCAATAGGTACGCACTTGATTTTTTTTGTCGAGTCCCATATTGAGTGTGAGGCCTAAAAAAAGCTTGAACTCCTCCACCGTTAGGTCTCTCCATTCATAGGGACGGGCATAATATGAAGTTGGGTTTTTCAAAATAAATTGTTGGGCATAAAGATTACACTGGGCCACGATTGATCCTAACAAATCCTCCGTAAAAATTAAATGAAAAAAATCGATTGGGGTAAAATTCTCCGTGTCCACCTGGACTCCTGGCTGGGCAGTGAAAGGGGGAATGTTGGCTTCTCCTGAATTAGCAGGAAGCCACAAAGGGTACTGAAGGGCATAGGGAAGGCTGGATCGGGTCCTAACCCTTTGGGGCTGAGGTGACACCCCACTGGTACTTGGACTTTGCACTGCGGTGCTGGTAGATGGCACTGCGGTGCTGGTAGGTGGCACTGCGGTGCTGGTAGGTGGCACTGCGGTGCTGGTAGATGGCACTGCGGTGCTGGTAGGTGGCACTGCGGTGCTGGTAGATGGCACTGCCTCACTAGAACGCCTTCGTTTGGGGGGCCGAGCAACTTCATCCTCTGAGTAGTCACTCAGTGTTTCGCTACTGAGGACTGGATCATAATTCGGGTCAGATTCGGAACCGGAATTGGAAATGGAATCCGACATAGAGAGCTCCCCGTAGCTCTCGTCGGGCGTGGAGAGAATTTGGTATGCCTCCTCGGCGGAATAAGATCTTTTGGACATTTTTGCAGCGCAGATGTGATCTGATGAGGCGGCACAGGTGGGCACAGATAGGCACTAATGAGGTGGCACAGGTGGGCACAGATTTGTACTAATGAGGCGGCACAGGTGGGCACAGATATGCACTGATGCGGTGGCACAGGTGGGCACTGATAGGCACTGATGAGTCGGCACAGATGTGCACTGATTGATTGCACAGATGTGTACTGAGTACTGATTGCACAGATGGACACTGTTGAGGTGGCACAGATGGGCACAGTTGAGGTGGCACAGATGGGCACAGTTGAGGTGGCACAGATGGGCACAGTTGAGGTGGCACAGATGGGCACAGTTGAGGTGGCACAGATGAGCACTGATCGATGTGGCACAGATGGGCACTGATCGATGTGGCACAGATGGGCACTGATGAGGCGGCACTGATGGGCACGGATTGGTACAGATGGGCACTGATGAGGTGGCACTGATGTGGTGGCACAGATGGGCACTGATGAGGTGGCACAGATGAAGTGGCACAGATGCGCACTGATCTCAAGCTGCAGGCGGGCACAGGCGGGCACAGGCGGGCACAGATGCACACAGCTGGGCACAGATTGCACTAGCTGTGTGTACCAATAGGGACTGTTGGCACTTTTGGGCACTTTTGGGGACTTTTGGGCACTTTTTGGGCACTTTTTTTTTTTTATTGGATTTCACTCACTGACACTCACTGACACGATATGGCTTCTCTCTCCTCACTCGCTGTCTCGGTGTGAGGAGAGAGAAAGCCGGCAATGAGAGATGATCTCATATGTTTACATTTGAGATCATCTCTCATTGGAGGAGGCGATCGCGCTGTAAACGGCCGCTGTGATTGGCCGTTTACAGCGATCTGTGATTGGCTGTGTCCAGGGGACACGGCCAACACAGATTTTCCCCGCTGCGCGCTCACGAGAGCGCGCGGGGAGCCAGGGAAGGGGACGACGTCAATAGACGTAGTCCCGGCATATGAGATCCGCGCTGAAGCCGTCAATCGGCTATAGCGCGGATCTCAGCTGGTTAAAGCACAACTCCAGCCATAAGGTTGGCCAGTCACCGAGACAAGCAGTGTGTAAAATCTCTCCAGATAGAAGAAAAAATTGTGATAAAATATATATTTTTTAAAGTAACAGTAACGCAAAGTTACTTCTCTGATAGAAAGATCTCCTCACTTCCCATTTGGTCACTAGGAATAGATTTAAAGTGTCATTAAAATGCAAAAAAATTGTACTTTATTTGTGATAGAGTAAGGCCAATAGGCCATAACCAAAACAGGAAGTGAGAGGAAATCCCTCCAACCTGAGGGAATCCCTGGTTGTCACCAGAACTAGTGTCCCCATTGGAAGATTTCCCCTCTATTACTTTTCTGGGGACAACCCAAAATTTGTGATTTTCTTTTACTTTCACTTTTCGATGATAATGGTAAACAATCCAAATGCCGCGTACACACGATTGCACAACAAAATCCATGGGATTTTTTCCGACGGATGTTGGCTCAAACTTGTCTTGCATACACACGGTCACACAAAGTTGGTTAAAAAATCTGAATGTCAAGAACGCGGTGACGTACCACACGTACGACGAGCCGAGAAAAATGAAGTTCAATAGCCAGTGCGGCTCTTCTGCTTGATTCCGAGCATGCGTGGCACTTTGTGCGTCGGAATTGTCTGCACACGATCGGAATTTACGCAAACGGATTTTGTTGTCGGAAAATTTGAGAACCAGATTTCAAATTATGTGCGACGGAAATTCCGATGGAAACTGTCCGATGGAGCCTACACACGGTCGGAATTTCCGACAACAAGCTCAGATCGCACATTTACCGTTGGAAAGTCTGACCGCGTGTACACGGCCAAAGAGTAATTCTCCCTAACAGGGGCACAGAGAGTAAGAAAAACTGACAGGGGGTTTTAATCCTTCTCTACTCTATTCAACATTTAAAAAAAGTTTTGCCTTTGGTGACACTTTGAAATACAGGGACACAGATGGCAAAAAAAACTGACAGGGGTTATAACCCTTCCATACTGTAGCCAAAATGAAAATAATGCCTTTTGCCAGGAGTGGGCTTTAAATTAAAAGATACTTAAAAAAAACTATTCAGAAATCAATGCTAATAATGGTATTCAGTTGCTCCCACTCTTTGCCCATTGTTGCTTGTACTGAAACAATCCGTCTTCTGTTCTCTCACCCTTTAAACTAATCAGAGGGACACTATTACATTGCTCATTCACTAGGACAGAGCACATGGCTCTCCTACCAGCCCTGGTGCCAGCTGCAACGGAGAAGAGGGCAGTGAGGAAGTGATGGAAAGGTATCAGTGGGTTGGGGGATTGAAAAAAACATTTGTCCTAAATGGGTAAAATGTGTTTCTTTCCAAGGGAAAGACATTAATTAAGGCAAAGTCCTCCTAAATTGCCTACTGCCTAGGTGTACTTTCGGGGACGGGGCACACACCCTTGTTGCCTCTCATAATGCAGAGCTGGTCCATATTGCCAAAAATGTTGTGCCGTCACCTGGGAAATGAGGATGGACTCAGGTTTTACATAGGGTGGCTTGGCTGACAAAGTCAAAATGTACATTTTTTACAAGGCCCGGGGCTGTAGGAGCACAGTGTACAAATAAAACTTCATATTTTTAATCCGCTAATGATAATAATTCCTAATATTATGAATAGTTCATAGTAGATAATCGCGTACAACTGGACTTGTTCTGTAATATTGAACACACTGCTTAAAGTGGAGTTCCACCCAAAAATGGAACTTCCACTTTTTTGGATCCTCCCCCCCCCCTTCGGTGTCACATTTGGCACCTTTCAGGGGGGAGGAGGGAGCAGATACCTGTCTAATACAGGTATTTGCTCCCACTTCCTGGCATAGATCTCCGCGGCGTTCGCGGTGACAGACGCCACTTCCGGCGCCTACTCTGTCCTCCCCCGCTGTCTTCTGGGAGACAGAAGACAGCAGGGACCAGTGAGGACGTACAGTGCAACTTGCGCATACGCATTAGGGAACCAGGAAGTGACGCCCCACGGCTTCACTTCCTGATTCCCTTACCGAGGATTGCGGCAGCCGAGAGCCGACGGACAGATCGGTTTTGGCTGCCGACATCGCGGGCTCCCTGGAGAGGTAAGTGTCCCTATATTAAAAGTCTGCAGTATTTGTAGCTGCTGGCTTTTATATTTTTTTTTTTATTTTTTTTTTTATTCGGCACTGCGTCGCTTTAACTGACAATTGCGCGGTCGTGCGACGTGGCTCCCAAACAAAATTGACGTCCTTTTTTTCCCACAAATAGAGCTTTCTTTTGGTGGTATTTGATCGCCCCTGCGGTTTTTATTTTTTTGCGCTATAAACAAAAATATAAAATTATTTTTTATTTTTTTATAATAAATTCAAAAAATATATAAAAAATTTTTTTTTTTCCCAGTTTAGGCCGATACGTATTCTTCTACATATTTTTGGTAAAAAAAATCGCAATAAGCGATTATTGATCGGTTTGCGCAGAAGTTATAGCGTTTACAAGATAGGGGATAGTTTTATAGCATTTTTATTAATAATTTTTTTTTTATTATTAATGGCGGAGATCTGCGATTTTTTTTGTGACTGCGACATTATGGCGGACACATCGGACATTTTTGACACATTTTGGGACCATTGTCATTTTTACAGCAATTAATGCATTTAAATGCATTGATTTCTGTATAAATGACACTAGCAGTTTAGGGGTTAACCACAAGGTGGCAGTGTAGGGTTAAGTATGCCTAGGGGTGTATTTCTTACTGTGGGGGGGCGTGGCTGTCAGCTAGTGAATGCTGATCTCTGCTCCAATCACAGGGAGCAGAGATCGGCGTCACTAGTTGCTAGGCAGAACAGGGAGATGCTGTTTATCTCGGCATCTCCCCATTCAGCCGCTCCGTGAGACGATCGCGGGAGTCCCCGCGGCGATCGAGTCCGCGGGGACCGCGGCCGGACTCACGGGGGTCCCGACCGGCGCGGGAGCGCGCCGCTCCCGATGGCACGGACAGGCGAAAGGAGGGACGTATATATACGCCCTCCTTACCATATATACTCGAGTATAAGCCGAATTTTTTCAGCACATTTTTTTGTGTGCTGAAAATGCCCCCCTCGGCTTATACTCGAGTCAAGCATTTTTCTGCTGCAGAAAATGACATTTTCCGAACCGACTTTGGGGCCCTGTATCTCGGGGCCACTTGGTGATAGGAACCCCAAATTTGGTGTGCAAACCCAGTGGAACTAGCACTACAACATATTCAATACAACATAATCCATATAGTTGGGGTTCTTAGCACCAAGTGGCCCCCGAGATACGGGGGCCCCAAAGTCGGTTTGGAAAATGTCATTCTCTGCTGCAGAAAAGTGCTTGACATATCTCCTAGATGCCCCCTAGCTGCAGCCACAATTTGGGGTTTCTGGACCCAAAGGGTCCTGAAATGACATTGCTGCAGATGGACACAGTTGACCGACTTTGGGGCCCCGTATCTCTGGGCTACTTAGTGCTAGGAACCCCAGCATATGTTGTAGTGCTAGTTCCACTGGGTTTGCACACCAAGTTTGGGGTTCCTAGCACTAAGTGGCCCAGAGATACGGGGCCCCAAAGTCGGTCAACTGTCGAGCATCTAGGAACCCTTAACTACAGAGTTTAAAGTTCAGGGGACCTATGGCTGCAAATGGGCACAGTGAGGCTGCAAATGGGCACAGTGAGGCTGCAAATGGACAAAGTGAGGCTGCCAACGGGCATTGTTGACCGCCTTTTCAACTTACAGTAGCTGCGCATTCCTCACCCTAGGCTTATACTCGAGTCAATAAGTTTTCCCAGTTTTTTTGTGGTAAAATTAGGTGCCTCGGCTTATATTCGGGTCAGCTTATACTCGAGTATATACAGTAAGTTGTGAAACGTCCTAAACATTACAGAACAAGTCTAACTGAATGTGACTATTATGAGCGATGTCATGTTGTGGATAAATCACATATATTACATTTAGATATATTTTATTTTTAATATTTTCAACCAGCAGATAGAGCTCTATGCAGCTGGAGTCTCATATAACAGCTGTTTTGCTATACAGACGTGAATGATCTGCTGGTGTAGATGACAACATCCTACTGTATTAATACAGAAAGCATAAAAGGTAGTGCTGGGCTTTCTTATTAGACACCTATACAAAAAAAAATGATGCTTCCAAACCTAATGATATGTATACACCATGTCATAAATGTTTACCTTTAAAATAAAGACTTAGAAAAATACAGAAATAAAAAAACTTTATAAACTTAAAAAATGACCTAAACCTATCTTAATTTCCCTTTTCCGTTACATAATTTGGGTAATTATTTTAATTTGGAATCTGGGAACTCCACTGTTTGACACATCTTATGATTCAACCAAACCTAGAACGGTGGAACTCCATGGTGAAGTCTCTCAAGGCTTGAAGGACATCATTGGGATGAATCAGATCACTGGGGGTCGATGAAGGAGGATGTTGGACACCTGCCTCTTCCTGAAAAAACAAAGACCATCAGAAGACACCGGAACTGAAGGCATAAGAGAAATATATAGATACACCTTATCAACAATGGCTTCATAGAAATTCGGACAATTCTACTAACAACAAAGTGTTCATATACTCAATTCCAAGTACACACATGATTTAGTTGTACTCCACCAGTAGTCAGAGTTTACATCATAGCTCTTATAGAACAAATCATATTATTCCCTATACCCCAGAGGACCCTTAATTGGACAATCCAATGTCTCCATCACACACTTGAGACAATTTCTTGTGTTGCTAATTAATCCTATGGTATATTTTGGGGTTGTGGGCAATAACTGATGATCCCGAAAGAAGTCCATACAGCATACCAGTCTTCATGTAGAGCAGTGGTTCTCAACCCAGTCCTCATGTACCCCCAACAGGCCATGTTTTGGGAATATCTCTTATGCTGTGTACACACGGCTGGACTTTGACAGCAAAGTCCGTCGGACAATTCGACCATGTGTGGGCTTCTTTGGACCTTTGCTGCCGAAAAATCAGACGGACTTTAGATTTAGAACATGTTTCAAATCTTTCCGACAGACTCGACTCCGGTCGAAAAATCCGTTCGTCTGTATGCTGGTCCGATGGACGAAAACCGACACTAGGGCAGCTATTGGCTACTGGCTATGAACTTCCTTATTCTAGTCCAGTCGTACGTCATCACGGTCGAATCCGTCGGACTTTGGTGTGATTGTGTGTAGACAAGTCCGATTTGATGGAAGTCCGTCGAAAGTCCGTCAAAGTCTGACGGAATTCAGTCCGTCAAAAAGTCCGGTCGTGTGTACAGGGCATTAGATAAAATAGCTGTCCAAATACCAAGCCATTGACTCTGAATTAAAGCACCTGTGCAAAATAAAGGAAAACCTGCAAACATGGCCTGTTGGGGGTACTTGAGGACTGGGTTGAGAAGCACTGAAGTAGACAACTCTTAAAGCGGAACTTCACTCTCTCAATCAATATTGACTATATTTAATCCTTATGCTGCTAGCATTAGTAAATAGATAGGAAAGTATATCATATTTGCTACTTTTAAACTTTTTTTTTTTACATTTCTTCAGTGACTCCCTGGTTTCCATGCCTAGACAAATGATGTCATACATCCCAGGAGTCTTCAGTAGGGGAGGAGGTGCTTTCTCACCTAAGCACACCGTCTCCTGTTTGCACGCCTGAGCTAAGGGCAGATAGATTCCAGGAAGTAAATGCTACATGAATCATCTGCCCTTACTCAGGATGGCGACGGCTAGAAATGCTAGGGGGGGGTGTTTTTCAAAGTGATTTCTTAGCAAAATAAAGCATGGCGACATGGATGGATGGGGAAGTTTGCGTTGAATATTAAAAATGAATTAAATAGCGTTTTTGGTGCTCAGATGAAGTGTAGTTTAATTCAGTTACACAATATCAGATGGATATTGGATGTGACTGAATTGCTTTACATTTCAGTGCTTGGGATAAAGGAGGGAAGCTTTACCTGCAGAGACTCATCATGTTGTCTGTACTTCAAGAAAAAGTCCACCAGTTTGTACACATCGTCCTCCACCTCTATCCGGAGGGCCTAGAAAACAACAAGATATCTCACAAGTCATCGTTACATAGTAGGTGAGGTTGAAAAAAGACACAAGTCCATCAAGTTCAACCTATGTGTGTGATTATATGTCAGTATTTATTACATTGTATATCCCTGTATGTTGTGATCATTTAGGTGCTTATCTAATAGTTTCTTGAAACTATCGATGACCCCCGCGGAGACCACCGCCTGTGGAAGGGAATTCCACATCCTTGCTGCTCTTACAGTAAAGAATCCTCTACGTAGTTTAAGGTTAAACCTCTTTTATTCTAATTTTAACGAGTGGCCACGTTTGGTTTCAATTTATTAGTGTATCTAAATCAGCTAGTACATTTAACACTCAACACCCACCCTCCCAACCCCCCAAGATTAACAGCTTCAATACAGGGCACTTTTACCCCCTTCCAGCCCAGGCCAATTTTCAGCTTTCAGCGCTGTCGCACTTTGAATGACAATTGCGCGGTCATGCAACAGTACAGTACAGTACCCATATGAAATTTTGATAATTTTTCTCACACAAATAGAGCTTACTTTTGGGGGTATTTATTTAATCACCACTGTTTTTAAATTTTTTGCTAAATAAATGAAAAAATACCAAACATTTTGAAAAGTAAAACATGTTTTTTCTTCGTTTCTGTTACACAATTTTGCAAATAATCTTTCTTCATAAATATAGGCCAAGATGTATTCTGCTACATTTCATTGGTGAAAATAACCTAAATCAGTGTATATTATTTAATCTGTATTAAAGAGTCCACAAAATATGGTATATATATCTGAACATCGATCAATCCTGAAAATGCCAGGACAGTACAAATATCCCCCAAATGACCCCTTTTTGGAAGGTAGACAGTCCAAGGTATTTAGTAAGAGGCAAAAGCAAGTTTTTTGAAGTTGTAATTTTTTGGTCACAATTTTTTTGGAAAATTAAGACATTTTAAAAATATGTTTTTTTTAATATTTTTATTTCCTTTCAATTTTTTTTTATTACATATTTTTTCTTTTTTTTTTAACACACTGTGACCAAAGCAATACAGTGTTACCATAGTAACACTGTACTACTCTGAGAAAGTGATCAGGTTTTTTTTTTTTTTTTTTTTTTACACATTATGAATGCTTATACCAATGAATTTCATTGGTATAAGCAACCATTTTTACTGAATGAAACCGATTCATTCAGTGAATATTGTTGTGATTGACTGTGATTGGCCGCAGCTAATCACATGGTACAGATGGGCAGTAATTGGCCCTGTGTACCATGTGATCACTGTGACAAATCACAGCTAGCAACACAAATGTACACAATGGATGGCATGAAAGAAAGCCATCCATTGTGTACAATTTTCATGATTAGTCACAGCGAACACATGGTACCGGCAGCAGGATGGTGCAGTGATCTGTCATCAGCTGTTTCTGGTGGGACTGTACACGAGGCGCTTTCATATGACGTCCACCCGGAATGACAAAAGTCTCGTCCGGCCATCATTTTGCAATTGGTTAACAATGCTGCTGTCCAAAGGTGACCCTGTGCTCCTTTGTCCAGAGTGGGGGCACTCTAATACAGAAGGTGTGTTACTGGCGAGATCACCAGGTGAAAACAGAGGGAAGAAAGCCTAAAAAAGAAACTAATGCAGCCACCACATCTAAGGATTGGTAAGCTGCAATATATTACATTTTTTGATTTTGGTTTTAATACCGCTTTAAGCTAAACATTTAAATATACATTTTGCAAAGCCATTGACCCTGAGTTAGAGTTTTGTATTTTTGTTCAAACTTTTTAAAGTCTATAAGAAATGTTATAATTACAAGCATTAACTTTTTCTGAATTTCTACATACCCCAAATATGGAGTCCAGTTTCATAAGGGAGCGATCGTCTTTCTCCAAAGGAGACAGGAGCTGAAGCAGTTTATTCTCTATGAGAAAGCCCTAAAAAAAAAAAAAAACAGAAACAATCTTATTGGTGACGTAAATTACAAAAGGCATAAAATTTGTTCAATTGACCAAGCTTCAACGCCAGCTTAAGCGTTCATGTGGACAGAAGTTCTAGTCAAAATCAGTGTTTTCTATTCAAAAAACATGCAGCTGTGTTCAAATAGAAAAAGCATTGTTTGCCATAAAAAGGCTGCAATTGGCCTGCTTTGTCTACAGTTGAAGTGCACCTTAAAGGATAAGTACACCCTAACACTAAAATCTCTACATCTACAGATATCCACAATCTAACACTAACCTATCTAGCCCTGTAAAGAAGAAATTGCTATATATATATATACCTTTTTTGAAGCCACTCTGGTCCTGTCCTACACTGAGATGTGGAGATGGGTGCAGAGAAGACAGCCGACAACGGAAGCCCCATAGTAACTCTATGGGTGACGCCACTTCTCATTCATTTCACAGCCGTTGTCGGCTGTGTCCTCTGCAGAGGTTCCACTGCTGGAGACTGGGCCGGAGAGGCTTCAAAAAAAGGTATGTATACCGATCTCTTCTTTACAGGGTTAGATAGGTTAGTCTTAGCTCGTGGATACATGTAGACGTAGCGATTTTAGTATTAGGGTGGACTTCCCCTTTAACTACTTGCCGACCAGCCGTCATCATTATACGGCGGCAGGTTGGCTCTCCTGCGCAAACCGCCGTAGCTGTACGGCGGCTCGTGCAGGCACAGTTGCGGGTGCGCGCCCCGCGGGGTCGGGCAGACTCGATGTCCGCCGGCGACCTGCGATCGCCTAGTACAGAGGCAGAACGGGGATCTGTTTTTGTAAACAAGGTGGATCCCCATTCTGACAGATGACAGACACACACTTATAGATCCTGTCCCGTCCCCTTTCAAGGTATTCCTGGAGCTCCTTCTTCACCAACGGACGAAAGAACGGGACATCTCAGCATCTAGAAAGACTTAACTCTATGGGGAACCTTTTTGGCTTGTGGTGAGATGTTTACCTTTATTTGAGCCCCCCCTCTGATCCATGGCTGAGGAGCTGTTATACTCATTCCCATGCGGTTGTGGAGCCCACATTGAGAGACAGCTAGGCTTGCTGGTATCTATCTGAAGGAGCTGCAGTTTTTATCCCCCATGCTGCTGAGGAGCGGTTGTTGAAAAAAATACCTAGGCTTGTTTAATCTAACTATATGCTCGTTTTGTTATACAACACTCGCAAACCGAGTCAGAATTGCTAATCCTTTAAAACGCTTGTTAACCGCGTTATTCATAAACAAAGGTTCGACTGTACTTATATTATTGAGAACGCAAGAAAAGAAGGGGGAACTCCCTTGAGTGGAGGTGAACTCCAGAAGTCCAAATTGGGCAGGAACAGTCAAGAACTATGGTTGAGGGACTCGGAGGCCTCTGATCTGGAGTCCCTAAGAGATAGAACGAGCCTACAAGACTCCACCTACAATTAAAATGCCCCTTCCCTTCCCTGCTCTCTTACAGATTCATCACACAGCAGTTCCAGGATCTGTTTCACAGTCCGCGGGGAGAATGGCTGAGATGCAGAACTCGGGCTTTCCTCATCCGTAGCTTTTACCGGATCTCTCTGTCCATCAGCAGCTGACACAAAAGAAGAAAGAGAAACATTAGCTCTAAACCAAACTTCTGAAGTAATAAGAACATTTACCGGTGTATTATATAGAACATGCATATCTCACCCATGGAATCAGCACAAACCTTTATTTCTCCTTGTTTTCTGCACTTCCTGCCTCGTTTATACATTAAAAAAGACCTATACAGTTGGCGTTTGCTTTTCTTTAAAATACTTAATAAAACTGATTGTAAACAAAAAAAAAGACCTAAACATAAATCAGAACTCCAGGATTAAAAATAAACTGTCCAGCTGCAGCATAAAATAAGAAAAGCGACTTGTGCTGCTAAATATTTCATTTTAGATAAAGTAAGAGAGGGTTAAAACCCCTGTCCATTTTTATTTTTTCTTTGCCATTCGTTTCCCATTGAGGATTCCCCTTCACTTCTTGTCCCATTGAGGATTTCCCTTCACTTCCTGTCCCATTGAGGATTTCCCTTCACTTCCTGTCCCAGTGAGGATTTCCCTTCACTTCCTGTCCCATTGAGGATTTCCCTTCACTTCCTGTCCCAGTGAGGATTTCCCTTCACTTCTTGTCCCGTTGAGGATTTCCCTTCACTTCCTGTCCCGTTGAGGATTTCCCTTCACTTCCTGTCCCGTTGAGGATTTCCCTTCACTTCCTGTCCCGTTGAGGATTTCCCTTCACTTCCTGTCCCGTTGAGGATTTCCCTTCACTTCCTGTCCCGTTGAGGATTTCCCTTCACTTCCTGTCCCGTTGAGGATTTCCCTTCACTTCCTGTCCTATTGAGGATTTCCCTTCACTTCCTGTCCCAGTGAGGATTTCCCTTCACTTCCTGTCCCAGTGAGGATTTCCCTTCACTTCTTGTCCCATTGAGGATTTCCCTTCACTTCTTGTCCCATTGAGGATTTCCCTTCACTTCCTGTCCCATTGAGGATTTCCCTTCACTTCCTGTCCCAGTGAGGATTTCCCTTCACTTCCTGTCCCGTTGAGGATTTCCCTTCACTTCCTGTCCCGTTGAGGATTTCCCTTCACTTGCTGTCCCGTTGAGGATTTCCCTTCACTTCCTGTCCCGTTGAGGATTTCCCTTCACTTCCTGTCCTATTGAGGGTTAACCCTTCACTTCCTATCATGTTGAGATTTCCCTTCACTTCCTGTCCGGTTGAGATTTCCCTTCACTTCCTGTCCCGTTGAGGATTTCCCTTCACTTCCTGTCCCGTTGAGGATTTCCCTTCACTTCCTGTCCCGTTGAGGATTTCCCTTCACTTCCTGTCCCGTTGAGGATTTCCCTTCACTTCCTGTCCCGTTGAGGATTTCCCTTCACTTCCTGTCCCGTTGAGGATTTCCCTTCACTTCCTGTCCCAGTGAGGATTTCCCTTCACTTCCTGTCCCGTTGAGGATTTCCCTTTCACTTCCTGTCCCGTTGAGGATTTCCCTTCACTTCCTGTCCCGTTGAGGATTTCCCTTCACTTCCTGTCCCATTGAAATTTCCCTTCACTTCCTGTCCCACAGCAGGAAGTGACAGGAAACCCCTCCACACTGATGGGGAAATCCCTGGTTGTCACCAGAGCTACTGACCCCATTGGAATGTTTCTCCTCTATTCCTGTTCTGACAACTAAAAATGTGGTATTTTCTTTCATTTTTACTTTTGGCGATAACAATCACCACGTCAATAAGTAGGAGCAAGCCTCTATAACAAGGAGCACTAACAATAAAAACCTGACAGGTATTCTATTCCCTCTTCACACCACCCACAGCTAAAAAGTTTTTCTTTCAGTTCTACTTTAAAATTGGATATGAAGATGAAGTGTTAGACATGTGCAGAACAGAAAAATTTGTTTTGTATATATACATTATATTACTAATTTTGTTTAGTTACGGAATTAGTTTAGTATCGTTCAGAATTTGTTTAGTTTCATTTTCATTATATTTCGTTTAGTTTATTACTGTATATACGTGAGTATAAGCCGACCCGAATATAAGCCGAGGCACCTAATTTTACCACAAAAAAATGGAAAAACGTATTGACACCAGTATAAACCTAGGGTGAGAAATGCGCAGCTACTGTAAGTGGAACAATGCCCATTTGCAGCCTCACTGTGCCCATTTGCAGCCTCACTGTGCCCATTTGCAGCCATAGGTCCCCCAAACTTCAAACTTGGTAGTTAAGGGTTCCTAGATGCCCCCTATCTGCAGCCAACGGGTCCTGAAATAACATTGCTGCAGATAGACACAGTTGACCGACTTTGGGGCCCCGTATCTTGGGGCCACTTGGTGCTAGGAACCCCAAATTTGGTATGCAAACTCAGATACGGGGCCCCAAAGTCGGTTCGGAAAATGTCAAGCACTTTTCTGCAGCAGAGAATGACATTTTCCGAACCAACTTTGGGGCCCTGTATCTCGGGGCCACTTAGGGCTAGGAACCCGATCTGGATATATTGTAGTGTTGGTTCCACTGGGTTTTTACACCAAATCTGGGGTTCCTAGCACAGAGAGGCCCCGAGATACGGGGCCCCAAATTCGGGTCGGAAAATGTAATTTTCTGCTGCAAAAAAGGGCTTGACTCGAGTATAAGCCGAGGGGGGCACTTTCAGCACAATAAAATGTGCTGAAAAACGCGGCTTATACTCGAGTATATACAGTAATTTTCGAACAAATTGAAGTTGATAAACTCCCCTCCATGGCCCACGTCACCACCTGTCCCCTCACAATTACTGCGACCACCTTCCCACTCTATCCTAAACTCACTAACCCACATCTTCAACCTCTCCCTCTCCTCCGGCACCTTTCCTTCCCCGCTCAAACGTGCACCGGTTACCCCCATACTTATAAAAACCCTCACTAGACCCCACCTGTTTGAATAACTTAAGACCCATCTCCCTGCTCCCATTTGCCTCCAAGCTCATCGAAGGCCTCGTCCATGACCGAATGAGTCGCTGCCTCACGGACAACAACCTTCTCGACCCCCTACAGTCTGGCTTCCACCTACAACATTCTACTGAAACTGCCCTACTAAAACTCACCAATGACCTACTAACTGCTAAAGCCAAATGCCATTACTCCATACTCATACTCTTAGACCTCTCTGCTGCCCTCGACACAGTTGACCGCCTGCTCCTCCTCAGCAAACTACACTCCCTTGGCCTCAGTGATTCTGCTTTATCCTGGTTCTCCTCCAACCTCTCTCAGCGCGCTTTCAGTGTCACTTACAACTCCATCTCCTCCGCTCCTCTTCCCCTCTCAGTTGGGGTACCCCAAGGCACCGTCCTTGGGCCCCTCCTATTCTCGCTCTATACCTCTTCCCTGGGCAAGTTGATAACCTCCTATCACTTTCCAATACCACCTCTATGCCGATGACACCCAGATCTATTTCTCCACTCCTCAACTCACCCCCTCGATCTCCTCACGGATCTTAAACTTACTGAATGACATATCGGTATGGATGTCACACCACTTTCTCAAACTTAATCTTTCTAAAACTGAGCTTGTTATATTTCCTCCTTCCTGGTCCCCCCCCCCCCCCCACCATGACTTTACCATTAAGATCAACAGCACAACCATTGGTCCCTCCACACATGCCAGGGTGCTGGGTGTAATCCTTGACTCTGACCTCTCCTTCAGCCCCCACATCCAATCACTGGCTAAATTCTGCCACCTTCACCTCCACAACATCTCCAGAATTCGACCCTTCCTGACTAATGACGCCACAAAGCAACTTATTCACTCCTTGGTTATTTCCTGCCTTGACTACTGCAACTCTCTCCTTAATGGCATACCATTACGCAGGCTATCCCCCCTTAAGTCTATTATGAATGCTGCTGCTAGACTAATACACCTTACTAACCGATCCGTGACTGCTGCCCCTCTCTGCCAATCCCTTCACTGGCTTCCCCTACCCCACCGTATAAAATTCAAAATGCTAACCACAACATACAAGGCCATCCACAACATCGCCCCCAGCTACATCACAAACCTCATTTGCGAATATCCCCCAAATCGTCCCCTCCGCTCCTCCCAGGACCTCCTGCTGTCTAGCTCCCTTGTTACCTCCTATCATGCTCGCCTTCAGGACTTCTCCAGTGCCTCTCCCATCCCCTGGAACTCCCGATCAACCCCTAACCTGTCCACATTTAGGAGATCCCTGAAAACTCACTTATTCAGGGAAGCCTATCCCACACCCACCTAACAACTGTCCCCGAGCCACCCCCATCAAATCATTCCCCGCATCTATTACCATTTGTACCAACACCCCTCCCCTTAGAATGTAAGCTCTACGAGCAGGGCCCTCCTGTCCCTTCTGTATTGAACTGTACTGTAATTGTGCTATCCCCCCTCTACATTGTAAAGCGCTGCGTAAACTGTTGGTGCTATATAAATCGTGTATAATAATAATAATAATAATTACAAATTTTCAAAACGGTTAGAATTTGGATCTGTCGAAAAATGATCAACCAGTTTGGAATTCTGTGTGAAGAATAGCTGGTTGTTAAGCAGCGGATTGGGAAACCGGACGCTGCGTCCTTAACAACCGATTAATCATCAGCTGTCAGCAGGCTTTCCCATCGACAGCTGAAATGTACACAAACTTTCGAGTCTGATATGGATTCAAAGGGGAACCCCACCTCAAAATTGAAAAAAAATGGCGTAGGACCCCCCCCCCCCCCCAAAATCCATACCAGACCCTTATCAGAGTATGCAGCACGGCAGGCCAGGAAAAGGAGGGGTGAGCATGCGCCCCCCCCCCCTGAATCATACCAGGACACATGCCCTCAACATGGGGGGGTGCTTTAGGGCAGGGAGGCTCTGCCCCACAACCCTAGGCTGTGGTTGTGGGGGTCTGCGGATGGGGGGGATTATCGGAATCTGGAAGCCTCCTTTAACAAGGGGGCCACCAGATACCGCCCCCCCCCCCACGTATAATAATTATAGTCAAATAAATTAGTACTTTTTATTACACATTTAATATAAATATCGCATTACAATTGTTTGATTAAGAAACCTAATCTTTCAGGAAAACTTCATGTAGCTCCATATTTGTGTTTCCCACAATATCAGTGTGGTCAGGTTTATCTAATACAAGACACAACTCTCACCTGCAGCAGACATGACTTCGTGTGCCAGCTCGCTGGCAGTCTTTTGCTGCTTAGGTTGAGGTACCAGAGGCCCGACATTGTCCATAAACTGAAGATCTGGAGCAATCCATGGCAGGCCAAGCTGCTGCTCTTGGATGATTTGATCGGCGTCCAGTGCTCGGTACACCAGCTGTTTGATCTCCTCCTCATTCATTATCCAGATGTCCTGGAACTTCTTAGCATCCACAGAGGCAAAATGTCTACCAAGAAAGTTACATGTTCAGTACACCGCCCACTATCTACGACCTTAGATATAGTAACAGTATTTTTAAAAGGGGTATACCTACCTCCTCTGCACAATGGTATTGCAGAGTGGTCTCTTACCTCCTTTTCTGGAATCCCCGCTGACACTGTTCACTCTTCTTCTCCTCTGGGTGCCCCCACAGCAAGCCAAGTGCTGGGAAAGCAGCCATGCGGGCATGCTCCCAAGCTGGGCTGTGTGTGTCAATAGACTCTCATGCGTCCTCGCAGCTAAGCCAGGACCCCTGCTCAATCCTCACAGGATTTGACTGACAGCAGCAGGAGCCAATGGTTCCTGCTGCTGTCAGGGTCTCCTATGAGAGTAGGAAGACTGGGGAGAAGAGCTACATTGGATTGTGAGACGAGACAGGTAAGTATTCTAGGGGGCACAAGGGGTGAAACGTTTTGCATACATGAGACCAGTACTAACGGGACCAGTACTTCAGTTCTTCTGTTCTCTCTATTTACTCATTCCAGAAAGTTTTATGTCTTTATGTTAACATTTCAACATATGTCTGCTTCAAGGCACTCAATAAATCTCTGTTTGTATCATAGGTGTGCGCACAGGGTGTGCCAGGTATGCTTGGGCACCCTATGTGGTGCAGATTCCCCCTGTTTAGACCCCTGATATTTCACCAAAGCCCTCTAAGGGGGCTCCTAAAAATATTTTAAAATAATAAATTAAAAAAATAAAGCTGTAAAAATAAATAAAAAAAAAAAAACTATAGACACCATCCACTGCCCTACTGACACCAATCTCTGCCCTACTGACATTTTCCACTGCCCTACTGACACTGTCCATTGTCCTATTGACAACAATCTCTGCTCTACTGACACTGCCCACTGTCCTACTGACATCGCCCACTGCTCTACTGACACCAATCTCTGCTCTACTGACACCGTCCATTGCTCTACTGACACTGCCCACTGTCCTACTGACACCAATCTCTGCTCTACTGACACCGTCCACTGTCCTAATGACACCATCCACTGCTCTAATGACACCGCCCACTGTCCTACTGACACCGTCCACTGTCCTAATGACACCATCCACTGCTCTAATGACACCGCCCACTGTCCTACTGACACCGCCCACTGTCCTACTGACATCGCCCACTGCTCTACTGACACCAATCTCTGCTCTACTGACACCGTCCATTGCTCTTCTGACACCAATCTCTGCTCTACTGACACCAATCTCTGCTCTACTGACACTGCCCACTGTCCTACTGACACTGTCCACTGCTCTACTGACACCGTCCACTGTCCTACTGACACCAATCTCTGCTCTACTGACACCGTCCACTGTCCTAATGACACCATCCACTGCTCTAATGACACCGCCCACTGTCCTACAGACACCGCCCACTGTCCTACAGACACCGCCCACTGTCCTACAGACACCGTCCACTGTCCTACAGACACCGTCCACTGTCCTACAGACACCAATCTCTGCCCTACTGACACCATCCACTGCCCTACTGGCACGGTCCACCTAACGCCAATCTCTGCTCTAATGACACCGTCCACTGCTCTGCGGACACTATATATACACGCTCACATATGTGTTTGAGCTTTGGGGTGCAAACCATAATGCAATAGGCTGTGCACACCTATGGTTTGTATGTATAATGGCCAGAAAATAGAGCCGCGATCTCAATAAAAATATTTTGCACTTTGTATAAGGGTTTGAAGTTTTAGGGACGTGAGCTAAGGTCTACAATTATTGCTGCGAGTTCCTGCTCCCTTTTTGAATCAAATACTTTTTATTGAAAAAAATTGTTTTTTCATTTTACATTTTATACATCACAACAAAATAAATTTCTCCCCGGTTGTCAAATCTCACACATCCTGAGGTGCCAGTAGAAAAGGTTTAAGACGCCACTCATCCAGCCTGATCCAAGTAGAGTGTATATGACATCCTCAGTCAGCACTGCTCCGCTTCCTACGCCTACTGATGCATCTCGCCCTGCCCCAGTCGGGGCTCAGTCATAGAGGTCAGTGGAGCAGCGATGCCGTCATACACACGGATATGTACATTTACATGGATTTACATGGATTGGGCTGGGTGAGCAATATCTTAAACCTTTAAGACTGGTCATACATTACACATAACGACCACGGGCTGAAGGAAAGAAAATCGCTTGATTCCTTCATCAACACAGTCAGTGTTAATGGGGAAATCCTGTTGAGCTATTGTATTCTGACAGCGGGAGATTCAACTTCAGTACAACTAGCCTTCACCCATAATCGGATCAAAATTTGTCTGGGTCCTGCTAAACCAGATGAATTTCGATCTGTCTATGACCGGCTTAGAGCATAAAACACTCACTGAACAGCCATCTTGCATTAGCTCAATTACATTAGCTGGATTTGCTAATAAGGGGGAGGGGGGATGATGATTGAAGGCACCCAGCTGAGAATTTAGGTGACATGAAATAAGATGTCAGTCTGAGTGATATTGGTATCTTTATCGGGTTTGTCCAGTATCGGGACAGGCTCATCCAGCACCCAAGGCAAGGATCCAGAATTGTGCCCCCCTCCCCCACTGTTAATACATGTTGTAGATTGGGTGTACCACCCTGCATGTATTTGTTGCACTTTTGCGTCACTGCGCCCAGGCCAGGGCGCGCAGGGCAGGTGCCCCTCTTGCCCACCCCTTGTCCCATCTATGGGTTTAGTCAGTTATATTTTGGAAGAAATCTCAACACTCACCCAAAACTAGCTAAATGCAGCCAAGACATCTCTCTCTCTCTCTCAGCATTGGCTTAATGGACAGCATTGCAGCATTCAATTAATAGAAAATAACTGACCTTATCTTCCTCTGCAGTTCCTTGTATTGCTCCACAATCCTCTTAAAGTCATCAGTCAGAGACTGGTTGTCCTCCTTGTATTGCTTGATCTGTTTGTCCAGTTTTATTCTCAGATTGTTCAAAACATCTTGCAACCTGGCCAAGGTAAGTGAGATTGTACATGCGCTGGTTATCGGTTTCTGATAATTGACTTGGTTATTTTAGTCGCACAGATGTTTAGTATAGGTTGTTCCATATGTGTTACACAACTGTTACACCTGGAATATGAACTCATCACATCCGACAAAGTTATTGTAAACTGATGAACTCCAGACAAACAGCAAAGTACAGATTAAATACATACACAGAAGCTGTTTTACCCACCAAAGGATTTAGATTTCTGTCTATCCAGTTTTGAGATTTACACAGCTCTGTCTGGCAGGCCAGGAGACCTTATTTACCTTACCTGCTGTGGTGGCTTAGCTACTCTTTTTCAGGAGGGGGGCACAAAAAGTGGTAGGATGTTTTTTACCTTAATGCAGGGAATGTGTTAAAGGTAAAAACATTTTTACTTTAGAACCACTTTAAGTAAGCTCATCACACATGTTGGAATCTAATTGTCCAATCTCCATTAGGCCTACCAACAAGAATGTAGTGCAAGGACCTGTCTGATTGGATACACATTAATTGGATCGTTTAGGTAGGTCCTCATAGTACACGATTTTGGAAGACCTAAAGTTGAGTGTACAGAGAAAACATTTTAGCTAATAGGTAAGCAGCTTGCTGGGGACATTCACCCACCTTAACCACTTGCCATCCGCCGTATAGTAAAATGACGGCGGCTGGGTGGCACTCTCGTTCTGGGACGAGGATATATGACAGCACTCCAGAACGGCCGCTCTCGCGATCCCACGCCGTGTTCCTAGGAAATGGTGTGACCCCGATCTTAGTAAAGTGCCAATGACAAGGCTCTTTACCAATGGATCGACTGTGTCCAATCACAGCCGGTCACATGTAAACAAGAAAGTGCCATTTATCGGCTCTCCTCCTCTCACACTGACACTGTGTGGCGAGGAGAGCTGATCAGCGACATCTCCTCACAGGGGAGACTGTACATGTAGAGATACAAAAAAACAGTCACTTCCAGCGCTAATAGGTCTTCCAAGGTAAGCAAGACCTCATCTGGAATATGCAGTTCAGTTTTGGGCACCAGTTCTCAAAAAGGATATCGGGGAACTGGAGAAAGTGCAGAGAAGGGCAACCAAACTGATAAGAGGCATGGAGGAGCTCCGCTATAAGGAAAGATTAGAGGAACTGAATTTATTCTCTCTTGAGAAGAGGAGATTACGGGGGGATATTATCAACATGTACAAATATATAAGGGGTCCATATAGTGAACTTGGTGTTGAGTTATTCACTTTACAGTCAACAAAGAGGACAAGGGGGCACTCTTTACGTCTAGAGGAAAAGAGATTTCATCTCCAAATACGGAAAGGTTTCTTCACAGTAAGAGCTGTGAAAATGTGGAATAGACTCCCTCCAGAAGTGGTTCTGGCTAACTCAGTAGATTGCTTTAAGCAAGGCTTGGATACTTTCCTAAATGTACATAATATAACTGGGTACTAACATTTATAGGTAAAGTTGATCCAGGGAAAATCCGATTGCCTCTAGGGGGATCAGGAAGGTTTTTTTTTCCCCTGCTGTAGCAGATTGGAGCATGCTCTTCTGGGGGGGGGGGGGGGGGGGGGTTTGCCTTCCTCTGGATCAACTGTAGGTATAGAATTGGGTATATTGGATTGTACGATATTTTTTATTTTTATTTATTATTTCTTTTTTTTTATGGTTGAACTGGATGGACTTGTGTCTTTTTTCGGCCTAGCTACCTATGTAACTTTGTAAGGTGTGGAGTAACAGATGTCAGATAAAATGGTGGTGTGAAAGATATATATGGTATCCAAAACTGGGTGGATGCTGCCTTCCTCAACATCAACAATCCGAAAGGAACTACAAGAAAAACAGAAATGGAAGGCGCGCACACCTAGTGCATTACCAAAGATAATTTAATAATAAAGATGTTTTATATAAAAATGGGTACACTCAAAATGTAACTGACAAAAGGCCATAAAAACAATGCATAGACATGCACAGAACATGGGGTACAGCTAATGTGTTTCGGGGGTGCACCCCCTTCCTCAGAGCTGTACATGTCCATGCATTATTTTTATGGCCTTTTGTCAGATGCATTTTGTGAGTACCCATTTTTATATAAAACATTTCTATTATTAAATTATCTTTGGTAATGCACTAGGTGTGCACGCCTCCCATTTCTGTTTTTCTTGTAGAGACTGTACATGTAATCAGGGCACTGATCATCAGTGCTTTGAATACAGTACAGCCCCAGCAGTGCCCATCAGTGACAGCAATCAGCGCCCATCAGTGACACCAAACAGTGCCCATTAGTAATGCCAGTCAGTGCTGCCAGTCAGTGCCCATTAGTGCCTGCTCATCAGTGCCGCCTATCCGCGCCCACCAGTGTCATCAGTGATGCCTCATCAGTGCCCATATGTGCCGCCTCATGAGTGCCCATACGTGCAGCCTCATCAGTGCCCATACGTGCAGCCTCATCAGCGCACATCAGTGAGGGAGAAAAATTACTTATTTAAAAAACCTTTTTTTTTTATTAATTTTTTTCTGTATTTTTTCGGGTTTTTTTAGAAAAAAAAAAAAATCAACAGTGATTAAAATACCACCAAAAGACAGCTCTATTTGTGCGAATTTTTTTTTTCTATGGGTACAGTGTTGCATGACTACGCAATTGTTATTCACAGAATGACAGCGCTGAAAGCTGAAAATTGGCCTACGCAGGAAGGGGGTGAAAGTGCCCAGTAGGCAAGTGGTTAAAAGCAAAAACCATTGTCACCAAGATAGAATCTGGTCCAAATTTTTACAGCTGTCACCAGAACGAGTGGTGACAGGAACACCTGTTCTGGTGACAACTGTTCTGGTGACATTAGGGGCGATCAAAGGGTTGCCAAAATGTGTACCTAGCCTGTGTTTGTGTACTGTGTAGGAGGTGCTTTTGCTAGGGGAAGGCATGGATCCTGTGTCTCTGCTTCGCCTACTGACAGAACGGCGATCTGCCTTGTTTACAGCAAGACAATGATCCCAAACACAAAGTCAAGGAAACTCTCAATTGGTTTACAAGAAAGAAAATAAAGCTGCTAGAATGGCCCAGCCAATCACATGACTTCAACCCAATAGAAAATCTATGGAAAGAACTAAAGATAATTTTTTTAGAAGAGGCCTACGGAACCTTCAATATTTGAAGACTGTGGAAGAATGGGCCAAAATCACACCTGAGCAATGCATTTCTCCATACAGGAGGCGTCTTGAAGCTGTCATAACCAACAAAGGATATTGAACCAAGTATTAAATACATTTCAGTTAGCGTGCCTTTTTGTACCTCCCTTTCTTTGTGTGTTCAATACTTTTTCCCTGTGTCATTCAATTTTATTATTCATAACTTCATTTCTGAACTTATTTGTTTTGGTTTCTTTGTATGTATAGATTGCGTTGGTGGTTATCGACAACCCTTATATTTGCCTAGAAAAATGGTGACTTGTTTAACCACATGCCGACCGCGCTATAGTCGAAAGACGGCCACAGCGCGGTCGGCTTGTTCTAAGTGGACGTCCTACGGACGTCCTCCCAGAAACATGCTCCCGCGCGCCCCCTGGGGCGCGCACTCGGGAACATCCGTGACCGCCGGGTCCCGAGGACCCGGCGCATCACGGATCACGGTAAACAGCCGCTGATAGCGGCCGTTTACCACGTGATCGCTCCGTCAAATGACGGAGCGATCACATGTACACAAACCGGCGTCACGTCATGACGCCGGTTCCTCCCTCCCCTCTCTGTACCGATCGGTACAGAGAGGGGAGAAGCGGAGAGGGGGAGAGATGGGGCCAGCGCTGTGGGCTGGATGTGTAGTGCCCACAGCGCTGGCCAATACAATGCCACCGCTGTGCAATGCTCTGCAATCACTGTGTAATGCTCTGCCACCACTGCAATGCTCTGCCACCACTGTGCAATGCTCTGCCCCCACTGTGCAATGCTCTGCCCCCACTGTGCAATGCTCTGCCCCCACTGTGCAATACTCTGCCCCCACTGTGCAATACTCTGCCACCACTGTGCAATGCTCTGCCACCACTGTGCAATACTCCGCCACCACTGTGCAATGCTCTGCCCCCACTGTGCAATACTCTGCCACCACTGTGCAATGCTCTGCCCCCACTGTGCAATACTCTGCCACCACTGTGCAATGCTCTGCCACCACTGTGCAACGCTCTGCCACCACTGTGCAACGCTCTGCAACCACTGTGCAACGCTCTGCCACCACTGTGCAATACTCTGCCACCACTGTGCAACGCTCTGCAACCACTGTGCAATGCTCTGCCACCACTGTGCAATACTCTGCCACCACTGTGCAATGCTCTGCCACCACTGTGCAACGCTCTGCCACCACTGTGCAACGCTCTGCCACCACTGTGCAATGCTCTGCCACCACTGTGCAACGCTCTGCCACCACTGTGCAATGCTCTGCCACCACTGTGCAACACTGTAATACTCTGCCAATACTCGCCAATACTCTGCCAATACTCTGCAATAATTTTTAATAGAAACAAAGAATTTTTATTTATTTTTTACCGAATTTTCAGTATTTTTTGATTTATAGCGCAAAAAATAAAAAACCCAGCGGTGATTAAATACCACCAAAAGAAAGCTCCATTTGTGTGAAAAAAGGACACAAAATTCATTTGGGTACAGTGTTGCATGACGGAGTAATTGTCATTCAAAGTGTGAGAGCACCGAAAGCTGAAAATTGGTCTGGTTAGGAAGGGGGTTTAACTGCCCAGTGAGTATGTGGTTAAGACTTATTTTACCCACTGTATATACGTGATCCGGCACACAGGTGCCACCCTGTAGCAGTAAAACTGCTATAGGGTAGACCTGAACTGGTTAATAAGAGGTTCCTTTGGATGTGTCGGATTGCTGTAAAAAAAAAAAAATTTCCCTTCCCCTAAGAGTGGTGGTTGGTGAAGTTACCTTGTGATCTTTCTCTTCTGCTGGGATTTAGTGATGGTGTTCTCCTCATCCCTCTTCCTCAGCACTTGGAAGTTGTATTCCAATTTTTCTTGATTCAGTTGAAAGGTGGCTTTTATGTGTTGAAGCTGCTGCTGGAGGATCTGCGCCCATCAAAGAGAGGAAAATGATTAGATATGGTATCTGAGTGTGACCTCCAGACCTCAATTTATTTATTAGTATTACTGCTCCTGTGATGGCTCTCCCATAGATTAAAGTGGGAGCACAATTTATATAGGCACTTACACACCATCAGACTTTCCGCCAACAAAACCGTCGATTTTTGTTCAAAGGTTGTTGGCTCAAACTTGTCTTGAATACACATGGTCACACAAATGTTGGCCAACAATTAGGAACGTGGGAACGCGGTGACGTACAAGACGTACGACGAGCCGAGAAAAAGGGAGTTCAATAGCCAGTGCGGCTCCTTCTGCTTGATTCCGAGCATGCGTGAACTTTTGTGCGACAGACTTGTGTACACATGATCGGACTTTCCGACAACAAAGTTTTGTTGGCGGAAAATTTGAGAACCTGCTAGCAAACATTTGTTGGTGGAAAGTCCGACAGCAAATGTTCGATGGAGCATACACACGGTCGGACTTTCCGACAACAAGCTCAAATCCACCATTTCCCAACGGAAAATCCGACCGCGTGTATGCGGCATTAGACTTTCAAGTGGGACACACTTTCTATAGGCACTTCAACAATATAGTGCAACCATACTTTATATAAAAACTTTGACATTAGAATGGGACCACACTTTCTATAGGCACTTCAACAATATAGTGCAACCATACTTTATATAAAAACTTTGACATTAGAATGGGACCACACTTTCTATAGGCACTTCAACAATATAGTGCAACCATACTTTATATAAAAACTTTGACATTAGAATGGGACCACACTTTCTATAGGCACTTCGACAATATAGTGGGATTGTGCTTTATGTAGGCACTTTGACAATAGAATGGGGCCACACTTTACATAGGAACTTTGACATTAGCATGTACTATACTTTATATACTGTAGGCACTTTGACATTAGAATGGGATCACAATTTATATAGGCAGTTTGACATTAAAGTGGGACCACACTTTATATAGGCAGTTTGACATTAGAGTGGGACCACACTTTATATAGGCAGTTTGACATTAGAGTGGGACCACACTTTATATAGGCAGTTTGACATTAGAGTGGGACCACACTTTATATAGGCAGTTTGACATTAGAGTGGGACCACACTTTATATAGGCAGTTTGACATTAGAGTGGGACCACACTTTATATAGGCACGTTAACAATATAGTGGGACTGTGCAGTATATAGGCACTTTGACACTAGAATGAGACCACACTTTATACAGGCACTTTGACGTTGGAGTGGGGCTATACTTTACATAGTTACCTCAGTTATGAGTGGGGCTGCACTTTATACAGGTACTTTTACATTAGAATGGAACCACACTTTATATAGGCACTTTGACATGGTGTTAAGGTTATTTTTAACAAACATATGCAATTGTTCTTACAAAAATATATCAAGCAGGTTTTAATTAGGACTCCCTGATGGCAGCAGGTGGGAAGTTAGGGAATTGTACACTGGGTACACGCTCACCTGACAATCAGTCCTATATGAGCTTGTTGGACCCTCCAAAACTATGGGCATTAATATTGGGCTGGCCTGCCTTTATGGATACAATAGGCTCCACTCTTCTGGGAAGCCTTTCTACAAGATTTTGGAGTGGGTCTGTGGGAATTTGTGCCCATTCAGGAAAAAGAGCATTATAGTCTGGTGCTGAGTTGTTTGAGAAAACCTGGCTCACAATCAGCATTCCAATTAATGCCAAAGGTGATCAGTAGGGTTGAGATCAGGACTCTGTGGAGGCCACTCGACTTCCTCTACACCAAATGCATCAAACCATGACTTTATAGAGCTGGCTTTGTCTACAGGGGCACAGTGATGCTGAAACAGAAACAAACTTTCCCCCAAACTGTTCCCACAAGGTTGGAAGTGCCCACTTGTCTAAAATGTTTTTGTATAATGTAGGATTAACAGAACCCTTCAATGGAAACATCTGACCTCAATAATTTGGAGGGGCTTCTACATTTTTTTGGCCAGGAAGTGTGATGGTCCGTTTTTCACAAACTTTTGGCCATATAGCGCAAAAAGAGGGGGAATTACTTATCCGGCTGTTACAGGAGAAATACTGGGTCCCATGAATTGTAAACTTTATGATCAAGCATGTCTTCTGGAAACACTCGTTAAATACAACTACCACTAAGCCTCTCTCTTTCATTGTTATGTTATAGCAGTAGTAGAGTCTTGTACTGTGTTAGTCTAATGCCCCGTACACACGGTCAGAGATTCCGACCACAAAATCCATCAGACTTTTTCCGACGGATTTTGTCCGACACTGGTGTTGCATACACACGGTCGGACAAAGTTGTCGGAAAATCCGATCATTCTGAACGTGGTGATGTTTGTTGCGTACAACGGAACTACGTAGAGGCTATTAGCCAATAGGTTTGGTCTCGTAATTTGATCTGAGCATGCGTGGCACTTTGTCCGTCGGAATTCTCTACACACGATCGGAAAAAATCCGATCGGATTTTGTTGTCGGAAAATTTGAGAGCAGGATCTAAAATTTCCGACGGAAAAAGTCAGATGGAGCCCACACACGGTCAGATTTTCCGACAACATGATCCGATCGGACATTTTCCATCTGAATTTCCGACCGGGCGTACAGGGCATTAGATACTACTTTGTTAAATAAGTAATGAACCTAGGAAGATCTGGGGTCTGCTATAAGACACTTCTTCAAAAAAAAAAATAAATCCTTGTACCTTTTAAAAAAAAACTAAACTAGTATCACACATCTATATTTGAATGAGATAATATCAGTGATATATGGGGCCTATAAGTCAAAATAAATATGCTTTTTTAAGGTTCTCAATTTATGAACCTTGTTACAGCAATAAACAATTCAGCATGTGGGTATCGTGTGAACATGAATAGAAAATGTAACACTGACCTGCACATCGGTCTCCAGTTTGATTTTGATAATGTTGTATTCCTCACCATCCTGCACCCGGAGCTGGTTGAGCTGTTTCTCGCACTCCTCCACCTTCTTCATACGGTTTAACAGATTCTCCAGCTGCCATATACAATACACCCAATTAGAGGGCAGCTTATTCATTTACACTGATATAATCACCATTCTGATTAACATGCTGCTGTACAAATGTAGGGAATCTCCCCAGTGGACAGGGGTTCCAAATGATCACATATATCTAAAACAAACAAAAAAAAAAAAATAATA
The DNA here is from genome assembly GCA_028564925.1 of Lithobates sylvaticus. Taxonomy (NCBI): domain Eukaryota; kingdom Metazoa; phylum Chordata; class Amphibia; order Anura; family Ranidae; genus Lithobates; species Lithobates sylvaticus. The sequence goes on along the minus strand of CM053028.1, from coordinate 509,202,528 downwards.
ATAATTTAGTTCTCCTCTCTCCCTCCCTCCCTGCAATTTTCTGGGACACGTCACAGGACCCAGAAGATTGCCCGGCCATTGAGGAGGCGCAGTGCGACTCACGAATGCACAGTGCGCACCCGGCTGTGAAGCCCCAAGCTGTCACAGCCGGGTGCCCACACTTGCAATGTGGCGCTGGGGAGAGATAAGGGAGTGAAGTGATGATTCAGGCGGCCTCATTGCTGGATTGTAGGACAGCTGAGTGTGTGTTTATTAAAAATCAGCAGCTACACTTTTTGTAGCTACTGACTTTTAATAAACTCAAAAATGTCCGGAACTTCGATTTAATATTTTTTTTCAGAAAGCGGAAACTCTACATACAGTGCTGTGAAAAAGTATTTGCCCCCTGTTTTTTTTTTTTTTTTGCATATTTGTTACACTTACACTGATTCAGATCATAAAGCAAATTTTAATATTACACACAGATATCCGGGTAAATACAAAATGCAGTTTTTAAATGATGATTTCATTTATTAAGCGGGAAAAAAAGCTGTCCAAACCTGCATGTGAAAAAGTCTTTTTTTTTTGTGTTAGTTTTACGCCAGATGTAACTGGGCGCACGCCTTCCAAAAAGTTCAACTTTTGTCACGTCAGTCCACAGAATTGGACTGATGAGACAAAAGTTGAACTTTTTGGAAGGCGTGCGCCCAGTTACATCTGGCGTAAAACTGACACAAAAAACTAAAAAAATAAAAAGAAGATTATACCAACAGCCAAACATGGTGGTGGTAGTGTGATGGTCTGGGGCTGCTTTGCAGCTTCAGCACCTGGATGACTCGCCATAATTGATGGAGCCATGAATTCTGCTCTCTATCAGAAAATCCTGAAAGAGAATGTCCGGCCATCAGTTTGTGACCTCAAGGTATGCAGCAGGACAATAATCCAGAACACACCATCATATCAACCTCTGAATGGCTCAAAAAACAAAAAAAAAATGAGGTTTTAGAGAGGCCTAGTCAAAGTCCAGACCTAAATCCAATTGAGATTAGCAAAACACAGATCATTTGATCCTTTCCCGAGTGCTACACAGTGGCATATACTGTGGCTGCGCAGTACCCCTGGGGGGGTGGGGGGGGGGTAAGGCTATTTGGTGAGTGCAATCATAATAAGAGCACGGATAAGGTCATCACCAGCACTTTTATCACTCAAGAGGATAAGAAACACCATTATTTCTGCAAAGCACTGGAGACTTTTGAGAGCACAAGTCACTTTGTTTATTTTTTGTTTATTACGGCATAAAATGTGAAAAGTATTGTTTATATATTTTTAGTTTTTTTACTAACAATATCCTTTTTGGTGCACATCTTTTCTATCTTAATCACATTTCAGTTGGTTATTCCATCAATTGCCATCATTGTATGTTGTAAACATCAGTTTATTAGAGGGTCAAACCCCCCTCACTTATTACTAAGCAACGCATAATAGGAGTATGAGCACATACACGCCATTAATACACGTCCTCATTTACCTCGTAGGCATTTATAATATAGTGTTAAACTTTGCAGAGGGTGTAACACATTAGCACTAATCACCTCAATTATACAATAAGACTGTCATATATTCAATTATTTTTGGACACATTTTAGCACTTTAACCACTTAAGCCCCAGACCATTTGGCTGGCCAAAGACCAGAGCACATTTTGCGATTCGGCACTGCGTCGCTTTAACTGACAATTGCGACATGGCTCCCAAACAAAATTGACGTCCTTTTTTTCCGAAAAAATAGAGCTTTCTTTTGGTGATATTTGATCACCTCTGCGGTTTTTATTGGAGGACAGAAAAGTGTGGCGCGCTATGGTCCATGAGGTGATGAATAGTCGGACACGACTAAACTACTGAACAACAACAAGAATCTCAGGAGCCACTGTCCAACAACTGCTTTGGGGGAGACACGGTAGACAGGCTTGATGTTATGGGCTTTGGGTTTGTCTGTGCGTGTCAATACATGCAGAATTGAGAGGTTGGGATGTTGCTCTTCGTCAGGAGAAAGCACACATGGTAGCTCCTGTCAGGAAAGCACACAGAACACTTGCTAAATTGTGTTCAGTAGGGATTGCCTCAGGTGTGTTTGGATCCTAGGTCGATCCTCCCTGAGTGAGCTTACCAAGAAGCTGTCACCTGTACTGTGCCAATCATCTCCAGCCTGGGCATTTCTGGGCCCGTAGCCAGTTGTACACAAGTAATGCATGACGGCAGGATGGGGAATACCTTGGGCGCTTATGATAGGCCCAGTACTGTTACAGCTTCCTGATGCGCTTGGTCAGGTGGGTTCAGACTAGGATCTGAACACGTCTGAGCTCATCCCTCGTCTGCAGCCCCTTTTTTTTTATCAAGTGGGTTTAATATATATTATATTACAGCCCTCAAATTTTCCACTCGCCTACTCGCATTGTGCGAGTGGAAAATTGTTCCTGGTGAGGAGCTGGGCTGCCTGGGGTCATGGAGGGCGGGGGGGGGGGGCGAGTACAGCAGGCATGTGGGGTTGATCGGGAGCCGTTCTCCCATCGATCGCCCCAGGGGAAGAGAGCATGCAGCAAAAGAAAGCCGCGGGATTACAGAGCGGATAGTCCGCTGTTACAGCTGAGTTTACATTACAAGTATCTCCCCTCCGCTCGTGGTTACACAAAGCCCCGCCCCCTGACCCCGCGCCTGTGATAGACAGAATGCCAGTCCAATGCTGGGATGTGTTCTGTCTATCACAGGCGCGGGGTCAGGGGGCGGGGCTTTGTGTAACCACGAGTGGAGAGGAGATACTTGTAATGTAAACTCAGCTGTAACAGCGGACTATCCGCTCTGTAATCCCGCGGCTTTTCTCTTGAATGCTCGCTTCCTTGTGGTGATCCTCTTGCACAGGTGAGCTGAAGCTGTAATGGGGGCACAGTGATCTGAGGCTGTAATGGGGCACAGTGATCTGAGGCTGTAATGGGGGCACAGTGATCTGAGGCTGTAATGGGGGCACAGTGATCTGAGGCTGTAATGGGGGCACAGTGATCTGAGGCTGTAATGGGGGCACAGTGATCTGAGGCTGTAATGGGGGCACAGTGATCTGAGGCTGCAATGGGGGCACAGGTGAGCTGAGGCTGCAATGGGGGCACAGGTGAGCTGAGGCTGCAATGGGGGCACAGGTGAGCTGAGGCTGCAATGGGGGCACAGGTGAGCTGAGGCTGCAATGGGGGCACAGGTGAGCTGAGGCTGCAATGGGGGCACAGGTGAGCTGAGGCTGCAATGGGGGCACAGTGAGCTGAGGCTGCAATGGCGGGCACAGATGAGCTAAGGCTGCAATGGCGGGCACAGGTGAGGCTGCAATGATGGGCACAGGTGAGGCTTCAATGGTGGGCACAGGTGAGGCTGCAATGGCGGGCACAGGTGAGGCTGCAATGGCGGGCACAGGTGAGGCTGCAATGGCGGGCACAGGTGAGGCTGCACTGATAAAGTTGTTGTTAATATTTATTTTTGTAACTTTAATTCTGCATAAAACATTTAAGTGTCATTTCATGAGATAATTTATGAGGGCGTGTTTAGGGCGGAAATTAGAGGCGGTGCAGGGTAGGGATTGGTTGGGGCAACAGGTGGCGAGTAACCTTCAAGGCCTGGCTAGTAGCTCAGGATATTACATTTTGAGCCCTGTTATATTATATTTTTAAAATTTTTACTCAGAAATATGGAATTCAGCCATTACCTCCTTGTCCTGGCGACTCTGCATGCCCTTCTCCCACCTCTTTCGGTCCTTGTCTAACAACTCTCTGCGTTCTTGTTCAAATGATTTCTACAAGACATGGGAATTGAGGGTTAGTGTACAGATTAGGATGGAGAATGAAACAGTCGGGGTTATTTATCAAAGTGGCACAATGCCAATGAGCAGTGGCTTGTAGTTATTTAAGAGTTCACCCTAAAATGATATTTCAAGAGGTACACCACATGAATGCTCAAATAATTCAGGTTGTCTAAAACCGGGCAAACACAGAGATTTTTAGAACAAATGTTCGTACTTCTCAGTGCATTCGATGACTTAACAAATGTCACTCAAAATTACTTAAAAATGTTGTTTGCTTTTAACATTCACATTTGGAACAAATGTAATTTCCAAAACAAAAACCACATACAGTTCGAAATTCATTCATTTGATAAAATCTTCCATTCTTACTATGGTTGAAAATGAACATCGGTTTGACCCCAGTAAAAATTGAACAATTGAATGAACCCTTCTGAAAACAAAAAAAATCTAAATTAAATTCTACTAGTGTACGGCTAAGTTAAAGGCTACGTTCACCTTTTAACCTAAAAATAATACATGCACATGTTTTGCAGGTAAAAAATGTGCATTTATGAGTTTTTATCTCAGGAGCCTGTAGAGCACTGCACCTGCGATGAGCAGATCACAAGTGCAATGTCAGGCTTCTGCAGACACTGCCTGCAGCTTTCTGCCCGTATCTGTGTTCAGGCTTTCGGTTTCAAAGCTGGAGGAATTGTCAATGAACTACGAGAGTGCTCATCAGCACCCTCACAGTTAATTGAGAACTACAAGTCGTCTGTTGTAGTGGAAGATGGTACTTGTAGTTCAATAATTCACAGATTACTGTCAATCAATGACACAGCTGTACAGGCAGAGCCCCACACAGCCGTGCTGTTTTTAAAATGTGACAGAGGGTGGGGGAGAAGAGCCCCAGCCTACTGTCACAGGGGAGGGGATTGGGGGCTGCAGCTGGAGGTGCTGGAGCATGTTAAAGGTTATGCCCTAGATACGGGTGTAACATGCTCCAAAAGGTGAACTTATCCTTATGCCGCGTACACACGGTCGGAATTTCCGATGGAAACAGTCCGATGGGAGCTTTTCAAAGGATTTTCCGACCGTGTGTATGCCCATCGGTCTTTTTCTGTCGGAATTTCTGACGGACTTTGGATTGAGAACCTGTTCTCAATTTTTCCGACGGAAAACCTTTCTAGCGGATTTTCCGATCGTGTGTATGCAATTCCGACACGCAAAATTCCGACGCATGCTCGGAAACAATTCGACGCATGCTCGGAAGCATTAAACTTCCCTTTTATAGTGCAGTTGAATGTTTTTTAAGGCGTGGTGTTATTGACCGTCGGAATTTGGTGTGACCGTGTGTAGGCAAGACAGTTTGAGCAAAATTCCGTCGGAATTCCGATGGGAAAACCATCAGAGCTTTTTCCAACGAGAATTCCGACCGTGTGCACGCGACATTAAAGTGGTGTTCCAGCTGTAAAAATTTTTTTTTTAAAAGTCAGCAACTAAAAAAAAAAAGTAGCTGCTGACTTTTATTAAAGAGGAAGTAAACCCTAATGGGTTTACTTCATCTTTGTTTCCCTGCAAAGGTAAAGCATAATGGACTACTATGCATCGCATAGTAGTCCATTATGTGTCACTTACCTGACACAGGAGCCAGCGAAGTCACCGCTGTCCCCTTGTGTACGGCGCCTCCATCTTCTTGGTGGGTCTCGCGGCTCCGTCACTGTCATTCGACGGCGCCGCGATGACGCCACTCCCGCGCATGCGCACGGGAGCCGCCACTCGCGGCCTTCTTAGTGCGTCTGCGCGCCATAGACAGCGGTGCCTGTATTTTGGCAAATATCTCCTAAACCGTGTAGGTTTAGGAGATATTTCTTTGACATACAGGTAAGCCTTAATCTAGGCTTACCTGTAGGTCCAAGTGGTTTGTAAGGGTTTACAACCACTTTAAGGACACTTACCTTTCCAGGGCGCCCGCGATGTTGGCCGCTGAGGCCGCCCCGTCCCTCGGCTCTCGGGTCCCAGTGCCGCCATCCTCACTAAGGGAAACAGGCAGTGAAGCCTTGCGGCTTCACTGCCCATTTCCTAATGCACATGCGCGAGTCGTGCGGCGCTTTGTGAATGGGACGCGCTGTGTTAGGAAACACACAGTTTGCAGAACACAGCGCGCCCCATTACCCAGAAGACAAAGCGGAGGAGGAGAGAAGACCAAAGATAACCGCGGAGTAGGAAGAGGCAGATTAGGAAGACTGCTTAGCAACAGGGATTTCTGGTAAGGTAAAAAAAAACATTTTTTTTTTCAAATGTATTTATTTTTATTTTTTTAAGAATATGAATGCTTTTTTTTTTTTTTTCTTTTAGGGTGGCCCTCCACATTTCAAGTCTGGTACAAGCAGCAGCAAATTAAGTATTACTAATAGAGATAAGGACAAGGTAGGCTGTACCTCGATGAGCAGGAGTTCTTCCCGATAGGTCTTGATGAGGCTTTTCACCTGGTCCTCCATCCTCTCGATCAGCAGGTCAATGTCTTCGGCCTGTTTCTTGAGATCTTTCACATACTGGTCATCTTTCCTCTTCAGCTCCTAAAAAAGTTCAGGAGTCCACATACAAATACTTAAGTCTCTTGGATACAATCGGTGCACAAACATGTCATCAGAATCCCCACCTCAGTCATGTAACAAAGTCTGAAATTATTTACTCTTACAACCCTTCCATCTTAGAGGCTTATTTATGACTGACACATTATGTTTGTTTTAGTGCTCATAAGCTTGTTCTCACCTCATTTTCCTATTACGTTTTTCGAAAAAATTTGAATGTTGCGCTGGATAAATTAATATCAATAAACGTAAAACTGCTCTTTTAATACATCCACGGGTAACAAACAAGTTTGCAAATAGGTCTGACTTTTATTTCCCTGCACCCTGAGAGCTATAATCACAGGCCCATATGAGTAAGACGAATATATGTCTCTAAACCAGGATCATAAACGTATGCCCTGTACACACGATCGGACATTCGGACAACAAAATCCATGTTTTTTCCGACGGATCTTGGCTCAAACTTGTCTTGCATACACACGGTCACACAAAGTTGGTCGGAAATTTCGAACATCGAGAACGCAGTGACGTACAACACGTACGACGAGCTGACAAAAGTGAAGTACAATAGCCAGTGCTGCTCTTCTGCTTGATTCCGAGCATGCGGGGCACTTTGTGTGTCAGAATTGTCTACACACGATCAGAATTTACGCGAAAGGATTTTGTTGTTGGAAAATTTGAGATCCAGATCTCAAATTTCGTGTGACAGAAATTCCATCGTCTGGATGGAGTCAAAGTCTGATGGAGCCTACACACGGTCGGAATTTCCGACAACAAGCTCCGATTGCACATTTTCCGTCGGAAAGTCCGACCGTGTGTACGTGGCATAAGAGTATCAAGGATCCTCTAGATGTGCATTCTGCTTTGCACATTGCTTGACTGGACTTGCATGCATTTGGGGATTGGCAGTGCTTAGCTGTACCTCTACAGGGTCTGCCTGCCTTGTTCAGTTTGTGCTCTGTTTCTCCAGTGATTACATGAGTGCACTACAGTATAATAATCCTCATTTATGGCTCTTAGCATTGAAGAGGGTTTTTTAAAGAGGTAAACTTCCCTGGTTTGTTTGTGCCTATAATAAGGCTTACTTAAAGGTACTCTAAATATCTCCTAAACTTGCACTGTTTAGGAGATATTTACTGTATATGCCGCTGATGACGTCATCAGCGCATGCGCTCTGACCACCCTTGCCGTTTCTTTAGAGCCCTGGAAGATGGATGCAGCCTTCAGCTGAGACAACGAGGGCTTCGATGCATACTAGCACATTATGTCTTTACTTTTGCAGGTCAGAAAAAAAAACTACGCTTTACTTACAGCCCGTGGCCCGGTTTTGAACGGCCCGCCTGGTTATCTAAACCAGCCTCTCTCAACCAGTGTGCCGCGGGATCAGGGCTGTCAGATGAGCCCGATCCCCTGGCATTTGAAAGGGGGTAAAGAGGCATTATGTTGCCTCCTCACCACCTGTTTTAAGCCCGTAAATGCAGCATCACTATACCGCAACTGTGCAATGCACACAGTTGCGGGGTAGTTGCAGTGCAGGCCCATTCACCCTGGGTATACCTCCAGCTGCAGTCACAGCATGTGTACACCCCCAGCTGCTCCCTCTGCAGCTAAAGGGGGAGAAGTTGGGGGTGGTAAAAACAGCTTAACCATGTGGTTTTACTGCCCCTCCAACCTGACATGTGAACAAGCCCTTGGTTCACATCTGTGTGGCTGCGTGCTGCGTGTGGGGCAGCCCATTTATTTCAATGGGCTTCCCTACCCACAAAAATGCAGGGAAAGAAGTCCCCGACCTTTTTTTTTTTTTAAATTGCACTGCACCAAAAGCACCCCACATTTTCCAATGTGTGGGGTACCATTAATAATTAACGGTACCCCTAAAGAGCAGAGCATTCGTCTGTGTGTCGGGAACGAGCGCGACAAAGGCAAGAGAATTCTTGTTGGGCCGCGTATTAGTGCTCGAATGAACACACTTAGACCGAATTTTAATGGTTCAAAGAATGTCAGGGAAAATGGTCGGCCCTCATGCATGTTCACTTCATCAAATCTGGCCCTCTTTGAAAAAAGTTTGGACACTCCTGCTCTACTTTAGATGAGTAGAGCGGAGACTGCAAGCCAGGTCTTCTCGTCCACATCAGTGCCTGACCTCACAAATGCGCTTCTGGAAGAATGGTCAAACATTCCCATAGACACACTTCTAAACCTTGTGGACAGCCTTCTCAGAAGAGTTGAAGCTGTTATAGCTGTAAAGGGTGGGCTGACTTAATATTGAACCCTACAGACTAAGACTGGGATGCCATTAAAGTTCATGTGTATGTAAAGCAGGCTTTCTCAACCTTTTAACCCTAGAGGAACCCCAAAAAACTATTTTCATGTGTCAAGGAACCCTTACTAAAACCAAATCATCAGGGCTCAATAGAAACAATGCTCCTGATATTGGTGGAGTTGATATTGGAAGAATGTTCCCCTTAAAGTGGTGTTCAGAATGCCACCCTTAAAGACAGCTAAAAAGATATTTGGTGTCATGCTGCTGGCTTTGCCAAGTGGTGCCGAACCTTGAACTCTGTAGGCATCATTAAACAGGTGGTTCATAAGCCACAGCTGAAGGAACCCCTAGGAATCCTGGTTGAGAATGGCTGGTGTAAAGGCAGGCATCCCAATACTTTTGGTAATATAGTGTATGCCATATCTGCAATATTTATTCATTTCTCTTGATATATAAAAAAAAAAAAAAAAAACTTAAATGAGAAATATGGCCATACTTCTTTTGTGGGTCACAGTAGTACATTTACCTTTGTGACCCTTTTTACCTTAGTACAGGGGGTCCCCGACTTACGAACGCCCGACCTACGAACATCCCCTACTTACGAACCGGGCACTGCGGGGACCCTCCGCCATTTTTCGCCTTCCTTCGGCCGTTCTGCGCATGCGCGGCCAGACGGAGCCTCGGAAAATGACGGCAAACCTCGGAAATGTCCGTAATTTTCCGCGCATGCGCAGAACGGCATTCGACAGAACATCGGAAATGTCCGTAATTGTCCGTCTGCGCATGCGCGGCCGACATACGAACATTTCCGAGTTAAGAACAGGCGGGCAGTCCCTAACGAGTTCGTAACTCGGGGACCCCCTGTATTTACATTTACTACTTTGTGACGCAGAGTCAGCTTATAGGGGGCTATTGTGCACTATTAGCTGTCAGGGCAGAGCCACACCAAGTTCAAGAAAGACTGCGACAATATTGCCAGGATCAACCCTGCTGCCTGATTGACAGCTGGCACTGTCTTTCAATATGCAGCTGGCAAGATGGGGATGGAGGGAGAAGGGTGGATTTTGTGATATTTAATATAAAGATACACGTCTGTCTTTCAATGAAATTGTGTAAACTATTGCCGAGCGTGGCCTGGTGATTGTGTAGAAAACATAATCCCAATGTCAGTTGTGCCCACCTGCTGCAGCTCCCCGATCAGCTTGTTCTTGGCCTCAATCAGCTGTGCACATTGTTTTTGCTGAGAGTTCAGTAGAGCCCAGAGCTCCTGGGGAATCTGCTTCTCCCGGCTTAGCAGCCACTTCTTGGTGATCGTCTGAAACTTCTCATAACTGCTCTTGGCTTCATTGTCTATCTTCTCAACCCTGGAGGAGGAACACAGAGGACACAGGACACATCAACCCTACAATCCATTGAAAACCACAGAAGCCCGCACTTGAATCTACAGAAAAGGTCCAAGTTATCATTGTAGCAACAACAGATGACTATCTACCTACAAATCATTCACACTGACATTGCTAAAAGCAAACTCTGCACTGCCAGTATGCATAGTTACCGAGTTGGTAAGTTATAACTTGCAGTGCCACTCTAAGCTGAGACAAAGATCTCCCTGCCAGTTGCAGTGAAGGGAGCAGACGCCTATGCACCATTCAGGGGTGTAGAAGCATCATCAGAGAAACTCAGTGCATGAATATGTGAATGAGTGTGGCCTCTGCCAGCGCTACTCCAGCCACAGTCATAAGCCAGCTTGGTCATAAGCCCTGGTGTCCAGGGCGAAACATGTCAGAGAGCGTGGCTGGAGCAGCACTGGCTGAGGCCACACTCAGCCACATATTCATGCACTGGGTTTTCCTTTCACTGAGGATACATAGTTGGTAAAGCTGAATAAAGACACCAACTTCCATAGATACAAACAAACCCAAGGATAGATCCAAGGAAAAAAAACAAGCTTTACTCACCGGCCAGCCCGCTGAAAACCGAATAAACCTATCTAACAGTATGCGTTAAAACAGGGGTTTAGTCTGCACACATTTGCAAATACATGCGTAAGCCACAGAGCCTCGTCAAGGCACCCTGGTATCTGTGGTCCAATTTCCATAGCCTTGTACATTCTGTTTGCTAAGAAACATGGCTAATAGACAGTGTAAGGGAGTTCCGCATCCTCCGCATGCTTACCACTCATACAATAAAGAATCCCTTACACAGTTTAAGATTAAATCGGTCTCATCCAACTTCATTGTATAGCCATGTGTCTTCTTTAGAGACCTTGGATTAAATAGTTTCCTCCCAATACTAGAGTCACCATTTAGAGATTTGTATATTTTACGAACATATTCCCTCTTAAGTGTATCTTCTCCAGGGAGAATAAGTTTAATGTTTGTAGCCCTTCCTTATAACTGAGGCCCTCCAGCCCCCTTATTAGCTTTTTCGCCTTTCGCTGGCCTCATTCGAGTTCAAGCACGTCCTTCCTGAAGATCGGTGACCTAAACTGGATGGCATACTCAACATGTGGCTGAAACAGAGTTTTGTAAAGTGGTAGAATTATAGTTTTATGTCTTGAGTAAATACCCTTGTTAATGCATGCTAATAGTCTGCTGGCCTTGCTTGCTGCAGCTTGGCATTGCATGCTATTTCTGAGTCTACCAGGACCCCTCAGATCCATTTCCAACCTCAAATTCCCCAGAGATTCTCCCCCTAGCGAGTAACTTGCATTCATATTTTAGCTCCAAAGTGCATTACATTACATTTTTCAGTATAAAACCTCATTTGCCATATAGCTGCCCACTTTTTGACTAGATTTTTAACTAGGTCTTCTTGTAAAGTTGCTATATCTTTTTGTGTGAAGTTATTGCCCTGCTTAGGTTTGTATTATCAGATAAAAACATTCCCAAAGCAGCTGCCTCATACTTGCCAACTATCCTGGTTTAAATTCCCTCGTCCCTTGAGGTTTTAGTCATGTGCTGTGTCCCAATATCTCAGTGTGAAGTGCTGCTACTAATGCTGTTGTGTACAGATGACTCACCTGCAGACCCTGTGTTTACATGTAAATTACTGGCATTCATATGTAAATAGCGGCAGCCGGTGGCATTGATATGTATATCATGCCCCCCTGAGGCAACCGATCAACAAGCAGAAATCATGTGCTGTAACCTCTAACAACTAATCAGTGAGCCGTAAAGTGTGCTGTAACCTCTAGCAGCCAGTCAGTGAGCAGTAATGATACACTGTAACCTATGGCAACCAATCGCAATAGCTGCCTGATCTGATTCAGTAAACAGATTTTGAGTCCAGCTGCTATTTATTGTATGTCTCAGAGCAGGTGGAGAGCAAAATTGCATGGGGGGGGGGGGGGGGGGGGGGGCAAGAAAAGTTTTGCCCAGGGTCCAATCAATATTAACCACTTCGCATCCGGCCGTAGCCACTTCGCATCCGGCCGTAGCCTTTCCTCGTTCCCTGTGCGCGCTCACGAGCAGGGAAATTCTGTGTTGGCCGTGTCCCTCGGACACGGCCAATCATAGATCGCTGTAAAGGCCAATAACAGCGGCCGTTTACAGCGCGATCGCCCTGGCCAATGAGAGATGATCTCATATGTAAACATATGAGATCATCTCTCAGCGCCGCTCCTCCTCCTCACACAGAGACAGCGTGTGAGGAGGGGGAGATGAACGGCTGCAGCGCCGTAAGTTTTAAAAAATCAAAATAAAAAATCAAATGCCATCTGTGCCCACTGCCACCACTGCAATCTGTCCCCAATGCCATCTGTCCCCAATGCCATCTGTCCCCAATGCCATCTGTCCCCAATGCCATCTGTCCCCAATGCCATCTGTGCCCAATGACATCCCCAGTGCCATCTGCCAGTGCCATCCCCAGTGCCATCTGCCAGTGCCATCTGCCAGTGCCATCCCCAGTGCCATCCCCAGTGCCATCTGCCAGTGCCATCTGCCAGTGCCATCCCCAGTGCCATCCCCAGTGCCATCTGCAGTGCCATCTGCCAGTGCCATCCCCAGTGCCATCTGCCAGTGCCATCCCCAGTGCCATCTGCCAGTGCCATCTGCCAGTGCCATCTGCCAGTGCCATCCCCAGTGCCATCTGCCAGTGCCATCCCCAGTGCCATCTGCCAGTGCCATCTGTAGTCAGTGCCACCTGTAGTCAGTGCCATCTGTCATCAGTGCCACATAGTGCCATCTGTCATCAGTGCCACATATTAGTGCCATCTGTCATCAGTGCCACCTGTCAGTGTCATGTGCCATCTGTTATCAGTGTCACCTGTCATCAATGCCATGTATCAGTGCCATCTGTCATCAGTGTCATGTGTCATCAGTGCCACGTATTAGTGCCGTCTGTCATCAGTGCCACGTATTAGTGCCATCTCTCATCAGTGCCACATATTAGTGCCACGTGATATCAGTGCCATGTATGGGTGCCATCTCTCATCAGTGCCACATATTAGTGCCATCTGTCATCAGTGTCACGTGTCATCAGTGCCCCGTATTAGTACCATCTGTCATCAGTGCCACGTCAGTGTCACGTGTCATCAGTGCCACGTCAGTGTCACGTGTCATCAGTGCCACGTGTCATTGTCCTGGTGCTCCAGGGCCTTCAAAAGTGTAATAGGTAGTCAACAATTTAGATGTGTAATTTATGCTCCTAGAACACGTGATGGCACTCCCTGCATGTTGGGCCTCTCTATGTGGCCAGGCTGTGGAAAAGTCCCACATATGTGGTATCGTAATAATCAGGAGGAGTAGCAGAATTTATTTTGGGGTGTCATTTGTGGTATACACATGCCATGTGAGAGAAATAACCTATTACAATGACAATTTTGTAGAAAAAAAATAAAAAATAAAAAAATAATTCATTTTGCAAAGAATTGTGGGAAAAAATGACAACATCAAAAAGCTCACCATGCCTCTTACTAAATACCTTGGAATGTCTACTTTCAAAAAAGGGGTCATTTGGGGGGTATTTGTTCTTTCCTGGCTTGTTCTGGTCACAAGAAATGAGATAGGCCACCAGTACATCAGATGTGATAAATTTTGTATAATTCGCACCACAGATTGTAGAGTCTGTAACTTTCACAAAGACCAAATAATTTCCACTAATTTGGGTTATTTTTACCAAAGATATGTGGCAGTATAAATTGTGGCCAAAATTTATGAAGAAAAAATAATAATTTCCTAAATTGTATCACAGAAACAAAGAAAAAATGTGTTTTTTTTTTTCAAAATTTTCGGTCTTTTTTCAATTATAGCGCAAAAAATAAAAAAGCCAGAGGTGATCAAATACCACCAAAAGAAAGCTCTATTTGTGGGAAAAAAAGGACAAAAAATTTATTTGGGTACAGTGTTGCATGACTGAGTAATTGTCAGTCAAAGCGTGAGAGCACCGAAAGCTGAAAATTGGTCTGGATGGGAGGGTGGTGTTGGTGCCTGGTAGGCTAGTGGTTAAAGACGGCCCATAGGGCGGGACATAGGATAAACGCATATGTTGGACTGATATTTTCTACCTGTCTCCATTAAAGTGTTTGTAAACCTCTGACATGAAACAACACATATCCTTCTATAGTGTGGACTCAAATAAAAACACTAAGTGTCAATTCTGTCTGCTGCTCCATTCCTCTGCTATCTGCATAAATCACTTCTGACAAGTTTTCCTGACACCAAGAGAAAAAAAGGAAGGTGACAGCGGGAACTCCAGCACACAGCTTGTGATTGACAGCCTCAGCTCTGTTCCTGTGAGCTGTGTGAAAGGGGGGGGGGGGTGTCTCTTCCCTCCAATCAGCTCTCAGACCTCCTCTCACTGAGCTCTGCAGACTGTAACTTCAGCTCTCCAGACCCTTTTTTCTGAAATCTCAGACAAGCTGTATAAATTCTGCACTTTGAACAGATGTAGAGATAAAATGACTGCAGATAGACAGATACAACTTATGTATGAGAACTTGTTTTGTATTTGTGTATCACCTGAGGATAGTCACTCCACTGGGTATATGTAAGGGTTTAAAACCGCTTACATTTGAAACACATCTACTAGAGACAGTTATGCTGCCTGCATACAAGGCAATATTAGTCTGTGGGCTGGTTGGAGGTGGTTAAAATCACCACAAAATTGCCTAGTATAGGGGCATTAAAAAAAAAAACAACATGCAGAAATTAGTGGTTAGCACGTCCATTGAGCAGCACTGGGGTCATCGGTGCGAATCCCAACCACAGCACCACCTGCCTGGAGTTTGCATGTTCTCCCTGTGCCTGCATGGGTTTCCTCTGGGTACTCTAATTTCCTCCCACACTATAAAGACATGCTGGCAGGTTATTTGGCTCCTGTCTAAATTACCCCTAGTATGTGACCTATGACTTTAGATTGTAAGCTTCTTGAGGGCAGGGACTGATGTGAACGTACAATATATATGTAAAGTGCTGTGTAAATTGAGGGTGCTATATAAGTACCTGAAATAAATAAATGAACTCATCCTATACCTTAATCTCTTCAGCTCTTCCTCTGTGGCCCGCCGCTGGGTTTCTCTGGCATCTGCAGCAATCTGTATATTTGTCACCAGCTGTGTGCCGTCACTCACCAGTTTACCGAGCCTCTGTGGTAAAAAGACAATTGGCATAGCTTTTAACTTTCCATTTAACTTGACAGTGAGATTCCATAGTCTTTGATGCCACCACTGGTTGCTGTACAGGTAGGGGAAGCCGAGATTTGAACTGTAGAAGCTGGGCCCAAAAAAAGACTAGCAGGGGGCAAAAGACTAGTCACCAGTATTTTCTGTTGGCTATCTGCACATCATTTTTCCCCATTACCGAGTTACACCACCCTTCAATTGTTCTGCACTGTACCCCTCTGTGGAGGTATCGATTTTGGTGGAGGCATGTCCTTCCTTCCTAATATCAGAGCTGCTCCCTCCAATAAATGAAGATCTGGCTGGCTGGAGGGTAATGTTTAGGAAGGAGCAGGAGAAGTGGAAAAAGCACAAAACCACTGAATTAAAAGAAGTATTATTTTATGCCACGTACACACAATCGGAAATTCCGCCAGCAAAAGTCCAATGAGAGCTTTTGGTCGGAAAATGCGACTGTGTGTATGCTCCATCAGACATTTGCTGGCGGAATTCCAGCCAGCAAAAGATTGAGAGCAGGTTCTCAATTTTTCGGTCGGAAAAAGGTTTGATCGGAAATTCTGATCGTCTGTACGAATTCCGACGAGAAAAATTCCTACGTATGCTTGGAAACAATTCGATGCATGCTCGGAAGCAATGGACTTAATTTTCTCGGCTCGTCATTGTGTTGTACGTCACCGCGTTTTTGGCGGTCGAAAGTTCAGCGAACCTTTGTGTGACCGCGTGTAGGCAAGCCAAGCTTGAGCGGAATTCCGTTGGAAAAACCATCCAAGATTCTTTAGACGGAAAATCTGCTCATCGGCATTACAGAAAAATGAAAAATCATACTCAACTTGCTGGCTGCAGCACCAAACCCAGCTGTAGCTGCCCCCGCCGGCTCTACACCAAGAACTGAGTGTTCAAACAGCAGTTTTCCGCCCCCACCCCCACTCTGAACAGAGTGGTGACTATCAGTCACCGGCTCTCTGCCCCTCCAGAGCTCACTGGAGCTCCGGGCTGTGGAGGGGGTGAGAGCTTCTGGCCCAGTTTCCCAGTGGCTCACTGAGAGGCTGAGCCAGCTGCTGGTCCAGGCTTCTGGGTGGATCCTGACTGTCGGGATCTTTTACGAGCCTAGACAGGCTGCGTAACGTCAGCCAACAGCGGACTTTAGCCCGCTGTTGGCTGAAAAGACAGAATGAACTGCACCCCTGTGATCCATTGGAGACATACAGCCAAAAGAGCTTTGGCTATACTGTAGCAGCAGAAAAGCTCTATGAATTCTGGGAAACCAGTAATGGACTCCGGTCAGTAGACTTGCAGGAAAACAAACTATTTATTTAGCTAGAAAAAGTGACACAACTCCTGCTCACGCCAAGAAGTCAAGTCCAAGCTTATGGGCAATTACAGCATTTATATATCTACAGTTATATAGAGCATTATAAAGCATTTCATAAACCTCTAAAGAGCTTGTTAGTGCATAACACCTGCAGTCTGTTATCTTCCTAATTTATCAGCCACTAATAGGGTTGCTTTGTATCCTGGCTTCTCAGAAGAGAAGATAAGAGGAGATAGGGGGAGTTGAATGCAAGCATTTTGGAATTTCTAATCATACTCACATGTATAAAATTTGACTCAGAACTTTTTACAAGCAAGAATATTATATCAGAAGCAACCGTTTTGTTCAAATTTCAGCCATTTTAGCTTACTGACACAATACGTCTCCTTTAACCACTTCAGCCCCGGACCAATTGTCAGCTTAAGGACCAGAGGTCTTTTTTTCAATTTCGCACTGCACTACTTTAACTGGTAATTGCGCGGTCATGCAATTTTGTAACCAAACAAAATTTGCGTCCTTTTCTTCCCACAAATAGAGCTTTCTTTTGATGGTATTTGATTGCCTCTGTGATTTTTATTTTTTGTGATATAAATGGAAAAAGAGCGAAAATTTTGAAAAAAAAAGAGATTTTCTACTTTTTGTTATAAGAAAAATCTAATAAACTCAATTTTAGTCAAACATTTGGGCCAAAATGTATTCAGCCACATGTCTTTAGTAAAAAAAATGCCAATAAGCGTATATTTATTGGTTTGCGCAAAAGTTATAGTGTCTACAAACTAGAGTACATTTTCTGGAATTTACACCGCTTTTAATTTATGACTGCCTATTTCATTTCTTGAGGTGCTAAAATGGCAGAGAAGTACAAAACCCCCCCAAATGACCCCATTTTGGAAAGTAGACACCCCAAGCTATTTGCTGAGAGGCATGTTGAGCCCATTGAATATTTTTTTTTTTAGTCCCAAGTGATTGAATAAAGACAAAAATAAAAAAGAATTTTTTTTTTCTTCAAAAAGTTGTCACTAAATGATATATTGCTCACACATGTCATGGTTATATGTGGAATTGCACCCCAAAATACATTTTGCTGCTTCTCCTGAGTATGGGGATACCACATGTGTGGGACTTTTTGGGAGCCTAGCCGCGTACGGGGCCCCGAAACCCAAGCACTGCCTTCAGGATTTCTAAGGGTGCAAATTTTTTGATTTCACTCCTCACTACCTATCACCGTTTCGAAGGCCATAAAATGCCAAAATAGCACAAAACCCCCCAAATGACCCCATTTTGGAAAGTAGACACCCCAAGCTATTTGTTGAGAGGCATGGTGAGTATTTTACAGCTCTCATTTGTTTTTGAAAATGAAGAAAGTAAAGAAAAAAAAAAAATTTTTTTTTTTTTTTTCAATTTTCAAAACTTTGTGACAAAAAGCGACATCTGCAAAATACTCACCATACCTCTCAGCAAATAGCTTGGGGTGTCTACTTTCCAAAATGGGGTCATTTTGGGGGGTTTTATGCCATCTGGGCATTCCATGGCCTCCGAAACTGTGATTGGCAGTGAGAAGTGAAATAAAAAAATTACACCCTTAGAAAGCCTGAAGGCGGTGATTGGTTTTTGGGGTTCCGTACGCAGCTAGGCTCCCAAAAAGTCCCACACATGTGGTATCCCCGTACTCAGGAGAAGCAACAGAATGTATTTTGGGGTGTATTTCCACATATGCCCATGACATGTTTGAGCAATATATCATTTAGTGACAACTTTTTGTAAAAAAAATATATATATATATTTTTTTTCATTATTCAATCTCTTGGGACAAAAAAAAAAAAAATATTTAATGGGCTCAACATTGCTCTCAGCAAATAGCTTGGGGTGTCTACTTTCCAAAATGGGGTCATTTGGGGGGGGGTTTGAACTGTCCTGGCATTTTATGCACAACATTTAGAAGCCTATGTCACACGTCACCCACTCTTCTAACCACTTGTAGACAAAGCCCTTTCTGACACTTTTTGTTTACATGAAAACATATTTTTTTTTTTGCAAGAAAATTACGTTGAACCCCCAAAAACTATATATATTGTTAAAGCAAAGGCCCTACAGATTAAAATGGTGGGTGTTGCATTTTTTTTTTCCACACAGTATTTGCGCAGCGATTTTTCAAACGCATTTTTTGTGGAAAAAATACACTTTTTTTTTATTTTAATGCACTAAAACACACTATATTGCTCAAATTTTTGATGAAATAAAAAATATGATCTTAGGCCGAGTACATGGATACCAAACACGACATGCTTTAAAATTGCGCACAAACACGCAGTGGCGACAAACTACATACATTTTTAAAAGCCTTTAAAAGCCTTTACATGATACCACATTAGATTCACGGAGGAGGTCTACTGCTAAAATTACTGCCCTCGATCTGACCTTCGCGGTGATACCTCACATGCATGGTGCAATTGCTGTTTACATATGACGCCAGACCAACGCTTGTGTACGCCTTTGCGCAAGAGAAGGGGGGGCAGGGGTGCTTTTTTTTTTTTTTTTTTAGTTTTTTTTTTATTTATTTAGCTTTTTTATTCTATTTTTAAACTGTTCCTTCCATTTTTTTTCTTTGTTATGATTTTTATTGTTATCTCAGGGAATGTAAATATCCCCTATGATAGCAATAGGCAGTGACAGGTACTCTTTTTTTGAAAAAATTGGGGTCTATTAGACCCTAGATCTTTCCTCTGCCCTCAAAGCATCTGACCACACCAAGATTGGTGTGATAAAATGCTTTCCCAATTTCCCAATGGCGCGGTTTATATCCGGGAGGGGGGACATTCCCTCCCACTGCTTGTAAAAGCAGTCTAGAGGCTAATTACCCACTAGAATTGCTTTTACATGAAAGCCGATCACTGGCTGAAAAGAATGATACTAAGATGATACCTAAACCTGCAGGCATCATTCTGGTATAACCATTCAAAGTCCAGCAACATACTGGACATATATTGTAATCTTTATTTTTTTCATGCAGCCTCTTGGCTAAACGAAAAAAAGAGATTGATTGGTGGGTATGCCCACCATTAGAATACCTCCCTTCATCCACCCACTTCTAATGATGGGCATACATGCACCATTTATATATGCCGATGCATGGGGGCATCCTACCGCAAAAGTTATGCCGTGTACACACGGTCGGAATTTCGACCGTATGTACGTGGCATTAGGAGCCAATCGCTCCTCCGCCCCCCCTGCTGCCCCCATGCTTCGGCACATATGCTCTTTTTTTTAACTGTGGTGGTGAAATCACCTCCTACAGCGTTGGAGTCGCGGGCTTTATGTATCGTGGGAGCAAACGCTGTTGCTGTCAAGATAAATAAATCCGCGCTGCAACTGAATGGCGCACCTGAAAACAAAAAAATGCTTAACACTAAAACACAGTAAACAAAATTACATACCTGAAAAGCAAGATAAAACATGATAAAACATAATAAAACATTGCAGAATAGAATGGAGTAAAAAAAGAGCAACAATAGAGTGAGAGAGAGAACAATAAAACGACAACTATTTTTGTTTTTTTTATTTTTTTGAGATTCACAGGTAAAAAAGCTCCTGACTGTTAGCGACTGAATCAAAACGCTACCACAAAAAAAATGTTAGCGATCGCAGGGATCAGGCCTGACTCTGCGAACACTGCAGTTATGTGTGCTTAGTGTTTTGTAAGTGACAGTGATCGATCGATACTGCACTTGGGTGGGCTGGGCGGAGGGGGAAAACGCAGGTGCTAGCAGGTATCTGGGCTGATCCCGCTAACAATGCGTTTTTTTGGAACCCTAAACTGCTGGGACGCTAGTATAGATCTGATCAGATCAGATATTGATCTGTTCAGATACTATACCACTAAGGGAGGTGTATGCTTTGCGCGTGGGTGTTTGCGGTACTGGCACTAACCTGGGGCGACGCAGACCTTATTTGACCCTAAAACCTAATTGATATCACCCGCCGGGCGATCAGGGGGTTAAACCGTTATTGGGTAATAAATGGCGGGTGCCCTGACAGTATAAAAAACAAGCTAACTAACCAGCGTCACCCGTAACAGTAATACAAAAAAAAAACTGGCTACCTAGCGGCACCAGTGACACTAATGCAGCGATCAGAAAAACAATCGCTTAGTGACACTGGCAAAAGGGGGTGAAAGGGTTAACTAGGGGCAATCAGGGGGTTAAACCTTTATTAGGTAATATATGGGGGTACCTGACGCTATATAAAAACCTGAAAACACAGGAGTCCCTAGGCACAGGAATTGCACTGCTATTTTTCAGGAGACAAAAAGGTAAAGCTTTCAGGGTACTACTTAGGCATAATGAACATTTCTAGAAAAAATGTAGCTTTTAAATTTGGAAACAATTTATGTTAAATAGTTACTTAGTTACATAGTTGGTAAGGTTAAATAAAGACAACAGTCCATCCAGTTCAACCTGTGTAGGTGTGTGTGTGTGTGTGTGTAGAATAACAATTTCCCACAACCCCTTATACTGTTTTCGCTAAGATGCACATCCAAGAGTCTTAAAAATATCCATACTTCCTGCCGACACCACCGATTGTGGAAGAGAGTTCCACATCCTTACTGCCCTGACAGTGGAAAAACCCCTTACGCAGCTTAAGGTTAAACCGCTTCTCTTCCAGTCTCATTGTGTGGCCCCGTGTCCTTATACACTCCCTGGGACTGAAAAGTTTCATACTTCCAGTCCACACGATAGTTATATTTGAGTTATACCCAGAGCAAGGTGGGCTATCACCCAATGGGACAATAGGTCTTCAGGGAACTTTAGCAAGAATACCTCTGCTTTAACTTGACCATTCTATCACCAGAATGAAAAGGAACCATTGAGAGAGAGCTATGAACTCCTGATTTGCAGATTAGTTCTGAGGAAAATTACACAGTAATCATTATCATAATCAATCAGTATCATGACAGCCAGCAACTAGCTTTTCAAGAGAGGTCAGCAACGTAGCATCCATATTTCCCCACTACAAGTTTCTTTTAAAGTGTTTGTTAACCCCCCCCCAAAAAAAAAAAAAAAATACAGATCCTGGTCCCTTAAAGCAGATTAAACAGCACAGTGCTTGTTCTGTGTAATCTGCCCACCTCTAAACGGTAAAAAACCTCCCTGATTCCTCCACTTCCTGTGTCTCCCTCTCTGCGCTGACCACGAAAATCAGGGCTGCTGAGCCCTGACCACAGTGGTCAGACTATGCCCCTTCAGCATCCGCAGCTGTCCCCTCTGCTCTCGTCTCTACCCCTCACCCCCTCCTTCCTACCTGTCATCTCTGCGTCTGTGTCTCTGCCCCCCCCCCCGCCGCTATTTGTAAAGATAAAAAGATATAAATGGTCACTGCCAGCCCCTCTATAATAGGCAGGCATAGCTAACAGTATAAATCTTCTATATAAACGAGGCACGATCTTCAGGCCGGTCACGTGACTCTCGGCCAGTTTCCAGGGCTACTGCAGGAGGGGCTGAGCGGCCATGTGATCTCCCCGGCTGACGTCAGAGCGAGATCTCGGCCCCTTCTGCAGAAGCCATTGGAGCGGTACAGCAGTCGCGAGTCATGTGACTGGCCTGAAGAAAGCTCTAAACAAGTATTTACAAGCCTTGTTTTAAAAGAAGACAGGTGCAGTGTGCTATGCCACGCTCTAATAGAAGGGCTGGCATAGTTTTTATAATACGGATTAACAAACACTTTAATGCTGAACTCTCGTAAAACAGTTCAATACACAAATGAAATACATACTGTATAAGAGAGCAATTCTAACTGTCAAAAGTTTTGCATTTCTTTCTATCCAGTTCTGAGGTTTTACACAGCTCTGCCCCACAGCACATTGGAGGAGACCTGATATTTTTCTGCAACAGTTTCACTTTACATAAATTTTTTCATTGTATACATCAATGAAGCACAGCTGTGATGCGATTTGGGAAAGGATCCCGCGCTACTTTGGTGTGACTTAAAATGCAGTTTGGCCCCATGGAATATGCAAACCACATCCAAAACACAATCAAAGTCGCACTACGTGATCAAACTGCAAATCAGATCAAAATGGCATTGCAGTAGTGGGAACCAAGTCTAAAGCCCTGTGCACACGATCGGACTTTCCGCTGGATAATGTGCGATTGGAGCTTGTTGTCGGAAATTCCAACCGTGTGTAGGCTCCATCTGACTTTTTCCATCGGAATTTCCGACACACAAAGTTTGGGAGCTGGATCTAAAATTTTCCGACAACAAAATCCGTTATCGGAAATTCCAATCGTGTGTAGACAATTCCGACGCACAAAGTGCCACGCATGCTCGGAATCAAGCAGAAGAGCAGCACTGGCTATTGAACATTTTTATCGGCTCTCCGTACGTGTTGTACGTCACCGTGTTCTTGACGTTTGGAATTTCTGACCAACTTTGTGTGACCGTGTGTATGCAAGAGAAGTTTGAGCCAACATTCATCGGAAAAAATCCATGGATTTTGTTATCGGAAAATCCTATTGTGTGTACAGGGCGTTAGAATATTGTTTAGTGTCACTTTAAGATCTGTCATAAAAATGTGAATTTCTTCCAACATAAAAAAGAAATTCGGCCTGAAAACATATAAAGAAGGTGTGTGAGGAATGTCTGAGAGGGGCCTATATTAAGTTGAAGGGGCCACTAACAGGTCTACTCCAGTTGTGGATCTCTATATAGAAATGTACGGAATGCTTGATTATCAGTATAGATAAATCCTCAGACATGCCACTTATGTGAAGTACTACGTATATGTGGACATTTCCTTCATTGGCTCTCACCTGTCTGCTGTCCTCAATCTGCTTGTAACTCTTGCGTTGTTCTTCATTCTGCTGGAATATGGAAGCCGGGTCCTCGCCAAGTGCCTCCCTGAATGCCAGAAGAGAAAAGAGAATTGATTGGCCACTTACACTGACTGTAAACAAGCTGATTTTTTATTTTTTTGGACCATCATGACAAAGATTTTAAAATAAAGAGGACTATAGCGGTACTAATATAATAAAGGTAAATACATAGCTCAGTCTGTCTGGTGCCCATGCTTGATCATGCCATGGGAATGGATTTGATTTGGCTGCGGTTCTGACGGTATGTGTCGTTTGCTGTGATTGCGAATCTGGGGTCTCCTGGGGTGAATATTCAGGGGAGATTCAGCCTATTGTATCTATCAGTGAAAATACTGCTCAAATATGCCATGTTTGTGTTCTTTCAAACTTTATTTCTAATGCTGTTTTTTACATTATCAGATTTGGGTGCGAACTCTCCTAAATGACCCTGAAGAAGCCAATGATTGGCGAAACATGTTGGTCGTTCAAACTTGAGATCGAACCCTACCCATGCCCCATATCCCCCCCTTTTGGCACCCCCTATTTGTGCTGAACAAGCTGTCAGACTATGTTTGGTTGTTTCAGCCAGTGACGAGATCCCATTTTTCCTCTCAATCCATCATTGGGCCTCGTCGCTGCCTGATCATCCCATTTTTATCTGCACTACTAATTTTGCTTTGTTTATTTCATATTTGTCCTTCATGTGTTTTGTATTAAATAAATTGTTTACTCTTTTTTACAAAAATCACGAGCATTTACCTTTATTATATTAGTACCGCTATAGTCCTCTTTATCTATCCCCCCTCCCCCCATATACCATTTAAACCAGGACGAGGTACACCTTTTAGTGAGTTTTCCAGACCCATCCACCTATCAAAGATTTTAAAATGTTTTTTAGCTTTATTTTAGCTATATGTGAAAAAATTTTATAATAAAATTCTGTTCACCATGATCACAAATCACAGCGGTGCAGTCTGTGTGAGGTGCCCTTTTCTTAGCCCACTGGAATCTGTCCCCACTGTGAAAGGACCGGTTGGTTGTGTTTGCCTCCCAAAAGGTTCCAGTCCTCCCCTGACCTCCACCACAGTGCAGGAAGAGGACAGATTGAATGGTAAGGTACTCACACAGTACTTGGGGCATCTCAAACTACAGTGAAGATTTTGTGCCAATCATAAATGTCACCTGGCAATGGGAATTTGTCTATGATATCTGGATGTGTGTAGTGTCTCACCGTCTCTTGGCTTCGATCCTGGCATTGATACGCAGCCTTCTTGCCTGGATCCTCTCTTGCTGCTCCTCGGAGTCTAGGGAGGGGCCGGTGTTTGCAGTTTCCTCCCTGTCCGCAGCTGCAGAGTCCCAGCTCATGATGTGTATGTCACAGTGCCGGCAACTGCAGGAATTCTGAAGACGAAGAGTCATTAATACTTAAAGAACAATTCCATTTTTGTTAAGAAAAAAAAAACAATCCCCTCTAGGTCATCTATGTACATTACAAGGATTTTAACAAACTCTGTTGCAGATTCCTACCTGTTTCTGCTCTGATGTAAAAGTGGTTTGATGCCTGCAGAGTAAATCTAAGTAAGAGTGACTTTTTCAATATTAATCAACTGATGCTCCTGCGGTGCTCTAATGAGGAAAATGGCGGTGTTTGCATCTCTTTAGATGTGAGTAACCCCTTGGGACTATCGCACCAAAAATGAAATGTATGTTGCAGGGGATGCCTAAAATCTGATTAATGCCGACTTCTTTGAAAATCAGTGAGCCAATCACAGAAGCAGGAAACAACATTTCTGGGGAAATTCTGTACATCATCTGTGTACGGAACACCTCTAGGTAGCCATATTGCATTGAATTTTACAGAAAATAATAAAGTTGTAGATTGAAAAGGAAAGTCATTTTAATACCAATAAGTTACAATATGACGTGGGTAGCAATTGTATATGCTAGAGCTGCACGATTCTGAGAAAAATAGGAATCATAAGAATTTTTTTGCTTAGAATAAAGACCATGATTCTCGCGGCGTAACATCATCTTTCACAATATACAAGAAAATTGGGCTAACTTTACTGTTTAGTTTTTTTTTATTCATTAAAGTGTATTTTTTTCCTAAAAAATTGCATTTGAAAGACCGCTGCGCAAATACAATGCGACATAAAATATTGCAACAAACACCATTTTATTCTCTAGGGTCTCTGCTAAAAAAAATATATATATATATATATATATAATGTTTTGGGTTCTAAGTAATTTTCTAGCAAAAAATAATGATTTTTACTTGAAACAAATGTTAGAAAAAGGTTTAGACTTTAAAGGAGAAGTCCAGCCAGAGCTTGTTTGGCTGGGCTTCTCCTCTGGGTCACAGGGGTGTAATTCGTTTTGCACTCCTGTGACCCGTTTTCAGCAGAGAGTGGACTGAAGTCCGCTCTCTGCTGATGTCACACAGATCAGTCCAGGCACCACATCATCCCAAATCTGGAAGTCTGGATCCGCCAGGTGCCTGGACTGACACCCATCTCAGCCTCTCAGCGAGCCACTGAGACGGCCGCTCCCCGCCCCTCCACAGCTCAGTGCTCCAGTAAACGTGGAGGAGCAGAGAGGAGAGATGCTGACTGTCAGTCAGCAGCACTCTGCTCAGGGAGCTGTGAGAACCGAGCCATCGGCGATGTTTGATGGCTCGGTTCTCAGTGTAGAGGCGCCAGGGGACAGATGCAGCATCGGACCGATGCTGCATCCACCTAGGTAAGTATGGGGGAAAACACCCCAAGCCCGTACTTCTCTTTTAAGTGGTTAAACTTCCCTTATTTACAGACTGAAGTTCATTCCTTTGATCTAAAGAACAAAACATTACAGTGTTTATAGTTAGCTCAGAGGCTGAGGAATGTTATGAAACTTGGCAGACTGCCTGTTTTTTTTTTTTTTGTTATTTGTTTTTTGACAGCGGTCGGCTTGAGCAGAGAACTCTGCATAGAACTGGGAAAATGCTTTGTTAAGATCGCGAGGGGGAAAGAATCGTGATCTCGATTCTTAACGATTAATCGTGCAGCTCTAGTATATGCTATATTATTTTCTTACTTGCTATTTTTTTGCACAAAAAACGTACAATTGTAATATTAATGTGATACCGTACGATAGTCGGGTCGGAAAATGTCATTCTCTGCTGCAGAAAAGTGCTTGACATTTTCCAACCCGACTTTGGAGCCCCGTATCTCGGGCCCACTTGGTGCTGGGAACCCCAAATTTGGCGTGCAAACCCAGTGGAACTAGCACTACAACATATCCAAATTGGGGGTTCCTGCAGCAATGTCATTTCGGGACCCTTTGGGTCCAGAGACCCCAAGTTCGGGGGGACCTATGGCTGCAAATGGGCACAGTGAGGCTGCAAATGGGCATTGTTGACCCTCTTTTCCACTTACAGTAGCTGCGCATTTCTCACCCTAGGCTTATACTCGAGTCAATACGTTTTCCCAGTTTTTTTTGGTAAAATTAGGTGCCTCGGCTTATACTCGATAATATACGGTATCCTTTTAGATCATTTAGAACTAATATTTTTTGTTTTTAGATATTTTCCATGGTTTATTCTTCTGATGGGCGGCTATAAGGCCACGAAACGCGTCAAGCCTTACACTTTACTGTCATTCTACCATGGACTAATTTATATCCTCTACTCTGTTTTATTCATGTTTATAATCATTCAGTATATGAATTATGTTAAATTTTTATTTTTATTTATTTATTTTTTTCTCCCCTCTTCTCAGTTGTAATATTGAGAGTTACCAGGGGAGCAATAATTGGAAGGACAGTAATATTAGAGGTACTGGGGGAGTAATAATGGGAAGGGCAGTAATATTAGGGGTACTGGGGGAGTAATAATGGGAAGGGCAGTAATATTAGGGGTACTGGGGGAGTAATAATAGGAAGGACAGTAACATTAGGGGTACTGGGGGAGTAATAATGGGAAGGACAGTAATATTAGGGGTACTGGGGGATTAATAATGGGAAGGACAGTAATATTAGGGGTACTGGGGGATTAATAATGGGAAGGACAGTAATATTAGGAGTACTGGGGGATTAATAATGGGAAGGACAGTAATATTAGGGGTACGGGGGGAGTAATAATGGGAAGGAAAGTAATATTGGGTGTACTGAGGGAGTAATAATGGCAAGGTGAGCAATACTAAGGGGTGATGGAGAAGCAATAATAGGGAGAACAGTAACATTGAGGATAGTAGGGGGAGTAATAATAAGAAAGATAGCAGTGGTGTGAGGGATGCACACAGTATCAATAATGTAGTGGGGGCACAGTTTAGGGGTGCACACAGTATATCAGGGTCAGGTATAGGTCATGTATGTAGTGGGGGCAATGTTTAGGGGTGCACACAGTATATCAGGGTCAGCTATAGGTCATGGATGTAGTGGGGGCACAGTTTAGGGGTGCACACAGTATATAGGGTCAGGTATATGTCCCCTATGTAGTGGGGACACAGTTTAGGGGTGCACACAGTATATCAGGGTCATGTTAGGTCATGGATGTAGTGGGGGGGCACAGTTTAGGGGTGCACACAGTATATTGGGTCAGGTATATGTCCCCTATGTAGTGGGGACACAGTTTAGGCGTGCACACAGTATATCAGGGTCATGTATAGGTCATGGATGTAGTGAGGGGCACAGTTTAGGAGTGCACACAGTCTATCAGGGTCAGGTATTGGTCATGTAGCGGGGGGCTAAGGTTGCCACCTCATCCCTTAAGTGCCGGTTCACACTATTGCAATGGCACACATCGCATGTAATTCGCAGCGCCACTGCTATTCACATCACATGCAATGTCTGTGCGGTGCGATGTCAGCCATACAGATAGTATGGCTGATTTTGCACTGCATTCGGTGCAAACACGTACAGGACCCTTTTTTCGGACCAGAGTCGGATCGCATGTGTGTTCATGTATGAGTGCGATATGTGAGCTGAAATGGGGGTGTCCTTAACATATAATGACACTCCCCAGCAGTTCGCATATGGCAGTGTGAACTGCCGTGCGTGTCGGGAGCGATGCAGGAACCCGCAGTTGATTGGCAGGGTTCTCGCATCGCAGTAGTGTGAGCCAGCACTTAAACCCGAACACATATTAAATTACACAGGTTCTGAGGCTAATTTAAATCAGATAAGACACCAAGTGAGTTTAATTACCACCTTAATCAACCACACAACCTGTGTAATTAATATGTGTTCGGTTTTAAAGGGATGAGATGGCAACCCTATGGGGGGCACAGTTTAGGGGTACACACAGTATATCAGGGTCAGGTATTGGTCATGGGTGCACACAATATATCAGGGTCAGATATAGGTCATGTATGTAGTGGGGGGGCACAGTTTAGGGGTGCAAACAGTCTATTAGGGTCAGGTATAGGCCATGTATGTAGTGGGGGGCACAGTTTAGGCGTGCACAGAGTATATCAGGGTCAGGTATAGGTCATGTATGTAGTTTGGGGCACAGTTTAGGCGTGCACACAGTATATCAGGATCAGGTTTTGGTCATGGATGTAGTGGGGGGCAAAATGTATGGATGCACACAGTATATCAGGGTCAGATATAGGTCATGTATGTAGTGGGGGGCACAGTTTAGGGGTGCACACAGTATATCAGAGTCAGATATAGGTCATGTATGTAGTGGGGGGCACAGTTTAGGGGTGCACACAGTATATCAGAGTCAGATATAGGTCATGTATGTAGTGGGGGGCACAGTTTAGGGGTGCACACAGTATATCAGAGTCAGATATAGGTCATGTATGTAGCGGGGGCAGATATAGGGGTGCACAGAGTATATCAGATATAGGTGGGGGCACAGTTTAGGGGTGCACACAGTATGTCAGGTATAGGTCATGTATGTAGAAGGGGGGCACAGTTTAGGGGTGCACACTGTATATCAGGGTCAGGTATTGGTCATGTATGTAGTGGGTAAGGATGAGCTCCGGCGTGTTCGCTTACTCCACGTGTAGAGCCCGCCAGGAAGTAGGCGCAGCGCTAATCACAGGCAGTGAGACATTGCCCCGATGCGTGGCTGCAGAGATCGGGCAATGTCTCACTGCCTGTGATTAGCGCAACGCTGCGCCGACTTCCTGGCGGGCTCTACACGTGGAGCATGCGAACATGCCGGAGCTCATCCCTAGTAGTGGGGGGCACAGTTTAGGGTTGCACACAGTCTATCGGGGTCAGATATTGGTTATATATGTAGTGGGGGGCACAGAGTATATCAGGGTCAGGTATCATGTAGTAGGGGGGCACAGTTTAGGGGTGCAAAGAGTATGTCAGGTATCGTAGTAAGGGACACAGTTTAGGGGTGCACACAGTATATCAGAGTCAGATATAGGTCATGGATGTAGTGGGGGTTAAAGTTTAGGGGTGAACACAGTATATCAGGGTCAGGTATTGGTCATGTATGTAGGGGGGTACCGTTTAGGGGTGCACAGAGTATATCAGGGTCAGGTATTGGTCATGTATGTAGGGGGCTACCGTTTAGGGGTGCACAGAGTATATCAGGGTCAGGTATCGGTCATGTATGTAGGGGGGTACAGCTAGAGTTGCCACCTCATCCCTTTAAACCCAAACACATATGAATCACACAGGTTCTGAGGCTAATTTAATGAAGATAAGGCACCAAGTTAGGTTAATTACCACCTTAATCAGCCACAGAACCTGTGTAATTAATATGTGTTCGGTTTTAAAGGGATGAGGTGGCGACCCTAGGTACAGCTTAGGGGTGCACACAGTCTATCAGGGTCAGGTATCGGTCATTTAGTGGGGGGCACAGTTTAGGGGTGCACACACAGTGTAATAATGAAGCTCGGTGTATAAATATAATTTATATAAAATATCTCGTTTCTCCTCTCACCTGCTCTCTCTCTCTATGCGCTGTTACCTTCTGTTGCTAGGATACTGGGCCCAGTATCCAGCCAATCACCAGGGATGATGATCAGGGACGCTGTGTATGGAGCATACTCCGGAGCATCATGGGAGTTGTAGTTCCCGGACAGACTCAGGCTGGGTTATCCCGTACAGTCACCGGCAGGGGCGGTATTGCAGAACTACAAGTCCCATCAGCGCCATCCCCCGCACGGTCTAAGTCTGACAGTCAGCTTTTACTAGTACGGAGCACGATCCTCCCTCTTATGACTGGTGTCGGTTCCAATGCTATGTGACCCACACTTCTCTCCTTTACCCGTACAATGTGCAGTCAATCAGCGCCTCCTACACTCATCTCCTACATGTCTTTGGGTTAGGGGACCTGTGAAGTACAGACATGGGGCTGCACCATATCAACACAACTAATACGGGGAGGATCAGGGAAGGAAAACACCAATACATACATGGTACCTAGGGGGGGGGGGGGGGGGGGGTAAAACTACTGACTGGTGAGAGCACAGCAACACTGGGAAGGGTCACAGTAATATTGGAGGGAGGTTACTAATAGGAAGGACAGTAATAGAGATGGATTACCAGGGTGGTAAGTCTGCAAAGGACAGCCATCCTGGGGGTACACACAGAAGTAATCATTAGCAGGACAGTAATATGGGGGTGGGGAGTACCAGGGTACTAATACTGGGGAGCACAATAATACCAGCAGAAGGGGGCGGGCAGGTGTACCAAGGAAGTAATAATGGAAAGGGCAAGAATACTAGGGTAAGGTGACCAGATTTTTTTAATTAAATCCAGGGACATCTTTTTTTTTTTTTTTTTTACTAGTAATGGCGGCAATTAGCAAATCTCTCTGCGCGTCGCCGCCGCTGCCCGCCTCACAGCCTGTCAAGTCTTACTCTCCGGGCCCCGGCTACTATTGGGTGAGGAGCGGAGGAAGATCATTCCGCCAGGGAAGGCAAGGAGATGGGCAGGTGGCTGGCCGCGACTTGAGCCAAGGCAGAAGAACATGCGAGCAGGAGCAGAACGGGCATGCCCCCGAAACTGAAGAAATATTCTCTCCGCTCTGACCAGCACATGATCATCAGAAAGGGGCACAGATAATGACAAAAATACACCCCCCCTAAGCTAGTAGGAGCGGCAGAGGGGGGGTGTAATTCAGATTTTGTCTTCTGATTGTCACTGATTGTCTTTGAAATTGCCCCAGCCCCTGTTCAAATCCAATCCGGGGACAGACTTGGTTCGAGGACAGTATCCTCAATCTGGGGACTGTCCCCGGAAACCGGGGATGTCTGGTCACCCTATACTAGGGGGTATAAGTAACAATTTGGAAGGACAGAAATACTGGGGTACCAGGGGAGGAATACTGGGAAAGATGGCAATTCTAAGGGAGCACCCTCCCCTCTAAAGCATGCATAGATCACCCCCATACTAAAAAAAGCCCTCACTGGACCCCAGAATCCTGAACAATTTAAGACCCATCTCATTGCTCCCATTCATCTCTAAACTTTTAGAACGCTTAGTCTACAAGGGCTTATCTCCTACCTCACCACTACCTTATTGACCTCTTGGGCTTCATTCCCACGAGGCAGATCCGCTGCCTGGGAGTCCGCCAGCTCAGCGGGAGATCTCTCCATTGATCTCCGCTGAGCCGGCGGATGACAGGTCCGTCCCTGCTCACTGAGCGGTGAGGGGCTTGTCGATCGCTGCTGGTTACTATGGAGAGATCAGATGACAAACGGACAGCATGTCCGTTTTCATCCGATCTCACCCAATCCGATCCGCCAGCAACGGATCCGAAAGTAGGGCCATCCGTCTGCTTTTGGCGGATCGGACCGGGACGGATGTCAGCGGACATGTCATCGCTGACATCCGTCGCTCCATAGACCAGCATGGAGCGCCCGTTCAGATCCGCCGTCAAAAGTGACAGGTGGACCTGAACGGTCTGACACTGTAAAAGGGATCTTACAGTCTGGTTTTCACTCACAGCACTCCTCAGAAACTGCCCTACTCAAACTCACTAATGATTTACTAACTGCTGAAACCAATGTCCACTACTTCATATGCTTCGTACTGGACCTTTCTGCAGGCTTTGATACTGTTAACCACATTCTCCTTCTCAACAAATTTCAATGCCTTGACCTCCAAAATTTTGCTCTATCCTGGTTCTCCTCCTACCTATCACAGGGCTCCTTCAGTGTTACCTACAACTCTGACTCCTCCTCTCCACTTCCTCTCTCTGTGGGGGTCCCCCAAGGCTCTGTTCTTAGACCCCTACTCTTCTCTATCTACTCCTCCTCCCTTGGTCACTTGATAAACTCCTATGGCTTCCAGAACCATCTCTATGCTGATGACACCCAAATCTATCTCTGTACTCCTCATTCCTTCAGTCTCCTCTCGCAATACTATCTTATTAACTGACATTTCAGAATGGGTGTTGCACCACTTCCTCAATATTTCTAAAACTGAGCTGATAATATTTTCCCCTGCGCACGCTTCTCTCCATGACTTTTCCACCAAGATCAACAATCCCACTACCAGTCCTTCCCCTCACGCCAGGGTCCTAGGTGTAATCCTAGACTCTGACCTGCCCTTTCAGCCTCAAATCCAACCGCTGTCAAAAAACTTGTAGACTTCACCTCCGTAACATCTCTAAAATGTGCCCCTTTCTAACTAATGAAACCACCAAGCTACTCATTTACTCCCTTGTTATCTTTCCCCTTAGCTATTGCAACTCCCTTCTCCTAGGTCTACCTCTCCGCAGGCTATCCTCTCTTCGGTCTATCATGAATGCTGTTGCCAGACTCATCTACCTTATCAACCGCTCAGTGTCTACCACCCCTCTCCGCCAATCCCTGCACTGGCTTCCCATTGCCCAGAGAATTAAATTCCAAGATACTAACATGCAAAGCCACTCACAACTCTGCCCCGAGCTACATCACCAATCTTGACTTCAAATATCATCCAAACCGTCCTCTCCGTTCCTCTCAAGACCTCCTACTCTCAAGCTCCCTTGTTCCCTGCTCCCATGCTCTTTTCCAGGACTTCTCCAGAGGCTCTCCCATCCTCTGGAACTCTCTACCTCAATCTGTCCGGCTATCTCCTACTCTGGCTGCCTTTAGGCGATTCCAGAAAACATATCTCTTCAGGGAAGCCTATTCCATCAGCACACCCCCACAGCTATAACCGTTTTTACCGCTTGCCCCACTCTATTAGATTGCAAGCTCTTATGAGCAGGGACCCTTAACCCTCTTGTATTTTATTGTATTTTAACTGTACTGTCTCCCTTTATATTGTAAAGCGCTGCGTAAACGGTTGGCGATATATAAATCCTGCATAATAATAATACTAAGGTTAACAGGGAGCAATAATGGAAAAGACAGGCATACTTGGGTACAGGGAGTGGTGGGTGGAGTAGTAATGTATAGAAAGGTAATACTAGTACAGAGAAAGTAATAATAGGAAGGATGGTTGTAGCAGGGGTGGGGGTAGTAACAATGGGAAGGGCAGCAATACTGAGGGTACCAGGGGAGTAATAATGGGAAGGAAAGTAATACCAGGGGTCATAATTAGGACAGTAATACTGGAGGTTTCAAGGGAGTAATATTGAGGATGACGGCAATAGTAGGGGTAACAGAAGAGTAATAGGAAGGACAATATTACTAGGGATACTGAGGGAGTAATAATGGAAAGACAGTAATACTGAGGGTAAAAAGGATGTAATAATGGGAAGGATGGTAACTAGTACTAGTGGTAACAGAAGATTAATTAAAAGAAGGACAGTAATATTAAGGGAAACTGGGAGCAATAATGGAAAAGACAGGAATACTAGGGTACAAGGGGTAATATTACTGGGGGCAGTGGTGGTCTGTGAAGTAATAATGAGGACAGTAATATTGGGGTACAAAGGGAGTAATAATAAGTGTTACACAATTGTGGTGCAGCATACATTGATTTATGTATATAGATTGAGGTGAGGAATCTGGTGTGCTATCGTTGTGAATTGAGCTATTGAGCACTGTAACCAATTGTCAGGGGTTGGAAAGAGAACAGTTGTGGGGGTGGGGGATTGGGAGGGCAGGGGCAGATGAGGGCAGTTGTTGCCATATGGGTGGGGAAATCTAATCCATCCTCCCCCAGGGAGAAGCACTCACAGTGTCATCCTGGTATCTGTAGTCCCAAAAGGTCTCTGATGGTTAGGTGTCTCCAGGGGTTGCAAACACCAGACATGGGAGTAAGTCACACATGTGCAAGTCATAAGCAAGTCTCAAGTCTTAACCTTCAAGTCACAAGCAAGTCCCAAGTTACTGTGGCGAAAAGCAAGCAAGTCAAGTCGAGTCACTGCTAGAAGTCAAGCAAGTCAAGTCAAGTAATTTATTTTGGTCAAGTCACAAATCAAGTCAAAATACTGATCTACCCCATTCCACCTTTAAATGAGTTAATGAGTGCCTCACTGTGCCCGTGTCTCACTGTGCCCATGTCTCACTGTGCCCGTTCTTCACTTGTGCCTGTGCTTCACTGTGCCCAATGCCTCACTGTACCGGTGTCTCACTGTGCCCATGCTTCACTGTGCCCAATGCCTCACTGTACCCGTGTCTCACTGTGCCCATGCTTCACTGTGCCCGTCAGCCGTGTACCTGACCGGCGGCATCCCAGGGGCCATTCCAGCATTCAAAAGCCGCGCCTCCTCCTCATCTGGGATAGGCGTAACAATCTCCCAGCATTCAGTGTTCCGCCTATTACAGACATCCGCTCATCCTCATAACACAGACAAGGATGAGAGGATGTCCATGATAGGCTGAACACTGCCTGCTGTGAAATTGAGTGTTCCGCCTATCACAGACGAGGAGGCGTGGCTTTTGAACACTGCAATGGCCACCGCCTGTCTGCATGACACGCTGATCAGGTAGGCAGATGGCGGCTTGCGGTTAGTGTTAGTGGGTTAGTGGTAGTGCATACCTCCCAACTTTTGAACTTCAGAATGAGGGACACTTGAGGGAGGAAGTGTCCCTACGCACGCCGTGGCAAAAAAACGGTATGGCCTAATGATTATGAGTGGGAGTGGCTTATGGGGCGTAGTTAAACCAAACTCGGGCTTCCTGCTTTGATTGCTCTGCCACAAGCAAGAGTCTCACAGACACAAACCCCAGTACAATCATTTAAAAAAATGAATTAAAAGCTTCCATTACAAATGGTTTTGCACACACTATGGAAAAGTGTGTTACACAAAGTGTGGAAGGATTCAGGAGTGCATTATGTACAGAGTGAGAGGTTTAGGAGTTCGTTATGTACAGAGTGTGAGGTTCAGAAATGCGCTATGTACAGAGTGTGAGGTTCAGAAATGCGCTATGTACAGAGTGTGAGGTTCAGAAATGCGCTATGTACAGAGTGTGAGGTTCAGAAATGCGCTATGTACAGAGTGCGAGGTTCAGAAATGCGCTATGTACAGAGTGCGAGGTTCAGGAGTGCGTTTATATACAGAGTGCGAGGTTCAGGAGTGCGTTTATATACAGAGTGCGAGGTTCAGGAGTGCGTTTATATACAGAGTGCGAGGTTCAGGAGTGCGTTTATATACAGAGTGCGAGGTTCAGGAGTGCGTTTATATACAGAGTGCGAGGTTCAGGAGTGCGTTTATATACAGAGTGCGAGGTTCAGGAGTGCGTTTATATACAGAGTGTGAGGTTCAGGAGTGCGTTGCATACAGGAACTTCTAATTTCCCTGCAACTCAGAATATGCTGGGAGTTGTAGTTGGTCATACTGGCAGTTGTAGTTCTAGTCACCCTGACCACCTTGGGAGTTGTAGTCCCCCTGTCACTCAGTAAATGCTGGGAGTTGTAGTCCCCCTGTCACTCAGTAAATGCTGGCAGTTGTAGTCCCTTGTCACTAAGGCCATGCTGGCAGTTTTAGCCACTCACCTCTGCAGCTCTCTAACGATCTCCCCAGTCTTGGTGACGATGGGCTCCCTCACAGCGTTCTCCACTGCCCGCACCTGGAGTTCATGGCCTGCAGGTTGAGGATCCGGTTCGGCACCGCGGGGGCTACCACACTACTCTTGGCCCTCCTAGGGGCCCCGGCATCCACCCTCCTCAGTCCGCTGCAGAGCACCAATCTCACCCGACCCCTCATGACACTGGAATATCCCGCTCTATGGTGGGCGGATTCAGGAGGAGGGGCCGGGTGCCGCTCTGTGGTGGGTGGAGTCAGGAGGAGGGGCCGGGTGCCGCTCTCTAGTGGCCTAAGTCAGGAGGAGGGGCCGGGTGCCGCTCTGTTGTGGGCGGAGTCAGGAGGAGGGGCAGGGTTCCGGTCTCTGACGGCTGGAGTCTGGTGGAGGAGCAGGGATGTGCTGGTGTGGTAGGCGGTGTCAGGGAGGGACAGGGCGGCTCTCTGTTTGTGGGGCGGAGTCAGGAGGCTGAAAGCGAATATCGGCCCGCCCATCTCCGACATCAGACACTGAATCTGACAGATGCACTTTCCCTCATTGCAGCCTTACCCCTGCCGGTTCGCCCACCAATCCCCGGCGCCAAGTCATTGCAAGTCATATAGCAAAGTCAAGTCGCAAGTCATTAGTTGCAAGTCAAAGTCAAGTCGAGTCATTTATTTAATTCTGTCAAGCAAGTCGCAAGTCCTAAAAAAGGTGACTCGAGTCAAGTCATATGACTCGAGTCCACCACCTCTGGCAAACACCTCTGGGTCATATAGTCATATAGCCAAGTCAAAGTCAAGTCGCAAGTCATTAGTTGCAAGTCAAAGTCAAGTCGAGTCATTTATTTAATTCTGTCAAGCAAGTCGCAAGTCCTAAAAAAGGTGACTCGAGTCAAG
Source organism: Lithobates sylvaticus (assembly GCA_028564925.1). Classification (NCBI taxonomy): domain Eukaryota; kingdom Metazoa; phylum Chordata; class Amphibia; order Anura; family Ranidae; genus Lithobates; species Lithobates sylvaticus. The sequence goes on along the minus strand of CM053028.1, from coordinate 509,165,372 downwards.
TCATATGACTCGAGTCCACCACCTCTGGCAAACACCTCTGGGTCATATAGTCATATAGCCAAGTCAAAGTCAAGTCGCAAGTCATTAGTTGCAAGTCAAAGTCAAGTCGAGTCATTTATTTAATTCTGTCAAGCAAGTCGCAAGTCCTAAAAAAGGTGACTCGAGTCTGACTCGAGTCAAGTCATATGACTCGAGTCCCCCACCTCTGGCAAACACCTCTGATTTTGACCCAGAGGCACGAAGTATGGAGCCTCAGCTGCATACAGTATATAGCGCTGTGCTCTGACTGAGGGCAGGGACTTCCCATCCCACACCTGAAATAAAATAGTCGGGCTGAGAACTGCTCAGCCATTCACAGGAAGGTTTTTATTCCATGAATGAATACAACACATCCTCTGATTGGCTGAGGCAGACAAATGATGTCACAATCTGTGCTTCAGCCAATCATAGGAAGTCTTGTGTTCATTCCTAGAATACAAACCTCCCTGTTTGTAGCCAAGGCTATATACAGATAATACAGAGTGCCCAGCTAGCACACCTATTAGTGCAGTAAACTGTTTGGGCCAACTAGGCCAAAATGAACTATTTAAAAGGGACATTAAATATGGAGTGAGGCTTTACCTGGAGGCAAACAAAGAGGACCTGTCTTACTGTCTACATCAGGTAGGCTCATCGGAAGGAATGGTAGACCTGTGTACACAGGTCTAAAATTTTTGATAAAAAGCACCTTTAAAAGGCCAATTCCACCTTTGGGACCATGGCTTGATACATCTATATTTAGGGTGTAACATAATACATAGTAGCATTCTCCAGCACCCCCCACCCTTACCTGAATCACCGTGGGGTGTTTCTCCCTGCAGGCTTTAATTTTGAACTTCGCACAGCTTTGTATGGCTCCATCCACACAGTTGTGTCTTGCAATCACAAATCGAGGCTACACCTCGAATCTGCCACCACGGCAGAGGAACTTGTGGATCCCAAAGAAGCACATACAGTGGCATACCAACAGTTGTAGTCCACTTTTTACATTGTCCAGCACATTAGGGCACATTATTATTTTTTTTAACCACTTCAGCTCCGGAAGATTTTACCCTCTTAATGACCAGGCCATTTTTTGCTATTTGGCACAGCGCTAATTTACCTGGCGATTGCACGGTCATGCAATGCTGTACCCAAACAAAATTTATATAATTTTTTTCCCCCCACAAATAGAGCTTTCTTGTGGTGGTATTTGATCACCATTGGGTTTTTATTTGTATTGTGCTATAAACGAAAATAGAACATACATTTTGAAAAAAAAAAAATGTTATAAAACATATCCAATAAAAATATAAAAGATTTCCAATAAAATCTAATTTCTTCAGTTATTTAGACCAAAATATATTCTGCTACATGTCTTTGGTAAAAAAAAATTAAATCCCAATAGAGTGTATAATAATTGGTTTGTGTGAAAGTTATAATGTCCACAATATACGAGATGCAGTGGGTAAAATAAGTATTGAATATGTGACCATTTTTCTAGGTAAATATTTACACAAAATTTTCACCACGTCAGTAACAACCCATACATACAAAAATAAAATAATTATTTCAGAAATGAAGTTGTGTAATAAAATGGAATGACACAGGGAAAAAGTATTGAACACGCTAAGGCCCCTTTAACACTTCTACGACTTGCAAAGTAGCATGACAAGTCGTTCCCCATGATTTCCAATGACAGCCATTCATATTAGTACGACTTCAAGTCATTCCGACTTCAAAGTAGTCCTTGCACTACTTTGGTCCGATTTTGATGCCACTTACACAGGCATTCATTGAAATTGCGGCAAAAATCACGGTGAAGTCGCACAAGTGTGAAAGGGGCCTAACTGAAATGTATTTAATACTTGGTACAAAATCCTTTGTTAGGAAGGACAGTTACAAGATGCCTCCTGTATTGAGAAACTAGTCACATGCATTACTCAGGTGTGATCTTGGCCCATTCTTCCACACAGTCTTCGAATCTTGAAGGTTCCGTGGGCCTCTTCTATGAACTCTGATCTTTAGTTCTTTCCATAGATTTTCTATTGGATTCAAGCCAGGTGATTGGCTGGGCCATTCTAGTAGCTTTATTTTCTTTCTTTGAAACCAATTGAGAGTTTCCTTGGCTTTGTGTTTGCGATCTTTGCCTTGCTGAAATGTCCACCCTCCTTTCATCTTCATCATCCGGGTAGAAGGCAGCAGATTTTTTCTATCAAGAATGTCTTGGTACATTTTTTCCATTCATCCTTCCTTCAGTGACATGAAGTTTGCCAGTACCGTATGCTGAAAAACCACCCCACACTATAATGTTCCCATCTCACTGTTGGTATGGGGGTGTTTTTGGGGTGACGTGCAGTGCTATTTGCCCTCCAAACATGATGTGTATTATGGCATCCAAAGAGTTTAATTTTGGTCTCATCTGACCAGACTATATTCTCCCAGGATTTCACAGGCTTGTCTAAATATTGAAAAAGAAATGGTATTTAAATGAATCCGCCCTTATCTAAATACAAAGCGCTGCGCCTTGATCAGTAATCTGTTTAAACTACAGCTGCCACTTGAAATATATAGAAATGAAAATGAAAATGTATTTTTAACCTTAAAATGTGCTCAATCCAAGGAACAAAATAATGGCGCTCTGACAATCACACAATGGTGACCGTTTAAAAATAAAAATTGTGAATATTTCAACTCACACGCAAAAATGAATATGTATAAAAATAAAATAAAAAATAAAATTAAAAATTAAACTGTGCATGTGATAAACGAATATATATAAAAACTATATCACCCAGTGATGCGTGACAAAATAAAGTGTCAAATTATATACAAGACAAAATACATAAATAAATAAATCAAAAGTCCATATAGCGTCCACAATGTCTGTTGAAATAATCTGTAAAATATCTTCTTGTTCCTTCCACCACACCACAGCGACAGGTGACTCCTCCCCCTTAAGAAATGCACTCACCGACAAAAAGCGATTTAAAAACCATGTAAGCAGGTGTCAAGACGAATCACACAATATCCACTGAGTATATCCAGAAATTCTCCACATGTAAATAAAATAAGATGCTCCAATAGTGTAAATCGTATAAATCTATTTATTCATTCACTTAAAAAGCTTCAACCTTTAGGCCCCATGCACACGAGACACTGTTAAACGCGCGTTCAGAGGCAGTTGGACACTTTTTTCAACTGCCCCTGAACGCATGCAATGTTATCCTATGTGTCCATGTACACAGTCTCGTTTTTTCCCGTTTTTATGCAGTTGCGTTTAACCTCGTTTTTCCAGAAGCAAAAAAATGCTTTCAGACACTTTGCTTTTCCGCGTTTCAGACGCAAAACGTGGCTAAACGCGGCTAAACGCAGGCACCTGCGTTTAGCCGCGTTTGCGTTTATAAGCCTTTTTAAAAGGAACCCAATTTTTTGGACCAGAAAACTCAGAAATAAGATGGTAAAACATAAAAAATACTAGAAAATTTGGTTTAAAATGTCGTAATTAGTTTAGATAGTTCATAGAGCATATATACTCACTAATGCATACATGTTTGTGAAATGCATACATGTTTGTGAAATATCTTATATTTCTACCCTATATGATTTTTTGTACCGAGATAGTCCAATTTTTCCCCCCTCTTTGGGTAAAAGCTGTGTTGATGCAGAATCATCATCTGCATACACAGGTTTATAACCCTTTGTTTCTACAATTTGTGAAATATCCAACGGACATTCACTGTGCCATTAATGGATGGGTCCAATATCGACAAGCTCTGATTCTGGACCTCTCATGCAAATTTGCGACGACGTTGCTGCCTCATCAAGAGCAACATCAGGAGCATTTCCTGACATATATTCAATATGGGATCCATTTCCAAAAGAAAACACAGAAAGAGAGGCAAATGCATTTGTACAACTGCTCTCTGCTGCTGCTGCTCACTCTGATCAAAATGGCAGAAATAGTTAATAATACATGCTTTCTGAGCTTGGGGAGGGTCTATATGATGTTATCTTTACAAATGCTTATAGACGCAAACGCGGTAAAACGTGGCTAAACGCGGCATGAAAACACAGCAAAACGCGCGTTTTTAAATGCAAGTTTCTGCTTTGCGTTCAGCAGAGTTTGCATCTGCGTCTCGTGTGCATGGGGCCTTACACTCACATTTCCACAATAAAAAGTCAGCAGAAAGCAATCAGCAGACCACAGCAAATTACACTCCTGAACTTCACACTCAATGGATTGCAGTCACGGCGGACTCGAGGTGTGCAGGCACAGCGGTGTTTTTTTAAATCTCACCCCTTCCTCGATGCCTGATTGCAGCAATAGTAATCCGTCTCCACGTCCAGCCCCCAGTCTCAAGCTTTACTGGAGATGATCGCCGTACAGCCACGCCCCTGACATGTTTCGTTTAACCAACTTATTCATAGGGTAGGCTGTATGGCACAGCAATCACTTCTTTTAAATCCTTCTATTCCCGCCCTCACCAGAATGTGCAGCACATGTGTCCCCGCTGAGCAAATATTCCGTATCTCTGAGCACCATATCAGCATTACATTTAACATTAGGCTGTCTATTTACCATAGACTGAGTTCTAAATTAGATTCTCAACATTGCAATCTACAGCATTTTTAACATATGCACTATTTATAACCTTAAATGCATCTGAATGTTTACAATCCCGCTAATCCATCCTTGTTCTGAGTTGACACACAGGATAAAATTATAGCAATTAATCCATTGCATACCACACAGTTCGTGATTGTATGTACTGAATTATCTCCAGCTTCCACACATCACAAATGTATGGTCTATTGAGTTGCCTCAGCCAATTCTAATTGCAATGGCACTCATACACTAACCAATTCATATGAGAGATCAGGTGCAATCCTCATCATTAGTCCTACAGCTTCAATAACCACTTCCCCGTGTGCAGAATGGCACGGGCAGGCAAAATCCCGTATATAAACGTGATTTTGCAATTGCCTGCCCGTGGGTCGCGCTCGCAACCCGGTCGGGAGCTCCGTGACCCCGGCCGTGGGACCAGCGGACCCGATCGCCGCTGGTGTCCCGCGATCCGGTCACAGAGCTGAAGAACGGGGAGAGGTCTGTGTAAACAAACCTCTCCCCGCGCTTCCTACACTGCCTGTCATTGATCGGCTGTTCCCGGTCATCAGGAAAGCCGATCAATGACGTCAGGCGTCAGCCCCGCCCCCTAATGTAAAAAAACACACACGTCACAGCCCATAACCCCTCCCCCTAGTGGTTAACCCCTTCAATACAACTGTCATTTATACAGGAATCAATGCATTTAAATAGCATTGATTACTGTATAAATGACAATGGTCCCAAAAATGTGTCAAAAATGTCCGATGTGTCCGCCATAATGTCGCAGTCACAATAAAAATCGCTGATCACCGCCATTACTAGTAAAAAAAAAAAAAAAATTAATAAAAATGCTATAAAACTATCCCCTATTTTGTAAACGCTATAACTTTTGCGCAAACCAATCAATAATCGCTAATTGCGATTTTTTTTACCAAAAATATGTAGAAGAATACGTATCGGCCTAAACTGAGGAAAAAAAATTTTTTTTTATATATTTTTGGGGGATATTTATTATAGCAAAAAGCCAAAAACATTGCATTGTTTTCAAAATTGTCGCTCTATTTTTGTTTATAGCGCAAAAAATAAAAACCGCAGCGGCGATCAAATACCACCAAAAGAAAGCTCTATTTGTGGGAAAAAAAGGACGCCAATTTTGTTTGGGAGCCATGTCGCATGACCGCGCAATTGTCAGTTAAAGCGACGCAGTGCCGAATCGCAAAAAGGGGCCTGGTCCTTTGGCTGCCAATTGGTCCGGGGCTGAAGTGGTTAAGCAATATTACAAACTATAAAAGCTGAATTTTAATTAAATATAGGAGTGGTTGGAACTCACTTATAGAACAAAATTTAAATTCAAACATTAATGATCTAAAGGACAGAATAAGATAAAAAAAAAAATATATATATATATATAAAAATATATAATACAGTGGTGTGAAAAAGTGTTTGCCCCCTTCCTCATTTCCTGTTCCTTTGCATGTTTGTCACACTTAAGTGTTTCGGAACATCAAACCAATTTAAACAATAGTCAAGGACAACACAAGTAAACACAAAATGCAATTTGTAAATGAAGGTGTTTATTATTAAAGGTGAAAAAAAATCCAAACCATCATGGCCCTGTGTGAGAAAGTGATTGCCCCCCTTGTTAAAACATACTATAACTGTGGTTGTCCACACCTGAGTTCAATTTCTCTAGCCACACCCAGGCCTGATTATTGCCACACCTGTTCACAATCAAGGCATCACTTAAATAGGAGCTGCTTGACACAGTAAGGTCCACCAGAAGATCCTTAAAAGCTACACATCATGCAGAGACCCAAAGAAATTCAGGAACAATTGAGAAAGAAAGTAATTGAGATCTATCAGTCTGGAAAGGGTTATAAAGACATTTCCAAAGCTTTGGGAATCCAGCGAACCACAGTGAGAGCCATTATCCACAAATGGCGAAGACATGGAACAGTGGTGAACCTTCCCAGGAGTGGCCGGCCGCCCAAAATTACCCAAGAGCGCAGCGACGACTCATCCAAGAGGTCACAAAAGACCCCACAACAACGTCCAAGGAACTGCAGGCCTCACTTGCCTCAGTTAAGGTCAGCGTTCATGCCTCCACCATCAGGAAAAGACTGGGCAAAAATGGCCTGCATGGCAGAGTTCCAAGGAGAAAACCACTGCTGAGCAAAAAGAACATCAAAGCTCGTCTCAATTTCTCCACAACACATCTTGATGATCCCCAAGACTTTTGGGACAACATTCTGTGGACCGATGAGACAAAAGTGGAACTCTTTGGAAGGTGTGTGTCCAAGTATATCTGGCGTAGAAGGAACACTGCATTTCAGAAAAAGAACATTATACCAACAGTAAAATATGGTGGTGGTAGTGTGATGGTCTGGGGCTGTTTTGCTGCTTCAGGACCTGGTAGACTTGCCGTGATAAAAGGAACTATGAATTCTGCTGTCTACCAAGAGATCCTGAAGGAGAATGTCCGACCATCTGTTCGTGTACTCAAGCTGAAACGAACTTGGGTTCTGTAGCAGGACAATGATCCTAAACACACCAGCAAGTCCACCACCGAATGGCTGAAGAAAAACAAAATGAAGACTTTGGAGTGGCCTAGCCAAAGTCCTGACCTGAATCCTATTGAGATGTTGTGGTATGACCTTAAAAAGGCCGTTCATGCTCGAAAACCCTCTAATGTAACTGAATTAGGACAATTCTGCAAAGATGAGTGGGCCAAAATTCCTCCAGGACGCTGTAAAAGCCTCATTGCACGTTATCGCAAACGCTTGGTTGCAGTTGTTGCTGCTAAGGGTGGCCCAACCAGTTATTAGGTTTAGGGGGCAATCACTTTTTCACACACAGGGCCATGATGGTTTGGATTTTTTTTCACCTTTAATAATAAACACCTTCATTTACAAATTGCATTTTGTGTTTACTTGTGTTGTCCTTGACTATTGTTTAAATTGGTTTGATGTTCCGAAACACTTAAGTGTGACAAACATGCAAAGGAACAGGAAATGAGGAAGGGGGCAAACACTTTTTCACACCACTGTATATATATATATTCAATACCAATATATTATATATTGAGCACATTAATGACTGTATGATTATAACTCATATATCAGAGTACATCTCGGGAGTTCCTCTTTGCTTTATGCAATGTCCCCAGTGGAAAATAGAGAGAACGCCAGCCCTCACTCCCCTCCCTTTTAGAGCTAGTTATTTTCCAAATCCAGTCCCTTGGGATCATTAATGGGCATCCACCACAACCAAGTACAATTAATATACCCATATCAAAATCCTAACTCAGTATATAATAGATGTTGCTGGAACTGAACTAAAGAAATCAAAAATTATTTATAAAGCAATTAAGGGCTAACTCGATGTTCAAGCCTCTCGGAAAGAGACATTTCAAAAGAAAAGTCCATCGAGTTTCCCTCTGTGATAGATCTCTCACACGATTAGATCCTCTCCATGATGGTGACACTGTATCTATTCCAATGAATTGTAGTAGAGAGGGATCCTGTTCTGTTTTTGTATGGAGAGAGATGCTGTGGAATCTAAAGCCCTTTTTTATGTTGGCCAGATGTTCCGCTATGCGGACTCTTAAGAGTCTCTTGGTTCTTCCCACATAAAATAGACCACAGGGACACCACATCAAATATACCACAAAGGAGGAGTTACATGTGATGAATTCACTAATAGTAAATGTTTCATTATCCCCATTAGTCACCTCTGTAATTCCTCTGTTCATGACCTTCACTGTTCTGCAACAAATACATTTCCTGCAGCAAAAAAATCCCTTTAGGTCTATTTTCATAGCACCTTGTCCCGGAGGGTCAAGGATCTTTTTGACAACCGGATCTCCAAAGTTTGGGGCTTTTCTATAGATGAACCTCGGTTGTTGAGGCAATAATTCACCCAAATGTCTGTCTCTAATGGAAGCTTGAGATAAATCCCAACTGATGCTGTCTCTCAACTTCTTGAATTTCCTTTTTCTTCAAACACTGTGACCTAGGTACCATAGCAATGTCACTAATTATGCCATCTAAAATTGTCTCTTCATATACCTTCTGCACAAACTTATCTTATTTGGAGGAAAAATAATCCTCCAAATCTGTACAGTTACGTGGGACCCGCAATATTTAACCCTTAGGTATATTTCTTATCCATGCAGGGTGATGACCACTCCTGATGGACAAAAAACGAATGAGGGACATGTGAATGTGGGCATCTACAATTTGAGTGATGTTGAACTCAATCAAAAAGAACTCAACATACTCAATCTGGGTTTAAAATGCACACAAAAAAAAAGTGATAAATAAGTTTAGAAATAATGAAGTCTATATAGACACACACAAGTTCATCAGAATCCTGAATATAAAGAAATATTTTTTGAGCCACCCTGCTAATCCGATGCCTAGAGTGAATGTTACAACTAGCAGGGTGGATAGTGGCTTAAAGAATAAATCCATCTTTAACCCTCAAAATTCTAGCAATCACTATATTGAGGTGTTCAAAAATGTGGTTCTTAAAGATATCGAAGACTTGGCACCTAAAAAGAGAGTGAACCCTGAACATATAAGGGAGGGTATTAAGTCTTTGGATGGTAGAAAAAATATAATCATACGCCCAGCTGACAAGAGGGGGGGGGGGGGGGGGGTAGTGATGGACAGGGATTTCTATCAGAAGCAACTTATGGAGCTATTAGAAGAGGAGTCCACATACAGGAGATTAAGTTCTAAACCCACTGAACCCTATACAGCCCAATTGGAGGCTTTGGTGGATTGGGGCTATAGGATTGAGGCTGTGAACACTAAAGAAAAGAGATATCTCGTACCAAGCTCATGTAGAATCCCAATAATTTATACATTACCTAAAGTCCACAAGAATATAACAGTACCACCTCCGCGACCAATTGTAAATGGAATTGGGTCTGTAACAGCGAGGCTGGGAGAATATTTAGATAAATTTCTCCAGCCGAGTGTCAAGGCTACTAAAGCTTATTTAAAGGACACCTCAGATTTATTACTGTTATTGCAGGATGTCCAATTGGACAAATCTGCCACATCGTTTCTGGTAACAGCCGATGTGGCTTCCTTATATACAGTAATACAGCACGAGGATGCGTTGAATTTGAATTCTTGAATTGGGCCCTTAGTAAACGTGAGGATATCCCCCACACACAAAAAAGATTTTTGGGACAAGTATTGGAGTTTTGCATGTCGCACAACTACTTTTGGTTCAGTGGTTAATTTTTTTCCCAACAGGTTGGCGTGGCTATGGGAGCGAAATATGCTCCCAGCCTCGCCAACCTGTTCATGGCCGAGTGGGAAGACAGACGTATTTTTAATAGACAGCTACCTCAACTTAAGTTCTACCGTCGTTTCATAGATGACCTCCTATTTATATGGGAGGGGTCCGAGGAGTCTGCGGTAGAATTTTTGGAATATCTTAATAGAAATGACAATATTAAATTGGATTACCAAATGAGTGATAAGTCTGTAAATTTCCTAGATGTCACCATAAAAAAGGAGCACAATGTATTAAGTACTAAAGTATATTTTAAAGCTACGGACCGCAATAGCTACTTGTCCATCAGGAGTGGTCATCACCCTGCATGGATAAGAAATATACCTAAGGGTCAAATATTGCGGGTCTGACGTAACTGTACAGATTTGGAGGATTATTTTTCACAGGCCAATTTGCTTAAAGATAAGTTTGTGCAGAAGGGATATGAAGAGACAATTTTAGATGGGATAATTAGTGACATTGCTATGGTACCTAGGTCACAGTGTTTGAAGAAAAAGGAAATTCAAGAAGTTGATAGACAGCATCAGTTGGGATTTATCTCAAACTTCCATTATCAGTATAGGGAGATTGAAAGCATATATAAAAAACATTGGCACATTCTCTGCAGAGACAGACATTAGGGTGAATTATTGCCTCAACAACCGAGGTTCATCTATAGCAGGGGTGCCCAACCAGTGGCCCGGGGGCCACACGTGGCCCGCGGAGCCCTCTGATGTGGCCCTCGACCTCCTGCTCTAAGATGGCAGGTTGGCAAGCCCTCTGATGTGGCCCTCGACCTCCTGCTCTAAGGTGGCAGGTCGGCAACCCTCTGCCATCCCAGAGCAGCAGTTTTGTGAATTAAGCCGCTGGTAGTGGAAGCAAGTGGCTGCGGAGCAGAGCCACATAAGCCAATGCTTCCTGTATAGCGCCCGCTCCTGTCACAGGCAGAGTGATACCAAATGCACTCCGCCTGGGACAGCAACAGCCAGCGATACCAGAATGGAAGAAGGTTATTTAAGGTAAGTTTACTACTAAATTCACAGTATATATGGATATATCTGTTTTGCAGTGGTTACTGGGCTGCTTTCAAACTGATCCGCAGGTGCAGTGCAGCTGTTGCGCCTTCAGAAAGCGGGCCACACCTGCAGAATATAATAGAAGTTTACAGCAAAGTGCAGCTAACCCGCAGAAAAACCACAGGTTCACTGCGTTGCATCTGCGGTTTGGGCAAATCGCAGCGCATCAGCGTGAAAGCAGCCTTAGGCCCCTTTCACATGATTGGTCCGACCCAATCAGACTTACTATTCACCTCTATGGAGCAGCAGATGTAAACGGACTTGTGTCTGTTTACACCCGCCTACCTAAAAAAAATAGAAAGGGATCTGCCCCTTCCATCTGGGCGAATTGGATTGGATCAGAGGGCCCATAGAGTAGAGTGGGCTGTGTCCATGGACATGGACCTGTCATCCCCCCGCTCCGCTCATTGTGGCCCGCGACCAGTTACCAATTCGCTTAAGAGGCCCTCGCTCTTCAAAAGGTTGGGCACCCCTGATCTATAGAAAAGCCCCAAACTTTGGAGATCAGGTTGTCAAAAAGATCCTTGACCCTCCGGGACAAGGTGCTATGAAAATAGACCTAAAGGGCTTTTTTTGCTGCAGGAAATGTATTTGTTGCAGAACAGTGAAGGTCATGAACAGAGGAATTACGGAGGTGACTAATGGGGATAATGAAACATTTACTATTAGTGAATTCATCACATGTAACTCCTCCTTTGTGGTATATTTGATGTGGTGTCCCTGTGGTCTATTTTATGTGGGAAGAACCAAGAGACTCTTAGAGTCCGCATAGCGGAACATCTGGCCAACATAAAAAAGGGCTTTAGATTCCACAGCGTCTCTCTCCATTTTAGAGAGAAACACGAACAGGATCCCTCTCTACTACAATTCATTGGAATAGATACAGTGTCACCATCATGGAGAGGATCTAATCGTGTGAGAGATCTATCACAGAGGGAAACTTGATGGATTTTTCTTACCGTAGAGTCCGTCGTCATCCGATCCGATCCGCAGACGGATGGAAAAATAGGGTATTCCTCCGTCTGCAGAATCGGACCATAGCAGACACAGACGATATTGGGTGTCAGCGGATGTTCATCCGCTGACACCCGCTATCCCATAGGGATGCATGCATGTCCGTATTTCATCCGAAAACGGATGGATGAAATACGGACATACGGTCCGCCCGTGTGAAAGAGCCCTTAGGCTGCATTCACACCTTAGCACTTCAAAGTCGGGTGTTTTTACCGCGATTTTGTTCAGGTCACCAATGTAAAAAGCAGAAAAACACCTGTAATCTGCCCCAAAGATGCTCATGTTCTTTTCTGAGTTTAGGGTGTTTTTTAGGAGTTTTACTTCAGGTGACAAAACGCTCAGATGTGAACAGGTGCCATTGAAATTAATGGGATTTTGCTTGTTGGGCGTATTTCAGGTGTTTTATGAGCTGAAGATGCTCAGGTGTGAATGCAGCCTTTAACTTGCTTTTTTTTTTTTGCATTGTAAGCGTGCATAAAGGCCATGGTGGGTGAGTGCATTACTTATTGTTTTCTTTGAAACAATTGTACCTGCTAATTCCAGGTCTTTCTGAAGCTCTCCACAGGTGGTCCTTGGACAACTCTTCTGATACAGTAAAGCCTTGGATTGCGAGCATAATTTGTTCCAGAAACATGCTTGTAATTTTCCCATAAGAAATAATGGAAACTCAGATAATTCGTTCCACAACCATTTAGTCATAAGTCCTTCAGTTTATAGTTCATATAAAAAGTAGAGCTGTGGAAAGTAAAGATTAATTCCTAGATTAATCGTAAATTTTTTTGATCGATCAAAATTCTTTTGATCGGTGCTACTCACCTCTCCGCCAGCTTCCGGGGCTTCAGGGAGCTCCATCGGAGATCCGGTGACGTCACCAACATCGATGTCACCGCACTCCTCCCCCCTTCCCCAAGTGCCTCCATCTACTAACGAAGGGAAGGGGGGAGGAGTCCAGTGACATTGCAGTTCTGATTGAACATAACGTGTATGGGGGAGGAGCTACGCATGACGTCACCTGCTGCTGCCCTACGGCACTAACACGATTGTCGGCTTTACATGCTGTGATTTATCATCTTTATGTGAGTAGTTTGTGTTTTAACACAAAAATTAAATCTTATACTTAATCGGTGAGCACTTCGATCTTTTCTTTCTACCCATGACCTGGCGTCCTTGCTGAGTTCTAAGGAGACGTCAGAGAAGTTTATGGTACGTGTTAAACCTTTTGATACCCGCTTGCATGACCACCTGTTTGCACAGGAGTCAATGCCATAAGGTGAGAGTGATTAGTTAGACCGGAGGTGGAGGGAATGTCACGCTACTGTGGGGAAAAAAATTGCTTACGTCAGTGCTACAGTTTGAATTTAAAATGTATTTGTGTGAACTGTGAAGTTAAGTCATGGATTGTGGAAACTAACTAGTGTCAGTGATTGTTTATAGTGTATACCACATTTACCACTGACTAATGAGTCGGAGTTGCAATGCAAGGAGATCAGCTAAAAGTAGTTGGATCTGTATGTGCGTTATAATTAATGGAAATTAGTTGATTAATCGATTAAAAAAAAAAAAAAAATAATGATTAATAGAACATGAAAATTTTAATCAGTAACAGATTATAGCAATGCTGTGTAACCATAAAATCTCCATCGACAATTGGCAGCCTCCACAAGGGGATTAAAAGCAAAATCCAGCAGGACCTACAGTGTATAAAATAGAAGAGAGACGCCTCTAAGTGTAGTAATATGGTTACATTTAATGAAGGTACAACATTTAGCAACTCACATGGTTGATGATTAAAAGGAGGCATATCTAAGTATGCAAGGATCTGGGATAAGGCTGTCCACATAGACCATCCTCTGCACCGCCAGCTCTCACCACTGTCAGTCTGCAATCGTGACCGGGAAGACAACCCTGCAGTAGAGCGATCTGAAAGTGAGGCTTGAAACGCTCGTGGAAGGGATGACGTCGATGTCGGTGAGGACGGTCTATGTGCACAGCTTTACCCCGGATGCCTGCATACTTAGATGTGCCTTTTTTAATCATCAACCATGTGACTTGCTAAATGTTGTACCTTCATTAAATGTATCCATAATGCTACACTTAGAGGCGCCTCTCTTTTATACTCGGTTATGACATGACACTACTTGTACATCAAGACATCGCTTGTTTATCAAGTCAAAATGTATTTAAAACGGTTGCTGGTCTTGCAAAACGCTCTCAAACCAAGGTTTTACTGTAATTCTTTTCACTCCTCTGCCAGAAATCTTACACGAGGAGCACCTGTTTGTGGCCCGTTTATAGTGAAATCATGTTCTTTCTTCTTCTGGATTATGGCCCCAACAGTGCTCACTGGAACATTCAGAAGTTTAGAAATCCTTGTGTAACCAATGCCATCAGTATGTTTTGCAACAATAAGGTTGCAAAGGTCTTGAGAGAGCTCTTTCGTTTTACCCATCATGAGATTTCTTGTGCGACTTGGTAATAAGACACCTTTTTATAGGCAATCAGTTGAGACTGAACCGGATGATATTCATTTGCACCAACAAGGGGCAGGGATTGCTTTCTGATTACTGATAGATTTCAATTGGTGTCTTGGCTTTCCATGCATTTTTGCACCTCCCTTTCTTCATATTTTCAATACTTTCTCCCTGTGCCATTCCATTTTATTACACATAACCTAATTTCTGAACTTGTTTTGGTGTCTGTGCGTGTGTGTGTATAGATTGATTGGGTTGTTACCAACATGTGGGGAACATTTCATGTCAATAGCACCTTTAGAAATACGTTTACCTAAAAAAAATAAAAAAAAAAAATGGGATTTTTGTACTCACCGTAAAATCCTTTTCTCTGAAGTTCATTGACGGACACAGCTCCTTTAATTCTAGACCTTAGGGTTATCACGCCACCTTCAGGAGAAGACGCCTAAGCTCAAGAACTAAAAGGAGCTGTGTCCGTTAATGAACGAAAAAAAAAAAAATGGGATTTTTGTACTCACCGTAAAATCCTTTTCTCTGAAGTTCTTTGACGGACACAGCTCCGTTAATTCTTGACCTTAGGCGTCCTCTCCTGAAGGTGGGGTGATAACCCCAGGGTCAAGAATTAAATGAGCTGTGTCCGTCAATGAACGAAAGAGAAATGGTGACGTGTTCAATACTTTGTTATTTTACCTGCTGTATATACTGGAACTTATATATATATATACACACACACACACACACACATATACATACACACTAGTAATGGCAATGGTCAGCGACTTATATCAAGATGACAGGCAATCTGACACCAACTGCCACCTCCAATGACACTAATACAGTGATGAGTGCTAATAATATACACCGACTAGGAAAGGGTTAACATCTGGGACAATCAAGGGGTTAACTATTTGCATAATTATGTTCACTGTGTGCTGATTTTACTAAGCAATGAGCTGGTTTTTATCCCCTGCTGTGCGGGGAAACAAAAACACCACATCGCCCTTGTCAGAAAAGAACTTTGGGGGTTATTTACGAAAGGCAAATCTACTTTGCACTGAAAGTGCAGTCACTCTCAATCTAAGAGGTAGATCTGAAATGAGTGGAAGCTCTGCTGATTTTATCATCCAATCATGTGCAAGCTAAAATGCTGCTCATTTTCCTTGCATGTCCCCCTCGGATCTACAGCGACTTTACTTCCAAGTGCACTTTCAGTGCAAAGTGGATTTTCCTTTAGTAAATAACCCCCTTGGTGTTGTTTACAAACACAAAGCTTTCTTCTGTCACTCGCTCTGGCGATTTGCAGGTCCTGGTCCTAAATCATTGGCCAAGAACCGCTGATCGACATGTGCTGGAGCCAGTGACAGCACGGGCAGGCATGCCCCGCTACCCAGAAATGCAGAATCACGTACTTCTACATGATTCTGCACGGCCGGCACGCACTGTAGCAGTAAAACTACAGAACGCGGTTGGAAAGTGGTTACTCTAGTTATGTAGGTGCATTGATAACATTTTTGCAAAAAGTGGAAACCCCCCCTCCCTCCCCCTTTTAAACATGAACTTTTAGTGTTTGTTCACACTTGATGCAACGAGTAATGCAGGCTCAACTAACTAAAAATTATTACCTGTACGTGTCACTTTGTGGTTAACACTCCCTTGCACTGGGCTCCTTGGTTCGAATTATTATTATTTTTTTTATTAATTACAGGTCGCCACCTCATCCCTTTAAACCCGAACACATTAATTACACAGGTTCTGTGGCTAATTGAATGCAGGTAAGGCACTGAGTTTAATTACCACCTTAAAGAGGAAGTAAAGCCTCTTAAAAAAAAAAAAAAAAAAAAAGACACCCTGCAAGGCTAAGGCATAATGAGCTAGTATGCATAGCATACTAGCTCATTATGAAAAACTTACCTGAAAACGAAGCCCCCGAAGCCGTCCTTATCCTCGATCTTCTTCGCCGCCATCCAGGGCCGGAGTGACTTCCGGGTCTCGCCGCTCCAGCGCTATCATTCGCTGGAGCGGCGAGACGTCACTCCCGCGCATGCGCACGAGATCGGCATATCGCCGTGATCTCGGCATATTCAGTGCGCCTGCGCGCCGCTGTCTACGGCGCATGCGCCGTAGACAGCGATGCCTTTTCATCGCTAAATATCTCCTAAACCATGCAGGTTTAGGAGATATTTATTGGACCTACAGGTAAGCCTTAATCTAGGCTTACCTGTAGGCCAAAGTCATATGGAAGGGTTTACTTCCACTTTAATCAGCCACAGAACCTGTGTAATTAATGTGTTCGGGTTTAAAGGGATGAGGTGGCAACCCTGTTATAGGCCAGTGATGGCGAACCTTGGCACCCCAGATGTTTTGGAACTACATTTCCCATGATGCTCATGCACTCTGCAGTGTAGTTGAGCATCATGGGAACTCTAGTTCCAAAACATCTGGGGTGCCAAGGTTCGCCATCACTGTTATAGGCAAATTGGTCCTAGCATGGGTTTGTGTGTAATGGAAGTAGGGACATTAGATTGTGAGCTCTTTAAGGGCAGAAACTGATGCAAATGTACAGTAAAGGAAGGATGGCATTCTATAAAGATCTGTAATTAATACAGTGGAACCTCAGCCTACGCGCATAATCCATTCCAAGAGAATGCTTGTAATCCAAAGTACTCGCATATCAAAGCAAGTTTCCCCATTGAAGTCAATGGAAACTAAAATGATTAGTTCCGCATTGACTTCAACAGCATGCAATACTGCATGCGGTCAGAGGCGGGGGCGCAGGAGAGGACACCTCGGCTGACCTCAGAAAGACTTGGTTCCTGAGATTTGCCGAGCAGAGCTGTCCTCGGGCCTTTCCGTGCATTTCCGAACGGCGCTAATCAGCAATTTTCGGCTTGGCTCCGGCGCCCCCCCCCCTCTGGCCAAACGCAGTACTGCACACTGCTTTGACCTGAATCGTGCTCGTTTTCGCAAACAGTTACGATTTTTAAAAATACAGTGCTCGTATTGCGAAACACTTGTTAACCGCATTACTCGCAATCCGAGGTTCCACTGTGTGTGTGTGTGTGTATGTATATATATATATATATATATATATATATATATATATATATATATATATATATATATATAAAAAAATAACCTTGAAGAAAATTGCAGGCATCTTGCATTTTTAGGCCTCGTTTACACGGTCGTACTTGGTTTAAAACCCTTTCATACACCTATTGAAGTGACTGGCCTCAGGTGATACACAGAGTAAAACAAATCTTCCTACACAAGTTGTACCTGTTCATCTGTTGTCTTCTCTACATCCGTTCAAAGTCCAGAATTTATAAAGCTTGTCTGAGAGCTTTCAGAAGACAGGGGGCAGAGAGCTGAAATTTCACACTGCAGAGCTCAGGGAGGTAAGCTCCAAGAGCTGATTGGAGTGAAGCGACACCACCCCCCTCCTCCACACAGGAACAGAGCTGAAGGGGCCAATTAGATCCTCCCTCCTCACCTTTATTTCTCTTGGTTTAGGGAAACGTGAGAGCAGAGGAATAGAGCAGCAGACAGCAATGACGCTTCGTGCTCTTTGAGACAAGGATGTCAAATTGGGAGCAGCAACTGTGTCTATGCAGCCACTGCATCCCAATGGACACGAATGGGGTGGTATACACGTGGATGCATGGAACACATAAAACCATATCAAACCCCCTGCCAAAAATGTAACATAGTGCAGTTTACCGATCAATAGATGTGGTGGCTGCATTTGTTTTGTTTTTCTCCAGCATTTTTCCATCTATTTTCACCTGGTGATCTGGCCAGTAAAGTACTGTATATACTCAAGTATAAGCCGAGTTTTTCAGCACATTTTTTTGTGCTGAAAATGCCCCCTCGGCTTATACTTGAGTCAAGCACTTTTCTGCAGCAGAGAATGACATTTTCAGACCCGACTTTGGGGCCCCTGTATCTCGAGGCCATGGTACCTGAACTACAACATATCCAAAGATGGGGTTCCTAGCACCAAGTGGCCCCGAGATACGGGGCCCCAAAGTCGGGTCTGAAAATGTCATTCTCTGCTGCAGAAAAGTGCGACATTTTCTGAACCGACTTTGAGCCCCCCGTATCTCAGGCCACTTGGTGATAGAAACCCCATCTGGATATGTTGTAGTGCTAGTTCCACTATGTTTGCACACCAAAGTTGGGGTTCCTAGCACCAAGTGGCCCCAAAGTTGGTCAACTGTGTCCATCTGCAGCAGTGTCATTTCAGGACCCTTTGGGTCCAGAGACCCCAAATTTTGGCTGCAGCTAGGGGGCATCTAGGAACCCTTAACTACCAAGTTTGGGGGACCTATGGCTGCAAATGGGCACAGTGAGGCATTTAAATGGGCACAGTGAGGCATTTAAATGGGCACAGTGAGGCATTTAAATGGGTATTGTTGACCCTCTTTTCCACTTACAGTAGCTGCGCATTTCTCACCCTAGGCTTATAATCATTATGTAAACATCCCTTGTAATAGAAAAAAGCATGACAGGTCCTCTTAAATATGAGATCTGGGGTCAAAGACCTCAGATCTCATATTTGGACTAAAACGCAATAAAAAATAAAATAAAATAAAAAAGTAATTTGAAAAAATAAAAAATTGAAAAATATGCCTTTAAGAGCTATGTGCGGAAGTGAGGTTTTGATGTCGCTTCCGCCCTGCTATGGTATGGAGATGGGTGGATCCTCACTCATCCCCATACCCAGGCACCGAGAGGACCCGATCGCCTCTGCCGACGGCTCTGGTAAGCGGCGGAGGGCGCAGGAGAGTGCCCTCTCCCGCTGCCAACGGTGATCTCACGGCGAAAACGCCGCAGACACCACCATTATCGTAAACACGACCGGCTCTTGAAAAGATAGATATCTCGGTTGCCGTTACCGAGATATCCCTTCAAAGTGCCGACGGGAGCCGGTCGGCTAGTGGCTAGGGTTCTCTGCAAAGAAAAAAAAAAAAAAAAGTATAATATTTGGGGCTTATAAGGAATTTTCTAGCAAAAAATACTGATTTAAAGTGCCAAAAAAAAGCCTGGTCGGCAAGTGGTTAATGATTAGAAAAACAAACTTTCTTAGAACCTTCTTTTCTTTAGAATTTTTGCTTGAAATTCCACCCATCTATGGCCAGCTTAAGTAAACAGATTTCCTGTTGAATTATATGCCTTGTCTGAAATTCTCCTTTAAGTTTTTTGATGATGTGTTTCACAACCCACAAAAAGTCAGACTTTGGTATGAAAAGTAAAAAAAGACAAGACTTCATATGAGAAAGGATAAAATGTGATACTTCTATTCACACATACGCTACATACATGTACATGGCACAACATACATTGAATCAGTATAGCACACGGGGTGGATGGATAAATTACTACCCGTATACCTTACAGAGATCACTTTACGCATGTTTAAAGTGCAAGTTCACCCTGATATAGAGAAAAAAAAAAAAAGGGGTGAAACTATGGTCTTAAAAGATACAACACTAGTCAGAAACCTCATGATACATTGAGAACAGTTAACATGTTGATCGATGCATTGCTAGAATGCACCAATTCACCTCATTTCCATGTCTAATCTGGTGATCCTGAAACACGCCTGGTGGTAATGATGGAACACCCTCTAGGTGATAGGAAGTCTGAATGTGTTTGGTGAAGGAGGAAGCAGAATATGTGGTTACACAGAACAGGTTCCAGAGCACTCCTACAGACCCTGTATAAGGGGACATTCACCACAGCCTCAGGTGTGCAGGGGGATGGCAGCTTTTCCGATGTGCCGATCACGGCTTTTTAAAAAAAAAAATGTATTGAAATGTTCAAACAGTGACATTTCATTAATGCAGACCTTCACCCCTAAAAGAGAAGTTCTACTTTTCTGCCCTTTCCGTCCCTCCCCCATTCAACTTGGGGGGGGGGGGGGGGGGGGTCCTGGTTTTGACAGGTCCCACTCCCATCCAGTTTACCTAGGCAATTCAAGCAGAAGCTGGCTGTCCTCTTTGCTTCCCACAGTCAGCATGCAGCACTGGGGAGCTGAAGACTGGTGTAGAACTGGGCCGGATGAGGACAGTGCCGGATCGCTTGACAGGCAAGTGTCCTTTTGTTAAAAGTCTGCAACTAAAATATTTGTTGATGCCGAGTTTAAATTTTTATTTTGGGGGAGGGGGTGGTGCTGAAGAACCTCTTTAAGCTCCATTAGCCTTGCAAGGTGGTGGATTGCCCCGCATTGTGAGATAGATATACATCAATCTCTAAGAAATGGGCGGAGTGGGGCCTTATGTCTAAGTTTTGCCTAAGGCCTCACAAAGCCTAGAGCTGCCTCAGGATAAATGAGCTACAAACATGTACATGTTCTACAATAATAGAAATACAGAACAAACAGTACAGGAAATGGTACAAAAACAAGTGCTCACTTCAAATAAATCATAGTTTCCCTTTAAATTGCCCAAAAGTCCTTCAGTCGGTTTTAAAGGCGATAAGGCTTTGTGCTGTATTTATAAAAAAAAAAAAAAAAAAAAAAAATCGGAAGTTCTCCTTTTTCCGCAACAGGCTAAACATTATTCTTTCAAAATGAATAAAGTTGTGTTAAAACGGAATTCCACCCAAAAGTGGAACTTCTGCTTTAAGCACTTCGCACCCCTTACATGCCACGTTTGGCATGTCATTTTTTTTTTTGGGGTGTGTGCCTAGTTTTGAGAAGGACTTCCTGTTTCCGTCCACGGGCCGCCTAGGCGGCGACTCCTCTCCCCCTAGGCGGCCCCTCCCTCTTGGCAATCTTCTGGGACACGTTGCAGGTCCCAGAAGATTGCCTGACCACTCGGAGAGAGCAGCATGACACGTGCAGTGCGTGCCTGGCTGTGAAGCCGTAAGCTGTCACGGCCGGGTGCCCACAGTTTCAATGGAGACGCCACGGAGGAGGAGGGGGGAGATGAGCGAGGCTCCATGCGGACGCATCGCTGGACCGTTGGACAGGTGAGTGTTTATTAAAAGTCAGCAGCTACACTTCTTGTAGCTGCTGACTTTTAATAAAACAAAAAAAGCCTGGAACTCTGCTTTAGGCTCCTTTCACACTTATACGACTTGCCCCACGATTTGGGACTGCAAAGTAGCATGACAAGTCATTCCCCATGATTTCCAATGACAGACATTTATATTAGTACAACTTAAAGTCTTTCCGACTTCAAAGTAGTCCCTGCACTACTTTGGTCCGATTTTGATGCCATTCCTTGAAATCGCAGAAAAAATTGCAGTAAAATCATGCGACTGAAGTTGCACAAATGTGAAAGGAACATACCAAATTAGGGCCACTAGATGGAGTGGAGGACCAAAGGAATTAAAATAATCAGCTCCATCTAATGGCTATAATGTGGTGTTTTCTGTTGCGAAAAGAAGAAGAAACATTTGCACAGAATAAATGTACCAGCAGTTTTGCTGGGTGAATAGCTAAGCATTTTTTTTTTAATTTAAGAACTCCTTTGTGTTAAAAAAAAATAATTTCCATGCATTGCTTCTCATGACTCTGCTGTACACTGCAATGTGCATGAGTAGCAGCTACAGAGAGGTTGTGGCGATTCCAATAGCCACTTGGATATGTATGCACATGAGGTCCCCCAAAAATCATAAAAAAGTAGGCGGGGCCAGACGGAATCGGCAATAAAAAATAAATCAGGAAGAGGGTAAAAAAAACATGAACATAATGAAAGTTGAACATAATCATTTTTACGAAAGAGATGAAGATGCACTTTAAAAACACTCAGTAGATTTGTCAGATAAAAGAAAAGTTGAAGCCATACTTAAAAAAAAAAAAAAAACCCTGACAACCCTAGAAAGATATGTCTCGTTATAGGCCTCTTGCACACGATACTCCTGTTTGAGCATTTACTTTTTCAGACGCCTTTTTTTTTGTATGTTTTTGCACGCATTTTTCATGCAATTTCGCACACGCGTTCTTGCGCTTTTGTTCTGCACAGTATGCAAAATGGCCATTTGCGTGCATGAGGCGTAAATGACTGACCAAAAATGGCGATTTTTCTATTTTTACTGAAGAATGCACAGCGCTTGCTTACACGCCTGTGTGCAAAGGCACATTACAATTAAAGGGCTGTATTTTATCTCACTGTACTGAGCTTAAGCTGCAGCATGCAAGAGGCCATAGATGTATACTAGAATTATATTTACAGATGAGTAACTGGCTTCTTGTACAGTTAAAAAAAAAAATAAAAAAAAAATTGGAGATTTCACAATAAACATTCGCATTTATAAAGCTAAAAGTAACAATTGAATACTAAACAGAGTCCATTTCTGCAGCTAGCAATAGTATTCACAGATCACACTACAGCCAGGAGGAGATTCACAATACGTTTCCAGTCATAGAAAGGCGAAGCCAACATGTACCAGTAGTTACTGGGAATCTGTCAGGATAAAGGGGGGAGGGGGGGCCCACTGCTGACGCATTTGTATATCAGTTCATACTTATGCAACTATTTTAATACATTTTATTTTAATGTGTTATCAGATGTTGTAGATACTGTATTGTATTCTCGCCATAGCCCTGATGAAAAGGGGCGTCTGACTACCAAAACGTGTTGGAGTGTTCCCAACAATAAATAAAATGGACAGTCCATTGACTCTTCGTTTTGGTGTTTCTACATATCTTTTTTTTTTAAATTTTTTGGGCTTGTTGCTTTTTTCCTTGCTTTCTTAAATCACTAACCCAGAACGATGCCGATAGGTCTATGCATGTTCCAGGTCAAAGACTCCATACGGAAGGATAAAAACTCAAAGAGCCCCCAGATGAGCAGTCCCACACCCATACTTCTATTCTGACAGATTCCCTTTAAAACCAAAGTATTGGTGGGGTGAGGACACACTAGTTTACCGTTAGTGGTTTATATTTTTAAAATTTGATCACAGAAATCACAATGCTATCCTGCAGGAAAAGCAAGTTGGCAATGTAAACATTACACCTCATCCCATCCTTTTGCTGTCCTCGAATTTTACTCAGCCATCTGCATTCATCCTCAAAGACATTAGGGGGTTGATTTCATAAAACTGAATAGTGCAAAATCTGGTGCAGCTGTGCATTGAAACCGATCAGCTTCCAGCTTAGCGTTGCCACCTCATCCCTTTAAACCCGAACACATATGAATTACACAGGTTCTGAGGCTAATTTAATGCAGATAAGGCAGCAGGTGGGTTTAATTACCACCTTAATTAGCCACAGAACCTGTGTAATTAATATGGGTTTGGTTTTAAAGGGATGAGGTGGCGATCCTATTCCAGATTTTTTTTGTCAAGGCTTAATGGAACAATTTGAAGAAGCTGATTGACTTCCATGCACAGCTGCACCAGATTTTCCATTCTCCGGTTTAGTAAATCCACCCCTTGAAGTCGTTAGTTTAAGGAAAACCTTTCCTTTACACATTAAAGCGTTATATCGCCTTTCAGAAAAATGGAAAAAGATGAACACTGTACACTCCCCCCACATACCTGGTCCCCGCTGTCCTTACCTCTGTGGGTGCTGAGCTGTCAGTGTCCATGCAGCCAGTGTAGCGGTCCAGGGATTTGAAATCCCCACTCTTCTCCCGCCTCTTTCTGTAGGGCTTCCGGAACAGACTCTGATGGGTCAGTGCCAACACAGAGCGTCGCTCCAATCCACCCTGCACAAAGATAGAGAGGAATGGGGAATTGAAATCCCCTGACCACTGCACTGGCTGCATGGGTACCGATGGCTCATCACCCACAGAGGTAAGTACAGTGGTGACCTGGGTTGTTTTGGGTTTGATGTAGGGCTTTTTCATTTTTTCTGAAAAGATGAACATACACATTAAATTTAACAGGCCACAGTCTGAGAAAGCAAGTCCAAAAGGGATGCTTAAATTGCTTTTCCCCAATGTCCTTCTCCTTCAAATGTAGTGCATGTCTAAAAAAAAAAAAAAAAAAACCCACATACACACACGTAGTACATCTCTGCAAAACATACACATTTCTCCTTGTTTTGTCTCCAAAAACTACCAGAAGCACTGAACTTTCTTGAGCTGAAAACACTGCCTCTGCTGAACTGAAATCCCAAGCATTTTCCTCTGCTGGACTACAGAACAGCTCCCTCCTTTACCTAGTCTTCATAAAAAGAGGTGTTCTGTAGTCTAGCAGTGGAAAACTCCAGCAAGGCCTACAACACTGGTTGGGAAGTCGGTGCAGCAGAGGCAGCGTCCCCAGCTTACTACGGGAAGTTTGAATCCAACTAGCTTTGTGGAAGATCACTGGGAATTCTTTTTAGCAGCCCTTTTAAAGAGGAAATGGTACCAGCCGATTGTTGAAAAGCCCACTTGGTACCAATAGTCAAAGAAATGGGTGAGATATATTCCTGGAAACTACAGGCCAGTCAGTCTAACATCGATAGTATGTAAACTATTGGAGGGGATGATAAGGGACCATATCCAAGATTTTGCTGATGAATACAGTATCAGTAGTAATCAGCATGGATTTACAAAAGGTCGCTCACGCCAAATCAATCTGTTGAACACCCACACAGGTTGAACTGAATGGACTAGTGTCTTTATTCAACCTTACCAACTATGTAACTAATTATCTAGTCGCTCCCCCAGCCTGACTGTCCCATCCCTTTTTTTCAATGAATTCTAATTGTTTCAACCATAGAGGCTCAGCATTAAATGTGGGCATTAGATAGGGCAATCTGCATGCAAATCTAGCTTGCCTAGGAACCCCCACTCCTCCAGAATGGCATCTGCACAAAAACTAGCCCACTGCTTGCATCAGGGCCGAGGCCTCTTGAAAGGAGCACTGACACTGGATGCCGTGATGTTTTTATGAATCTATGTACAGCACCCTGCAGCCCCCCCCCCACCCCCACCAGTCATGATATTCCTCCTTTACAAAGAGAAGCGCTGAGAGCCAGTGATGACATCAATGGGACTAACTTAATGTAATGAAATAAAATAACAGCAAGATTTTTTTTGAAAATGTCATTAGTTTGTTGATGATGGGGAGAGAGGAACGAGGGAAGGCAAAATATAAGCAGATTTTCAGCTTTAACCATCCCAACTCGTAACAAAAGTAAAAAAACAAAAACAAACAGCTTTAGCTAAATTTTGAGTTTCTTCCGTTTTCATTCTTGCAACAGCAAGGAGTAACAATGGAAGTTTTATACAACATGGAACGCTAAAAGATTTTCCTTTTTTTGGTAAGCAGACTTCAGCTCTAATGTTAGAAGAGTCATCACAAACTACAGCACTCAGGGGATTCTTGGTATAATTTTGCTCACTGCTTGAGCATATATATGCTTTATCTATAAATAATGCAATAGAACAGGTTTAAGATAATGAATTTTTACCATTTTCTTCATAAATAAATATAAAGACAAAAAAGCATCAGTTTATAAATTTGCTTTTCTAATATTTCAGCTACACTGGAACCCCAGTGTGTCCTCACCCAAACTCAAGTAATCATTGTTAAACGTTAAAATAAGAAAAAAAAAAAAAAACGGTCACAACATGAAACATACAGTATATTGTACATGTACATATTTAAAAAAGAAAATAAGTTATTGGCAACTATTTCTCGTGGTTGATATCAGAATCCACCCACAGACACCTTTAATAAAAAGAAAAAAAAAATGCATCTGCGGATCCCACACTGAGCAACACTATTAAATTACATATAATACCACTTGACCGCACTTGGTACCTCCAAGTGTACCCTGTCCAAAATAAAACAATGGGTTTAGATACACCCTTCATTCAAGCACGGGGAAGAAGGCTTTAAATAAAATACAAAGAATAACCTACTAAATAGAAAAACAAAAAAAGAGAAGAAGAAAACCGGCATGCTATGCTTTCCCACCACCGAATCTGGGCGAACCAACCTAGAGTAGAAAAATTAGCACCAGACGGAGAGAGACAATGGCAAAAAGAGGGAGCAGATTGGAAATAATGCTGGGGAGGGGGTGGGGAGTGTCCCTGATTGACAGACTGAATCATGTTTTCAACACAGATTATTTCAATAAAACTAAGCATTAAAAAAAAAAAAAATGGTACAGCTTATTTACATAATAAAGTTGCCATCCAACACATGCTGTGCATTTGCTGCGTTCTAGTGTATTATGGAGTTGCCCCAGTGTTTTGTAGTCGAAGGCTGCACTGCAAGACTTGGGCACATTTCACATTTAAATTAGATGCAAAACTGTGTGCAAAATGAAGGTGGAGATTTGTACCATGGTATGCAGTGGAGCTGGTGGCACTGACTATTATTAGGCAAGGATCACCATTTTTGCCTTTAGCTTTTCTTGTATTTAACTGCATTAACAAATGTAAACCGATAGAGGCCCATATAGAAAACAACTTCCCAAATCTGACGCATCTCCTGGTTTCTGTAGTTCGTGTCTTTGGAAGGACAAAGGATTGGTGACCTCACATGACCAGCAGACCAGGAAGTCCAAGCTGTCTTAGTAGGTGACAGAAATTTGCTTTAAGGAGGTGCAGTACACATAGGGAGGGCTCTCGGCTCCACATGTTCAAGAAACTTTCACCTACTTTGTACAGATGCAGGAAGACTGAATTAAAAAGAATTTTAATGTGCCACCCAAAACCAATTTATGTTTGTAACTGGTTAGTCAGTAGGCTAAAAAGGACATCTTTGCTGGTTAAAGCAGAACTAAACTCCCAAACAACATGAACTATTTTTAATCCTCATGCTGCTATCAATAGTAAATAGATAGGACGGTATATATTCTATTTACTTGTTTTTAATTTTTTTTTTTTTACATTTCTTCAGTTGCTTCCTGGTTTCTGGCCTAGGCCCAAATGTTGCGATACATCCCAGAGGGTCTTCTTCATGGACACTTTTTTTTTTGGAGGAGGGGCTTTCTCGGCTAAGCACACCCTCCCCTCCTGCCTGCATGCCTGAGCTAAGGGCAGATAGATTACAAGAAGTAAATTCTACATGAATCAACCCTCCCTTACTCAAGATGGCCATGGCCAGGAATGCTAGGGGCAGGTTTTTCAAAGTGATTTCTCAGAAGAAAAAAAAAATGGAAACATGAACGGATGGGAAAGTTTGCGTTGAATATTAAAAATGCATTAAATAGCGTTTGTGCTGATCAGATACTGTTTCGTTCAACTTTAAGCAGCTTTTATAGCATCTGTCCACTTTTCTGGCATGTTTGACATAATAAAACAATGCAGTGAAATAATCAAGTGATTTTTGATACTTTTTCTGCTCACTCATCTCAGTCACAACTTCCTACAGTTATGTACAGACCGTCTGTAAAGGTCCTTTTTACATCTCTAACCTTTTGATCTATTTTACTAAATTCATTCCGACAAACTGATCATGAGCCACTATAATGACCAATGTGAACAACACGTTTGGACATGCGTGGGCTTGCATTTTGTCAATTCTGCTGCATGATTAAAGATCTGTATGTCATGACTGCGGCGGCTGACCCCGTGTTACAGAACTCGAAAATAATTCTTCCTTTGATTCTCAGGGTGTTGCCCTTGTTTGAAAAGGTATGTCCAGCCAGTGTTGGACTGAACGAGGAAGGATTAGATTCACTGTCAATTTTTACTGCTATCCAGGGTCCTTCAGATACATTTTCTCCCCAGCTGACATTTTACCAGACAGGAAGTGAGGGGAACTCTCCAACAGCAGCACAGACAGAAATAAAATTACTTTTCTTTAGTAGAGTATGGGAAGGGCAGACCCCCGGTCAGATTTTGCTTTACTTCCTGTCTGATAAAACCATTGTCAGCAGGAAGTGAGAGACAATCTCTAATGGGGTTCCGGATAGCAGTTTAAAAACTTGATATCACTTCTAATTTTTCAGCACTCCATCCAAAACCAGAAAAAAAGTGTTGTGGCTGAGATACATAACAGCATAGTGGGAAATATCTGACTTCCACTCTATGCCAATGCTCATAGCTTGCCCTGAACACTAGCGATGAGTCGATTTTTGGCACCACAAAACACAGAAATCCACCAAAGTAGAGCATAGTTCCACCATGATGGTGAGAAGATCTATTTCTCACTGAACGTAAATTATTTAAGAACTTGGATGAACAAAAGGAAAGAAAATATGTGGTAATTTTAAAGCGTCGCCTATGGGTATTTTTAAGTACCAAAGTTGTGCTCCATTCCACGAGCGTGTGCAATTTTGAAGCGTGACATGTTAGGTATCTATTTACTCGGCGTAACTTCACCTTTGACATTATGCAAAGAAATTGGGCTAACTTTAATGTTTTTTTTTTTTTTAAAGCATGAAACTTTTTTTCAAAAAAAAAACGTGTTCTAAAAATTGCTGCGTAAATACCGTGCGAGATAAAAAGTTGCAACGACCGCCATTGTATTCTCTAGGGTCTTTGCTAAAAAAAAAAAAAAAAAAAAACACAACATATGTTTGGGGGTTCTATGTAATTTTCGAGCAAAAAAAAAAAAAAAGATGATGAAATGTCAGAATTGGCCTGGATGGGAAGTAGTTCAAAGTTGATTATTTCAATGTTTTACAATATCACATCTGCCAGAAAAGTGGAATAAGTAATCTTAAATCTTCCTGTCACTGAATGTCCCTGTAGACGGGTTGAATTTTAAGCAACTCCTGCTGAATTGGATGAAATTCAAAGCACTGATGTCCTTGCAAGCATTAACTTTACAAACGTAGATGCAAAAATCGACTGAACCAGGTGGATACTGGTCAGCCGGATAGGGACAAAATCCTATTAGATGCAGTCACTGTTCAGCAAAGCTACTGCACTCAGGCTGTCCGAATGCAACAGCCAATATTAGGATTCTTATATCTACACTGTAATTAATGTGGATTGGAAAAAAATAAAATAAAAAAATCAACAGTTTTTCTCTAATTCAGGCTAAACAAAAAAAAATACAATAAAAAAAAAAAATCGAGGTACTGTATGTGGTGACCTTTACAATACAGATGACAGGTATAAAAGTTTAATTTGCCTGTCAGCAGAGCTAGCCAATACACTAAGTATGTAACAGATCAGGATAAAGCACCCAGTATCACATATAGTCTTCTGTATCCGGTTATCCATTTCCCCTACTACACAATTACACAGACCCCCTTTGGGCTTTGTTCAGGTGTCAAACTTCCTTTGATATGCATTTAAAATTTATACAGCAGTGGAAGGGGTTCTGTTGAACTCTGATGATCGCACCTGCTCATATCCACAGGAAACCTAGAAAAGATTGCACTTGTGTCTTCAACTGTGATTGGCTTGATGTAAATAATCTTATCATATGTGAACATTTTAAAAACCCTTGTTTCTAGGTAGTGGTGGAATTTTACAAGCACAGGGGGGTCAGATAATTATACTTGACTATATAAAAAGGTTATGTCTTCTGTTAATTCTGTTGTAATGGTGTCATAACTGATCACATGTGCAGCACCATGCAAACTGCAGATCAAACACCAAGATGGCAGCTTCCTTGACTGTAAAGGATAGGAAGGTTTAGTTCCACTTTAGCCATTCGCAAAACAAATCATCCTATATAAAAGTCTGGCAGTACTTGATGAGCAGGAAATACCTGATTATATGAAAGGTTTGTTAAAAAACAGGTCATGATTAAACTACTCTCAGAGTTCTGCGTAGGCAGGTAGGCAGATCGCTACAAAACGTACAAGAGCTCATGAAAATAAGTGAAGTGGGGACAAGCCCCAAAAGACCAGCTGGACTTCCGGCATAGAGCTCCTATGGTTGGGGTTTGTTTAAGCATCACGTAAACTGCTGTCCTGTCACTCTTGGCCATTTTTAAGCCCACCCTTCTTTCTAGGTCTCGTTTCTGATAGTATACAAAAGTGTCTATACTATCAGATGATGGCAGAGAAGGGAACCACCTTCTCATTCTTTCCCTAGGGGGCGCAATCTGATTAACAAAAAAAAAAATCTAGACCTCCCGACTATAGCATGATACAAAATATCACAATGTGCTTCAATGTGCTGAAGACTCACTTATTTGGCTCCTGTGCCATGACCTTCACCTGGAAATAGACACAGCCTGACTCCAGTTACATCTCATGTGCATAAGAGCAGGTAAAAAAAAAAAAGAAAAAAATTGTTAAAAGTAATCCGAACATAAATAGAGACGATGGGAAAGGGGCAGGCTGGTCCGGGAACATTCAATTGGTCTAATATTTACAATAAAGCAGTCCTGTCATGTTCTCCAGCGGCCCGTTAAAAGAAAGAAAAGCGGACTGTTGGTTTCTAGAGACCCAGCGGGCCAACGCTGTTCTGGGTGGTGATGGACAAAGTTCCAGAAGGTGATTCTTACACAACTTCTGCAGACTGCAAGCCGATTTTCTCTTCCTCCTCTAGTCAGTCCGTGTTGGGTTTTCTGAGTGAAAATGGTAAGATGTTGAAGTGTTTACTTAGCTGGTTAACCTATAAGAGAAGGAAAAAAAACAAACAAAAAACAAACAGATGGTGAGCCATGAGTCACAGTTTGTAAAACCATCAGAGAGATTTAGGCCCCTTTCACACTTATACGACTTGTCCCACGATTTGGGACTGCAGTAACATGACAAGTCGTTCCCCATGATTTCCAATGACAGCCATTCATATTAGTACGACTTCAAGTCCTTCCAACTTCAAAGTAGTCCCTGCACTTGGTCCGATTTTGATGCCACTTACACAGGCATTCCTTGAAATCACGGCAAAATTGCGTGACTGAAGTCACACAAGTGTGAAAGGGGCTTTACAGGAGGTCAGTTTTGCATTGGTGTATATCCATGACACAGGCTTGAAATTTACAAAAACTAGATTATAGGCTACTACCTTCAGGAGATTTGACACTGGCAACGCTTTTGGATATCCCCCCTTGGGTGTACCTGTATAACCCTAACCTTACCCTGTGAGATCTCAGTTTTTTAGCAAGCAATGCAGAACATAGGAACAGAGGGGAGGGTGGCCTGTGTCCTGAATTGTACTATAAGTATGAAATGTACAGACAAGTCAAAATTCCTTTGATCTTAATTGTACAGTAAAATACACTAGGCTAGAGACTCGGATCCTGGGACAACCCCAAGCAATGAATTAGAGAGATGGGCAACAAGGCAAATGGAACTGAGCCAATGGGCCTAACAAAAAACAGACAAGACTCAAGGACCCAACTCGCTAGAATCTGGAGAAGGCATGAATTGAAAACCAAGTGGAGGCCTTACTAAGCTAAGCAACAGACACTTCATTTACTTATATTGAATAACCGTGCTGACGGTGGTAAAAAAAAAAAAAAAAAAAAAAAAAAAAAAAAAAACTGCGCTGAGAGAGACACACAGGTCCCGGAAGACAGCAGGGACCATTCAGAAAGCGCATCGTGACTCACGCATGTGCAGTAGGAAACAGGCTGTGAAGCCGTAAGGCTTCACTTCCTGTTTCCCTTAGTAAGGATGCCGGCGCCTGCACCCGGAGCCAAGCAACGGGTCGGCTTCAGGTGCTGATATTGCAGGCTCCCTGGACAGGTAAGTGTCCATATATTAAAAAGTCAGCAGCTGCAGGATTTGTAGGTGTTGACTTTTTTTTTACCCAGGCGGAACTCCGCTTTAATGCTTGCAATATTTTATAATTTTTGGACGATTATAACTTTTTGGATCACTACATTTATAAACTACTTTTTATATGTTTAAGCATGAAATTTACTGTATATCTCAATGATTTTGAGCACTTTTTGCACTGTACTGTATTTGTTGCACTTTATTTAGGATTCATTTTGGTTATTTTATACACTACAAGGATAACTATTGACATAGATGGTGTTTAAATAAGAATTTTTAGATCAGCGCTGCTTTTCTTCCCCTTTCTACATCACTATTTTTGTTTTCCAAAAATTAGGGGGGGGCTGCGATCTGTAGTTTTACTGAATTGTTGCACCCCAGATCCCATGATCTTTGGCACTGCACTTTGTGTGTTGCCCCTGCAAGGGCAGATTTTTTTTTTTATACCTTACCCTGAAAATAAATTAATTACTGAAATGGAAAATTATCTTCTGAATGGGTACAACGTCCAGCACATTCTTCTAAGCATACAAACCAGGAAGAGCTGCGATAGGGCTTGGTAACTAGAGAAAGGCTCCTTCCGCTTTACTCACCACTGATACTCCGTAGTGTATGTGTGCCATAGTTACTAGCACGGTCAGTAGAACAAGCAGGAGAGCTTCAGTTTCATTGGCGAACCCTGAGACCACGACAACTACCACTAGTGCCAAGGGGACGAGCAGCCAGGTTAGGGGTTGGCATCTTGTATTACTCATCTGACATACGATCAGCTTACACTGCAAAACAAACAAGAACAAAGGCACATTAGGGAAGGAAAGGCAGAAAACTCTTTTGAAGAGAAAACTTTGCACTAATAGAAAGCTACTGGGGTACAAATACAACCCAGACTCTAGATTGGATTAGAGACTCTACAATATTCTCCATGTTTTATCACCCACACCTAACATATACAATGATCAATAATAGTGCGCACACACACACACAACCTCTATACTAAACCTGCAATGGAATTGCACAGAAGGGCCCTAATCCTCCTCTTCCAATGGGGGGAGGGGGCACTTGTGCATGCTCACTCCCAAGCCCCACTGCTGCTTCCATTGACACAGTGTGGGACTCTGGCCCACCCCCCACCACTGGGTTTGATTGACAGCAGCTACCGATCCCCCGGCAAAGCCAGCGATGAGGGCTCGCTCAGGTAATTATAAGGGTGGGAGGGGCCAAAACATTTTTAAACTTAAAGTGGATGTAAACCCACTCTCATCCTTTCTAAACAACTGCAATATTGGTTATCTAGAAGGATATACATGCCTCCTGCATGTATACTTATCTGTCAAATGTCTCCCCTCTGTCTGCTATGAGACCCGAAAAACTGCAGATTTTGTGGGTGGGTCTGTTTTCCAGGGCTCAGTGGGTGGAGTCGTGATGTCAGTAGACTCCCCGCCCACCTCTACACTCCCCTTAGCAACATGCATTTTCGCCTGTGTATTTCTTACACTGAACTTCTGCTATGATCACTAACATCCAGTCAAAACCCAGAAAAGTCCCCACATGACTTCAGCATGCCAAATCATGCTGAGGTATGGAACAGCCAATCCTTGCAGAGCTGCTGAAGAAAGGAGTGGGGGTGGGAATTAAAAAATAATGCATGTCTTAGGCTAGTGCACCAGATATGCAAATCACCTGTCAATCACAGCAAGAGCGAAGAACTGACAAAGTTTTCTCAGTTTGTCAGTTTTATTTCACTGAAAAAAAGATATGAGGATTGCTCAGAGCTGGATTAACTATTTGTGGCAAGACTGGGCACAGCTGATCTGAAATCCCATACTCTACATTGTGCCAGACAAAAAAAAAAAGAAATTTCAGGTTTACATCCACTTTAATGCAAGGAATGCATTACGGTAAAAAAAATAAAAAGTTTTATAACCACTTTAAACCTATTCCAAAAAATAGCCATGTAAAACAGTTTGTTCATCTGTTGCCAAACGCCATTTGCTAAAGCAAAAACACTGACTAGTCTCATTATTTCAGAGTGATGGCGTAAAGCGCATCGTACACTAAGGCCTGAGCAAACCTTTGCTTTTTGCACATTTGGAGGCATAGCCTAAGACCCCTTTCACACTGGGGCCGCTCGAGCGTTCGCTGTAAAAGCGCTGCTCGTTTTAGTGACGCTTTTCGGCCACTAGCAGGGACGCTTTTATTCCCTGCTAGTGGCTAAAGAAGGGGTTAAAAGCGCCCGTGTTTAGGCGCTTCTGAATCGATTTTCAGGCGCTTTGGATGGGCAGGATGTTTTGGGGCGCTCCTAAACTGCCCCAAAGGTGCTGCTTGCAGGACTTTTCCTAACATCCTGCAAGTGCATCGACCCACAAAGTCACACTGAAATTAATGAGTGGCAGCTTTCAGGCTCTATTTCTAGCGCTAAAACACCTGAAAACCGCCTCAGTGTGAAGGGGGTCTCAGTGGGGAAAGGGCAGGGAAGTAAACTGAGCAGGACATAAGCAGGGTGCCATCTGTTTGCAAACGCAGCAAGTACAGAAAAACCCCAACAAATCCAGTGAACTTAAAATGCCGCCTCTGCTGCACTGAAATGCTAAGCAGTGTTGTCATCTCTGCTGGAGATTTTCCCTACTACACAACATACCACTAAGGGGGGGGGGGGGGGGGGAATATGGCCTCTGTAATCCCGCTGGGGAGAACTACAGAAGGAATGGTAACACCATGTGGGATATCAGTGCAGAAGAGGCTGTATCCCTTAGGAAGGAAGTTAGAAGCTCACTTTTATTTCGGTTAGGATCAACAGGTATTTTTCTTTACTTGTGTTTGCAAAGGGATAGAAAAAGAAAAAAAAACTTAAAATATATATATATATATATATATATAGATAATCTTTATGTACATAAGAAAATGTGCTTCTGCTCACCACTTTTGGGTAATCCTTTCATTGGATCATCCTAGCAGACTGTGCACAGATCATGCTGCAATCAAGCTGTGTAGGACTACACAAAACACAACATATTTTGTATATTGTATTTGTATAGAATTGGTTAAAAAAAAATAATTAAATTTCTCTGAGGAATGCCCCTACTTGCTTCAGCAAAACTACAACAGTTTTTCCTGCATTTACCCTTTAAAGAAGGTAGTAAACTAGCATAAAATGTGATAAAAAAATTGCATTTCAGTCCTAAGAACACGCTGTCCCCTGAACGTCGCTAACTTAGAATAGCCTGTTACTTTTCTAAAAAATTACTTACAGTAATATTGGCAAAGGTGGTCCCCACCATGTAGTAGAAAAGACGAGGGTAGGCATCCAGGATCTTAGTGGGAGAGGCAAAGATCCAGATTGCAGACAATATGAAGAGCAGCACAGGAGAGATGATTGGGAGCAGAGACTCGTATAAAGTTGTATGCTTCAAAGTGTTGTTGCGATAACCTCTACAAAGATAAAACAGTTAAGTTATTACAACATACAAAACAAAGCTAAACTGTTAAAGAAAAACAAACAAACAAACTGCTAGCACATCTGTAGGAGAATGGAGTCACTAAGGGTCAGTACAACCACTGTCTGCGGTTAGCAAAATGAGAAGACATTGAGCCCTGGTTCACACTTATGCGATGCGGGAAACGCACTGAATGCATTGTTTGCATTAAGGTAAAAAAACATTTTTAGTTTCTCACCCCCCCCCCCCCCCCTCTTCCCCTTTCCCTGTGTGAAGGTGAAGAGGGGAGAAGAGATCAGCGCTGTGTAGGGCTGCATGTTTTCTCCCCTCACTTCCTCTTTACATAGCATTCGCTCTTGCTGCTGTCAATCAGATGCAGTGAGGAGAAAGTGGGATGCGGGTCTAAGTCCCTCTGTGCAAGTCTACGGAGCGTGGTTCCCTAGATACACAGGTCGAGAGCGCAGGGACTAAGCTCTCCCCATAGCCAGTGGCTGGCTATGGTAGTCCCTCAAAAGAACAGAAGGAGCCAAGATCGCCGCCGGGGACTCCAGAAGAGGAGGGTCGGGGACACTCTGTGCAATACCACTGCAATGAGCAGGTACGTATAACATGTTTGTTATTTTAATAAAAACAGAAGCAGAAACTGAAATCAGAAACAGATCCCAAAACGCAGTGCGAATGCCAGAATCGCATGGCATGGGTGAGAACACAAATGCCATGCGATTCAGGTGTGGAGGGAAAAAGGGTCCCATGAAGTAATACTAGACAAGAGCGGTTTGATCATTACCTCTGGTAAATTGTTAGATTGGAAGTTTAGCGGACACACAAGAGGTGTGAGCACTGTGGCGGAAGATTGTTTGACAGATAACTTTTATGCACTTTATTGGAGCACAGGCCACTTCGATGCACTTTTTTTTGCACTAGAAACCGATGAATTCATTGATTTTGATATCACATGGGATTTTTAGGTAAATTTTGATATTAAATGATTCTAGTGCATTATGTATATCACGTATTGATTAAATATTAAGTATTTTTAGTTATTCATTCACATATGAATTAAGTACAATAATTTTCCGTTTTATTTATTCACTTTAGTTTACAAGTTTAGATCGTTAGAGTAGTAGCCATGCCGTATTTGTATAGAGGTATAGAACTGTGCCAAGAGACATTTTTTGCAAAGCAGGGATGAGAAACGCAGCACACTGTACACACATTACACATAGTTAGGCACACATGCAACCCATGACAGTGTAAAATGTTATCACTGTATTTGTGTCACAGGCAGTCAGTTCCCTCCAGCGTCAGATTTCCCGCCACACTATCACAGTCCCATTATAAGTTGCTGAATATATATATATATATATATATATATATATATATATATATATATATATATATATATATATATATATATACACACATATACATATACACACACACACACACACACCATAGTTTGTAGGCGCTATAACTGTTACGCAAAATCAATATACGCTTGAGATTTACATTCTGGCCAAAGAATAGGATTTTTTTGTCAAACTTACCTGTAAAATCCTTTTGAGTACATCATGGGAGACAGAGTCAGGCTAATATTCATTACCTGCTGGGTTATACACTCCATCTCCAGGTGAATGGACACTGGCAGACCAAAGGTCTTTAGACAGGAAATCATCCCCTATATAACCCCTCCCACAAGCACTTCAGTTTTGTAGCAAGCACTGAATCCTCAAAAAAAAAAGGAGGGTAGGCTCTCTGTGTCCCAAGATGTACTCAAAGAAAAGGATTTTACAGGCAAGTATGACGAAAAAAATCCTATTTTCTTTTTCATACATCATGGGACACAGAGTTAGGCTAATATTCATTACCTGCTGGGATGTCCCAGAGCAATAGCCTTGAGGGGAGGGAGACACCCTGCCAAACAATAGCCATCAGAACTTATACGGCAGCCCGCAGTACACTGTGGTCGAAAGCAGAATCCTCGGTTGCTCGAACATCCACTTGATAACATTTTGTCACGTATGCACTGAAGACCAGGTAGCAGCCTTACAAAAATACAGATACCCGATGGCGAACAGCCCAGGAGGTTCCTACACTGCTGGTAGAATGAGCTCTCACCCTAAAGGGAGGAGCTTTACGTTTCAGACCATAGGCCTAAATGATTAATTGACGGACCCAATTGACAATGGAAGCCTTGGAAGCTGCCTGTCCCTTCTTGGGTAACACGACGCTGTCATGGTGAAGGATCAAGTATGGTTCCCTGCATGAAAGGCACCAACTCAGACACCCTTCTAGCCAAGGTGACGGCCATCAGGAAGGCTAGCTTGTGTGACAGCAAGTCTAATGGAATTTCCTTAATAGGTTCAAATGGTTGTTTCTGTAACACAGACGGCACCAAATTAAAGTCCCAAGGACACATAGGTGACCTAATGGGGGAAAGCAAGCGAGTTGCCCCCTGCATAAAGATTTGGATCAGTGAATGGGAGGCTAAAGGACTTTGGAAGAATACTGATAGGGCCGAAACTTGACCTGATTGTACTCAAAGCCAATTTGATTAACACAGCTGACTGTAGAAAAAAGAGAATTCTCCTAATCACGCATTTCCAAGGATGCAATTTTCTGGCTTCACACCAAGCAATACAAGTCTTCCATAATAAAATCTTACTAGTGACTGCTTTTCTAGCACTCACTAGGGTAGACACTACTGGTCCCAAGA
Organism: Lithobates sylvaticus; assembly: GCA_028564925.1. Lineage (NCBI taxonomy): Eukaryota > Metazoa > Chordata > Amphibia > Anura > Ranidae > Lithobates > Lithobates sylvaticus. The sequence goes on along the minus strand of CM053028.1, from coordinate 509,127,218 downwards.
TGCCACGGTCCTTCAGCACCCTGGCTTCAATAGCCATGCGGTCAAATTTAGAGGCTGTAAATTGTGTGCCGGAACATTCAGCGCGGTCCCGGCGAACGGGTGTGGCTGTATTCGCATACAAGGCAAATCTTTGTGCGCCCAGATAAAGGCTACTGCGCCATGGCCACCAAACATCTGGTAAGTCCAGCGGCGCTTTAGCAAATGCACGTATGCCAAGGCCACCAAACAACAACTGCTGAGCACAGCGGCACTCTTGCGAACCCAGGCGAAATGGCGCACCGTCGTGGTCCATCATACAGGTAAAAAACAGCCAGACAGCAGCAAAAAAAAAAAAAAAAAAGTACACGTTGCAAACACCCACAGCTAGCCCAAAACTCCACCGTATGGTCACCGCACACAGGTGTTCAGCCTTTAGCTAGCTTGACTGATTGTTACAATCACTGGGACACCCCACAATAATAAATAAATGGGTTTCACTTACCTGTCCAGGTGCCCAATCTTCACCCTTCACAGCGGGTTCCTGTCATGAGGACCTTCAAGGACTGGGTACCCTTTTCATTTAAGAACCGTTTGTGGGACTAGAAACCTGGAGCTCAATCAAACCGTGCCATTCACCTTGCAGACACTGGGAGGGGTTGTATAGGGGATAACTTCCTGTCTAAATGTCTAAAGACCATTGGTCTACCAGTGTCCATTCACCTGGAGATGGAGTATAACCCAGCAGGTAATGATTATTAGCCTGACTGTGTCCCATGATGTATGAAAGAAATTTTATTTATTTTTTTCCAAAATTTTCCCAAAAAATGTTTATTGCAAAAAGAAGAAGAAGAAGACGACGAAGAAGAAGAAGAAGAAAGAAAACCATTTGTGTGAAATAAAAATATATAAAATTTTTACATTTTTGTTTGGGTACAGCATTGCAGGACCGCGCAATTGTCAGTTAAAGTAACGCAGTGCTAAATAGAAACAAATGGTCTGGTCATGAAGGGGGTAAAACCTTCCGGAGGTCAAGTGTTTAAACACACACACACACCTTAGTAAAGCATTTCATTTTCAGGTAAACAATTTTTTGCTAAACTGCCAAGTTCATTTAAAGCCTAGTTTACACGGGAGCCTCGGGCCATAGATCATACAATTTGGGCATATTTCCCCGGCCAAGATCCACAGCTGCTGCGTGCAAACGCCCATAGAAATGAATTACAGGATGTGGCTGTACTCTGTTATTTGTGTAAACATGTGCACATGTATAAAGTATGCAGGCTGTCCATGTCCAGGGGTACACATTCATATGTGTACTTATGCATATACTGGTGTATACCCGCATTTTGTAATGTATTTCTGCAGGCAGCAACTGTGGCTCCCCGGCTCGGAAGTACATCCAAATTTTATTTTCTTCGGCCCAAGGTCTAAATGTATTTATTTTTATAGGAGTGGCATCAGTGTTTATTTTTTAAACAGTGTTTCAAAGAATCTTCTCTGCTCCTGTAATCAGCTCACAAAGAGAATGGTATGCAGTGGGTTTGGCAAGTCCATTGCCCATTTTGAAGCTAGGAATGTTAGGATTGGAGCTGAACATTTCATTACAGATCTTCAGAGAGAGGTACGCATACTTTATAGATATACAATAGAAAAAAAATATATACATAGGATGCTGCTGTTGCAGTAGCAATGCAGCTCATAAATGAGTAAATTATCCAACTTGCTCACATGTACTGATCAACCCAGCCATAAACATCTTACCATATAACTTACTTAATAACGTTGTATAGGCTCATAGGAAGAGTGACCGTAACCGCACAACCTGAAAAATAAAAGGAATAGCTTTAAAAAAACATATAAACAGCAATCACATTCTTTTAGAGCTGTTTAGATCTCTAAATATAATCCAATCTTGCTTTCTGAGGGATGGTAATTTACAATTAAGCTGATCTTCTGAAATCAGACACCCAGGATAACCTGTAATCTGTGGCTACCCGGTGTGCCCAAAGCGGATTACTGCTGAGTGAAAAATCAAATGTTCCTGTACAGCATCTAGTGAAAGTGTTGGAGTAGCATATGTTAAAAAGATTAAATGGAGATGCCACATGTGGTGTTGCCTTCTTGAAACTCAAGTACCTGAAACAGACAGCAAATTACCTCAAATTAACCAATTTCAGAGCTTAGTATGCAATTCCTAAAAGCAGAGTCCTAGGCAAACTGCTAATTACACAACTAGAATATGCTATATAGGCAAACCGGCCGGCCCTCCTGCAGAAAAATTTGCAATTCTTCTCAACCTCTAAGTAGGTTCTCAACTCAAATCAGCAACAGGTCAGGTTTTCAGGATTCTCCCCAAGATGAAGCAAATATGGTAATTATTCAGCCCATGGCATTAAATTGAACTGTGAATGACCAAGGGCATTGGATCAACACAACTCAATGCAAGGGCACAGAGAAAACAACTGAGGATTTGCATCAACACAGGACCCCATAAAGCTGAAATAAGTGAGAAGAAGTGAATAGTTACATAGTAGGTGAGGTTGAAAAGACACAAGTCCAACCTATGTGTGTGATTATATGTTAGTATTACTTTGTATATCCCTGTATGTTGCAGTCATTCAGGCGCTTATCTAATAGTTTCTTGAAACTATAAATGCTCCCCGCTGAGACCACCGCCTGTGGAAGCGAATTCCACATCCTTGCTGCTCTTACAGTAAAGAACCCTCTACGTAGTTTAAGGTTAAAGCTCTTTTCTTCTAATTTTAATGATTGGCCACGAGTCTTGTTACACTCCTTTTTGCGAAAGTTTTATCCCTATTGTGGGGTCACCAGTATGGTATTTGTATTGTATTAGTATAAAGTGACCTTCGCGCTAATATGAACTAGAAAATGTGCACATTCAACACTAAAACAATAAATAAATCAGTGTTGTGAATATATACGTGTATAAGTATATCTAAATAAAATGATGGTGAAATAGAAATAATCTATAAACAGCTGGATAAAAAAAACAGCTAAAAAAAGTGACATAAAATATAGAATAAAATTCTTAAATATAGCGGCAAAAATCTAATGGTAAACACAAATCCACAAAAAAGATAAAAGCAGTAATGATTTTGCGCTAAAAATATCAGTGATCCACATAAAATATTAATAGTGATAATGCTGTATTAGTGCACCAGTGCTAATAAATGGCATTAAATATATAAATATATGTAATAATAAAACCTCCTAATAAATATAAAAATAAAATTAGGTGATGATAACAATCTATAAAATTAATAATAATATAGTGCTGCGTGAAAAAAGGAATAATGGTGGGTCTCAGAGAAGAAATCACTCTCAAAAATAATGATGATATGAGTCTATGGTGGTTTTAAATAGAGGTGGTATAAAACTGTTCCCAATAAGAAGCAAATACGTGATGTCCATATATCACATGAAAGTCTCTGGAAAATGTGGCTATAACCATAAATCAATTTCCTCCGAGTGGACAAGGTGGTGAGTGCAGGGAAGTCTAATCCTTAATTGTGCCCTCTATTCTCTCACCTCAGGGCCGCTATCAATGGGCTTTAGACAGATATGCTAGGCTCCATATGGGCTCCTCTTCTCCACCATCTCCACTGGCTCCCACTGGCTCCCACTGGCTGGGTACTTCTGGAGGTGTCCTCACAGTTCTCTATGGTACTAGATAGCGGCCGCCGTCCGGCGGATCAAACCTCACAAGCAATGGGGATAAAGTACAAAAAGGCCTCCGATAGTGAAGTACGTTTTAACCATATACCAATTTATTTCGTGACGTAACGCGTAGGGAGTGGCCGGACTGGACATAAACCGGAAGTGCTGTGAGACTGGCGCAAGTCGCCATTTTATGCTTTTAACTTGTTTTTAAATGTAAGGTTCCACTTTGTTCATTAATAAATTGGTATATGGTTAAAACGTACTTCACTATTGGAGGCCTTTTTGTACTTTATCCCCATTGCTTGTGAGGTTTGATCCGCCGGACGGCGGCCGCCATCTAGTACCATAGAAAACTGTGAGGACACCTCCAGAAGTACCGAGCCAGTGGAGATAGTGGAGAAGAGGAGCCCATATGGAGCCTAGCATATCTATCTAACGCCCATTGATAGCGTCCCTGAGGTGAGAGAATAGAAAGCACAATTAAGGATTAGACTTCCCTGCACTCACCACCTTGTCCACTCGGAGAAAATTTATGGTTATAGCCACATTTTCCAGAGACTTTCATGTGATATATGGACATCACGTATTTGCTTCTTATTGGGAACAGTTTTATACCACCTCCATTATAAACCACCATAGACTCATATCATCATTATTTTTGAGAGAGATTTCTTCTCTCTGAGACCCAACATTATTCCTTTTTTCACGCAGCACTATATTATTATTAATTTTATAGATTGTTATCACCTTATTTTATTTTTATATTTATTAGGAGGTTTTATTTATTACATATATTTATATATTTAATGCCATTTATTAGCACTGGTGCACTAATACAGCATTATCACTATTAATATTTTATGTGGATCACTGTGATATTTTTAGCGCGAAATCATTACTGCTTTTATATTTGTATTGTATTGTGTTCAGTGCTCGCAATCTTTCCTCATAACTAAAAGACCCTTTATTAGCTTTGTTGCCCGCCCTTCTTTGTACTCGCTCTATTTCCAGTAGATCCTTCCCGAGGACTGGTGCCCAGAACTGGACAGCATACTCTAGGTGCGGCCGGATCAGAGTCTTGTAGAGCGGGAGAATTATCGTTTTATCTCTGGAGTTGATCCCCTTTTTAATGCATGCCAATATTCTGTTTTCTTTGTTAGCAGCAGCTTGGCATTGCATGCCATTGCTGAGCCTATCATCTACTAGGACCCCCAGGTCCCTTTTCTATCCTAGATTCCCCCAGAGGTTCTCCCCCCAGTGTATAGATTGCATTCATATTTTTGCCAACCAAATGCACTATTTTAAATTTTTCTACACTGAACCTCATTTGCCATGTAGCTGCCCAAGCAAGAGAGGGTGAACACAATTAGGTAATAAAGCCTTCAACATATATGTATTTCAGACAGCTCAGTACCAGCTTCCTTTTGGGGAATTAAACCTAAAAAATATTTTCAGCTTACTAGCTCTTCTATAGATAAAATGACTGCAATATTTTTTTGTTTTACAAGCTTTGTTTTTAGCTTGTGATCCTGGCATTAACACACTTCATGTCCTAGGAGGGCAATGCTCACTCACCGTACTGAATCTATGGAGAAGTGTCACCACCCTAGGAAAGGAAGTGTCTTATGCTGGCCATACACTGTATGAATTTGGGTGGGTAGCCCTGTTGGCCACCTCCCACCCAGCATTTCTTGATCGAAAAATCATAGGAGCCAGGTGAAAAATGATCAGCTGAAAGGCAGATGCAGCCATAGTTTGGGTATTTTGACACCTGGTGGGGCTGGCTTTCATACATTAGGCACAGTGGGAGTTTGCTAAACTTATGCTGTAAAACAGGAATCTGCAAGCTAAAACTGAAAAAAAAATAAATAAATAAAAAAACACTATCAATGTATGGCCAGCTTTGGGGCTACAGATCTCCCCTTCTCCATAGGAGGGAGTAGTTCTATAAAACTGGACAGAATGGATAAACACTGCTTGAAATGTCAGGACATTAAATTACAAGGTTCACTGGATTTCTATCAGAATTAAAAAAAAGTGTTTCTTTTTCCCCTTTTGAGCAGATGCAATAAAAAGCTTTGGTACGTTTATCAGACCAACGCAGTTCATTTAGGGTTTACATACATTTAATGTCCTACAGAATGATTAAACAGAGGCAGCTTTCTTAGAGACAGAGCTCCACATCATGTAAACAAGGATCTTACCAATTATCATGGTAGTGAAGAAGTCACGATACAAAATGTTAAATACAACGGGCTTGTACCAGGCCTCCACTCCCACCACTGCAGTTACCAGGTACACCAGTGAAATGGTCTGAAAGAACAAGAAGAATGGTCTATTCAGGTGTGAGATCAGAAAACACTGTTGGAGAAACGGAGGGCAGGAAATGCCGGACTCACCACTTGGCTGAGGTCATATCCCCAGGGCAGGAAGAGGATTCCAGTGTTGTATTTCTCCCAATGTGACAGGATGAATGAGAAAAGCACCACCCACAGGAGGAGATAAAGTACCAGAACACTGACTCCTGAATCCCCGCGCCCGAAGATTGAGTACACGGTCACCACAAAGTAGATGCAGGCCCAGCTGTCCAGCCCATGGTCAAAGAGTTCTCCCAGTGGAGTGCTGGAGTTTGTTCTGCGAGCCTGCTTGCCATCAACTCCATCTGCAAATAGATTATACAGTACATTGGAACACAGGTTAGGTATTCAGTAGAGCCCAAAAAAAATAAAAATAAATCACATTAACTTACACTTGTATCTAATTGTTAAAACATCCTGCTTCTGTACACATCAATAGGTTATCCTTTACATATAGCCATTGCACACAGAACAATTTAAGAGCAACGCTTTATTATATTCATTAAAAAAAAACGGGAGACTTGCACTTGGCAATTTTAACCACATGCCGACCGGGCCATAGCCGAAAGATGGCTACAGCGCGGTCGGCTTATTCTGCGTGGACATCCATGGGACGTCCTCACAGAATTGCGCTCAGAGCGTGAGAGCATAAAAATCTGAAAATTGGTCTGGTTAGGAAGGGGGTTTAGGTGCCCAGTGGTCAAGTGTTTAAAGGCCAAGTGCACCTTAAAAACATGTTTGATTTGCAAAAAAGTCTGGCAAAATCCTCTACTTGCTATTTGTTCTCGCTGTGGATTCGCTGGTGTGGATATTCTTTCCCAAAGCGCCGGAGGGGGACCCAAGAAGAGCAGGATCGGAGTTGCTCTGCGCAAAACCATTACACAGAGCAGGCAAGTATAACATGTTTATTTCAATAAAATTAAAAAAACAAGCCTTTAAAATTTTCTTTGTCTTTTGCTTCTCCTAAAAAGTCCTGATTTTGAAACATAGTGGGCAGTGTGCCCCTACCCATTGTAGCCTGGTCCCAAATTAACCAAGGAAACAAATAATTAGTTATGATTGTTGGCACTTGCCTTGGGCACCAGGTGCTTCCCTGAGATAAGTGGCATCACAAAGGGGTTGATTTACTAAAACTGGAGAGTGCAAAATCTGGTGCAGCTCTGCATAGAAACCAATCCACTTCCAGGTTTTTTTGTCAAAGCTTAAAGTGGTGTCCCCCCCCCCCCCCCCCCCAAAAAAAAAAAAAAAAAAAAAAAATCAAGAATAGTTTTCTGTGCAGTAAATGACCTAAAAAAAAAAATTTTAATTGGATAAAAACTTACCTTTTTCTCCCTGTTGCTATGCGGTCCCACTAAATCTGCCTCTTCCAGTGCCTGGGCTAAACACGTCACTTCCCTCGGTGCCTCTGCTCGCTAATGCTCCTGGGAGATACGTGTCATTTTCCAGGAGTCAGTGGGCTGCGCCGAGGGCTAGGTTGCCATAAAAACAGGGTGGGCACTTCCGCCGCCGCCCGTTGTAATGGCAACCTGTATACTTTACAGAGCCGCTACGGCGCATTACAGCGCAGGCGCAAGATCGTGGAAAGAACGGGTGGTGCATGCTGCTCAATCAGCAGCACCGTATCCCGGAAGAGGATGCCTGTGGGCTTCACATGCCCACAGGCAAGATGAAACTGATCTCTTTTTTTATAAAGCTGTCTTTTATTGAGAAAAATTAATGGCCAAAGAAGCAAAAAACGGAACATGTGAGTAACAGATTTAAACCATAAATAGATTTTAATTGTCCCCAAAAAAATAAAATAAAAAATTGCCGAAGGCAGGGGAACCCCGCTTTAACTGAACAAACAAGCTGAAGTTAGAAGCAGATTGGCTACCATGCAGAGCTGCACCAGATTTTGCTCTCTCCAGTAAATCGCCCCAGATGTATGCAGGAAGGGGTATGTCAGGCTTATGCACATATTAACCACTTGCCGACCGCCCCATGTAGATATACGTCGGCAGAATGGCACGTACAGGCAGAACCACGTACCTGTACGTGCCATTCTTTAGGCGGTTGGGGGGTCCGATCGGACCCCCCTCCGCCGGCGGGGACGGTCGGCATCGCTTCAGGAGCGATCCGGGACGAGGGGACGGCCAGTGGTTTCTGGCCACCCCCTCGCGATCGCTCCTGGCGAATGAAAAGCTTCCCCTTCCTGTCTATTGTATAGACAGGAAGGCGGAAGTGATGTCACGCTCGGTGCGCCGGTCTATGTGACCGGAGACGCCGAGCGGCGAACATGTTAAGGTTAGTGCACAACACTACACTGACACCAGTACAGTTAGGCACACAAAACACCCCCCCTGTCACCCCCTGATCACCCCCCAGATCACCCCCTCCCCCCCCCAGTCACAGTGTCACTAATTGCAGTGATCATTTATTTACTGATCACTGCATTTAGTGTCAGTGTGACTGTAATAACTGTCAGGGCAGTTAGTTTTAGGTCCTAGGTAGCCCCCTACCCCCCCCTAATAAAGGTTTAACCCCCTGATTGCCCCTAGTTAACCCCTTCACCCCCTTTTGCCAGTGTCACTAAGCGATCGTTTTTCTGATCGCTGCATTGTGTCGCTAGGTAACCATTTTTTTTTTATTTTAACCGCCATGTTTTATATAGGTTCATAAATAGTTTTATAGGTCAGGTACCCCCATATTACAACCTAAATAAAGGTTTTAACCCCCTGATTGCCCCTAGAGTTAACCCTTTCACCAGTAATCACCGTATAACTGTCACTGGTGACGCTGGTTAGCCAGTTAGTTATTTCGTTATTTAGGTTCCCCGTCAGGTTTTTATATAGCGTCAGGTACCCCCATATATTACCTAATAAAGGTTTAACCCCCTGATTGCCCCTAGTTAACCCTTTCACCCCCTTTTGCCAGTGTCACTAAGCGATCGTTTTTCTGATCGCTGCATTAGTGTCGCTAGGTAACCAGTTTTTTTTTAGGTTAACCGCCATGTTTATATAGGTTCATAAATAGGTTTATAGGTCAGGTACCCCCATATTACAACCTAAATAAAGGTTTTAACCCCCTGATTGCCCCTAGAGTTAACCCTTTCACCAGTGATCACTGTATAACTGTCACTGGTGACGCTGGTTAGCCAGTTAGTTATTTCGTTATTTAGGTTCCCCGTCAGGTTTTTATATAGCGTCAGGTACCCCCATATATTACCTAATAAAGGTTTAACCCCCTGATTGCCCCTAGTTAACCCTTTCACCCCCTTTTGCCAGTGTCACTAAGCGATCGTTTTTCTGATCCCTGCATTAGTGTCGCTAGGTAACCAGTTTTTTTTTGTATTACTGTTACGGGTGACGCTGGTTAGTTAGCTTGTTTTTTATACTGTCAGGGCACCCGCCATTTATTACCCAATAACGGTTTAACCCCCTGATCGCCCGGCGGGTGATATCAATTAGGTTTTAGGGTCAAATAAGGTCTGCGTCGCCCCAGGTTAGTGCCAGTACCGCAAACACCCACGCGCAAAGCATACACCTCCCTTAGTGGTATAGTATCTGAACAGATCAATATCTGATCTGATCAGATCTATACTAGCGTCCCAGCAGTTTAGGGTTCCAAAAAAAACGCAGTGTTAGCGGCATCAGCCCAGATACCTGCTAGCACCTGCGTTTTCCCCCTCCGCCCAGCCCAGCCCACCCAAGTGCAGTATCGATCGATCACTGTCACTTACAAAACACTAAGCACACATAACTGCAGTGTTCGCAGAGTCAGGCCTGATCCCTGCGATCGCTAACATTTTTTTTGTGGTAGCGTTTTGATTCAGTCGCTAACAGTCAGGAGCTTTTTTACCTGTGAATCTCAAAAAAATAAAAAAAACAAAAATAGTTGTCGTTTTATTGTTCTCTCTCTCTCTCTATTGTTGCTCTTTTTTTACTCCATTCTATTCTGCAATGTTTTATTATGTTTTATCATGTTTTATCATGCTTGCTTTTCAGGTATGTAATTTTGTTTACTGTGTTTTAGTGTTAAGCATTTTTTTGTTTTCAGGTGCGCCATTCAGTTGCAGCGCGGATTTATTTATCTTGACAGCAACAGCGTTTGCTCCCACGATACATAAAGCCGCGACTCCAACGCTGTAGGAGGTGATTTCACCACCACAGTTAAAAAAAAGAGCATATATGCCGAAGCATGGGGGCAGCAGGGGGCGGGGAGGAGCGATTGGCTCCTAATGCCACGTACATACGGTCGAAATTCCGACCGTGTGTACACGGCATAACTTTTGCGGGAGGATGCCCCCATGCATCGGCATATATAAATGGTGCATGTATGCCCATCATTAGAAGTGGGTGGATGAAGGGAGGTATTCTAATGGTGGGCATACCCACCAATCAATCTCTTTTTTTCGTTCAGCCAAGAGGCTGCATGAAAAAAAAAAAGATTACAATATATGTCCAGTATGTTGCTGGACTTTGAATGGTTATACCAGAATGATGCCTGCAGGTTTAGGTATCATCTTGGTATCATTCTTTTCAGCCAGTGATCGGCTTTCATGTAAAAGCAATTCTAGCGGGTAATTAGCCTCTAGACTGCTTTTACAAGCAGTAGGAGGGAATGTCCCCCCTCCCGGATATAAACCGCGCCATTGGGAAATTGGGAAAGCATTTTATCACACCAATCTTGGTGTGGTCAGATGCTTTGAGGGCAGAGGAAAGATCTAGGGTCTAATAGACCCCAATTTTTTCAAAAAAAGAGTACCTGTCACTGCCTATTGCTATCATAGGGGATATTTACATTCCCTGAGATAACAATAAAAATCATAACAAAGAAAAAAAATGGAAGGAACAGTTTAAAAATAGAATAAAAAAGCTAAATAAATAAAAAAAAAACTAAAAAAAAAAAAAAAAAAAAGCACCCCTGCCCCCCCTTCTCTTGCGCAAAGGCGTACACAAGCGTTGGTCTGGCGTCATATGTAAACAGCAATTGCAGCATGCATGTGAGGTATCACCGCGAAGGTCAGATCGAGGGCAGTAATTTTAGCAGTAGACCTCCTCCGTGAATCTAATGTGGTATCATGTAAAGGCTTTTAAAGGCTTTTAAAAAATGTATGTAGTTTGTCGCCACTGCGTGTTTGTGCGCAATTTTAAAGCATGTCGTGTTTGGTATCCATGTACTCGGCCTAAGATCATATTTTTTATTTCATCAAAAATTTGAGCAATATAGTGTGTTTTAGTGCATTAAAATAAAAAAAAGTGTATTTTTTCCACAAAAAATGCGTTTGAAAAATCGCTGCGCAAATACTGTGTGGAAAAAAAAAATGCAACACCCACCATTTTAATCTGTAGGGCCTTTGCTTTAACAATATATATAGTGTTTGGGGGTTCAACGTAATTTTCTTGCAAAAAAAAAATATGTTTTCATGTAAACAAAAAGTGTCAGAAAGGGCTTTGTCTACAAGTGGTTAGAAGAGTGGGTGACGTGTGACATAGGCTTCTAAATGTTGTGCATAAAATGCCAGGACAGTTCAAACCCCCCCCCAAATGACCCCATTTTGGAAAGTAGACACCCCAAGCTATTTGCTGAGAGCAATGTTGAGCCCATTAAATATTTTTTTTTTTTGTCCCAAGAGATTGAATAATGAAAAAAAAAATATATATATATTTTTTTTACAAAAAGTTGTCACTAAATGATATATTGCTCAAACATGTCATGGGCATATGTGGAAATACACCCCAAAATACATTCTGTTGCTTCTCCTGAGTACGGGGATACCACATGTGTGGGACTTTTTGGGAGCCTAGCTGCGTACGGAACCCCAAAAACCAAGCACCGCCTTCAGGCTTTCTAAGGGAGTAATTTTTTTATTTCACTTCTCACTGCCAATCACAGTTTCGGAGGCCATGGAATGCCCAGATGGCATAAAACCCCCCAAAATGACCCCATTTTGGAAAGTAGACACCCCAAGCTATTTGCTGAGAGGTATTGTGAGTATTTTGCAGATGTCGCTTTTTGTCACAAAGTTTTGAAAATTGAAAAAAGAAAAAAAAAAAAATTTTTTTCTTTACTTTCTTCATTTTCAAAAACAAATGAGAGCTGTAAAATACTCACCATGCCTCTCAACAAATAGCTTGGGGTGTCTACTTTCCAAAATGGGGTCATTTGGGGGGGTTTTGTGCTATTTTGGCATTTTATGGCCTTCGAAACTGTGATAGGTAGTGAGGAGTGAAATCAAAAATTTGCACCCTTAGAAATCCTGAAGGCGGTGCTTGGGTTTCGGGGCCCCGTACGCGGCTAGGCTCCCAAAAAGTCCCACACATGTGGTATCCCCATACTCAGGAGAAGCAGCAAAATGTATTTTGGGGTGCAATTCCACATATAACTATGGCATGTGTGAGCAATATATCATTTAGTGACAACTTTTTGAAGAAAAAAAAATTATTTTTTATTTTTGTCTTTATTCAATCACTTGGGACTAAAAAAAAAAATATTCAATGGGCTCAACATGCCTCTCAGCAAATAGCTTGGGGTGTCTACTTTCCAAAATGGGGTCATTTGGGGGGGTTTTGTACTTCTCTGCCATTTTAGCACCTCAAGAAATGAAATAGGCAGTCATAAATTAAAAGCGGTGTAAATTCCAGAAAATGTACTCTAGTTTGTAGACGCTATAACTTTTGCGCAAACCAATAAATATACGCTTATTGGCATTTTTTTTACTAAAGACATGTGGCTGAATACATTTTGGCCCAAATGTTTGACTAAAATTGAGTTTATTAGATTTTTTTTATAACAAAAAGTAGAAAATCTCTTTTTTTTTCAAAATTTTCGCTCTTTTTTTTTTTTTTTTTTTTTTTCCGTTTATATCGCAAAAAATAAAAATCACAGAGGCAATCAAATACCATCAAAAGAAAGCTCTATTTGTGGGAAGAAAAGGACGCAAATTTCGTTTCGTTACAAAATTGCATGACCGCACAATTACCAGTTAAAGTAGTGCAGTGCGAAATTGAAAAAAGACCTCTGGTCCTTAAGCTGACAATTGGTCCGGGGCTGAAGTGGTTAAAAAAAAAAAAAAAAAAAAAAAAAAAAACAACACACACAGCAACAAGGAGGCGCACTCACAGTACTTTTTTCAATGCCATCAGTGCATGACACAGGCATGCTCATTACACAAGGGGGTGGTGGCAGCTGTGCTCAGCCTCAACCTGGCAACAGAAACGCCCGCAAATCTGCAATCTTTATAGGGAGGAGCAAATACACTGAAACTAAATAAAAAGAAGGAGGAGATTCTTTCAAGAAACAATTCCAATTCAGATACATTTTCTGAACTAAAATAATATTTAAAAAAAAATTACCATGAGAGTGCTTCTTTAAAGAGGTGGACTGTGCCTTTAACCCCTTCATTGCTTGACTAACATACAATCACTTCACCTCCTTAGGCTGTTTTAAAAAGTCCTGGACTTGAAGTGGTTAAAACAAGCTCCCGGTCTGAAATCTTTTTTTTTTTTTTCCTTACAAACGGTAATTGGCCGTTTAGTAAAAGTGATCCGGGCAGCTCTACAGCCACCCAAATCACTTTTACAGTAGTGTGAAGTACTGAGTGTTTGAAAAATGTAAACATCTCCCCGGACGTGAAGTGGTTTAAAAATGCTCATTACACACTTAAAAAAAAGTTCACAAAAAACACTAAACATTTTCTGAAAGCGGAGGACCTATAGAATAAAAAGGATAGATCCAATACTGTATTTTGTACAAAATTCACACAAAAGTTGAATAAAAATGGAAATTTTTTAATAAAAAACAAAATACTCACATTTTTAGTGTATAAAACACACACACACACACACACACACACACACACACACACACACACACACACACACACACACACACCCCACATTTTCCATAATATAGAAAACACAAGCCTGTAATAAAGACCAAATACATTAAGCCTCAAAACTGTGTGCGTCTGTGAAACAAAATTGCTGACACGTTCTGGCTTTGTAAGGGCTTGTTCACACTAGCAGTTAGGGGGGCGGTAAAACCCCATGGTTGAGCCTCATTTACCTCTTCCTCAACAGTGCTCCCTTTAGTGGCAGAGGCAGCAGATAGGGGGTGTACACATGCTGTGGCAGAGATGCTTTGCTGCCACGGCAGGAATTATACCCCCTGTCACTTTTGGCAGGTGCTACCGACCGCCAAACACAGCCCATGCCAGTGACTGGGGCTGCACTGCAACCGCCCCCACAGTGGATGCAGCGTGCTAGTAAGGAGTTCAAGCAGGTGATGAGCAGGAGATATGCCATCTCCTCACTGCCTATTATATGCTTTCTGAAGAGTGATACGAAACGTGGGTTGCTCGTCAGAGAGCAATGTCAGTGTGAACGGGCCCTAAGAGTGATTGGGATGTTTTACACACACCCACATCACTTCTATTCTGCAAGATCATTTTAAAATAGAAGCTATGAGCTTGTTGTAACTGATTGTCACAGAGGACGCATCCTTGGCAGTCAAAGGATTATTACCTCATATTTCCGACATAGATCACATCAAGTTTTTTCTTTTTTTTTTTTTCTTTCAGAACACTGATCATACACATAACAGTAAATAATTAACTGGTCATAGATTAGATTGTTCTGTACCCAGTGATCTCTTGCTCAATAGGGATCACTCAACACAACAAAGCAAAAACATTTGGCTGAATTTGACTTGGTTTTCTGCCAGGTCCATTTATCTTCAGTAAAAATGATAACTGACTCAATAACCCATTTTGTGTTAATAACAGATATGATCATTTCTGTGGAATAGCCATTTAGTCAAATAATGGTATCATTATTAGTACAGCCAGCATGTAGCCTAGTGTAGACATGGACGCACACAGGGTCAGAATTACCAGGGACTCACCTAGAGTGTATGCTGTAAAGTTTAGCAGTCCAGCGACTATCCACACCCAGCTGGGGACATGGTTATGACCTGGTGCTGAAAAATAGAGACAAAGGTAAACCAAAGCTGAAAAAGGTTACAGAAGAGCAAACAAAAATAGAATCTGGAATTCAACATTCTAAACTGTCTACTGTATTTTGAAGCATGTTCACTGCCTGCATGAGAACACCTGACTGGGCTAAATGGCTCCCCGAGTTTTGCAATGATTTGCCCATTGCTGTGCTAAGCCAATAATGAATTACTGCACTGATTGTCCTCAATTGTGGCTCCTATTACTGCAGGGCTGCCCATAATTTCCATTATATGTAATGCTAAATGGGAACTGCAGACATACTAGGGAAAAGGACAATCAGATACTACTGATATATCACAGGTTTGGTTGGAGACAGCAGACTTGCTACAGGAGGCTGTGAGAGACTGCAGACATACACTCACCAGGCCCCATTTATTAGATACACTAGTTGCTAGGTTTGCGTTGGACCCCCCTTTGCCTTCAGAACTGCCTTATTCTTCATGGCATAGATTTAACAATGTTTTGGAAACATTCCTCAGAGATTTTGGTTCATATTGACATGGTAGCATCACACAGTTGCTTCAGTTTTGTTGGCTGCAGATCCATGATGCAAATCTTTCATTCCACCACATCCCAAAGGTGCTCTATTGGATTGAGATCTGGGGACTGTGGAGGCCATTGTAGTACAGTGACCTCGTTGTCATGTTCAAGAAACCAGTGGTGAGATGACTTGAGCTTTGTGACATGGTGCATTATCCTGCTGGAAGGAGCCATCAGAAGATGGGTACACTGTAGTCATAAAGGGATGGACATGGTCAGCAACAATACCCAGGTAGGCTGTGGTGATTAAACTATGCTGAATTGGTAGCAAGGTGCCCAAAGTGTGCCAAGAAAATATCCCCCACACCATTACACCACCACCAGCCTGAACAGTTGATACAAGGCAGGATGGATCCATGCTCTTATGTTGTTTGTGCCAAATTCCATACTATCTGAATGTTGCAGCTGGAAAATCGAGACTCATCAGACCAGGCAACGTTTTTCCAATATTCTTTTGTCCAATTTTGGTGAGCCTGTGCAAATTGTAGCCTCAGTTTTCTGTTCTTAGCTCCCGGTGTAGTCTTCAGCTGCTTTAACCCATCTGCTTCTAGGTTTGATGTGTCGTACGTTCAATAGTATTAGATAGTATTCTGCATACCTTGGTTGTAACGAGTTACTGTTGCCTTTCTATCATCTCAAACCCGTCTGCCCATTCTCCTCTGACCTCAATAAGGCATTTTTGTCCACACACTGTCCACTTTGTCCGCTCACTGGATATTCTCTTTTTCGGACCATTCTCTGTAAACCCTAGAGAAGGTTTTGGGTGAAAATCCCAGTAGATCAGCAGTTTTTGAATTACGCAGACCAGCCCGTCTGGCACCAACAACCATGCAACACTCAGTCACTTAAATCCCCTTTACTCCCCATTCTGCTGCTCGGTTTGAACTTCAGCAAGTCATCTTCACCATACCTAGATGCACTCAGTTGCTTCCATGCGATTGGCTGATTCGCAATTTGTGTTACCCAGCAATTGAACAGGTGTACCTGATGAAGTGGCCAGTGGGAGTACATGAGGCAAATAAGCCATCACTTCTGTTTGCAATGCCCCTACTCCTAGTACAGACTGCAGGGTCTAAGGGCCACACAACAAGTTCCAAATGGTCACATGTGGCTCTCAGAAGCAGGCTGGGCTCCAGGGAAGATTTACGTTTAATCACAGTAAATTTAAGAATCTGAAGATGTACATTTAGATTTTTACATTCATGTGGAGGAAGTGACACAGGAGGTAAATCCCAAACTATCTCTATGCTCCTGTTCAGGAATAGGGAGTGGAAGCCCCCAGATATTCCTGCATAGCTGTGATAGGGGACATGAGATATCAGTCATGTGATCTGGACCCACATGAACTGGACCAACAATCTCCCATCTACGATAACAGCGGATACCCTCTGTGTAGCTGCTCTGGAATGCAATGAACAATGAATGCAATGTCTTATCACGACTGAACCTTGTGATCTCCTGTCTGTCCACTGGAATTAACATGAACATTCACCAAGTGTATACTTTTAAATGCAAACCGGCAGCTAGTGGTTGCCGATGATGATAATCATGCCATAAACAGGTAAATAGATGAGGTAGGTAGAGAGGTGCAGAGACAAAATGCATTCACTATTACCAAAGAATTATGCTGGCTCTGTCACAAATGAAGGACCTCTGTAATTATGTTCTGCTAAAAGGTGTCATTTCTCCAGCTCATTTCTAACAAACCAATTATGGCAGAATCCTCTCAGGAGTCATTATCAGCACAATCTCCCATGTGACAGGACCCTAAAGATACCGGGACCAAGGGGATTCCACTACTCCACTAGGGTTCTAGGCCGACTCACTAGAAAACACTGCGGGGGAGTTGGATTTAGACAAAAAACCTCTAATTAAAACAGAACAGAACATGAGGGTAGCTTAACATCCTTTAAACAGAAAAATTCCAAGGAGAATAATACTTCTATTAATCAGCATGATCAGCGTAATGAGGCGGAAGAGCTGGCAAAATGAGATGATTGCACAGAGCAGATGAATGTCTTCAGCAATCGAGGCTTATTCAGGTTTTGACTTCTCAATTTTCTAGTTAAAATGCATTAAATATTGTATATTAATCTTTGGTACAGTGCAGTACAACTGTTCATATTACAGATAAACAGAACGAAATATCTAAAAGTCAACAAACACTGATGTAGATACATGAAGGACAGAGAGAGGGAAAGGAGAGATCGCCCATAGAGAACGCAAGAAAAAAGAAAAAAAGAGCAAGAGATAAGATGGCAAAAAAGAGAAGGGCGGGGAGAAGAGAGGAAGAGAGGAAGGCGGGCGGGCGGGGAGAAGAGAGAGGCGGGCGGGCGGGGAGAAGAGAGAGGAAGGCGGGCGGGGAGAAGAGAGAGGAAGGCGGGCGGGGAGAAGAGAGAGGAAGGCGGGCGGGGAGAAGAGAGAGGAAGGCGGGCGGGGAGAAGAGAGAGGAAGGCGGGCGGGGAGAAGAGAGAGGAAGGCGGGCGGGGAGAAGAGACACTGCCTCTAAAAGAATTCCCCTCCAAAATAATAGGATGTATATATGAAAAAACAAAAACAAAAAACACATCTAAAGTACAGGTGTTTCTTGTACTTTCAAACTCTGTATGGATTGCCCTTTATCCCCAAAAATCAGACCTCAGATGCCGTGAGGTCCCACTTATCACCCGGCTCCCTGTTGCCCTGGGCAGCGTTTACATTCCATTTCCTCCTAGAGTTTGTAATGCAGTGGAGCAGGCACACTACACAATAAAAATACTATAGAAATGAAAGGAGAGCCCAACTCCATACTGACTTGAATGCAAAAGGTACACCTGTATCTTAAAGATGACACAAGACTACATGTGCGTGTTCTTTAATCATCGTGTAGCAGAAATCTAGCATTCATAAACCCTCTACACAGCATGTTAATGGTTCACCACCCTGGTGTGATATTTGTGCTCAGTGTAAAGAATGTGACAGATCAGTGAAGAGATGGTGTCTACAATCAAACATACCAGATGCGTAGAAGTCAGGATCAAAGTACGCCATCATCAGGAAATTGAAGACCAGCAGCAAGAAACCACTGAAAGTAATTAAATTGGGAGCCAGCCATGGGGGAACAAACTGGAAGAGAAAGATTTGAAACAACATTGATAGCAAGAATGTATGATACGTACAATCTCGGTGAACACTTCTATGTGTAAAACTGGTGTAAACAAATAGCCTAGGACATACGATCTTCTTCACAACCTAAACGTCTGGATAGTCCAATTCTGGGAAAATAACAAGTCTTCTCTTGCCCACCCGCACTGCAAAGATTAGCTTCTTCTTTCTATCTAGGGCATGGGAACAACAATTTTACTTGCCCAATTATCCACTACCCCAGCAGACAATGCTCTCCGCTACACCGGACTGTCCATTAGCATCCCCATGTCCAATGCAGGGCTATAGGCCCTACATCGGTCTTGGTGATGTCAGAGGACAGACCACTGAAGCATAAGAAAGAAGAAGATGCAAGGACCAGTCTAGCAGCACAGAAGTAAATAAAACTGCATTACCTAGTCTCCCTAGAACAGTGGTTCTCAACCCCTTCGGGGGGGGGGGGGGTCAAATGCCAATTTGCCTGGGGTCGCCAAATCCTGGGCTGTTCCTAGAGCCCTCGTCACTCTCTCAGCCTTTTCCAGGGCTGTCCCTGGAGCCTGTGACCGCCCAGCTGGGCTGTTCCTGAAGCTGACCATTCATTTCACGGCACGGCTGTGGGGCGGAGACTAGAGACAGCCGACTGGTGAGGAACGTGAAGTGGGAAGGGATGGAAGAGACCCTATCTCCTTATTCCAGCAAAGGTGTCACTGCTACGAGACACCACGGAGCTGGAGACACAGTGAGTAACACTGCCTGTGATTATAGTTGCCATTAAAAAGGTCCCCAATACAGTTCTCCGATCAGCAGATGACCTTGATTAAGAGCACCCAAGTTGGCTAATCAGAACCCCCCCCAGCACTGCCACTGATCCCACCCCCAACCAGACCAGCACTGCCACTCCAACCCCCCCCCCCCCCCCTCACCAAACAGACAAGAAGAAAAAAAAAAAAAAAAAAAAGTAAAAAAATAAAATAAATAATAAAAAATAAAAAAAAGAATATATGGAAGAGGGGAAGAAACAATGAAAAAGGGGAGAGAAATAATTATAGTAGGGATGAACCGAAATTTCGGCTAAAAGCTGTCATTTCTCCAGCTCATTTCTAACAAACCAATTATGGCAGAAACGTCTCAGGAGTCATTATCAGCACAATCTCCCATGTGACAGGACCCTAAAGATACCGGGACCAAGGGGATTCCACTACTCCACTAGGGTTCTAGGCCGACTCACTATAAAACACTGCAGGGGAGTTGGATTTAGACTAAAAACCTCTAATTAAAACAGAACAGAACATGAGGGTAGCTTAACATCCTTTAAACAGAAAAATTCCAAGAGAAATCAGCATGATCAGCGTAATGAGGCGGAAGAGCTGGCAAAATGAGATGATTGCACAGAGCAGATGAATGCCTTCAGCAATCAAGGCTTATTCAGGTTTTAACTTCTCAATTTTCTAGTTAAAATGCATTAAATATTGTATATTAATCTTTGGTACAGTGCAGTACAACTGTTCATATTACTTGATCAAGAGCACCCAAGTTGGCTAATCAGAACCCCCCCAGCACTGCCACTGATCCCACCCCAACCAGCACTGCCACTCCACCCCCCCCCCCCCCCCAAACAGACAAGAAGAAAAAGAAAAAAAAAGAGAATATATGGAAGAGGGGAAAAGGAGGGGAAGAAACAATGAAAAAGGGGAGAGAAATAATTATAGTAGGGATGCACCGAAATTTCGGCCACCGAAAAATATCGGCCGAAAATTGTGCCACTAATGGTGCTGAAAATGGGGCGGGGCCTTCCGGGGAGCGGAGCCATGCCCCTGGTGCCGCCCATTGCAGGGGTGTCATTGTGGAGCGCCCGTCCCTATTCTCTCCTCCCCCCCCTACCTCCTCACCCATGCTGCAGGGGGTCCATGTGCCTCCCCTCAGTGGTGGCTGCATATGGAACTGGGCTCCCCGATCCTCAGCCGATGTGCAAATCGGCTGTGCAAGAGCTCCGTCATGCTGTGTTTAATCTGAAAGTGAAAGCAAGATAGAGATGTCTAGCACAGTGTGTGCTGTGCTCTCTGCCTCCCCCTACAGTGCAGTACCTGCCATGGAGTGTGAAGGTCTAGTGCTGCAGCCGACGATTAAAAAAACAAAACAAAAAGGCAAATATTATATATACACACACGTGTGCATGTGTATTTATTTATGTGTGTGGGGGCACGTGTGTGTTTTTATATGCACTGGTGAGGCACAGGCAAGCTACATGATGGGCACTGGTGAGGCTGCATTGATCTCCTGTACCATGTCCCCAGTCTCTGACCAACTCCTGTATAAAAATATTTTTAAAAAACAGTCACTTTCGGTCATTTTCACTAACATCTCCCATATCTGGATAAGGAACTATATGAAGCAATTCACCAAGTTTTTTCACATGCAATTTTATCTACAAACCGATTACTATTCATTTTTATTTATTCCACATTTGGTTTGAGGATTGTATTTTCACCTTTTTAGTGCTAGTGGCTTAATTATCATTTTTTTTGCACTTGAATTTCTTTGGATTTATATCCTCCCATTAACTCACACTTCCTGTCTTAGGGTGACAACCATACTGAGCATCATAGGTGCCAACTGATTCTGGTGTGATGTGCTGTGTAGGAAATTCAGACATGTTCTCTGAGCTCTCTTCCTCGGTCTACATTTTTCCACACTGCACATCACACCGACACTGAGGTAAATGGAGCAACTCTTTATGTGCCCTTACAGTAATTTGCTTTGACCTCAGAAAGAAGAGCTCATTTACACATTCAAATTTGATAATGGTTTTCTGTAATCCCCTACACAGGGGAACAGAGAGTGAGGGGCAGTGCTGGGCTATGGATCTGCACAGTACTCGAACACTGCCTGTCAACAGGACAGACCAGGCATCGATCCTAACTGACCCTGATTTGGAGCAATGTCCCTCATTCTGGTCTGATCTATATAGATGTATAAAAAAAATGCACTTTTTAGTACTGAAAAACACTTTTTCATAGATATACCTTTCATCTGATTTCTAAATTGCTGCATTTGTAAATTCCAAAAGCCAATATAAAAGGAAGAGTAGTGTTAAAGCAAGCACTTTTGGGTTGAACAATTCTCCCTTTAAGGGGTGTGGCAAGGGGTGTGTCCTATGACTTTAGAGTCACCTCCCCCACCTAGAATGCTCATAAAGATGGCAGCAGGTTTTTCGACATGGTAACTCAAGCATCAGTGTCTCAAAGAGATATAAAGAAGCCGTTGGGTTGTTCTACACCAACATTTACCAAAAGATGTTATCATAATTTCACGAACCATGGAAACACTGCCATAAGGGGGATATTGCAGAGGCAGGAAAACCTTAGTGAGTCATTCCACAGAATTCATGATTATTGAAAAAGATGATCCTAGGCTTCTTGTAAATATCAAGGTACTCAGAATTGTCCTAATATTCCCAGTAGAGGAAGGCTAATATAGTGCAGATTCTGAGCGAGGGCAACGTACACTATATAACCAAAAGTATTGTGACTCTTGCCTTTACATGAACTTTAATGGTATCCCAGTCTTAGTCCGTAGGGTTCAATATTGAGTTGGCCCCCCCTTTGCAGCTATAACTGCTTCAACTCCTCTGGGAAGGCTCTCCACAAGGTTTAGGAGTGTGTCTATGGGAATGTTTGACCATTCTTCCAGAAGCGCATTTGTGAGGTCAGGCACTGATGTTGGACAAGAAGGCCTGGCTCGCAGTCTCCACTCTATTTAATCCCAAAGGTGTTCTATCAGGTGGAGGTCAGGACTCTGCAAGCCAGTCAAGATCCCCCACCCCAAATTCCCTCACCCATGTTGAATAAATACTTACTTTGACTATAAAGTTCCAGAATGGGTGCATAACATACAGGGAGAGGGGATTGGTGTCCACCGCACTGTACTGTAAGAAAAAAAAGAAGAAGATTGATAAATGTAAAACATTATATTACACACAAACATATAGTCAGTCTTAATTTTAGTACAAAGGGGACACCCAGCACAAACAAAATAAAACAAAAAACATACACTAAATCTGTTTTAACTACTCAGGTAAACAGAGGATTCAGTTGCCTGCATTTGAACATGTGGAGGCCATGTCAAGGCCCCTCTGATGAAGTGTGGTCCCTAAAGCTTCATTCACACTGGCAGTCCTGCATTTAGCTTTTCTAAAGCCAAGTTATCAGAGTACAAACTACTTTTATTATGCTTCTCATCACACCTTTCCCTGCATTAATTACTTCCCAAGACCCCTTTCACACTGCGGGCATCAGCCGTTAGTGCTAAAGCGCCGCTCGTTTTAGCGGCTCTTTAGTACTTTTTAACCCGCGCTTTTAACCCCCCAAAAAAAGGGGTTAAAAATACAGTGTTGCTTTTCAGGTGCTTTGGAAGCGCTGCCCATTCATTTCAATGGGCAGGGCGTTTTCCTTGTTAGCGCACTGCCCCAGTGTGAAAAGTCACACTGAAATGAATGGGAGGTGGTTTTCAGGCGCTATTTCTAGCGCTAAAACGCCTGAAAACCGCCTCAGTGTGAAAAAGGTCAAAAAGAAGGTTCAGTTGTGTTTCTATTAGTATAGCTGTGATAATACCTTCCAATTTAATTTTGGATTACCAGAATTCAGCTTTTTCTAAATACTGCTATACTGAACGTCCAGTCTCAACTTCACCATTGAGAGATGTACTCTAAACGTGTGTGTGTGTGTGTGTGGTGTGTGTGTGTGTGTGTGTGTGTGTGTGTGTGTGTGTGTGTGTGTGTGTGTGTGTGTGTGTGTGTGTGTGTGTGTGTGTGTGTGTGTGTGTGTGTGTGTGTGGTGTGTGTGTGTGTGTGTGTGTGTGTGTGGTGTGTGTGTGTGGTGTGTGTGGTGTGTGTCACACAGGTTTGATACTGCATGTGTGAATGAGACCCAACTCTAAGGCTCCATGCACACTGGAGCTCATAAACTGCAGTTTATTGGAGTTTGGGCTTTTTTTTTTTTAAAAGCCCATAAACTCCACTCTATTTTAGCCTATGTGTCCATGCACACATTGAAGTTTTTTAGCTTTAATGAGCAGTGGAGTTTATAGGCTTTTTTCTGAACGCCAGAAATTTGCTTTCAAAGTGCCGTTTTTCACCGCCAAAAAAAGCCAAACGCTGATAAACGCTCATGAACGCGCGTTAATTAGTGTTTGGCGTTCTATTTTTTCAATGCATTGTGGGAGTTTGGAATACATTGTGGGATTTTTGGAGTGTCCTCTGTGTATTTTTATTAAAACGCTCATAAACTCTAGTACAAAACGCTGTTAAATGCATGTTATTCAACCAGCTTTTTCTGCCAGCGATCTAGCGTCCAGAAAAAGCTTTTTTGAGCTTCAGTGTGCATGGAGCCTTAAACAGGGGCCAAAGGACACATGTGGCCTGCAGATAATATTCGGTCTCTGGCCCAATGTAAAAGGGGACCCCAATGTAAGGTCGATTCTGAGGGGGACCCTGATGCAAAACTCTGATAAAAGTAGGACCCCGATATAAGGCAGGTGGGGATGGAGACTCTAATATAAAGTTTGGAGACTCCAGCTCTAAAGCATCTGAGTTTCCCCAACTATGGGACAGACTGTATACAGCAGGGGTCTCAAACTGGTGGCCCTCCAGCTGTTGCTACACTATAAGTCCCATCATGCCTCTGCCTGAGGGAGTCATGCTTGTAACTGTCAGCCTTGCAATGCCTCATGGGACTTGTAGTTTTGCAACAGCTGGAGGGCCAACGGTTTGAGACCCCTGGTATACAGCAACGTACAGGGAGACGAACCCACCTGGAGACGGGGCTTTCCTCATTCTAAACTGTAAACAAGTATCACCCAACTCTGATAACCTTATAATGCTGGTAACTTGTGTTTTTCTCTCAGGTCATCGGGGATAAAAGGATGAGCTGTTAACAGGAGCATCAGTGTGAAGTGTCATAATTTTTGGACACAATGCCCCAAGAAGAAGAAACCAGATATAGTCACTACAAATCAGAAGAAAGTTACTAACGGGCATTATAATTTTAATCACATTCAGCAAAAATAGATAAAAAAAGTAAACTACCACTAACTTATTCCTAATAAAACTATGAAATGACCAAAAAATAAACCTTTTAGAATGCCTTAAAAAGGAGTTTCCTCAAATTTTAAGGCCCCTTTCACACCAGCGAACTGATCGGGTCCGCCTGATCGGATCACCCATTGATCTAAAAATCAGACGGATGGCGATACGCTCACCATCCGTCCGGCAGATCGGATGGAAACAGACACGCAGTCCCTTTTCATCTGCCTGCGCCACTGCGTATCGGAGCAGACACGGACCTGGCATCCGCCTACTCAGCGGGCATCAGCTAACAGATTCCTCGGTGAGCAGGCAGATCCACTCCATCTGAAAGGAGCCTTTGGGCTCTTTCACACGGATGGACCGTATGTCCGTTTTCGGATGAAAAACTGACATACATGTATCCCTGTGGGATAGCGGGTGTCAGCGGATGAGCATCCACCTACACCCGATCTCGTCCGTGCCCGCTATGCTCCGTTTCTGCAGACGGAGGAAAACCCAATTTTTTCATCCGTCTGCAGAGCGTATCGGATGACGACGGACTCTACGGTCCGTCGTCACCCGATCTCTCATAGGGGAGAACGGCGCTCCGACAGGTCCGTCCCTGCACGGAGTGCAGAGACGGACCTGTCATCTTCCTGCTCAGCGGAGATCGCTCCGGCGATCCCCGCTGAGCAAGCGGCTATCCACGGGGCGGATCTGCACTGATCCGCCCCGTGTGAAAGAGCCCTAAAAGGAAACCTTTGATGATGGACATGAGAAGGCCTCCGTGGCTGATCTCCTGTGCACTCTGCAGTGCTATATAAACAAGGTCACCAGGTGTGTTAGGTAGGCCATCGATCAGGGGTATTGAATTAAAAATCAGTAAAAAAAAATAAAAATAAATGTCTCCAGCCAAGGTCCGAATCGCATGTTTGTGCAAAGACTCCTTTACATCACAGAACTCCCCCCCCCCCCATCATAATCCCGTTCTTACATCAGTGTTCTCAGTCCCCATCAAAAATCACAGTTTTCAGGAGTAGTGTTCTCAAGTCCTCTTCCCCACCCTCCTCACAGCCCCCTTTATATAACACACACCCTTTATTCACAGCAGTGTCCTCACCCCCTTCTCAGGAAAGTATTAGGGGAGCTGAGGGGGAACTGCTGCACACACAAGGCTTTTTTATCTTAATGCATAAAATGTAAGAAGATAAAAAGAAAAAACCTTCTGACTTTACAACTCCTTTAAGCGCTCAGCTGCAGAACACTAGACAGTGAGCCAGGGATTGTTGGATATGTAATTTCTTCACAGAAAGTGTCAGTCCTTAGACTACAGACAGGAGTAATGCTTTAACCTGTATAGTACATTGCCCCATGTTTAGGCTGCATTCACACCTGGGCGTTTTGTCGCTTGAAGCTACAAAACCCTAGAGGGGAAAAAAATCCATTATTCGCTATGGAGATGGTTCACATCTCCACGTCGCCTGAAGCTCAAGCAAGTTCCGGACCCTTTTTGGTCACTCGAATCAGGCAGATTTGGGCGTTTATCTTCTTTTTACATTGGTGACCTTTTGCCCTGCACAAAATCGCCGTAAAATGCAGTGAAATTGCAGTAAAAACCCCGTAAAATCGCGTGATTTTCTGCCTGAAACCGCTACACTCAGGCGTGAATGCAGCCTTATGTAAAACGTTCACCTAGTAAAACACCCATTCAGTTTAAAATAGAAATTAGGTAAAGGTAAAACTTTTTTGAACAGTTTTAAAAAAAAACATTATAAAGACCATTTTTCCCCCTCTTTTATAAGTGATCACATTCCCTCTGTTCTCAGCAACATAAGAGCTGGGGGAGGAGAAGCAGCAGCAGCACACTGAGGGCGTGTCAGAACAAGTCTGATCATTGGAGAATGCAGAGTTCCCAGCATAGCTAGAGGACTGACTATAATGTGCTTGGGATTGGCAGGAACAGCAAGGATTGTCAGCAATACAAACAGAACAGGCTACTTTCTCATACAAGTACATGGTAACAGCAGTCACATATCAGGAATATGAAGTGTTGGAGTAACAAACTTTAAACACAAACTGGTGACACAGGAACTATGAAGATTGAGCCTGACAGCGGATTAGAAATCACGTGAATTCTGCTGAACTCGCACAATTTCATACCTGCATGTCAGTTCGACTTCAAGAGTGATTTCAGAGACATCTGTGTGGGTTCCTGCACAGATGTCTATACAAATCACACCCCAAAGTCGCCAAAAGTAGTACAGGAACTATTTATGGGAATTGGTGCGGCGCCGAAAAGTCAGGGGGTGCCATTGCCGGCAGTAGCCGCCGATTTGGCATGCGATTTGACCTGTCAAATCGCACCAAAGTGAACCTAGGCTTACTCTGCTATAGAGACTAAGCGTACAGGGCAACAAGTGACACAATGAAACCACATCATCAATGCACATCTTATGAAGA
Source organism: Lithobates sylvaticus (assembly GCA_028564925.1). Taxonomy (NCBI): domain Eukaryota; kingdom Metazoa; phylum Chordata; class Amphibia; order Anura; family Ranidae; genus Lithobates; species Lithobates sylvaticus. The sequence continues at coordinate 509,100,022 of CM053028.1, read as the reverse complement.
AAAAAAAAAAAAAAAAACACACACACACACACACACACCACAAAAAGGTGCAGGTAGTTCCGGTTCACACAGGGGCAAAACTACTTCCAGCGCGACTTTTGGAGGCAACTTGGACACGACTCGAGTATGAACAACAACGCGACTTGGGGCGACTTACAACATGATCATGGCCAATCAGAGCGTAATCAGCTCTCGAGGGGGGGAACTACACGCCAAATTTTAAATAAAAAACCGGCATGGGTTCCCCCTCCAAGAGCATACCAGGCCCTTAGGTCTGGTATGGATCTTAAGGGAACCCCCTACGCCGAAAAAAACGGCGTGGGGGTCCCCCAAAAATCCATACCAGACCAGACCCTTATCCAAGCACGCAGCCCGGCCGGTCAGGAAAGGGGGATGGGGACGAGCAAGCGCCCCCCCGAGTTGCCCCTGTGTGAACCGGCTCGTAGGAATATTTATAATGCATTTAAGCAACGTTGTCAATCACATTCTTTGATACAGAGACTGCCACTAGAGGAATAATCTAGAATACATATGAAATACAAGCCAATTGTGGAAAAGCCAGCATGTACAAATACAACGGTATAGGAGGTAAAAAAAAGGATTCAACTGAAAGCCAAGAGGACTAAACCCCCTCCATTTCATATTATGATTGCAAAAGAGATCAAAATCCAGTCCAGTCACAGCACTTGTGTTGGCAGCCATGTGAGAACATGACGACCTCTAAAAGATAAGAAGGGAATTCAGTGCCAACTTTCAGGCTAACAGATAATTTACAATGAATTTGTTAACGCTTATACTGATAGGCTAGAAGATTGTAATAATACATCCTACTTTCATTTAAAAACTCAAAAGGCCAAAGCTGACCATAAACAGCTCAAACCGCACCTAATTTAGGGCTTGAATCCCATAGTGAATAGAAATTTGGCCCCAGCCTCAGTCTCTTCTCCCCTGAAAGAATCGTGATCTGTGCGTTTACACACACTCTGTCACAAGCGAACGCGGGTGCCCGCATCGGCTCCGGTGGCACTAGTTCTGGTGATCGCAAGGAATTCCCGTAATCACTTCCGCCCCAGAAAGGTTTACCCCCTTTCATGACCAGGCCATTTTTTGCGATACGGCACTGCGTTACTTTAACTGACAATTGCGCAGCCGTGAAATTGATGCCCTTTATTTCCCGCAAATAGAGCTTTCTTTTGGTGGCATTTGATCTCCTCTGTGGTTGTAATTTTTTGTGCTACAAAACAAAAAACTGCCACACGTAGACCAAACAATTTTGAAAAAAAAAAAAAATATATATATATATTTTTTTACTTTATGCTATAAAACATATCCAATAAAAAAATAAAAATAAACACGCAATAAGTATTGCGCAAAAAGTGTCTACAAACGATAGGATATTTTAATTTTTTACTGGTAATGGTGGCAATCAGCAATTTTTTGTGGGACTGCGATATTTCGGCAAACAAATCGGACACCCGACACTTTTTTGGGGACCAGTGACACGAATACAGCACTGTCACTGTAATAATGACAGGAAAGGGGTTAACAGCAGAGGCGATCAAATGGCTAAATGTGCTCCTAGGGGGTGCCTGTGTGGGGGGGGGGGATGCTTTGACTGGGGGAAGACAGATCCGTGTTCTGCCATAGCATAAATACAAGATCTTCATCTTACCCTCTCACAGAAAGGCAGACCGCTGTTCTGCCTCTCCTGAGAACGATCGCAGGGTGCTGGCGAACGTTGCATCCGCTTTACCCGCTGATGGGCTCCCGTGTGTAAAAATCACAGTGGTAACAGGTCGCCAGTGGCGTATGCACCCACCCCAGTGCACAAAATCACGTACAGGTATGTGATTTCGTGCAGGAGGGCCGCCCTGCCGCAGTATATCTACGTGGGGCAGTCCAGGAGAGGTTCCTTTGCAGGGATTTCCTCTCACTTCCTGTTTGGCTATGTGACAGGAAGTGAAGGGAAATCTCTGCAATGGGACACAGATGGGGGAATAAAAATCTGACAGGGGTTATAACCCTCCCATCTAAAAAAAAAAAAAAAAGAAAAAAAAAAGAAAAAAAAAAAAAAAAGAAGGTTTTGCCTATAGTCCTACTTTAACCACTTCCATACCGGGCCTATTCTGGAACTTCTCTCCTTCATGTAAAAATCATAATTTTTTTGCTAGAAAATTAGTCAGAACCCCCAAACATTATATATGTTTTTTTAGCAGACACCCTGGGGAATAAAATGGCGGTCATTGCAACATCTCACACGGTATTTGCGCAATAATTTTTCAAACGCCTTTTGTTTGTTTGTGAATTAAAAAAATAACAAAACAGTAAAGTTAGACTAATTTTTTTATATAATGTGAAAGATAATGTTACGCCATGTCAGGCTTTAAAATTGCGCACAATCATGGAAGGGCGCCAACCTTCGGTACTTAAAAATCTCCATAGGCGACGCTTTAAATTTTTTACAGGTTACCAGTTTAGAGTTACAGAGGAGGTCTAGTGCTAGAATTGTTGCACGCGCTCTAACGCACGCGGTTTCAAATTTTTTTTTATTATTTATTTTACTTAATTTTTTTGTATTTTTACACTTTTTTTTTGGATCGCTTTTATTCCTATTACAAGGAATGTAAACATCCCTTGCAATAGGAATCTATGTGACAGGTCCACTTTATGGAGAGATGTGGGGTCAATAAGACCCCACATCTCTCCTCCAGGCTGGAAAGCATGAGATCGATAAAAAAAAAAAAAAAAAAAAAAAAAATTCACGATCTCATGCTGACAGCCGCGATTGCGGCTTTGTTTACTTCCAGGTACCGGGCGTGACATCTTAACGTCACGCCTGGGCATCCGACGGTCATAGAGATGACCATCTGGTCACCGGAAATCTCTATGCTCTTCATCCGGCGGCAGGCGATACTTTCTCCGGGCCCCCGATGGCACGGCTGAGCCCGGAGAAGCACCGGATGGCGGCGGGAGGGTCGTCCCTTCCGGTTGCCTATAAGAACGATCAAGCGGCGGAATTGCTGCTATGGTCGTTCTTATGGTGCACAGAATCGCTGGCTGAAAACAAGAATATCTGAATAATGTCTGTAGCTTCAGGCATCATTCAGATATCCCACTGAAGGTCAAGGACGTAGCATGACATCCTTGGGCAGGAAGTGGTTAAATTATTTATTTCCTACTGAGTTTTTACGCCTTATTTTAAAATGTGCTGTGAGCTCCTGAACCTCTACTTTTCCCAAATGCTCCTGTTTGGAACGAGTGGTGGATGTTAGCTGTGTTCATATACACTACTATGCACGCTACACATCCCACAGTCCATCTTGGAAGTGGGACTATGGAGAACGATTGTAGCCACCCTCCAACAGGATAAAAAAAAAAAGGGGGGGGGGGGTGGGATTTGGAGAGTTGGAGGAGGCGGAGAGCAATAGAAGGAACTTGGAGTTAGGAATACATACTGGAAAAGTTTAGGTACTTTTCAACACACACCACAATGATAAAATGAAAATGTGTATCCTCTGAAATTGCATCACAGTCCCTCTATAAAATGACATGTACAGGCTGCCTTGAGAATACTGAAAGCATTTGTCCACCCAGATATAAAATATACATAAAAAGATGGTGCCCACACAGTATTGAATGATCAGTGGGTCAGGTGTTTAAATAATAATGGGATCCTGTAAACAGCTTCAAGGATTCAGATTGCTCCTTTTCATGTAAAGATCATTAAAGTTTCATGCCAGGCAGCAGCTCAGCTGAGCTCAGGGCTCTTTATCTGAGGCTTTGCCAATCTCCACAGTCCATCTATCTTGTACTGATTAACGGCAACAAAACAATCCCCCCCCCCCCCCCCCCCCCGTTACATGAATAATCATCCGGACATTAAAGCGGATATCATATGGGTGTTTTTGCAGCGATTACCCCCCCCCCCCCCCCCCCCATCAATCCCTCCCCCTCCTGTTTCTTGGTTTCTCACTAAGAATTTCAATCTGATTTTCTATGGAATGAATAACTCGGAACTCTTCATATTTTTAAAGCGATTTATTGCTCAGTGTTTTCGTCATCTCTATGGATTAGTTCTGCTTCAGTGATTTGTAGCAGAGCACAACCCAATGTTGTACTGGATCACTATTATCAGTGATTCTAATGATTAAATTGCTAGCTGCAAATCCCTGATAATAGCTCACATTAGCCATTTGTAGCTACCAAATCACTGCAGGGTTTTCAATAGTACCAAGTTTATTTTTTTTGAGAAAAAAAAAAAGTAAACCAAATTTTAATATTTAGGCTATTTTCACACTGAGGCGCTGGGTGCGCTGGTGGTAAAGCGCCGCTTTACCGTAGTTTTAGTGGCGCATTTTGGCCACTAGCGGGGCGGGTTTACCCCCCCCCCGCGCGAGCGGCCGAAAAAGGGTTAATACCGCCCGCAAAGTGCCGCTCCAGCGGCGCTTTGCGGGCGGGTTCGGAGCGCTGCCCCATTGCTTTCAATGGGAGGGGGCGCTTTAGGAGTGGTAAATACACCACTCCTACAGCGCACCGAAGATGCGGCTTGCAGGACATTTTTCAGTGTCCTGCAAGCGCACCGCTACAGTGTGAAAGCCCTCAGGCTTTCACACTGGAGAGACAGCAACGGCTGTTTCAGGTCGGTTTGCAGGCGCTATTTTTAGCACAATAGCGCCTGCAAACTGCCCCAGTGTGAAAGGGGCCTTAGGGTGTGTGCGCAACTATATCATCATCATCATCATCATGGAGATGTATGGCTGTGCTCCTCTACTGCACATGCTCGCTACTAATGACTTGTGACAGTTTTACTTACTATGTGGAGCTACCAGTAATTGCCGATATGGCAAACAATATTAAACCAGAAAGGACGTAGAAGAGGCACACTGAATCCCCAACATCCAATATGGAAGATTCATAGGGAAAAGGGGGTACATTCTGCAAATCTTTGTTTCAATGGTTTTTATTTCAAGTTTTACAAAATATCACATTAACATAATAAAAAAAATTATTACTTGTTGTAACAGTGTCATTACTATATGTCTGGCTTCCTACAGTATCACTCGATATCAACTTTTAACTACTTGCCTACCAGGCACGAACACCTCCTTTCTGACCAGGCCATTTTTCAGCGCCGTCGCATTTTGAATGACAATTGCGCGGTCATGCAACACTGTACCCAAATAAAATGTTTATCTTTTTTCCCCACAGATAGAGCTTTATTTTGGTGGTATTTGATCACCTCTGCGGTTTTTATTTCTTACACTATAAACAAAAGAAAAGCAACAAGTTTGAAAAAACATAATATAATATTTTTAACTTTTTATTATAATAATATCCAATTTAAAAAAATAAAATAAAAAAAAAAAAAAAAAATCGCAATAAGCGTATATTGATTGGTTTGCGCAAAAGTTATAGCGTCTACAAAATAGGGGATAGATTTATAGCATTTTTATTATTCTTTTTTTTTTTTACTAGTAATGGCGGCGATCTGCGATTTTTATCATGACTGCGACATTGCGGCAGTCATATCGGACACTTGATACATTTTTGGGACCATTCACATTTATACAGTGATCCGTGCTATAAAAATGCATTGATTACTGTATAAATGTGACTGGCAGGGAAAGGGTTAACACTAGGGGGGGCGCTGCAGGGGTTAATGTGTTCCCTATGTTAGTGATTCTAACTGTGGGGGGGAGGGGACTGACTGGGGGAGGGGACCGATCGGTGTCCCTATGTACAAGGGACACACCATCGGTCTCCTCTCCAGTGACAGGACGTGGATCTGTGTGTTTACATACACAGATCCACGTCCTGCTCTGTTACTGGGCAATCGCGGGTGCCCAGCGGACATCGCAGCCGCCGGGCACGCGCATTGGGTCCCCAGCTACGCGGCAGGCACGTGCGCCTCCCGCGGCACGCGCCCCCTAGTGGCCAAAATGTAGACGCCGTCATATGACGGCGTCCCGCCACAAGAGCCGCACCGCTCCGCCATCAATAGACAGTGGGGAAGCTCATGTTCTTTTTTGAGGAGTTTTGCTTCAGGTGACAAATGCTCAGATGTGAACAGGTGCCATTGAAATGAATGGGATTTTGCTTGTTGGGCGTTTTACAGGCGTTTTATGAGCTGAAAAAGCTCAGGTGTGAATGCAGCCTAAGGCCAGTGATGAGCTTGGGCGTGGTAGGACTACAATCGGAACTCACGTGTGCTAGCCTGCCAGGAAGCTGTTACCTGTATGGGCCAATCATGTGCTGCCAGGGTATTCACCACCCTGTGTATACAAGGGGTGTCATGTGTGGCTGTGGGTCCCATTCGCAGATGGTTGGACCATACAGCTGACAGTTTTTTGGCAGGCTTACATACATGGATTTGGTTCCCTGCCCAAACACACCCAAGCTCATCACCGCCTGGAAACTGCTTTGCCTTAAGCTGTTTTTGTATCAGAGCCAAGAGGTGTGGACTCCACACTGAGCCATCTGGTCCTGCAGGTGGTGAGGTGACATCCTGGTGGCTTCCTATTGCCACTACTTACATTTTATCATTTAAAAAAAATCTAAAATACTTTAGTAATTTTGCCCTACAGAAGAAAAGCTGAAGAGAAATAAGAATTTGCAACATCCATTCACACACAGAAAAAAAAAAAAAAAAAATAGTTGGGGGCAAATGAAAGTAAAGTCTGATCTTCCCTGGCAGCACATACTTTAAATTACATGTATTAGGTTTAGATTGTCACACACTTGTACCGTATATCTCGGTTGGTAAGGTACCACCTCTCCACAGAAAAATAAATAAAACTAGAAAAGCTACAATTTCTGGGGAAATTGTGTGACGTGTTCTTGCCTCCACCTACTGGAGTGGGCGGAGTAACTGGGTGGAGTGGCTTGAGTAACTAAACTTTTATTTATTTTTTTCAAAAATGATTAATTTTTTTTAATGATTTTTTTGATTATTTCATTTTTTCTAAAAGAAAAATATTTTTCAAAAATTATTTTTTTTTTTAATGATTTTTTTGAATTATTATTTTTTTTTTTTTAAATGATATTTTTTTTCTAAAAATATTTTTTTTTTTCAAATTTCATAATCCCCCTCAGAGCTGTGTGGGACTACCTATAATCCCCCTCAGAGCTGTGTGGGACTACCTATAATCCCCCTCAGAGCTGTGTGGGACTACCTATAATCCCCCTCAGAGCTGTGTGGGACTACCTATAATCCCCCTCAGAGCTGTGTGGGACTACCTATAATCCCCCTCAGAGCTGTGTGGGGACTACCTATAATCCCCCTCAGAGCTGTGTGGGACTACCTATAATCCCCCTCAGAGCTGTGTGGGACTACCTATAATCCCCCTCAGAGCTGTGTGGGACTACCTATAATCCCCCTCAGAGCTGTGTGGGACCACCTATAATCCCCCTCAGAGCTGTGTGGGACTAGCTATAATCCCCCTCAGAGCTGTGTGGGACCACCTATAATCCCCCTCAGAGCTGTGTGGGACCACCTATAATCCCCCTCAGAGCTGTGTGGGACCACCTATAATCCCCCTCAGAGCTGTGTGGGACCAGCTATATTTCCCCTCAGAGCTGTGTGGGACCACCTATAATCCCCCTCAGAGCTGTGTGGGACCACCTATAATCCCCCTCAGAGCTGTGTGGGACCACCTATAATCCCCCTCAGAGCTGTGTGGGACCAGCTATATTTCCCCTCAGAGCTTTTGTCACCTCCCACTCTAGTTTTGAACATTTCTCCATTCATTTCTATGGGACAAATTTCGCCGCAAAAATGACGACATTTCGTGAACCATTTGGCGAAACGTTCCACAAAGTAATAGCACACCATTCGGGGACAATCCGCACGTTTTGGTATAAAAACTGTGGGAGGAGTTAGGGTGGTAAATTTGGCTATAAAAGGAATAATAATAATAATATATATGTGAGATAACAATAAGTGATCTTGCTATGCAAGAACACTTAAAAAAACACCTCACAGATCCCTGCATCCACGCAAGCAATGTGGATGCAGGAATCTCCCCTGCTGTGCTATTGTGTTCCAACAGCCCCCCCCCCCCTCCAATCAGAATACACTGATTAGTGTTGCAGTCATTGGCTGCAAACTGCTGATCGAATGCTGGTTTTCCAGCAGGATCGTCCTACAGAAGCCAGTCTAAGGCCAGGCATAAATGGTTTGAATTCTGCTGAGCCGGCTGAGATTCAAACCAATAATGGGCAGGCTGAATGTACCAAGTTGATTGATCAACTTGGGTACAACCAGCCTGCTGGATATTGTTGCAATTATCGCTAGTGGCCGCTATAGCCTCTAGCAATAATCATTGTATTCTCTAGGCTGGGATGGTTTTCACCGCCCGCTCACACCCCCCCCCCCCCCCCCCTGCTGAGAAAAGACAAATGCTGATTATCTTGCAATCACAAGAAATTTGCACGGTGTATGGCCTGCCTAACTATCAGCTTCTGTTGAACAAAAGGCTAAACACAGATCGAAATTTGACCGACTCCTGTTGAACTTTGCCTGTCCCACGGTCCAGCTATGTGGACACACAAAGCTGCGCAAGCCATGCTGCAAATGGCCAGGCAACCTACTGGGACTTGTGACGTGTCCCAGAAGATTGCAGGAAGGGAGGGGGAGAGGCGATCTCATCCTTCAAGCGCCAGGAGAGGAAGTAGGAGCTGGGTGCCTCTAACAGGGTACCCACTCCCCCCCCAAAAAAATGACATACCAAATGTGCCATGTCAGGGGGGTCACCAACACTTAAAGCGGAAGTTCCATTTTTGGATAGAACTCCGCTTTAATGCAGGGAATGCATTAAGGCAAAAAAAAAAAAACATTTAGACTCTAGAACCATTTTAAAGAGCAGTTCCAGCCCGGACAAAAAAAAAAAAATGAAATGTAAAAAAAGTCAGCAGCTAAAAATACTGCAGCTGCTGACTTAATATAAGGACACTCACCTGTCCAGGGATCCCACGATGTGGGCACCCTAAGCCAATTCATCCATCACTCCCTGTTCTGACCCAAGTTAAAAGGATAAGTTCCCCTTTACAAAAAAAAAAAAAAAAAATCCTTTTTATTTTTACCCGCAAAAAAAAATGTGTATTTTTTTGTTAGGGATCAGCAGATTGTGGGTGTAATGCCACGGTTCTGCAGACTGTCTGTAGCCGTCTCCCCATATCTCTGATACGGACAGGCTGTTACACTCTGACAGGAAGGCTCAATGAAGGAATAGAGCGCCCAACAGTGCCCTGGTAGTTCACTGAGAACTACAAGGAGACAGCTGCAAAGCGTAGCTTTCACATTCACAAAACAATGTAAACGAATGACGCGACCAGGGCTGGTTGGCCAGAGCCCCGCATGGCTACGTTTTTTTTTTTTTTTTAGATCGCGACAGCGAGCAAGGGAAGAAGAAGACGCCCCGCTCATTGTCAAAACCGGGAAGTGGGGACTGGTGCATCTGTAACATGTTACAACCAGAATAAGGGTGTAACAAAAAGGTGAACTTACCCTTTAAAATTAGGACAGGTAAATTTGTTATTAAAATGACATTTCACAAGGTTTATAGAGCAGTTTTTCAATTTTGCACTGGAAACATTCATGAAAATTTTAAAAACGCCCTATAAAAAAAAAGGTCTTTGGAAAATATTTCAGTGAAATATGGAAGGCAGCTTAAAAGCTGTGTTATGTGAAACACAAAAATGTCATTGTGTGATATGGACGCTTTGTTCCTAAAAGAAAATCTGTTGAATAACTAGGCTGTTCCTACAATAATGCGGCTGTCTACACTCCATAGCAGACACTATGAGCTCTGACTGGATAAATGCCACCTTCTATGTAGCAGTGAGATGACAGATCACTGGCATGGGTAGCCAAATGAATGCTGAATTTAACAAAACCAACCCAATCTATAAGCCAAGACAGCAATCTTTCCTGGCATATGGTCAGCTCTGCATGCTGGACGTTTGAAATAACCCGCTACCCCCTCATATACCCATCAACAGCCACCCCATGTTATCACCATCTTCTACTCATCTGTGGCAGAAACTCAAAATCTGATCATACAAAAAACCTTTAAAAAAAATGTACAGAGTACCTAAAAAAATAGAAATGAGATTTGATTACAACATAGTAAAGTGGACCTCCACGCCCACTTTGTCATTCCAATCCTACCCCCACCTAACCATTACTTTTTCTAGGAAACACTTGGGCATGGGGAATCTCTGCACTTCCTTGATTCTTTGAAAGAACCGGTTTTAAAAAAGGTATCATGACAGAGTGGTACTGTGAATACTAAAATCGTGTGTAATTATATATATATATATATATATATATAAAAAATCACATACCAATAATTGAAGATACTGTTGGAAAAATTGGTATTTTTTATCTTCAATATTTTGTATTACAAATTGAGTAAAAAGGAACAATGACAACCAAACATTAGTTTAAAAAAAACTTTGCAAAGTAGTAATTGCCTATACAGGGGGTCCCCGGGTTACAAACAAGATAGGGACTGGAGGTTTGTTCTTAAAGTGGGGTTGCCACCAAAAAAAAAAAAAAAAAAAAAAAAATGTGGCTTAAAAATCATTAAAAAAATAAAATAAAAAAAAATATGTTTTACTCACCTCTAAATGCCTGTTGCTAGGGGGTCCCTCGTAGTCTGCCACCTTCATTGCCCGGGCTAAACGTCACTTCCCCTAGGCGCCGCACAGTCATCTGGGAACTGTCATGTAGGTTCCCACATTAAGAATGCCGGCGCCGCGAGCGGAGCGTGGAACGGGGGGGTCTCGTTCCCCCGCATCGCTGGACCCCGGGACAGGTAAGTATCCGATTATTAAAAGTCAGCAGCTGCAGTATTTGTAGCTACCGACTTAATTTTTTTTTTTTGTGGGCACTCCTCTTTAAGTTGAATCTGTTTGTAAGTCGGAACAGGTACACTTTTTAAGATAACACAGAGAAGGGTTGTCACCCCTGTAACATTTGTTTTGCTGTCTGTGCCCCTGTTCAGAAGATTTCACCTTCTGTCCCAATGACAATTGGATTTTGAAAATTTTGGGTTGTTAGGGAAGCATGGATTGGCGATAAAGCATCAGTGGAGACACCTTTTTCCCATATTAACTCTTACAGGAGTGAATTTCCCTTCCTAGGGGTAGATTTCCTCTCACTTCCTGTTGTCTCCCTCCGTTTGTAAGTAGGAGTCGTTTGTAAGTCGGATGTTTGTAAGTAGAGGACCCCTTGTATATGGATACATCACAAAACCCAGACACCAAGAATATACTCCTGAGTGATTATGGCGGAGTCCTTGTGGAGACAATAATGATTATTCCAACAGGCTTGGTGCGAGTAGATGATAACATGTAGTAGCTCGGCTCTACATGGTATGCGTAGGAATGCTTCTTCATGAGCTTAGGCATACATTAATATGCACATCAACCAGGAGTAGAGAGAGAGATAGATAGATATAGAGATATATATATATATATATATATATATATATATATATATATATATATAAAAAAAAAAAAAAAAAAAAAAAGGAATCCAGGGTACGGCGCATGTAGCAGACAAGTGTCGTCACATGAATAACTGATCAATTTTAGTGGATACAATATGGAACCCAAATAGTTAAAGAAATAGTATAGTGTAGCACACTGCGTAGAGGAAAGGCATAATATCCTGTACGGCAGTCAAAGCTTCAAAAACAGCTAAAAAAATATTTGATTCTCAGGAGTTGCAGCCGAGGGGGTTGTAGTATATCCTGATCATAGGTGTACAACTACATCATGACATCCGCCGCACAAGTAGTTCAGCATAGTGAGGAGGAATCCACTTCCTGGATTCTTGCCTAGCTGAGAAGAGCAAATTCAGGTGCCCGAAGCCTCCTGAGATACTCGCATGAAGCATTCCAGAAGGCTTTGTGGTAGTCTACAATGAATCTGGGGGGCCAGCTGTCTGTTCCTGGGATTTTCAACCAGTTCCTTGATGACAAAAGAAGTGCAGACCCTAGTGCATTAAAGCTTTTAATATGAAACCAAAATTACAAAGTATTGCACATACATTCAGAAGAATAAAAAGGATCACGTCAACATAGGATGAAGGAGGTGGGTGACAGTCGTATAGTCCTCCGTGATCCTGTCGATACATGCAGACAATAGACCAATAAGAGCAGTCTGTGCTCCCACACCCGTCCAACCACTAAATCTATGAGCCTGAGCTGCAGGCTCTTTGTAAAGATTGCTGGCCACACAAGCAGCTGACAGGAGAAGCCGATACCGCTCTTCCACGTGATGGCGAGGAAGACTGGGGGGGGGGGGGCATGGACAACGTTGCTCCCTGATGATGCACTGTGGCACATTCACATCAGGGGGGTGGCTGCAAAAACCCAAAAAGACACTACTGTTGATGCCAAAGAACGTGAAACCTACAAAGCTGGGTTCACTGTGAGTAAATCTTTGGTGGATAAAGAGCAAAAAAGGCAAGAGTGAAGAAAAAAAAAAAACAAACAGAGACGAGGTGAGAAGTGCGAGTGTGCGGTAATAGGAAAGAAGTTTCCGCTTAAGAACTAGAAAGAATGAGGATATGGTTACCACCAACCACAAATGGTTCCAAGAATAACAATCCAGGAAGGATTCCCTCACGAGCTTTGCAATTCCCAGCCAAGTATTGCTGGCAGTTCCTCTTCTGTTTTTTTTGGCCATTTTTTTATTTTTTATTTTACGTTTGCTCTTAAAGTGGAAGTAAAGTCAGATTTTCCACTTTCACCTACAGGTAAGCCTGTAATGAGGCTTACCTGTAGGTACAAAAAAATATCTCCTAAACCTTTACGGTTTAGGAGATATTCCCCGTGCAATACGCCGCTGACTGCAGCGGCGCATGCGCACGGGGATTCTCGTCTGAAAGGCCGGCAGAATACGAACCCTGCCGGGACGAAGTCTCCCGTGCGCATGCGCGGGAGTGACGACATCGCGGCTCCAGCCACTCACAGCGCTGGAGTCGCGATACCCGGAAGACACGCCGAGGCAACATGTCAGCGACCTCGGCGTGGACCAGGTGAGTTACCGACGCCTCGTTCTAAGGTAAGTATTTCATAATGAGCTAGTATGCGGTGCATACTAGCTCATTATGCCTTTTCCCTTACAGGTGTAAAAAAAAAAAAAAAAATGTCAGCGGGTTTACTCCCGCTTTAAGCTGGATACACACTATACAATTTTCTGTAGATTTGTTTCCTTCAGATTTACCAAAACCATAGAATAGGAGGTCAAACCTTAAGAGTTTCAATTTGCATGCAAACAGGCAGGCCTTTGAGCTACATGGTTTTGGTAAATCTAAAGGAAATCAGACAAAAGTTGTAAAGAGATCATACTCAACCATTAAACATTTTAGCACACTTCTTTATAAAACATTTTTTTTTAAAGAGGCATGTTGATCATAAACCCATACACATGAGCATGTGATGAATGCATCCACGGATCGCTCTTCAGAGTCCAAAGCAAGCGTGAATGAGCCCTAAAGAATTTGTGCGCAGAATGCCTGCGATAGACAGATGAGCAACATATTCCGTTAGGCCCCTTTCACACGGGGCAGACTCTGTTTAGACCAGCTGGGCATCTGTCCGCTGTTCCCCTGCCAATCAGGGCAGAGCAGACAGATAACAGGTCTGCGTTTGCTCACTTTATGCAGAGCAGAGTCCATTTACACTCGACTTCCCTCTGATCTGCCTAGGTGGAGGGTGAAAGATCCCCTGACAGGTTTTTTTTTTTTGGGACCGGAACAGATTGGAGGTAGGCGGGTGTAAACAGACACAAGTACGTTTATACCCACTGGTCCATAGGGGTGAATGGAAGGTCTGATCAGGTCCATCTGAAAAAAACTGACAGTCGGACCTGATCAGATCCTGTGTGTAAAAGTGGCCTTAGGATTCTTCTCTAGGTAACAAAAAACAACAAACAATAAGCCAAATGGGGCACGCTAGTGACCAAACAGGTTCACTAATGCAATCTCTTCATATACCGTACCTTCACCACCAGGACTGTTAGTGTTATCCTAAAAGGTCCCCCCCCAACCCCTCTGTGTAAGCCATATATAGCATCTCCCCCCAAGGTCTGCAGGAACATCTATAAAACACGTTCGAGTCAAATGTAAAATTACATTCCAATTTTTCGCTTTTCTGAGGCACTGGTGACATAGCCTAGGCTTTAGAGATGCCCATTGGGAAGGCTTCATCACCAGTACCTTCCAGGGAAACCTCATGAAAAAAAAAAAAAAAAAAACAACAAAAACATGCAAGATCTGGAGAAAGAGGCATTTTTTTTATTTTATTATGGTCATTTATATGTTGTTATGGCTTCAGGAACGCGAGTGTCAACTGGCATGGTGAAACTCACCATAGCAATGTAATATAAAACCATAGAAAAAAGGAGCCAGAGCTGGTACAGCACATGAATCGTATCTTGTGCAGGAATCACTGGTGGGTCAGTAGAGAACAGGGAAGATGCTGACCACCAGTGACATCTTTTAAAATGGCAACACAGGATTCCTGGTGGAGGTGGAAAGGGAACACTGGAATGGGGCAAGACTGAAAATAAAATCCGGCAAGTAAAAATACATACGTTTTTCATATTGATTTTTAGAGGCAGTTTAATATGAGGGGGGGTCTCCAGGCACCCCCATCACATCAGAGTTCTCAGTTCCCCCACTCTCTTTCAGATCTGAATCTTCTGTGCCCCCCCCCTCACTTTCTCAAGGGAGTCCCAACTTTTTCCAATTTTCATCACAGAATGGCAGTGGGTGGGAGGTGAAGCAAGTCTTAACAGAGGTAAATTTCTGCCCCTTTTTAATTTTGGGGATGCCCTGGATTAGTGTCATGCTTTTCCATGGTATTGGTGGCCGTCCCAACTGCACTATGGAAACGCACGGCGCTGTGCAACACCACCAGCGCGTCACCCCTGAAAACCCTAAAAACGGAACTCCAGTATGGAAATGCTGTTATAGATCTATCAATAATTAACCTGAAAAGGAAAAGTTGAGATTTCTGTTCTTTCAAACTGCCTTTGCTGCAAAATGCAATGAATCATGACGAAACATCTGTTGTATACAAGATCCCAACAGTCGACAGAGAGAGATTAATATATATATATATATATATATATATATATATATATATATATATATATATATATATATATATATATATACATACATACATATACATATACACATACATATATATATATATATATATATATATATATATACACACACACACACACACACACAAGAAAGAACATTTTTTTGTAAACAGTTAAAAACAGCGAATATAACCATTTTTTCTTTTACAACTCCTGTGCCGAGAAAAGCCATTCCCGCCCCCCTTTTTTTAGGCGATAAAACATACTATAAAACACACTTAAATGAAAGTGAAGTACAAGCGTGCGCTAGAACATTATTATTATTAATCTACTTAAACATGAGGACGGCCATAAACCAGTAACACTTCTAATCTGCTTCTGTCAGGAAAAGTTGGTATCTCTGTAAAGCACAATTCTGTGCGATTGCGCTTCAATGTAAACAAGTCACGTGTTTACAGAGAACTAGATAAAAGATAGTGGCGGCTATTACATGTCATAACTAGAAGCTAATCACTGAGAAAAAGATACGATTAGATTAGTCACTTAAACAGTTCACAGTATTTGACATCCGTTCCAAGGAACTAATTTCCACATCTATATCTTAAAGTAGAAGAAAAGGATGACAATAAAAAGCCGGATCGAAATTTGGCCAACTCAGCAGGAACCGCGGCGGGTCATTAGGACCAGCTTGGTCGGGACAAACTTTCCACACTCAGCTTTAAGGGTCGGTTCCCACCGGTGTGGATTTGCAGGGTTCCCGCATCGTATGTCTACCGGCGGCAGTTCACACTGCCCTATGCGGACTGCTGGGAGCATCAATAGTTAATGACACCCCCAAATCAGTTTGCATAGCGCAAGTGCAATCTGCAAACTCGGACAGGAATCGGATCGCATGGGTGTGAACAAAAAAAAGGGTCCTGTGCGAGTTTGATGCAAATTCAGCCATACGATCTTTATGGCTGAAATCGCATCAGAGATCGAACGTGATTTTCACTGCAGTGCAAATCGCATCCGATCTCAGACATTGCACCAGTGGGAACCGACCCTAAAGGAGAAGTATGGCCAAGGCTTTTTTGGCTGTACTTCTAAGGGATTACAGGAGTGCAATTCATTTTGCACTCCTGTGATCCATTTTCATCTGACGGTGGGCTGAAGCCCGCTGTCAGCTGACGTCGCAGAGCCGGTCCAGGCTCTGAAAAGATCCCAATCTAATGGTTGGTATCCACCCAGAAGGATAGATCAGCACCTGGCGAACTGCTGAGAGACTCCGCAAGCTTCTCCCACAGCCCAGCACTCCAGTGATGGCTGGAGGGGCAGAACAGAGAACTGGTGAGCGGAGGGGGGAAAACTGAGCGATCAGCGGTGTTTGATCGCTCAGTTCTCATAGTAACATAGTTGGTAAAGTTGAATAAAGACATCAGTCCATCCAGTTCAACCTGTGTGGGTGTGTTCTCACTACAGAGCCAGCGGGGGAAATCGATGCTGCATCCACCTGGGTGACAATGTTTGTTTTACTTTTAATCCTGAACTTCTCTTTTAAATAGTAAGTTTGGTGAAGCACCCAACATCAAGGTTTATTACAATTTAAAATCGGAATTCAATTCTGGAAAAAAGGTTCCCAATAAAAAAAAAAAAAAAAAAAAAAAAAGAAGAAGGACAGGCAGAGGGGAAAAAAAGGACTAGTCACGGTTATTGTTGGTGGGCTCCCTGCATCCAACTTTACTCCATTACTTACCACGCCTTGTTCTGCACTGTGCTTCTCTGTGGTGGCGGCCATCTTGGTGGAGGCAGGGCATTGCTCTCAGGTCAGAACCTCCAGCAACAAGAACAGTGAGCAGCACAAAAATGACATCACCAAATCTCCTGACACTAGCAGTCAGAGACTGGAGTGCCAAGGCACACTCGCATAGTACACTGCTATTTTTCACAAGGTATTCAAGAAAAATAAAAATATTGCTTGGACACAATTAACTAAACAAATCATGTACTTGGAGTTCAGGGCCACTTTTATTATGCATAACAAATAAGTGCTTGTGCTAAATAAGCTATAAGATTTATTTGTAATAAAAAATACATAATAAGCTACAAGATAAACAACCAAGGAGAGTGTAATTTACACCAGGAATTCCTATGACCTTGGTTATACTCGGCTGGGTCTTGCCTTACAAAAATAGGACATGCTTTCCAGAGAGCACCGACACACATCCTGTGATTACATAAGCTAAACTTGCAGGGTCACAATGTCCCGTGCCGCCATGTGAGAAGCAGTAGATGCCATGCGAATGCAGAAGAGGTCAGCAGACTTCATGTCAGAAGGTCAGATCTGATAAAAAAACTACTAAAATCTGTCTAGGCTTTGACTTGGGACACACAAGCACCAGAAGAGACCCCTTCCCTGCATGGAGCGTGTACTGAAATTATGTATTTATTCTGGTCCACAAAATGCACCATCTGTCCATTTAAGTCTATGCGTGTTCCAATTAAATCAATAGAAATGCATCAAAATGAGTGACCATGTACGCTGCAACATACTTTGTATATAATATTAATGCCCTAGCCTTTCCTAAATGGAGCCTCAGCCAAGCCCTAGCTCACTCAGGAAGAATTTAGTGCTATTATTAGAGTTCCAGCTTAAACCTAGCTAGCGTTAAAAAAATGCCCCCCCCCCCCCCCCCCCCCCCAATAACCATGCTAACCAACCCATGTAGAAAATGGTCCCTTTTTTCAGCCTGGTTCGGACATGATCCCCTGCAGC
Source organism: Lithobates sylvaticus (assembly GCA_028564925.1). Lineage (NCBI taxonomy): Eukaryota > Metazoa > Chordata > Amphibia > Anura > Ranidae > Lithobates > Lithobates sylvaticus. The sequence goes on along the minus strand of CM053028.1, from coordinate 509,082,141 downwards.
CAGTGTTGGCTGCAGGGGAGAGGAGAGAGTGCGCTTCAACAACGGCTGGGAAAGCTTGAATCAACGTCACCCATAAGGCTATGGTGCAGCCACTGCCAGCACTCCCTCCTCTCCCCTGCAGCTGTGGCTGGCTGACAGAGGGGAGCACAGAAGAGGTATAATGGAGGCAGATACACCACATCAGCCCTCCATTACCTGGCACTGCTATGAGAAACTGAAATTTCCCTCATTCAATGAGGCCTTCATCTTCACCTGGACCTTTGCGCACGGGATTCGCTTCAACGTGGCACACATCAGGAGCCATAAACGATCTGAGCGGCTCAGATTTTATTACCGCTGGCAGACCAGGAGAAGCATTTTATGACTGAGGAGACCACTAAGGTCTCTTCTGTTATAAAAAAAAAAAAAAAAAAAAAAAAGTTGCCCGTCAGCGTTTTTTTTTTTTTTTTTAACATGTACTTTAATACTGCTTTAAAGCTAAGAAAGCATCTTAAGACAACCACTTTTAAACTAAACAAGAACATAAACTGGGGGTCTCAGCTTAGGAAGCTAGAGAGAAACAGGGCTTGGCTCATTTGGAAAAAAAGGTTTAAACATGATATCTTCGGGAGTCATCTCCTGGTCCTTCAACCTTCCAATAGTCAAAATCAGGATGTCGGCTTTTATGTATTATAAGGACTAGAAGAAATCCACTACAACCCAATACATGGAGGTGAAATGATTAGACTGCAAGTACAGTACAGGGAAAGGGCTCTGTACAGTGACAACATTTTGGTGCCAAAATAAAATGTGATCAGTGCCAAAAACACACCGACATGGATTCAGGACAAATTAGTATTGGATTCAGGAAAACAATTAGCTTGAAAGCATTCTCACCCGTAGCTGCAGTAAAAAGGACAATACTAGAAGCCAAGTGTAATATTGTAGGCAGATGGACTGTCTGTCTCCAGGGATCCATCCTGCCCTGATGAGATCGAAGATTCCACAACCCCCCACCAAGCAGAATTATTATTTCCCTTATAGTGCGAGCTACCATACGCCACACACACAATGCTATTACCACATATACCACAAGAAGAAGAAATAAATAATAAAACCTCCTCATCCAACCACAGCAAAAAGTTACTACAGGGTTAATTTAGGACAGAATTAAAATTAGACTTGGGTAACTTAACATTAACCACTTAAGCCCCGGACCAATTTGCAGCCAAAGGACCAGGCCCCTTTTTGCGATTCGGCACTGCGTCGCTTTGACAATTGCGCGGTCGTGCAATGTGACTCCCAAACAAAATTGGCGTCCTTTTTTTCCCCACAAATAGTTTTCTTTTGGTGGTATTTGATTGCCCCTGCGGTTTTTATTTTTTGCGCTATGAAAACAAAAATAATTACTTTTTGCTATAATAAATATCCCCAAAAAATATATAAAAAAAATGTTTTTTCCTCAGTTTAGGCCGATACGTATTCTTCTACATATTTTTGGTAGAAAAAAAAAAACGCAATTAGCGATTATTGATTGGTTTGCGCAAAAGTTATAGCGTTTACAAAATAGGGGATAGTTTTAGAGCATTTTTATAATTTTTTTTTTTTACTAGTAATGGCGGCGATCAGCGATTTTTATTGTGACTGCGACATTATGGCGGACACATCGGACCATTGTCATTTATACAGCAATCAGTGCTATTTAAATGCACTGATTCCTGTGTAAATGACACTGGCAGTGAAGGAGTTAACCACTAGGGGGAGGGGTTAAGTGTGACGTGTTGTGTTTTTTTTTTACTGTAGGGGGGCGTGGCTTGACATTCGACACGACATCACTGATCGGCTTTCCCGATGACATGGAACATCCGATCAGTGACAGTGTCACTAGAAAGCACGGGGAGAGGTTTGTTTACACAGACCTCTCCCCGTTCTTCAGCTCTGTGACCCGATCGCGTGACACCAGCAACGATCGGGTCCGCGGGTCCTGCGGTCACGGAGCTCAGGACCGCGTCCCGAGCGTGCCGGCGGCAGCGCGCGCACGCGACCCACGGCTGGGCACTTAAATGAGGACGTACAGGTACGTGCTTGTGCCCAGCCGTGCCATTCTGCCGACGTATATGTGCAGGAGGCGGTCCTTAAGCGGTTAATAAATCCCCGGGACCGGATGGCTTGCACCCGAGGGTACTTGAGGAACTCAGTCAAGTAACTGCCAGACCATTGTTCCTAATTTTTACTGACTGGAATGGTACCAGCTGATTGGAGAAAAGCCAATGTAGCACCAATTTTTAAAAAAGGGCCCAAAATACATCCCTGGGAATTACAGGCCAGTTAGCCTAACATCAATAGTATGTAAACTCTTGGAGGAATGATACGGGACTATATACCATATTTTAGTAATGAAAATGGTATCATTAGCAGTAATCAGCATGGATTCATGAAGAATCGTTTTTGCCAAACCAATCTACTCATCTTCTACGAGAAGGTGAGCTGCCATCTAGATAAAGGAAGGCCCGTAGACGTGGTGGATCTGGATTTTGCAAAAGCATTTGACACAGTTCCCCATAAACATTTACTGTACAAAATAAAGTCCGCTGGCATGGACCATAGGGCGAGTACATGGATTGAAAACTGGCTACAAGAATAAGAAAATTAGAAGCAGTGAGCAGCGTCCAGGCTTTGATATCCGTCTCTGACCGCAGCCATCCGCTCTGTGTGCGGCTACATGGGAACAGCAGCATCCACTGTCAGCTGGCCATCCGTTTAAATGGGCTGAGCGCCCGCTGCTGATCACAACAATCCGCTGGCTGTGTGAAGGGGGCCTAATAAACTGTACAATAATCCTGACAACACACAGCCATAGTCACGTGTACGCCTCTGTGAGGGCCATGTTTGCCCCGCATGGCATGTACAGGTGTTCTGATCTTCCAAGGGCAGACAGCCCCATTCATTTAAATTGGGATGTACGGACACAACTGAACAGCCGTGTGGCTGCGGGCCCCCTGAATGCAGACAGTGTGAGTTCAGGGGCCCCCATGGATGTCCAAATAGGAGCAGCTGCTGTGTTCCAATTGACATGAATGGGACGGCCTGCAATGCAATGAGGACACCTGTGCATTCCCATGCAAACACACAGCTCTACACCTAAATACACCCTTGAGAACGAGGCCTTATGGCTGAGGGGCCACATACACTCTATTACCAAAAGTATTGGGACACCTGCCTTTACCCGCACATAAACTTTAATGGCTTCCCAGTCTTAGTCCGTAGGGTTCAATATTGAGATCTCCCACCCTCTGCAGCCATAACAGCTTCAGCTCCTCTGGGAAGGCAGTCCACAAGGTTTAGGAGTGTGTCTATGGGAATGTTTGACCATTCTTCCAGAAGCGCATTTGTGAGGTCAGGCACTGATGTTGGACGAGAAGGCCTGGCTCACAGTCTCTGCTCTAATTCATCCCAAAGGTGTTCTATCTGGTTGAGGTCAGGACTCCGTGCAGGCCAGTTAAGTGCCTCCACCCCAAACTCGCTCATCCATGTCTTTATGGGCCTTGCTTTGTGCACTGGTAGGCGGAAAATACGGAAAGGTTTCTTCACAGTAAGGCTAGTTTCACACTGGGGCATTGGGGGCGCTGGCGGTAAAGCGGCGCTATATTTAGCGCCGCTTTACTGTCTTCTTCGGCCGCTAGCGGACGAAAAAGGGTTAATACCGCCCGCAAACCGCCGCTGCAGCGGTGTTTTGCGGGCGGGTTCAGAGCGCTGCCCCATTGTTTTCAATGGGAAGGGGCTAGCAGGACATTTTTCAGCGTCCTGCAAGCGCACCGCTCCAGTGTGAAAGCCCTCGGGGCTTTCACACTGGAGACACAGCAGCAGCTGTTTCGGGTTGGTTTGCAGGCGCTATTTTTTGCGCAATAGCGCCTGCAAACCGCCCCAGTGTGAAAGGGGCCTAAGAGCTGTGAAAATATGGAATAGACTCCCTCCAGAGGTGGTTCTGGGCAGCTCAGTAGATTGCTTTAAGAAAGGCCTGGATTATTTCCTAAATGTAAATAATATAACTGGGTACTGACATTTATAGATAAAGTTGATCCAGGGAAAATCCGATTGCCTCTCGGGGATCAGGAAGGAATTTTTCCCCCCCCGCTGTAGCAAATTGGAGAATGCTCTGCTGGGGTTTTTTTGCCTTCCTCTGGATCAACTGTGGGTATAGAATGGGGTATACTGGATTGTATGATATTATTTTTTTTTTATGGTTGAACTGGATGGTCTTGTGTCTTTTTTTCAACCTGACTATGTAACAGGAAGGGGCCATCCCCAAACTGTCCCCACGAGTTTGGGGCGGAGGAACTTGACTGGCCTGCACAGAGTCCTGACCTCAAACCGATAGAACACCTTTGGGATGAATTAAAGCGGTTCGGCACCCATTTCATTTAGTAAATCTCTTTGCCTTCCAAATCAGGCAAAGAGTACTAAATTAAATGTTTTTTTTTTTTTTTTTTACTTACCTTGTAATTGAAGACTTCCGGTCTTCTCTCTCTGCGGCGGCGGGCGGGGTCTCTGCGTCGATCGTCGTCACGCCGCACTGTCTCCTGGGATCTGGTGTCATTGATCCCAGGAGTCAGTGCGGGCATCTTCCGAAATCTCGCGAGATTTCGGCCACATCTTCTGAAATCTCCCGAGATTTCGGCCACATCTGCCGAAATCTCGTGAGATGTCGGCAGATGTGCCGTTACTGCGCACGCGCGAGTAGCGGCGGTGCATGCTGGGCCATCAACAGTGCCTGTGGGGGTTTCACATGCCCACAGGCAAGATGGACCCCAGCAGACAAGAAGAAGATGAAGATGAAAACCGGCGGCGATCGAGATGGAACATGGAACAGGTAAGTCCCCCAATTGAGCTATATGCCCTTGGCATATATCCCAAAAAAAAAAAAAAAGTGTGCAGAGTGCAGAACCGCTTTAAGAGTGGAGACTGCGAGCCAGGCCTTCTTGTCCAATATCAGTGCCTGACCTCACAAATGCGCTTCTGGAAGAATGGTGAAACATTCCTGTAGACACACTCCTAAACCTTGGGCACAGCCTTCCCAGAAGATTTGAAGCTGTTATAGCTGCAAAGGGTGGGCCAACTCAATATGGAACCCTACGAACTAAGACTGGGATGCCATTTAAGTTCATGTGTGTGTAAAGACAGGTGTCCCAATACTTTTGGTAATATAGTGTATAATGATCCAAGGGGGCCCTAGTGCCTGAGGAAGCCAAATGTGATCTTCAGGGGTCCCTGGTGCCCAGAGAGAGAGATTCAGAGGCACCACAAGGCCTTAAGTGCCAAAAAAGAACATTTGCGGGGCCCTGTGCCTCAGGAACAACATATAATGAACCTAAGGGCCCCAATCAATGACTCCCCAGGGGCCCTATAGCTGAAGGGTCATGTACAGTAATCTCCAGGGGGGCCATTGTAAGAGGGACAACATATAAAAGATCTTCAGGGGGCCCCATGGGGAAGGGGCAATGTAGAAGGATCCTAGGGAGCCCATGCCTGATGGGGTAACATGTACACTTAGGGCAGTGAGGGCGAACCTTGGCACCCCAGATGTTTTGGAACTACATTTCCCATGATGCTCTTGCACTCTGCAGTGTAGTTGAGCATCATGGGAAATGTAGTTCCAAAACATCTGGGGTGCCAAGGTTTGCCCTCACTGACTTAGGGAGTCCTGCGCCTTAAGGGCCACATATAATGATCTCCAGGGGTCCCTATTCCTCATGTGCAACATATAACGAACCCGAGGGCCCCAATCAGTGACCCCACAACTGAAGGGCCACGTGTAATGATCTCCAGGGGCCCCTATTCCTCATGTGCGACATATAATGGACCTGAGGGCCCCAATCAGTGACCCCAGGGGCCCTATGACTGAAGGGCCACGTATAATGATCTCCAGGGGCCCCCGTTCCTCATGTGCGACATATAATGGACCTGAGGGCCCTAATCAGTGAACCCAGGGGCCCCTATTCCTCATGTGCGACATAGAACGAACCTGGGGGCCCCAATCAGTGACCCCAGGGGCCCTATGACTGAAGGGCCACATATAGTGGTCTCCAGGGGCCCCTAGTCATCATGTGCGACATAGAATGAACCTGAGGGCCCCAATCAGTGAGCGCAGGGGCCCTATGACTGAAGGGCCACGTATAATGATCTCCAGGGGCCCCTATTCCTCATGTGCGACATACAATCGGTGACCCCATGACTGAAGGGTCATGTACAAGGCGCTGAGGGGAGTGTGACGTCTGTAGTAGCAAGGGTCCCATATCCTGTCACCACACCCCAGCGCCCCGCACAGAAGAGATGACACACTCAATGGACCCTATTCAGAACGAGAACACCGGAGCCCCGCCCTCCCCCGGGCGCCACACCCACCTTGTAGCGGTCGAACCCGCTGAGCTGCTCGGCGGTGACGTATTCATAGCGCGAGGCCATGGCGGGAAGCGGCGCGGACACCCGGGACTTCAACACACGACTGATAGTGACTGGGGCACCACGAGCCGACACGTGACGTCACCTCCGCTCGTAGTAAGAGGAGGTGGGAGTGGACACATCGGCCGATGCCACAGCTGGTCGTGGCGTCACGTGGCCCGCCCCCTTATACCCCGCCCACCCTCTGTCAGCCTGGGACGGAGGAACTTCAAGTCCCAGCGTTCAACAGGGACGGTACTGCGCATGCGCGGCTCTTGAACACAAGCTCTGCCTAGCCAGAACTCCCCCTCCTCTTAGTCGCGCGCCCTCTGCTGGTAAACAAGCAAATGTCTAAAAATAAATACAATATCTATAATTCAACTTCCCACATAGAGGTCACCAATAGGAAGGTCCAGACAGTCTGTCCACACTCACAGCCATGGGAGGAGCCAACGACTGTAAATCAGCAATCGTTCCACCCAATCATTCACGGTCGTTCCACCCAAAATTGAAAAATAGAATCTCGATGACCCCACCCAAAACTGACACCAATAACTTACCTCCTAACATTTTGAGTTGGGAATAAGGGACACCTACTAACAAATGTATGTAGGCACAGGACACGCCCCTGCCACACCCCCTTAAAGGAGAATTAACCAACAAAAAGTTAAAGTGGGGTGCCCACAAAAAAATAAAAATTAAAAGTCAGCAGCTACAAATACTGCAGCTGCTGACTTTTAATAATCGGACACTTACCTGTCCCGGGGTCCAGCGATGCGGGGGAACGAGACCCCCCTCGTTCCCTGCTCCGCTCGCGGCGCCGGCACTCTTAATGTGGGAACCCGGCTGTGTCTTCACAGCCGGGGAAACCCACTGCGGATGCGCGAGCGGCGCCGTGCGCCGCGATTCAACGCTCACTCATCTAGGACACATGACAGGTCCCAGATGACTGTGCGGCGCCGAGGGGAAGTGAGGTTTAGCCCGGGCAATGAAGGTGGCAGACTACGAGGGACCCCCTAGAAGCAGGCATTTAGAGGTGAGTAAAACAATTTTTTTTTCCAATTATTTTATTTTTTATTTTTTTTAATGATTTTTAAGCCACATTTTTTTTTGGTGGCAACACCACTTTAATTAAATCCACAGGGACTTTTTTTTACCACTATTATTCCTTTATATTGGCTATTAAAATGTACAAATGCAGCAATTTAGAATTTGGATGAAAGGTTTAGTACTGGGAAACACTTTTTGAAAGATACAAAGTGCATTTTATATACAACTATATAGATCATATCAAAATGGGGGGGGGGGGGGGGAGAGGGACAGAGGGACATTGCTCCAAATCAGGGACAGTTGGGAGCTATGCAATAAAAATGTTTCTTAATCATCCCATAGATGTGATCACATTCTACAGACAAGAAAATCCATTGTCAGTTTTGAGTTGCTTCACCCACGTTATATAATATATCATGTGACGCTTATCACTGTATGTGTTTTTTTTGGATGGAGTCATTAAAAATCATTTCAACTTTTAGTGGAGCAACTGAAAATCCAGACAGATATGTTGGATATTCCCGTGAATTTTAATGTCTTACATAGTTGGCAACATTCGGAAAAAATCTTTAGGGACACTTTTTTTGTATGTAGGCAGAGTATTTATTTAAATAGGGGTGGGGCATTCATATGTAGGCGTGGTCTAGAAGAAATGACACTAAATATTGGGTATGGCTGAAACGGGCGTGGTTAAATAGAGTGAGATGACTTACATAGTGGAGAATGTGGTAATATATAAGGAAAGAAAAAAGAGAAAGAGGGATGGAGAGAGAAAGAAAGAGGGATGGAGAGAGACAAAAATAAATAGATAGTGAAATAAAGAAAGAGGAATGGAGGGAGAGAGAGAGAGAAATACATAAAGAAAGGGGGATGGAGGGAGAGAGAAAGGAAGAAAGAAAGAGGGATGGAGGGAGAGAGAAATAAAGGTAGAGAGAAAGGAAGAAATAAAGAAAGTGAAAGAAAGAGCAATGCAGGGAGAAAGAAATAAAGAAAGAAAGAGGGATGGAGGGAGAGAGAACAAAAGAGAGAGGGATGGAGGGAGAGAGAAAAAGAGAAAGAAAGAGGGATGGTGGGAGTGAGAAACAGAGAGAGAGAGAAATAAAGAAAGAGAGATGGAGAGAGAGAGAGAAAGAAAGGGAGGGAAAGAGAGAAAGAAATAGAAAGGAAAAAGAAAGATAAACAAAGAAGAAAGAGGGATGGAGGAAGAAAGAAAGATGGATGGAGGGAGAGAGAAAGAAAAAAAGAAAGATAGACAAAGAAGAAAGAGGGATGGAGGAAGAAAGAAAGAGGGATGGAGGGAGTGAGAAAGAAAGAGAGAGAGAGAGAGAGAGAGAGAGAGAGAGAGAGAGAAAGAAAGAAAGAAAGAGAGATGGAGGGAGAGAGAAAGAAAGGGAGGGAGAGAGAGCAAGAAAAAAGAAAGACAGACAAAGAAAGAAAGAGGGATGGAGGGAGAGAGAAAGAAAAAAGAAAGATAGACAAAGAAGAAAGAGGGATGGAGGAAGAAAGAAAGAGGGATGGAGGGAGTGAGAAAGAAAGAGAGAGAGAGAGAGAGAGAGAGAGAGAAAGAAAGAGAGATGGAGGGAGAGAGAAAGAAAGGGAGGGAGAGAGAGCAAGAAAAAAGAAAGACAGACAAAGAAAGAAAGAGGGATGGAGGGAGTGAGAAACAAAGAGAGAGAAATAAATAAATAAATAAAGAGAGATGGAGGGAGAGAGAAAGAAAGGGAGGGAGAGAGAGAGAGAAAGAAATAGAAAGAAAAAAGAAAGACAGACAAAGAAAGAAAGAGCGATGGAGGAAGAAAGAAAGAAAGATGGATGGAGGGAGAGAGAAAGAAAGAGGGACGGAGGGAAAGAGAGAGAAAGAAAGAGGGACGGAGGGAAAGAGAGAGAAAGAAAGAGGGACGGAGGGAAAGAGAGAGAAAGAAAGAGGGATGGAGAAAGAGAGAAAGAAATAAAGAAAGAGGGAGGGAGAGAGAGAAAGAAGGAGAGATTGAGGGAGAGAGAAAGAAAGAGGGATGGAGGGTGAGAGAAAGAAAAAGAGGGACAGAGGGAAAGAGAGAAAGAAAGAAAGAGGTATCGAGAAAGGGAGAAATATAGAAAGAGGGATGGAGGGAGAGAGAGAAAGAAAGAGGGATGGAGGGAGATAGAAAAAAGGGATAGAGAAAGAAAGAGACATAGAGGGAGTGAGAGAGTGAGGGAAGGAAAAAGAAAGAAAGGGGGATGGAGGAAGATAGAAAGAAAGAGAGAGAAAGAAAGAAATAGGGATAGAGGGAGGGAGAAAGAAAAGAAAGAAAGAGGGATGGAGGGAGAAAGAAACAAAGAGGGGTGGAGGGAGAGTGAAATAAAGAGGGATGGAAGAAGAGGGAGAAAAAAAAGAGGGGTGGAAGGAAAGAGAAAGATTGAGGGAGAGAAAGAAAGAGAGAGAGAGAAAGAAAGGGGGAGTGAAAGAGTGATGGAGGGAGAAGGAGGGAAAGAAAGAATGGAGAGAGAGAGAGATTGATTTGTAGTACAATTCCAACCTCTCAGAAATCAACAGTCACAGATCACAGAGGATGAATATTTATTATTTCTAAGCATATTTCACTACTCCGTGGTAGCTAGTACTGTATTCTGTTCTCAATGAAAAAAAAAAAAACTACTATTGAGCCTCCAAAACAGTTTCCCCACCTCATGCTTTTTTTCTTTCAACTTCTTTGCAGAGCAGCTCCGTGCTCAGATAGCGCACCCATTGGGTGTGGCACAGTACAGCCTGTTTCCTGCTACCTCCTCAGCCAATAGCTACTCTTTGCTGTTACATCACCCATAATCTCCCAACTTCCAGCCCACGCAGCTTACTATGTAGGCGGGTTGGAATGACACCTTGACCTGACATAGGACAGTACATTGAAGTGTGTTAGTGCGCATTTACTGCAGTATGTTGAAGTGCGTTAGTGCACATTTACTGCAGTATACTTAAGTGCATCAGGGTACCTTTACGGCAATATATTGAAGTGCATTAGTGCACTTTTAAGGCAGTGTATTGAAGTGTGTTAGTGCACTTTTATTGCAGGATATTGAAGTGTGTTAGTGCACGTTTACTGCAGTATACTGAAGTGCATCATGGTATTTTTACGGCAATATATTGAAGTGCATTAGTGCACTTTTACGGCAGTGTATTGAAGTGTGTTAGTGCACTGCAGTATATTGAAGTGCGTTAGTGCACTTTTACTACAGTATATTGAAGTGCGTTAGTGCACGTTTACTGCACGATATTGAAGTGTGTTAGTACATGTTTATGGTAGTATATTGAAGTTTGTTAGTACACTTTTACTGCAGTATGTTGAAGTGCGTTAGTGCACGTTTACTGCAGTATACTGAAGTGGATCTGGGTACTTTTTACAGCATATTATACTGCCGTAAAATTGCACTTATGGGTGGCGCACACACATGAAATTGACTCTCACAGTGACACTGACAGCTGTGTGAAGCAGCACAGATGATGATAACACCTTACCGACATGTCCCCTCCTGAGTCACAGTGACAGTCTCTCTCCATGCCAGGTGGTCCCTTCAGTCCACTCCAGTCCAAACAGCACTGACAGTCCCGCTCCCAAATTGCCTTTCTTCCATCCTGCAAGATTGCACACAAGGCTCCAGCCTCTCCGCTTGGCTCCTTTGCACCATGGCATCACACAGCATGCTCAGGTACCGCCTCTGCCAGACCGGCCCCTGCCAGACCGGCCCCTGCCAAATGTCACAGAATTTTTTTTACTGCCAAACTTTTCCTGTCACTGGCATTCACTGGCAGGAGAAAAGTGCCCATTTTTTTTTACTAGCTGCCAGTAAAAAAACTGACGGTTGGCTGTGGATGTAAACCCGTACATATACCCAGTAAAGTGACTATCGTCAGCTGATACACAGAGATGAAACAAATCCTCCCACATAAGTTGTTCCTGTTTATCTGCAGCCCTCTATCCTCTACATCCTCCTAAAGCATGCATTTTACACAGCATTTCTGTGTTTTCGAAGGCGGGAGCAGGGATCTGAGGTCACACACTATACAGCACAGTGCTGGGTGTAATCTGAGACCTGAGTGGAAGAAATGAACACACCCCTCTACACAGTCTCATAGGGAGACATGCACAGCTGAGGCTATCAATCACCCTCTGGGGGAGTGTGAATTCTGCATTGTTGGTATATTTTTAGAGGTAACTCATGCAGATAACAGAGAGAGCAGTGAGGAGCCACACAAGGTGCTTTGGATTGAGGCTAGCACACACTAGAGAGGGGTATGTTTTGTTAATTTTTCAATTCAGAGGTTTATAACCACTTTAAGTGCTGCAGCACATCACTTTTTTTTTCTAAAGGGGGGGGTCATAGTTTGACTTTAACCACTTCAGCCCCGGAGGATTTTACCCCCTTCCTTACCAGAGCACTTTTTGCGATTCGGCACTGCGTCGCTTTAACTGACAATTGCGCTGTCGTGCGACGTTGCACCCAAACAAAATTGACGTCCTTTTTTCCCCACAAATAGAGCTTTCTTTTGGTGGTATTTGATCACCTCTGCGGTTTTTATTTTTTGCGCTATAAACAAAAGAAGAGCGACAATTTTGAAAAAACACAATATTTTTAACTTTTTGCTATAATAAAATATCCCATTTAAAAAAAAAAAAAAAATCGCAATATGCGTATATTGATTGGTGTGTGCAAAAGTTATAGCGTCTACAAAATAGGGGATAGATTTATTGCATTTTTTTTTTTTTTTTTAGTACTAGTAATGACGGCGATCTGCGATTTTTTTCTTGACTGGGACACTTCGGGCACTTTTGACACATTTTTGGGACCATTCACATTTACAGCGATCGTTGCTATAAAATTGCACTGATTACTGTGTAAATGTGACTGGCAGGGAAGGGGTTAACACTAGGGGGCGCTGCAGGGGTTAATGTATGTTCCCTGGGAGTGATTCTAACTGTGGGGGAGGGGCCTCACAAGGGGAGGAGACCGATCGGTGTTCCTCTGTACTGGGAACACACCATCGGTCTCCTCTTCACTGACAGGACGTGGATCTGTGTGTTTACACGCACAGATCCACGGTCCTGCTGTGTTCCCGGGCATCCGGGTGCCCGGCGGACATCGCGGGCCACCGGGCACGCGCACCAGGTCCCGAGCGTCGCCGCGGGGGCGCGCGCTGCCGGTATCTCGCGCGCGCGCCCCCTAGACGGCCCGGGAATGGGAGGACGTCATATGACGCCCACTCAGGATGGGAGATCCAACTTGTGGGCGTCATTTGACAATGGGTGGGTACTGAAGTGGTTAAGATCACGACTGAACCAGTGTCAGGTAGTGAGTTTAAATACAATGAATAGTTTCTTTTCAAGCCATCCATTGTGTACAATTGTGTTGCTAGCTGTGATTGGTCACGGTGATCACGTGGTACAGACTGGGTCAATCACAGACCATCTGTGCAATGTGATCAGCTGTGGCCAATCACAGCTAATCACAACAAAACAAACTGAATGAATCAATTTCATTCAGTGAAATGCTTGTTTATAGCAATGAAGTTCATTGCTAAAAGCAAACATAATGTGAAAAAAATAATACAAAAAACATATATAATGTTACCATAGTAACATTGTACTACTCTGGGGAAGTGATCAGTATTATTTTATTTTTTTTGCTCTTGTCAAAGTGTGTTAAAAAATAAAAAATAAAAAATAAATATATGTTTTTTTTAGTACTGTCACCAGTCAGTGTCCCTGATTACCGTTGTACTTCACTGATGACAGTATGTAGAAATATATATATTATTTTCATTTCTTCATTTTCCAAAAAATTATGACAAAAAATTCCACCTTTCAAAAAAACTCACCATGCCTCTTACTAAATACCTTGGACTGTCAATTTTTCAAAAAGGGGTCATTTGCGGGATATTTGTATTGTCCTGACATTTTTGGGCCTCAAGAAATGAGACAGACCATCAGTACATCAGGATTGATCAATTATCCGATATATAGTAGAGATATAGTTTGTGGACTCTATAACTTTCCTACAGACTAAATAATATACACTAATTTGGGTTATTTTCACCAAAGCAATGGAGTAGAATACAATTTTGCCTACATTTATGAAGAAAGATTATTTATTTGCAAAATGTTATAACAGAAAAAAAGAAAAATACGTTTTTTTCCCCCAAAATGTTCAGATTTTTTTGTTTATTTAGCAAAAAATAAAAAACCCAGTCGTGATTAACCACTAGGCGCCCGCGCTATAGCCGAAAGACTACTGTCTACTGCCGGTGCAGTGCCATAGAATGAGATTTGCCATAGAATGAGATGCTCCGCCTCCATCACATCCTATTGGCTTACAATCAGTCCCACTTTGGCTATCATAGGGAGAGGATCTCCTCCCTGTGATAGCTGGACCTGCACGGAGCTCTCCGTGTCCCGGTCCAGCCCGGTGGATGGCTCATCTCTGTCACTGGAGGTAGAAGTTCAGTGCAGGGCACATAGGAAGGAGGAGGAGGGGTGAGGGGCACACACCAATCATATCTGCAGAACTGGGCAAGCAGTCCCATGTGAAAGGACCTGTGGACGACGGGCACGTTACAGCCCCAGGTGCCAGGGTGTCCAGTGATAACAATCACCAGACAGAGAGAGAGAGAGGAAGGTACAAAGTCATCTGCAAAGCCTGCTTTCTGCTTAAACGCTTCACATCCCATTATATATTCACTGCTAAATAAGACTGTTCACAGGAAAAACCACCCCCCCCCCCAGCAACCCCAACCCCCACCCGTTCACCATTCATTCTGCACGGGGCTTTGTAAGTAGAGTAGAAGTCAGAGCATTGCGGTGCCCATCCAGGGGAAGTCTCCTAGCTGGACGCTCCAGCATTTACAGGTTCAAGAATTAAAAAGCCGCTCTCTCGCTAGCAGTGTGCAGGAGTTAATGGCTCGGCCAGCTGCTCAGAATCTCCCCCCGTCTAGGACAATGAGAGCGAATGGCAGCGGCGGAATGTAGTAAAGATCTTCTGCCTTTTCAATAGACTGAATGCAGAGAAGCTCCAGCTTGGAATCCTCCTGCGGATTCCTCAGCTGCTGCTGCTGCATGGGGGTGACGGTGATAAAGATACAAGCGGCACAAAACATTTTCCGTGCTTTGCAAAAGTGTCACTCAGCACTTTGAGCCATCCCTTAAAACCACAACTCAAATCGCCTATTTAGCTCCTATAGAGCTCCGTGCAGGTCCAGCTATCACAGGGAGGAGATCCTCTCCCTATGATAGCCAAAGTGAGACTGATTGTGAGCCAATAGGATGTGATGGAGGCGGAGCATCTCATTCTATGGCAAATCTCATTCTATGGCACTGCACCGGCTGCAAGCTCACATGGCTTTCTGCCTTCTACTACGGTAGCCCGGCTAGATAAAACAGTTCAGCTGATAGCGCCCCGCCTACCGATCTCTTTCCGCGTTACTTATTGGAAAAGCCGCCTAGCTACGCCAGTCCGGATAGCGTAAATGCCACGCCCCTCCACACGCCGCCTCTTGAAGCGATGTGTCTGTAGGCGCACTCCCGTGTCTATTCACAACCCCAGTGCGCCTGCTGAGGAGACATGCGCGCTCCCGACGCACAGTCTTTTTATTGTTAGCCTCACTAGTATTGTATTCCCTCTTGTAGATGAAAAGAGCCATTAAAACAGAAAGAAATCACATCTATTTAGGACAAGTTTACATTGGCGCCAAAAGCAGACGTTTATACGGGTATTCCGAGCAACCTATCACAATGGTGTGCGTAGCAGCGAGCAATGACATCACATCGCACCACAAATCATCCGTCATCTGTTGTTTGGCTACCGTTACCGCTTCCCAAACGCCTCTATGTAAACGCACTGCAAACACGCCACAAATGCCTCACAAATGACTGTGGTGTTTTCTAACGCGTTTGTGATGCGTCCAGAAAGCGTTCATAGCTGAGATAGTACAAGCAGTGCCGATCCTGACCTCCCTGGGGCCCTAAGCAAAATTCTGCTAAGGGGCCCTCTACCTGACCCATGATGCCGTGAGCATAGGTGCCCAGAGAGCCTCCCTCCTTACATTAGGGTCCTCAGAGAGCCTCCCCTTACGTCAGGGCCCCTAGAAAGCCTCCCCTTACGTCAGGGTCCCCAGAGGGCTCCCCTTACATCAGTGTCCTCAGAGAGCCCCTCCTCAAATCAGGGTCCCCAGAGAGCCTCCCCCTACATCAGGATCCCCAGAGAGACTTCCTTAAATCCTCACCGCGTCAATCATTGCAGCCTCACCGTGCCCATTATTGCAGCCTCACCGTGTTAATAATTGCCACCTCACCGTGCCCATCATTGCAGCCTTAGTGTGCCCATCACTGCCGCCTCACCGTGTCCATCATTGCCACCTCACCGTGCCTATCATTAAAGCCTTACCATGCCAATCATTGCAGCCTCACCATGCCCATCACTGCCACCTCACCATGGCAATCATTGCAGCCTTACCATGCTTATCATTGCAGCCTCACCGTGTTAATAATTGCCACCTCACCGTGCCCATCATTGCCATCTCACCATGCCAATCATTGCAGCCTTACCATGCTTATCATTGTAGCCTTACCATGCTTATCATTGTAGCCTTACCATGCTTATCATTGCAGCCTTACCATGCTTTTCATTGCAGCCTTACCATGCTTTTCATTGCAGCCTTACCATGCTTTTCATTGCAGCCTTGCCATGTTAATTGCCACCTCGCCATGCCAATCATTGCCGCCACACCATGCCAATCACTGCCGCCTCACCATGCCAATCACTGCCGCCTCACCATGCCAATCATTGCAGCCTTACTGTGCCCATCATTATTGCAGCCTAATGGTGCCCATCATTGCAGTCTTACTGTGGCAATCAATGTAGCCTCACCAGTCAGTGCCAGTGGATTACGCACAGCAGGCATCTCCCGCTGTGTCACGGAGCTCAATGTGAAATGTTATGCCGCACTATGACAAAAGTCCCACCCTCCTTCTAGACCAGCTTGTGTGATAGACAGAACACTGTATCTATCACACGAGCTGGTCTAGGAGGAGGGCGGGATCTTTGTCATAGCGCTGGCCGAAGGTTTCAGTCAGCTCTGAGACACAGCGGTCTTCTGACTCCCGCTGTGTGACAAGAGGAGGAGGAGGAGATTGGAGCTCGGGAAGCAGAGCCGATCCGCCCTTGGGGGGGCCCCCCACAGCGGCGGGGCCCTATGCATCTTGCATAGTGAGTGTATAAGGCGGATCGGCTCTGGACACAGGTGTCCATTTAAGAAGCAGTGATCACAGCACATAAATAGTTCATGAACAAGAGATAATTGGGGGAGAAGTGTTTGAACTTGTTCTCCCGCCGATTATCTCCACACATGGAGAATCCTCATAGAATGACACAGTAACGACCAGTTTATGAAGCTGCAAACTGAGTGCTTCACTGGCGATCTGTGTCAGAATTCACAGTCCCTGATTCACCAGCTCAGAGGTGGAGAATCGGGAGTGAAGAGGGAATGTGGGGGGATCTGAGGAGGAAAGAGGAAGATAATTAACTTCCTTGTGCCTCGTTCAGACACCCCCAACACTTTAACCATGTCCCCCTATTTTTATATATATATATATATATATATATAATGTGTGTGTGTGTGTGTGTGTGTGAGTGTGAGTGTGAGTATATATATATAATGTGTGAGTGTGTGAGTGTGTGAGTGTGTGAGTATATATATATATATATATATATATATATATTATATATATATATATATATAGTGTGTGTGTGTGTGTATGTATATATATATATATAATGTATGTGTGTATATATATATATATAATGTATGTATATATATATATATAATGTATGTGTGTATATATATATATATATATAATGTATGTGTGTATGTGTGTATGTGTGTATGATATATATATATATATATATATATATATATATATATATATATATATATATATATATATATATATATATATATATATATATAGTGTGTGTGTATATACACACACATGTATATATAATGTGTGTATACATGTATATATTATGTAGGGGACTCTTTATTTTATTAACATTAAATCACACCGTCTGTTCGTGTATTGAGCGGTGATAATCTATCACTGCTTAATAAACTGACATCTGTGTTTCTGTGAATTTCTGGTGCTGTAATCTCGTAAAGTCTCACGAGATTCCAGTATCAGGGGCCCTTCTCCAGTGTTAGAAGCATTTGTAGATCTCTTCACTCCTCCAAGATCTACTCGGCTTCATAAACTGGCACACAGAAGAGAAAAATCTCCTCTGTGAATGCCGGAGAATGAAGCAGTGAATAGATTTCACTGCTTCATAAATGGACACCTAAATGTCTTTTTTTATTTTGGTTAGGAAATAGAGGTGAGCAGCGATCACAGTCCTGATGACCGGCAGAAGACGGCAGAAGACGTCAGAAGACGGCAGAAGACGACAGAAGACGACAGAAGAGGACCGAAGACAGAAGAGAACAGAAGAGGACAGAAGAGGACAGAAGAGGACAGAAGAGGACAGAAGAGGACAGAAGACAAAAGCCAAATAGAAAAACATAAAAATGTAAATACCCCTATGACAATAAATTATTAAAATGATTTAGCAATATACAACATGTCTTTAAAAATATACCTATTTCCTGTAGCCGATGATCAGCCAAAACATTATGACCACCTCATGAAAAAAATAAAAAATAAATAATAATACAAACAATTTTGAAAAAGAAAAATCAGCCAAAATATTATGACCACCCCATGAAAAAAATAAATAAAAAAAAATTATTTTTGAAAAAAAATGTTCAGCCAAAACATTACCACCACCCCATGAAAAAAAAATACTAAAAAATAAATATTTTGAAAAAGAAAAATCATGATCAGCCAAAACATTATCACCATCTGATGATCAGACAAAATATTATGACCACCCCCATTAAAAAAAAATAATAATTTTTGAAAAAAATGTTCAGCCAAAACATTTTGACCACCCCACGATCAGCCAAAACATTATGACCACCCCATGAAAATAAAATAATAATAAAAAAATAAATATTTTGAAAAAGAAAAATCAGCCAAAACATTATTACCAGCCCATGATCAGCCAAAACATTATGACCACCACATGAAAAAAAAAATAATGATAAAAATAATTTTTGAAAAAAAATACTTGAAGTAATTGTAGCCATATTAGTGCAATTGTGACAGAGAAAATGGATTTTTGAAAAAAATGTTCAGCCAAAACATTTTGACCACCCCACGATCAGCCAAAACATTATGACTACCTCATGAAAAAAAAATAATAATAATAATAAAAAAAATTAGAATAAGAAAAATCAGCCAAAACATTATGACCACCCCATCAAAAAAATTTTTAAAAAAAAATATTTTTGAAAAGAAATGTTCAGCCAAAACATTATCACCACCCCATGATCAGCCAAAACATTATCACCACCCCATGAAAAAAAAAAATAATAATAAAAAAATAAATATTTTGAAAAAGAAAAATCATCATCAGCCAAAACATTATGACCAGCCCATGATCAGCCAAAACATTATGACCACCACATGAAAAAAAAAAATAATAAAAATAATTTTTGAAAAAAAATACTTGAAGTAATTGTAGCTGTATTAGTGCAATTGTGACAGAGAAAATTGAGTACTATCTGTGACACTTTTTTTTATTTGCACTAACATATCATTTTTCATAGACCTAAGACCTTGAAGAAAGGGGACACACCCCGAAAGCTCGTCCATGAAAAATGATGTTAGTGCAAATAAAAAAGTATCACGGACAGTACTCAATTTTCTCTGAAAAAAAAAAAAAAAAAATTGTATAAAAAAAAATTATTTTTGAAAAAAAATAAATTTTCGTTTGAAAAAAAAATTTGAAAAAAAAAAAGTTTGTTTGAAAAAAAAAAAATTTGGGGAAAAATATGTTCAGCTCTTTCAGCTAATGATGGAACTTCAACTTTTTACTACTATTTATACTTTTTAAAATATGCTTTTTAACACTTTTCACAGTTACTCCAGCCACTCCAGTAGGTGGAGGCAAGAACACTTCACACAATTTCAACAGAAATTGTAGCTTTCCTAGTTAATCTATCTATCTTATTTTTGTCAATTTAAATAATAATTATTTTGCTGACAATATCACCGCAAGAAGCTGTTACTTACCTAGAAAAGAATGATATCTGTATTCGATTGTTTATGTAAAAGCAGCAGGCTGGTAGCAGAAATGGAAACATTTTATCTCTGATCTGTTAGGAATTGTATGCATTGTTTGCATTGTATAGATTTGGCAGAGCCGAGCGCTGGAGCCATAGCAACCGATCAACCAATCACAGATCTTCCTAGAAATTTCAAACTGATGCAGGAGAAATGTTGTGGCAGTTGCAGTTGCCTAGCAACATAACTGATGACCTCACAGTGCAGGTCACATGGCCAATGACACTACAGTTCAGCTGCACCTGAGTTAGCCAGTCAGTCTACGGATTGAAGGCAAGCCTGAAGGTTGGTTTCTATTGAGCTCCAGGAGAA